>OX246753.1:233577648-234177648 GCA_945910035.1 Brachypalpus laphriformis | reverse complement strand
GCAGCGACAGTCCACAAATAGAATGTATGGTTTTTTATTCCTATTCTTGTATATTTCAGCAAGATTAAGAAGGGTGAATATTTGGTCAACGGTTGAGCGATTTGTTCTAAACCCTGCTTGGAATTCAAGTAAAACTTTATTTTCTTCAACCCACCTCGAAAGTCGATTATACAGTAATGCACTAAACAATTTCGCTGAAGTGTTTAGAAACGATATTCCCCTGTAATTTTCTGGATTGTCGTAATCTCCTTTCTTGTGCAAAGGAAATATGATTGCATTTCTATTGTACAGTTGCGAATTCAATTGTACAGTTTTCATAGTACTACTTCATCTACATATTGTTATTTCATTCCGATAGCCTGGTGTTTCTCAATTGTAGCTCTCATGTCAGCGCAGGTTTATTCGTTCAGTAGATTTACTTGTTACAGTGGTTGTTTTCTTAATGTCTCCTGAGTACCTGTACCGGCTGCACTCGATGATGTTGACGTTTGGCATTGTATTTTGTTTGGCGTTTCATTGTTACGATTAAGTAGTTCATTCACAACTTTTTCCACACATGTTGGAAACACATCAAGTATATTTTTTAAAATGCGAATGCCATTCTCATTCCCACCCATAAGTCCTTTATAAGTATCCCAAGTGAATATCTTGTCTCCTACAAAGAGTCTGTCGTCTCTTAGAACAATTTTCTTCGTCGGGTTTTCCACTCGCAGTGCTTTCATAATCGGTGCCTGTCTAGCCCTTCGTCTACGCATATTATATGGAAGATCCTTATTGATGTGAATTTTTGTCTCTTTAAATTTCGAAGTGTTACGAAGCACAGCTAAAGCAGAATTATGGTTTCTCATTTTGACTACCTTCCTCCGAACCTTCCTCAGTCTACGGGCAGCTTCTCATCTCTTGTCGATGTTTTAGTGTGTTTAATGCATTGGTTATTATGTTGTTCGTGTTGTATATGTGTAGACTTATACAGTGTTATCGTGAATAAATTTTCCCTCGGAATTATTTCCCCGAACAAAAATTAGGTATCTTCACGATAACCATGATAAACTCTCTGGGGGCCCCTCGCCCCCTCCAAAGATATGTGTTTTTGATTCGTCCGTTGTTGGTGTCCAATGCGTTTTGGTTATGTTGGTGATGTGTAAAGTGTACATGTTGTTGTTGTGTTTAATCTGGGACCGCACGTCTCATCCACTCGCAGATGTATCGCAATTGTGATGTTTTGTGTTTCGTGTTGAGTAGGTTGTGTTTGTAATGTGACAGCCTTTGTCACCGCTAATCCTCTGGTCTTCTTTGCTCGACTCGCGTATGTTATCAGGAAACTGTCCGTTGCCTCCGCGCTCTCTCTCTCGATTGGGGTTATCGTCCTCTGTGTACCTATATGGTTGTCAAGGCAGGATGCCGGGAAAGTGGGCCTATGGCTGATGGGACCATGACTGCCCTCCACTTTTCCAAGAATATTGCCGAAACAACGGAAGAAAAGAGAGAACGAAGGAAGATGCGTAGACTGGTCCTTGTTGTGGTAAAATTTACCGTAACATCTTGGGTACGATTTTCCATACATTTCATCTAATTCGTTCCTAAATCTTAAAAATTACAAAAAAATTAAAAAAAATATTTAAAAAACCAACAAAAGTAATTCATTTATTGACTATTAAGTTCAGTAACGTATTTATCTATTTTGTAACCTTATTAACATTGCAACTTCATAAAAAATCATCTATTTTGGACTGGGTGATGTTGTTCATTTTCTCCTTTTGTAACATTCTGTAGCATGTGACGTCTTTTTGAATAGCATCGCATACCTTGCTACTTCTTTCTACGTTATTGTCTTGGGTTTTTATGAGCTCTATAAGTTTTTGGTTTTTTTTCTAAAATTAAGTTAAGATTTTGCAAACTTATGTCTGTAGAAGTTTGTGTGTGAGTTTCTGTATCTTCATCGTCGTTATCGTTGTTTGTTTCTACAATTGCTTCAAGTAGTTCCTCATTTGTAAGCTCACCTTCATGTTCTGCAATGAGTTGATCGACAAATGTGGCGTCTATTTGAAGGTTCAGTTGCCTACATAACTGCATAACATCGTTATTGATATCTTCTAGAGACTCATCATCAGTCGGTTCCTCTGTTATAAGCTGTGGAGAAAGCTTTCACCATGATCTACTCATGGTTGATGCCTTGACCTCCGCCTAAGATTCTCCGACAATATCTGTTGCGTGCCATATATTGAAAATTTTCCAGAACTCCTGGAGTGTTGATCTAGCTATCGGTATCATCTGTCGTAGTAGCGAGGTCGTATTTGGGGAAGAAAAATCATTTTAAACTCAGGAAAAATGTTGCCAATCGATCGTGGATGACCAGAAGCATTATCCAAGACCAAGACGCATTTCATTGCCAAATTGTTTCCCTTTAAGTAGTCCTTCACCGCTGGGACAAAGTGGTTTGTAAACTAGTCTTGAAAAATAGCACCAGTAACACAGGCTTTCTTATTAGAACGCCATATCACGGGTAGTAGAGCTTTATTTTTTCCCTTAAAGGCCCGCGAATTTTCAGACTTGTACACAATTAGAGGCTTTAACTTGAAGTCTCCAGCTGCATTCCCACACAGTAATAAAGTGAATCGATCTTTGGATGCCTTATGGTCAGGGAGAGTCTTTTCCTCCATAGATATAAAAGTTCGCGCGGGCATCTTTTTCCGAAAAAAGCCCGTCTCATCGACGTTTAATATTTGCAGTGGAACATACCCAACTTTCAATAAATTTAGCAAATTCATCAGGAAATTTACAAGCGGATCCGATATCTGAACTCGCAGCTTCAGTAGAGAATTTTAAACTATGCAAGTTAACTCTTCAAGGTGTAATACGACCCGTGCCGAGGATCAGCCTGGCTGGGGGCCCACTTTAAATAATAGTCCAGTCGCTAACGGAGTATCCGGATACCTGGCGACCTCCGGATTAGCCTGCCTTGCCTGCACAATGCGGATCTCTGTGCAGGTCGACCTCCCATTCTCCGCCACTCGTGGGTCCAATTATGAACAATAAAAACAATAAAAACAAAAACATACAAAACATAAAAAATATAGAAAAGACAAAGAAAGAGGACGGTCCTCTTAAAAAACCGTCTTCCAGCCTCCTGGGAAGCATACCCGCAAGCTCTGCTGTGGCAATCCCTTCTAGCGCATTGGCCTTGAGGCCTAGCACTAGCGTTGCAAGCAGTTGCAAGCAGGTTGACGCCCCCAGGATTGCTGAACGCGCGTCTGGTACACTGGCGGATAGGACAGTGGTGTCAACACCTGGTCCCATCGTAAAGCCAGACCATGAAACGCGAGGGGGCAAACCCCTTAACATCTCTGCCCCTTCAGGGACAGCATACTGTTCGGCCTCGAGCTTACAGCGTGCTGTGCCCTCCACTTCGAAGGATCCACATCCCCTTCTCAAATCTCTTTCGGCGGCGACGGATGGCTCGGCTTCGAGCTTGCCGAATGTCGCTCTCCCCAAGATCTCCTACCAAGATCGCCGGCTAGCTTATAAGCTAATTCGCCGCATCCAGGTAATTCCTGAACAGGACAGGACCCAGAAGCATAAGACTTCTCTAAGCTGGGCACTCAAACGTGTCCAGCTCCCCCCTGACTCATCCAGCAAGGACTTGCCGTCCAAACGCCAGAGGTCTCAAGATGAGTCTCCCACCCTTGCCAAAAAGACCAAGGTAGTACAGTCCATCGCTACTACCAAGCCCTTCAACCAAGTGCTTAAGGCACACTTGGAGATTGCGGTCGTTGACCATAGCGATCCGGATGGCAGCATTACGGCGGATAAGTGGAGGAAGGTGGAGATTAAACTCGCCACCAACTGTCTCCAAATCCTACGTGACCATCCCGGCCCTGATGTTTCCTGCAGGGATGGTGGCTGGCATCAAGGGCATGTCAAACTCGTTGCCTGCGCTGACCAAAGATCGAAGGATCTCTATAAACTTGCTGTCTCCAGATTAGGACAGGTTTGGCCAGGTGCACAGTTGGAGGTCGTGGAAAAGGACCAGATTCCTAACCGACCAAGAACACGTGCTACCATTCCGGCTGAACCCTCTGATCCTAAAATCATCCTGGATATTCTGAAGGCTAACAACAGCTCCCTTCCTACCCATAATTGGAAGATTGCCAAAGTGGACGAGCCGAGAGGAGACGTCAGAAGTGTGATCATTGTCATCAATGAAGAGTCTCTGGCCCCCCTGGCATCTTCTAAAGGGGTAGTAAATTATGGTTTCAGCTCCATCACCCTGAAAGTCTACAAATGTGACGAGAAGGAGCTCGAGAAAGTACCTCCCAAGCAGGTTGCAGTCTCTTCTGCACCAGCTAAGAATACCTCTCCTTCCGAGCCCCTTCCCTCGCTCCCTTGCGTCGTTCCATCTTTTTCGGGGGTTGACTCCTCGTCGACAGACACCGAGATGGTTGACGCTCTTTTGAAACTGGACTTCTCTGGTCCTCCCTCTCCCTCTCCATCACTCCTGGACAGTGACCCATGTGGCCTCTCTCTCGAGGATGACCTTCTGTTATCAGATTCAGAGGAAGCCAATAATACCGTGGTAATGGTATCTGTAGCGAGAAGTAGCCCCAATGCTGCGGATCCTACAGATTAACCTGCATCACTCCATCACGGCTTCGGCCTCCCTCATTCTCCGGCTCAGCAAATACGGGGAAGACTTAGTCTTGATCCAGGAACCATGGGTTGTTGGAAACCGGGTTTGTGGACTCAAGACTCCAAACTACATATTAATCTACGCAAGAAAAGAAGGTAAACCGAGATCCTGTATCCTTGCGAAGACCCATCTAAACATTCATTTACTCTCTAATTTCAGCAATCAAGACATAGTCGCTACCAACCTGGAATTGCGATCAAGAAATTACTGGTTGGTATCGGCTTATTTAGGTCACGATCTTGCGGGCCCACTCCCCCCGGACATCTTGGGGAGCTTGATTGCTGTGACAGAGAGCCGAAACACTGGTCTCATCATTGGCTGTGATGCGAATGCCCATCACTCAATCTGGGGCAGCTCCGACATAAATGTAAGAGGTGAGCAACTTTTTGACTTTATCCTTAGTACTAAACTCCTAATCTGTAACAGGGGGTCCAAACCGACCTTCATTACTCGAAACCGACAAGAAGTCCTGGACATCACTCTTGTCTCCGATCATTTATATAGCTTGGTTAAGGACTGGAGAGTCTCTGATGAGCACTCTTTTTCAGACCACCGTTACCTCCAATTTAGTCTTGATGACTATCTGCCTGACCAGAAGGCTTTTAGAAATTACAGAAAAACCAACTGGTCCCTCTATAGGAAACGTTTATTAACGCTTATTCCCTCCCATCTGCCTACTGAACCTTCTTGCACTGAAGACCTCGACGATTTAGTCAACACCCTAACATCGGCACTAAATGGTGCCATGGCCGAGGCCTGCCCACTCCGCAAACCTCGAGGTAGAATGAAACCTCCCTGGTGGAATGCAAATCTCAGTACTCTTAGGAAAGACAGTTGGCTCCTTTTTAATACTGCTAAAAGCTCCCGTGAGACGGCCGACTGGGACTCCTATAAACTGTCTCTCAGAAAATACAAAATCTCACTGAGGAAGGAGCAACGACGCTCCTGGAGACTTTTCTGCGACAGCATTGAAGAGTCCTCGGAAGCTTCCAGGTTGCGGAAAATCCTCTCTAAAAGCCCTGCTACACCCAGCTTCCTTTTGCATCCGGATGGTTACTGGACCTCCTCTGCGGAGGAATCCATTGACATCTTACTGGATACCCACTTTCCTGGTAGCTCCCCTGTTGCTATATCGCGAGAGGGAAATCCCCCCCCTCAACCTTGCAGCAACTCGCTAGTCTTGATAACTACAGAAAAGATCCGTTGGGCCATGCGCAGTTTCAAACCCTTCAAGTCCCCAGGACCTGACGGTGTTATTCCCGCTGAAATTCAGCAATGCGAGGACATTGTGCTTCCATGGCTCAAAGTCATCTTGTCGGGCTGTCTAAATATGGTCTATATTCCCAAACTATGGACCGAGGTTGAAGTCATATTCATACCTAAGGCAGGAAAGAGCTCGCACGTGGAACCAAAGGATCTCCGACCTATCAGTCTATCGTCCTTTCTGCTCAAAACGTTAGAAAGGCTAATAGATATCCATCTTCGGCAAAGTATTAGCCCAGCTCTGCTCTCGCCGTCCCAACATGCGTACTGCAAAGGCAAATCGGTTGAGACTGCCTTACATTCGCTTGTGCGCATCATCGAAAAATCATTGAGCATCAAAGAATACACCATGGTGGCTTTCCTTGACATTGAGGGAGCTTTTAACAATGTCAAACCAAAGGCAATTACCGACGCACTTGTAAATCTGAAAGTGGATACCTCGCTCGGAGTGTTGATCAATCAATTGCTTACATGCAGGATTATTAACACGCAGCTGGGCGGAGCATCGGCCAGAAGAATTGCTCGCTGCGGTACACCTCAAGGTGGAGTCTTATCACCTCTTCTGTGGAACCTGGTAGTTAATGAACTACTGTTGGACCTGGATACGTCAGGTTGTAGAGTGATCGCCTATGCTGATGACATTGCTATTGCTTCCTCCGGTAAACACCCGGACACTCTCAGGGATATCCTCCAATATGCTCTCCTTCGGCTCACCAAATGGGCCTCCAATTGTGGATTGGGGGTTAACCCCCATAAAACGGAACTCGTTCTCTTCACGAGGAAATATAAAGTTCCCCTCATAGACCCTCCCTTGATAAATGGCACCAGTCTCACCTTCTCTGAAAACGCAAAATATTTGGGTCTTATTTTGGATAGGAAATTAAACTGGAAGGCCAATCTACTAGAGCGCGTCAAGAAGGCTAATGTAGCTCTCCATTCCTGTAAAAAGGCTATAGGTAGGAGCTGGGGTATTAAACCTCAAATCACCCATTGGCTATACGTGTCCGTTATCAGGCCTATACTACTATATGGCGTGATCGTATGGTGGCCTGCTCTTGAAAGGGCTGTCCACCTCACTCAACTAGCTAAGGTGCAAAGATCTGCATGCATCTGCATCAGTGGTGCACTTAGAACTACTCCCTCCGCGGCACTGGACATCTTGTTCAACCTGCTACCCTTAGATATTTTCGGCAAACAGATGGCAGCCTATGCGGCCATCCGCTTGAAAGCCTCCTCTCAGTGGTCTAGCTATCGCTTTGGCCACTCCTCGATCCTTGATCTTCTCAACTTCAAACACGAAAACACGGACTACACCCCGCCGAAACTGAGATTTGACCGTAACTTCAGTACGAGCATCCCTAACCGGGATGTATGGGACACCTCCCCCCCTGTCGATGCTAGTTCGGTTCACTTCTTTACAGATGGATCTAAGACGGAAGGTGGGGTGGGTTGTGGTGTTTTCTCCGAACAGCTCAATCTGAGCATCTCTTTCCGCCTCCCCGATCATTGTAGCGTTTTCCAGGCGGAAACCATGGCGATTAAAGAAGCTCTGTCCTGGCTGAAATGTAATGTATTATCTGTCAGGGATATTAGCATTTTCACTGACAGCCAAGCGGCAATCAAGTCCCTGGAATCGTTCTCCTTCACTTCTAAGGCTGCCTTAAACTGTCGTCTATCTCTTATGGAGATGACAGAGCAGTTCAACATTCACCTATGCTGGGTGCCGGGCCATAGAGACATTCCAGGTAACTGCAGGGCTGACGACCTCGCCAGACAGGGTACCACTCTAAGGATTTTGCCTGAAAGGCAAGCCCTGGGTATGCCCCTCGCTACATGTAAGTATCTACTAAAGCTGAACGCTGTTAGCGCGACCAACCTTTTATGGGGAAACGACTCAACGTGTCACATTTCGAGACAGATCTGGCCTAAGCTGGATCAAAAACGTAGTTCCGATCTGATCAAGTTAAAGCGTACACAAATCAGCTGCGTTGTCGGTGTTCTCACTGGACACTGTCTTATAGGCCAGCACGCCAAAAGACTTGGCCTCTTCTCCAATGACTTCTGCAGAAGCTGTAGGGACGAGGAGGAGGAGGAAACCATCCTTCACCTCCTATGCACATGTCCAGCCCTGTCACATAAAAGAATGCTCCATCTAGGGTCCCCCTTCCTTGACGACCTCTGCGATCTGGCGTCCTTGGACGTCATGAGCATCCATCGCTTTGTCAAAAGCTCCGGTTGGTTTTGTTAGTCCCTGAGTGGCCTAATGGTTTGATCCTGGTATCACAAAGGACCTTCGCTGGTCTAAGTGTGTCTGCACTCCCGTGTGGACAGCCAACATAACCTAACCTAACCTAAGTTAACTCTTTTTAAAACGACTGAACCATCCATTACTCGCTGTTAAAGACGATTGTTCTGCTTCTGGATTCTTTACATATCGTTCTTTTAAATCTTGAAAAAGGCGCTTAGCTTTAAATGAAATAATTGTCTGACTTAGCGGAATATTTTTTTGAACTTGATTATCCACCCAAATAACAAGACATTTCTTCATATCTTCAATAATTTTTCCGCGTTTCGGATTGATCGCTGTCGATTGCATAGACCCGGCTCTCTTTACATAGTCCATTATCTTTTGTCTATTTTTTGCTATTGTTGAAACAGTGGATCTTGATAAATTCAGTGTTCGCGCAATTTGCACGTGCTTCTCACCCTGGTCTATGCCCTGTAAAATATCTAATTTCACATCAAATGTGTGCGTTTTACGAACTTGTCTTGTCTTGGCATTTTTGCAGAGAAAACAAAACTCACAGAACAGATTTAAAATTTTTACCACTCATTAATTATCAGTCACGCTAAACAAAAATGTGCACTACTTAACTAAAAACAATACTGACAAATTGTATGTATAGGCGCAGCATATATGTATATGGAAGCGTAGGGGATAATGCCTACACGACTAACCAAAGGCAGGCAAAATAACGGTTATACATAATCATATCATCTTTTTTTGGCCGAAAAAAAGGAAATATCCACTAAATTCGGCAAGTTCGCGGGATATCGAAATTTAAAAAAAGTATATTAAAAGGATATTAAATATAAAAAAAGATACTATGGCAAGGAACCGCCAGACTCTTCGCTGAACACGTATCCCGAAATCTCTCAATCACCCCTATGCCACCAGCATTAAGTGCCGACGACCAGTGGCAACGATGCCAACATGCCATCAGAAATGCCAAGACTGATGTGCTGGGTCTCGCTCGCCCACCACCGCGAAACCCCTGGTTTGACGGAGAATGCCGGCGAGTGCATGCAGCAAAACAAGAGGCATACAAAGCGGCGCTGCAAAGGAAGACGAGAGTTGCTCGTGAGCTCTACGAACAAAAGAGACGGGAAGAACATCGGCTTCTCCATAAGAAGAAGAAAGAGCATGAGAAGCGAGCGTTCGAGAATATCGAGAGTTTATACTCCAGGAATAATGTACGGAAGTTTTACCAAAAGGTAAAAAGAACGTGTCAGAGAAGCAATACCCGTACGGAAACCTGTAGAGATGAACATGGAAACCTCGTAGTAGAATCACAGTCGGTGCTGAGAATATGAAAAAACAGACTGTATAACGGCGATGAAGACCAACATCCCGCTGTCAGGCAGAATGAACCATTCAACATAGACGATGATAGTCGAAATTTCCGTCCACCTGACCAAAACGAAGTGAGGGAAGCAATATCCAAGCTAAAATTCAACAAGGCTGCTGGACATGACGGCTTACCGGCCGAACTTTTCAAGGCAGTTGGTGATGAATTGGTAGAGTGCATACACCAACTCATTTCTAAGATTTGGTCAGACGAGAGTATGCTGATGAATGGAATCTCAGCATCGTTTGTCCGATCCACAGAAAGGAGACCCCCTCAACTGCACCAATTATAGAGGCATCATTCTCCTCAATATCGCATACAAGATCTTTTCTGCGATATTGTGCGAACGCCTGAAACAGCCTGATTGGACCGTATCAGTGCGGTTTCCGACCAGGAAAGTCCACCATCGATCAAATCTTCACACTTCGGCAGATCCTGGAGAAAACCCAAGAATTCCAAATCGATACTCGCCACCTCTTTATCGATTTCAATGCCGCCTATGACAGCATCTATAGAGAAGAGCTTTATAAAGCCATGTCTAGTTTTGACATTCCTATCAAAACTTGTCCGTCTGTGCAGACTGACGATGGAGAACGCTCGCTGCTCCATCAAGGTCGGTGATGACCTCACCGAGACCTTTGATGTCAAAAAAGGTTTTAGGCAAGGTGACGCGCTGTCATGTGACTTCTTTAACATTGTACTTGAACGGATTGTGCGGAACTCACAAACCAACACCGGAGGCACAATCTACCACAAGTATGTACAACTGCTTGCATACGCCGATGATCTAGACATTATCGAAAGAACTCAGCGGGCTGTCACCGGACAAAATGGCTTTAGCGATAAAGGAGGGCAAAACCAAGTATATGCTGTCAACAAGAAGGGAAAGCCAACACCGACGAATTGGACAAAACGTCACAGTGGCCAGCTATAACTTCTAGGTAGTAAGGGACTTTGTCTACCTTGGCTCTACTTTAAACTCGAAAAACAACATAAGCGCACAACTCAAGCGGAGAATAACTTTTGCCAATCGCTGTTTTTTTTTTGGGTTATAAGGCAATTCAACAGCAAAGCCCTATCTCGTACAACTAAGGGGACTCTGTATAAGACTGTGATCATCCCAGTCTTGCTTTACGGCGCTGAAACATGGACTTTATTAAAAAAGAATGAAGACATTCTTGGTCGCTTCGAGAGAAAAATCTTCGTAAGATATTTGCGTTGACGGGTTTTGGAGGAGAAGATTCAATCACGAACTATACGAGCTGTACAGCGACATCGACCTAGTCAAAAAACTACGTATTGGACGTCTGAGATGGCTAGGACATATAGAGCGAATGGACACCAATGCTCCGGCCCGCAGAGTTTTCGAATCTAACCCCGAGGGACGACGCAGTAGAGGGAATCATCGCCGTAGGTGGCGCGCACAAGTTCAAGGAGACCTCGACCAACTTGGAGTGCGCAACTGGAGCCAATTAGCTAAAGACCGAGCTAAATGAAGAGGGTTGTTGGTTGAGGCCCAGGTTCACTCCGAACTAACCCCCGATAAGTAAATATAAAAACAATGTCTGCCGCAAGTTCATATTTTATTCGTCAAAAATACTTATACGCTTATACCAACCAATCAACCTAGATACAACTTCGTCGTCATCGTCTTCAACGTCAACCGCACACGCATTGGCATCACTTTTGGTGGAATATTTTTCCTTTTCAGCAATTTGGAGGAGTAAATCTGGGTTTGTTTTCAAAAAGTGGTAGAATTTCACCGTGAGAATCGCTTCAATGTGTCGATTCTCGCGAACTTTTGCGTTGAAAATGCATTTTCCTTTCGATCTCGACATTCGTTTTTCTTTAGATTAACGAAACACTGATGCGAACAAGTTCACTAAAACTAACATGCATCAAATTCAACAAAAAGTGACTCGCACATGAATGATATTAGCACATATAATAAGCATACAGATGTCGCATGCATATGGGAAAAAGTGATGTATGGAACCGAATCCGTTAAAAAAAGCGTTTTTTTTAAAGCTTTTTCTAATTTGTAAAGAGACAAGCAAAGTACCTCTTTTTCTTTACCCTTTCTCTATTTCGCTTGAATATGCAGATCGAAACAAAAATATGTATGTACAATGTACATAGGCAGCTGTGTGTATCCGTATGATCCATGGAAGATCGTTTTCTTTACGAATAAAATATCGTCGTTTGGGGAGATGCGTGGATTTTTGAATAAATATAATAATTTGAATAAATAAATATAATATTTTTGAATAGTGTATATAATATGTAGGTTAAGTTAGGTTAGGTAAAGTGGCTGTCCAGACAAGGTCAGGACACTTTTAGACCACTTGGGTCCATTGTGATACCACGCAAAGTTAGGACCGGAGGAATCACCGGTTTCCGGGGAACATTAACCTTTCTCCGGAAGGTACTGGCTGAGAATAGCTGTGCCTGAAGTGGATAGAAAGGGTGGCTGACTCAATCAACCCTAAAGTCAATGTGTACCGGGTTGGTATAGTGTAAAACCAAGTATTGGGGTGATTGATTAAATCGAACCCCTGTACTGGTGTGTAAGTTATAGGCAGGTATGGGCCTAAATGAACCGTGCAGGTGTAGATGCATAAGCGTAGTAGAGTGACTGATTCAATCAAACGTAATTTAGTATGATACCGTCATCCCATGCGGATCTGTCAGAAGTGGTGGTGTTGTAATTGATATTGAAATCGATAAATGGGGATATGTAACCTGCTTCTCTGAGATTGGAATTTTGTAGAATTTTCATGTGGCCGATTTGTGAGCTTGACCACTAGAGAGATTCCCTAGGTTAGGTTAGGTTAGGTTAAAGGGGTTAGCTGCAACGAATGAGCGCAGCCTGCACTCGGATCTCACACGGATGCATTGTGCTCCCCTGACGTGGAGTTTCCTGGGTGAAGAACTGCGAAGAGGAAAAAATTAGTAAATAGCTATAATAGCTTAATAGCGTCTTAGCCGCATTCTCTTCAGGTGGGCCGCCAAAAAGTTGTAGCCGGTAATGATACTTACGAGAAGCGCCAAGTTTTGCCTATTTTGAGTAAGGATGAGCTTGCTTTTCATCTTGATATGTTTTGTCCAGATGCTTCTGGAGACACTGCATGAGGGGAGCGCTCTCCTTCTTTCTTCTGTTTGTCGTTTGAAGTCAAGTGCTATATGTATTAGGGGAGGTAGGACTGAGCTTTGAACCATTGACAGGTCTTGTTCTGATCGCTTTTTTGCCAATTCATCCGCCATCTCGTTCACTGGAATTTCTTTGTGTCCTGGGACCCACCAGAGTGTTATATGGTGGCTTTGGGTAAGCATGTTAAACTCCTCGCGGCTGCGTTTTATTAACTTTGATTTTATAACCGCGGATGAGATGGCCTTTATAGCAGCTTAACTATCTATGTAAATATCAATCTCATTCCTAAAAACAAGTTTCGTGGATAATTCTCGTGTCGCCTCTGCTATCGCTAGGACTTCTGCCTGGAACACACTACTGTGGTTTGCTGAACGAACCCACTCCTTCGTTTGTTTTGGACCCATCAGTGAAGACTGAAATACTATTCGGATCAATGGCCCCACCATCTTCCCAGTATTCCCTTGATGGGATGACCGTTTTGACGTTTAGGCTGAAGTCGGGGGATGGCGGCAGATAGTCTGTGGTAGTGTCTAGGTGAGCCCATCTTGAGATGCTACGGTGGCCCGTGTGGCCCTTTCTCCATAGGTTGGATTCTTTTAGGCGTAGGGCACTCATCGCGGCTGATTTCTTAACAAATAAGTCTAGTGGAATCAGTGCGAGAATTGTTTCAAGTGCTGCGGTCGAGGTAGTTCTAATGGTGCCTGTGGTTGCTATGCAGGCAAGTCTCTGGATTTTACTCTTTGAGATGCGTGTTTTTCTCTGCTATTGGCCACCAGACAATGCACCCATATGTAAGAATGGGTCTGACCATGGCTGTGTACATCCAGTGGATGATGGCAGGTTTGGGTCCCCATTTTTTATAAAAATTCTGCTGCAAGCATAGAACGCAATGTACGCTTTCTTTATTCTTTCATTTGTGTTATCTTTTTTTTTTTTTTTTTTAGGTTGCGCCAGGGATGTGTAATCTTCATAGATACTAATAGCCCGAGTGCTACTAGCATGCACGATTCGCAAACCTGAGTAATCGATTTCAGGAATACGCCTACGTACTAAACACACCCTACACACTTCAACCACTCTCCGCGCGGGACTGCAGTTAGGTATTACTTCGCGGGGCTGGTTGGCAATTTATGCTGTACTTTCTGCTTCTCGACGTATTCTTTCTTGGATTCGAAGCTGCATTTGCACGTGCGTAATAAACGCGCAAATTTCCATCCATTTTTCCTCAGATTGTACCATATGATCTATGAGGAATGGAGGACTGGGAAGTTCGTTTCTCTAGTTTTCAAATCGCCTACAGTAGAAGACTGCATGCTCCGTATCTTCCTCCTGGTCTGGACATTCTGGACACAACGGAGAGCTATCGTGTCCAAACCGGTAAAGATATTTGCGATAACCTCCATGGCCAGACAGGAACTGCGTGAGGTGGTAGGTGCAGTTCCCATGTGCTCGGTTTATCCAAATGTCGATGGTGGGGATTAATTTATAGGTCCATCTGCCTTTGACCGCATTATCCCATCGATCTTGCCACACAGCTCTTGAAGCTGCTTTTTCTTCTTCTATAACTCTTCTTCTTTCGCTAGCCTCTTGATGGCTCGAGCCTCTCCGGTTGTAGATTCTCTGCATTTCGTTCGCGAGGATGTCGATAGGAACCATTCCTGCTATGACAATGGCTGCTTCGTCAGAGATAGTTCTAAAACCACTGATGGTCCTTATAGCGCAGAGTCTGTAGGCTGATGTAAGTTTCCTCCTTGTTTCTTTGGTAGCGAGAGCCCCCGCCCAAACCGGAGCCGCATAAAGAAGGACTGAGCTGACAACTCTGGATAGTAGGATCCTTCTAGCGTATCCAGGTCCTCCAATGTTGGGCATTATCCTTGAGAGTGCTGCCTGAAGTCGTGACGCTTTTTTGCTCGAATAATCAACATGCTGTTTAAACCGCAGTCTATTGTCGAGCATTACTCCTAGGTATTTGATTGCTTCTTTGGATCTGATGATTTGGGTTCCAACCTGTACATTCATATATTCCACAGATTTCCGACTGGTTATTAGAACAGCTTCAGTTTTGTGGTCCGCTAATTCTAAACCGGCGGATCCTAGCCAGCTTTTGATTTGACTGATTGCCACATTTGTTGCTGATTCTACTTCACTGATTTGTTTTGCTACTGTAACAACAGCGATGTCGTCAGCAAATCCAATTATATTCACTTTAGGTGGCAATGGTAGTCGTAAAACTCCGTCGTATATTATGTTCCATAGTAATGGACCCAGCACCGATCCTTGCGGGACCCCAGCTGTAACATCGTAGTACTTCACTCCTTCGTCGGTATCATACCTCAGTTTCCTGTTGGTAAAGTAGCTCGCCATTATCTGCAGCAAGTAAGATGGTGTATCCATCCTAGCAAGAGATCTTCTTATAGTGGGCCAATCTGCCGAATTAAACGCGTTGTTGACATCTAGCGTCACTACTTCGCAGTATTCCTTGGTGCCGTATCGCCATCTTTCACCTTCAATTGCTTCCGTTGCTATATTAACTACAGTTTTAATGGCGTCAATTGTTGAGCGAAACTTTCGGAATCCGAATTGCTGGTTGGACAAAGCTCCTTTCTCTTCCGCTATTGTGAGCAATCTGTTGTAAATGATTCGCTCCAGGATCTTTCCCATTGTGTCCAGTAGGCATATCGGGCGATACGACGATGGGTCTCCTGGGTGTTTGTTTCCTTTTGGCAATAAAACGAGATGTTGCAGTTTCCATTGATTAGGGAATATTCCTTCTTCTAGGCACTTTTGCATTGTTGCAATAAAGATGTCTGGCCTTTTTTGAACAGCGGCTTTCACTGCTTTGTTAGGGATGCCGTCAGGTCCGGGCGTCTTGTTGTCACCTATCTTTCTGGATGCGATTGTCAATTCCTCTGTTGTTATCACTGGAATTACCTCCGTAAAATTTTCTCTGGTGATTGCGCACATAGTAGATACTCTCATTGGAAAAAGATGTTCTACTATTGACTTCAGCATTATTGGGCATGTTATCTGCGGGGAGTTGCCGCCCTTAAGCTTTCTCATCACCATTCTATACACCGTGCCCCAAGGGTCTACGTTAGCTTCATCACAGAGCTGTCTGAAACATCTTGCTTTGCTCTCCTTGATAACTCTACTTAACTGTTTTCGCGCCAGCTTAAAGGATGATAGGTACTCCTGAAAGTTGGGTGTGTTTCGCGATCTTCGTACTTTGCGTCTTGCCCGTAGACACTCTGCTCTACGTACCCTGATCTCGTCGTTCCACCAGTAGCAAGGCAGGCGTCTTCTACTTGGGGCCCTCCTGGGCATTGATGCATCGCACGCCATGTTGATGGACTGGGTGAGGTGGCGAGCTGAATTTTCTGCCGATCCTTGGACTAGCGTGAAGGTGTCAACCACTTCCGCGAATGTATCTTTGTCGAAGAGCTTATCCTGCCATTTCGGACCAGTCGATCGCGGGCGGTGAGTGCTTCTGGCGTTACCGATGTCAATTATAACAGCTTGGTGGTCACTGTGGGTATAATCTTCACTGACTCTCCATTTGTGTTATCTATCCAGCTCAGTTTGCGGTCAAGTACGCACCCTAGATACCGTGCTTTATCCGAGACTTGGAGTGGAGTATTACCGAGTCGTAGGGGTCCGAAAGCTAGAATTATTCTCTTGTTGGTGAAGAGGACCACTTCTGTTTTTGCTGGACTAACGTTCAGTCCACAGCTTCTCGCCCAGTTATGGAGGGTATTGAGGAGATAGTACCCCTCCTTGTGGGGTTCCTCTAGAAGCCAGTGCATTTACTTGGCTGTCACCCAGCTCCGAATTGATGTGTCTTGTCTTAAGAATACATTCAATCCAGTCGGAGAGTGTGGAATCTACTCTGAGTCGGTTCAGTGATAATCTTATTGATTGGGTTTTCACATTGTTAAAGGCTCCCTCCACGTATAAAAAGGCCGCTAAAGTGAATTCTTTGTGGTAGAGTGATTGCTCGATTGTTGTTACCACTTCGTGCAAGGCTGTTTCGACTGATCGGCCTTTTGTGTAGGCATGTTGTGCTGGGGACATGTCCCTAGGGCTTAATTTAGAGCGAATGTGTAGATCAATTACTTACTTACTTAGATGGCGCTACAATCCGGGGTGGAGCTGGGCCTCAACCAACAAACCTCTCCAGCCAGTGCGGTTACGAGCCAGCTGCCTCCAATTGCGCACTACTGCGTCGTCCATCCGGGGTGGATTCCAAGGCTTTCTTAGGGAGAACGTTGGGCCGTCATCCGCTCCAAATGACCCCGCCATCTTAGTCGCTGTATGTGAACTCTTCTGACTAAGTCGATGTCCTTGTACAGGCCGTACAGTTTGGCATTATACCTTCTCCTCCACTCACCGTCTATGCAGACGGGACCAAAGATCGCTCGAAGAACTTTTCTCTCGAAATAACCAAGGGCATCCTCATCCAGTTTTCTCAAAGCCCATGCCTCTGCGCCATACAGCAGGACTGGGATGATTAGTGTCTTATAAAGATTTACCTTAGTAGTTCGAGATAGGGCTTTGCTACTCAATTGCCGTTTTAGCCCATAGAAACAACGATTGACAAGAGTAATTCTTCGTGTGATCTCCCTACTGATGTCATTTGCGGAGTTCACCATAGAGCCTAGGTGGACAAAATCCTTTACTACCTCAAAATTATATCTGTCTATTGTGGCGTTCTGTCCAAGACGCGGATGTTGGGTGTCCTTTTTTGTAGACTGCATATATTTTGTTTTGCTTTCATTGACCGCTAGACCCATCTTTGCTGCCTCGATCTCAATACTCGTAAATGCCCCACTGAGTTCTTCCGATTATGTCAATGTCATCGGCATAAGCGAGTAGTTATACAGACTTGTAAAAGATTGTACCTCTGGTGTTGGCTTGTGAGTTTCGTACAATTCTTTCAAGTACTATGTTAAAGAGATCGCATGATAGCGCGTCACCTTGTCTAAGACCTTTCCTGTGTAGATCAATTAGTCTTTCAAATGTCTTCAACACGAATGAGGACAGGCTGATCGGCCTGAAGTCTTTTGGGTTCGTGTGGGTCGGTTTACCAGCTTTAGGTATAAAGATGACTTTAACTTTCCTCCAGGCTTCAGTTACGTAATTATAGTTTAGGCACCCGCGAAAAATGGTCGCAAGTCGCGGAATGACGTATTCCTTACTGCTTTGTAGCATCATGGGGAAGACAGCATCCGGCCCGGGCGTCTTGTAAGGGAAAAGGAGTAAATTGCTCATTTCAGTTTGAATTCATCCACAATTTTGGCAAATAGAGAGTAATTAGCGCTAACACTTGAGTCTTGTGACGGGTTTGTCTCCATACCAGGATTTATGATACTACGCCCTGCGAAGTGAGTTCAAAAGAAAAGTTCTCAGGTCTCTGATTCTGTCCAGATACCATCCGGTTTCTTGATGAATCCTGGGACAGAACTTTCCGGAGTCTCGCTGCGTCTTTGGTGGATTCAATTTCGCTGCAAAATTTACTCCATGAGGCTCTCTTAGCGTAGATCGTCTTTTTCTTGAAGACACCCTTGGCCTAGAAAAAGATGGTTGGACCAAGTCCTACATCTGTCCTGGAGTCGTCTAGGGATTCCTCCTGATGAGTTGGAGTCAATGGCGGAGGATCGAAAAGGATGGAGCGTCCACCTGAGCATCCTACCCCCACGACCTTCATGTAGGATTAGCGGGCCATTGAAAATGTATGTATGTATTTATGTATGTATGGATACTACTTGAAGAAAGTACTGCTTTTGCTCTTCATTGCTAGTCAATTATGAATTGTACTTACAGATAAGAGCCACGCTTCGTTCAGCCGAGTCGTTAATTGCATAAAGTTGTTTTACTATTTGGAGACCATTAACACAAGAAGCCTGGTTCATCCAGTCTTGTGGATCCACATTTAAAAATTCAAGTGATATTTTAAGATTATCAAAAAATTTGATGGTGTGTGTTGTGACGAAATTGTCGAGGTTCATTCCATATATGATGGTTTTGGTCGTGCTTTTGTTTGTGTAGCTCCCGCGCCTGGTTTCGTTTGCAGTTTGCAGTTTTTTGCGAGTTTCATTAGTCACTTATTTATCGTAGAAGGTATTTGGATGAGCAATTTGCGGGTTTGTCGTTCTTCGATAGATCAGTGAGATTATTGAATCGTAGGGCAACTAAGAAATATTCAAGTCTTAGCGACTTAAAGTAATTAGTTAGTAATGATTTTGACTTGGTTCTAAAGCTCAGACCTTATATTAAAATAAAAAATATTAACTTGAATTCGCTGAAATAATATAAGGGAAATATCGCCCTGTAAAAATACTAAAATATAAGGTAAGGAATAAAATGTCGTGTTTACAACGCTGCCAAAAAATAATGGTGTTAAGAAAATTGATAATTTTTAAACCGTATATTTTCTGAAGTATTTCCAGAAAACATCCAGCAAAGTTTTTAGGAAATCTTATTCAGTTTAAAAGTTAGAGCAAATTCAGTGACTTAAGTCATTCAAAACCATAAAATAAGCTTTGAGCTCTTTCATTTAAGTTGTCTAGAAATCGGCTAAATTTATTATGTGTCTCTATTCCAATAGCAACACTTCGGCTTAGTAGGTACTTGAGTAGCTAGATGCACGTTCATCTTCTGAAAATCTGTAGAGTTAATGTGAGCCGATGTCAACTTTGGGCATATTTTAACTGTTTCATATTTCTCAATACTGTATAGGAATTCGATAGCTTTCCATGACACAACATCATCTTCGGTACTTTTGAGTAAGTTGTTTCTCACACTTTTGAACAAATGAGGAATATCATATAACGCGTGGATGGAATTTGATTTATGTACATATGCACAAAATAGGGCCTATCTTCCGTAATGACTAAGTTTTTATAAAGCTTCCTATTTGTTGATCCTTGGCGCACATATTCCTCGAACACTTACATTTAATGCCGAACAAATTTCTAGACACTTAAACATTTCAAGCTCTAACTGCTTAGCAGGAATATTACTACTGCATTCTACATAATAAGGAACTTGCTTAAATTTTCCGCACAAGCTTCGTATCATGAAAACACATACGAACTTTGCACAAATGTTTGAACTGTTGTTTTCGCTATAATCTACGAATCCTTCCGTAACATCTTTAAACTTATTGTAGGTTAAATTCTCTTGTAAAAACACATTTCATCCCAAATAAGTATTACTTTTTTTTTCTTACCATTCAATTTCCCTACTACTGATTTTATCTCACCAAGAAAATATAAATTTCCGATCCTTTCGTTATTCCCTTGGTGGGGTGAGAATGAAAGTTAAAGGAAAATGAAGTGAATAAACAAGCATGAGAAAAAGAAGCTTATCTGATAGTGCTTTAAGCAAAACCTTTTTGACGTTTAATTGTTGTCGGTTAGTATAGAAAATTAGCTCACATTTTTGTATGGGCATGCGACATCTATATGCTTATTATCTGTGATAGTAGTAATGTGTATGACCTTACAGGACAAAAAAGATAACCTAGTACGTGTGACGGATGACGCCAGATACGGCAATAAATAATGTTGCAGATACTCGTACATAGAGAATGAGTTTTTTTTTTTATAACGTTGGTCGTATCTCAGGGGTAGTCTATCGTATTACGGGAAATTACGGTTTTTGCTACGCTAATGTGTAACTCTTATAAGTTATTTGTTTAGAGGATTAAATCGTTCAAATACATGTGCACTGCGGAGCAGTGGTTAGCGTGTCGGACCATTGCGCGTTACGTTTTTTCACTGTCCCACCTCTCGCAAACCTTTGACAAACATCCGAGAGTATTATTGTTACGAAATATCTTCTCAAAAATAAAATAAAAATTGCCATTCCGATACGGCACAAAACTGTAGGTCCCTTTCATTCGGGCGAAAAATATGATATATCGCATACAACACGAGTGCTTCCGAGAAGCTGGGCCTAGCCACTTCATGGGGTGTTGTATCAAATATGTATGTATGTAAAGAAGATTATATCACATTTTTTTTATTACCAAAAACCATTATTATTCAATAAGAGTCATCTGCTCTTTGCGGATCTGGTCATCCTTGAGGTTCTTCTCAAACCGAACTTCAGCGCGCACTCCCAAACTTTGTATCCGTGTATGATGGTGGCGTGAAATAAAACCGAGCGAAATTCGGGGTTATTTCTCTTTCAAATGCGAAATAAAGCAGTGGGTGGAAGCCGGTGGTTCAGCACCAAAGAAAGCGAAGTCGATCGCAGCTGCCGGAAAGGTCATGGCCAGTGTGTTTGTGATGCGAAAGGGAACCTGTTAATTGATCACCTTGAGAAAGGCAGAACAATTGCAGGCGAATATTACTCCAACCTTCTTGACCAGCTGGATGCCAAAATTCGCGAGAAGAGGCCTGGCTTGAAGAAAAAAAAAATCATCTTTCATCAGGACAATGCACCTGTATACAAGTGTGCGTTGGCGATGGGAAAACTGCGGAATTTCGGGTACGATTTGCTCGGCCATCCCCCCTATTCACCTGATTTGACACCCTCAGACTTCCATCTGTTCCCAGACTTGAAGAAATTTGTTTCTGGGAAGCGCTTCGCATCCAATATAGGAAGTTGAGAGGGCCGTCGATGAATATTTTCACAGCCTTCCAGACTCTCACTTCCGAGAAGGAATACTGATGTTGAAGAAACGCTGGACTAAGTGTGTTGAAGTCAAGGGAGATTACTTGTATGTAGAAAAATAAAATCATTTTTTAACAGAAAATCGCAGTCTTTCATTGTCAGGCCGAGAACTTTCCACCTTGCCCTCGTATATGTTATGTTACAAAATAAGCAATAGTTTTATAAATAAAACAATAAAAAACATCAGCTCGACAACAATTTCTGCTCGAATTAAAAATAACATTTAATTCGATTCGAGTGAAACCGAGAATCGAATGAGTAAATGAACAAACACGAATCTCGATCGATATCGAAATCATGAATATCATTTGGATAGATTCGAACAAAAGTCGATCCGAATCGAGACACGGAATAAGAGTGATAGTCCGTTCCAAATCACTTGAAATTCTTCTGCGCAGTACGAGTTTTACACATTTTCATTCCAACAACAACTAAAGGTAAAAAAAAATTAAAATGCGAAAGTAAGAAAGAAAAAGAGGAGGAGCAAAAGGAAAACATGCTGTATACCCGTACTTTGATGTTTTTCATGGCATAGTTGCGGAGGCGTGATGGGTATACATAATTTGAGTAAAGGACCAAAGGGAACAAATTCCTGCATCTCAGATTTCTCACATTTCTTCTCCCCTCTCGTTGTCTTAGACTCCATAGTCATTGTCACTACGGTGAGAAGAGTATACGGGGTTTCCTTATCCTCTCTGATCTTCGTAGGATTCTCGCCGGGACTGTAGACTCTTCTGCCCACGATAACTCGTTGGGTGTATGCGGGAGTGTTGCACTTTGCCTGGGTGGAGTTGCCGTAGAGAGAGGGCTGGTTTTAGAAAAACCCAAGTTGCTAACTTCTTCTGATGCTGTTGGAGTGGCTGGGTCCCATGTATATACAATCGACTCGATGACCTCGTTGGTGCTGTTGGTACTGCTGGGTGGGTACTTCCTCGGATGCAGTTTTTGTGGATTCGGATTTGGTCTATGTGTCTTTTAAGGCGTTTGCCAAAGTAGTCGATTTCATAATGCGGGTCCCCAAGTTCAGAAACGATCGTTCTTGGTATCCACAGGCCTCACGAGATCCAGTTGAGTACGTAGCGACCGACCTAAGAACAGTTGTGACGGTGACTGACCTGTGGTTGAATGTGGTGCTTTCCTAAACTGCCTAAGGAATTCATTTAAGTTTTCCTGTAGGGAACCCGTTCTAGTTCCCATAGCTCTCAGAGCATCTTTCACAGTCTTGCTATAAGCATCTGAGACAATAAAAAGCATCTTCCCAGTAAACGGCCCGGCGTAATCTATGTGGATACGTTCCCACGGTCCCTTAGGGGACTCGCAATGGTATTCGCGAAATTTCGGTGGAGCATGCGCATATGTGGTAGCTACGTGCATGCGCGGTAGCTACGCTCAGGGGCTTTGTAACCCACTCGAATGAGGCATTGACCAGATTGAAGCAGTCTTAATATTTTTCCTAAGTGTGGATCCTTTTGTGTTGCTAGTGCGATCTGTTCTGCTCTGAGCGGCAATTGATTAACTTGTCGAAGTACAAAATGATCAAAGGCATCGCATTCCTCTTCTCCTCATACTTGGATGTGTGCCGATTAATTCTATTTGTACATGGTGGTGGTAGCGGCGCACGGGAACAGTAATCCGCATTGGCGTTTAGCTCGGTTGGCTTAGATATGGCGTTGTAATCGAAATTCCTGAGAAATTCTGCATAGTTTGCCATACGGCTAATGCAAAGTACTGGCAGGGACTTATCGGCGTGCAAAATTTGAGATAGCGGCTTGTGATCTGTGATGAGTGTCCAGTGGCGAGCGTATAAGTACAAGAAGAACTTTTGGACAGCCCATACGATAACCAGGGATTCCTTGTCTATTTGAGGGTACCGTTGTTCTGTTGCACTCATAGTTCGGCTTGCGTAAGCTATTGGGCGCTCCTGGCCATTGCTTAAGCGGTGTGAAAGGACAGCACCCAACCTTGTTTTGCTAGCATCCGTGGCCAATAGAGGGGGTAGACATGGGTCGGATGGCATTAAGACAGATGGTGACGTTAATACGTTTTTAATGTTGAGATAAGCGCACTCTGCTTCTGGTGTCCATCTGAAGTCTTCAGCCCGCAGCATTTCCAGTAACGGTGTATCGATGGTAGAAAGATTAGGGATAGATGCATTGTATTGTAGTAAGTTGCTTTTCCCAGGAATAACTGCATATCTTCTCTTGTTTTGGGTTTGGGGGCATCACGTACGGCTTCAACATGTTTGTCAGATTCATGCACTCCCTGTGCATCAATTTTATGTCCCAAAAATTCCACCAAATGCGTTGCAAGAACGCATTTCTCTCTATTGAGTCGGAGGCCGTGTGATCTGATTTGTTCTAGGGTTGTGTCTAAAGTTATCAGTAATCGATCGAAATTGCCTGCATGAATAAGAATATCGTGAACATTTTTTTTCACGTTATAAGCGTCTCTCAATGCCAGAGGAATTTCTCTTGCTTTTGCGAAGATTGGTGAAGCGGCCGGTTTGAGATGAAGCTTCACAGGGGGCCCCGTGAGTTTGCCAGCCGAGTTACTGAACACATTATCATACCGACGTAGAAGTTGGTTCAAGCTGTTTTGTTGTTCAAGTGCGAGGTGCGGCGTCGCCGTTGTGATAGAATTAACCTGATCAGTCGTTGTGGAGAATAGCTTGATGAAATTTATTTCATGTGAAAAGTGAGCGATCCACTCCCTTCCCAAGAGGGTGTCGAAATCGCCCTATACTACATAAAGATTTAGCCGTCGCGATGTTTTACCTTTAGTGACATATACAGGAATATGACCAGTGCAGTGAATCTTGTGATGTGTGCAGCTGGTGAATTGTCTATCTGTTTTCTGTAATAAAAATGTTGGTTTCATAGACAGAAGGGTTTTTTTTTACTAATGATACCACATGGGGCTCCGGTGTCCAGTTCCATTTCTAAGCTGCGGCCATGAATCTATGCCGTGGTGATCCTTCTTCTGATTAGTGGTTCGGTGTTTTGAAGCCTTCGACTTTGCTAACTGGCTGAGGTACTCACTTGTGTCTTCAAACTCCAACGGTGGCTGCGAAGGTGCTATTTCGGCCGTGACTTGTGCAGTTTTACACCTGCGTACCCTAAATATGTGTCCTGTTCTGCTACAAGCGTGGCATTTAGCTTCAAGGAATTAACAGCGACTCCGTTGGTGTTGTCCACCACATCCATTACAAGTTGAAAAGCCGGTGGACTGACTGATAAGAACGTTGGTCAGCTCGAAGTGGAGCGGACATGTGTTGCCTTGTGTTTCTGTTACACTTGACTTTGGGTGGTGCGAACGCAAGTTTGTTTGTCAATTCATTTGGTGGTGGCGTGAAAGGTGCCTTCAGCTCCGCTGCCGTGTTACGTGTTGCTTCCGATGAGTGTGCCAGTTCGTGGGCGATACTAAATGTTTTTGGTTTTTTTTAAAGGATTTCATTGCAAACGTCACGGGATCCCAGTCCGTAGAGTAATTGTTCTGTCAGCATTCTGTTGAGAAAACTGCCATAGTTGCAGTGCACAGCTCTTTGTCTGAGACGTAGGGCGAAGCTTGCAATTGGTTCACCGTCGTGCTGTATGAATTGCCTAAATTTGATACTTTCAGCATATTCGTTTTTGACAACATCGAAATGTTCAATTAGTGGTGATGTTCAGCCTCTTTAATCTTACTCAGCTGAAGCGGCCAGTCAAAGCGCTTGAAATAGTCTCCCACTGAGGTTGAGTCTGAGGATGTGTACTCACCTACTGAGAAGGGTGGTGGTCTTGATTAAGCAGGTTGTACGGCTGATAGCGAAGCTGTACTTAGGGCTGTCTGCGTTGCATCAAAAACAGCTGTCATGATAGCAGTGGCAAACATCTCCGTAAGGGATTTCAATAGTTCAGAATCCCGGGCCATTTTTCGTACAGTCCGGAGAAGGTGATCCCACTTCTGGCACCACTGTTGTATATGTAGGAATAAAACACTTGTTTAAATGCAAATTATATTTTCAATACTTTTATTAATTCAAAGATTGGAGAAATGGCTAGCCTGAATCCTAAAAGCGCATAGCCAGCCAACAAAAAGATAAAAACCGAATGAATATATGTGAGTGAGATAGCTAGTGATGTTGTTACGACTCGCGGAGCGTATAGTCTAAAGAGAAAAAAGAACATGTAAAGAAAAACGACCGCACAGTTCCGTGTTCAAATTACGACTCACCATTGGCCTCTCGTTCTAGTCGAAACTTGAGGTAGGTCGGGACGCGAGATCAGCGATTCTGCGTTGATTGACCTGCCATTGCGAAATTGAACAATATTGCTGCGTAAGTGAAACAATGTTATTGCAGCGAGCAATAACATTGCCAGGGCATTGGCTTTGATTTAACGGCAATATCCGCAAATTAGTGCAAACCCCACGGATCAGTAGAAATGCGGTGAAGTGTGAGGGTTGTGATCCCTTGTTTTCGGTTGTGGTGCCAAAATGCTGAAGAAGCTCGACCAAACACTGTGAGGACCCTGAGGTTAGGATTGGGCCCTCGTAACTGCAGACTTCAATCGTTGACTCCGCTTTCGCATAGGATGCTGTTGTGCATTACGAATGCTCTTGGTGGTTTAGCATTACGAAAAACGCGTGATTCTCAGACTCAGTGATGTATTCATATTCGGTATTGATTACCAAGTCCCACTGCTCATTGAAGGCGGTTGGTAACGGATATACCTTGTGAATCTCGTAGCGTAAGGGTTCCGGCAAGGGGATGGTGATTTTGATCAGCAGACTTCCTTCGTTCGGGAACAGCGATGTTTTGGCTGCTTGATGAAGGACAATTAGGTCTTTAAAAATTGGTCTTCCCTTCGATACAATCGTGTGTAGGACGTCCGTGATGTTGTCTACGTCCAGTATGAATGGGTGGAGTTTGGACTGGTAAAGGTCATTAAGGACTTAAAGCTCAATCGACTGTCTGTTCTGGATCTCTGCCACTTTGGACGTGATAATTGACACCAATTCGTTTATTTGTTTATATGCTGAAGTTGACGAACGAGTCGCTCAGTTGTTTTACGCCTTCTGCTATGCTGTCCACTTCGATAGCCAACTGTTGAATGGGTTTAGCCAGCTTGTCAAAATTCGCACCCATTACTGATATTTGCCGTCGCATCAGTTGGAAAGAATCCTTATTCTTTTTGTGTAGAAACTCCAGCTGGTGGTAGACTTTACGCGTGTCATCGCTGTCCATCGTACCGAATGCCCATTTGGAGAATTGCCCGATAAATTCCAACGCTCTTTTTTGTCGATGGAGTTGGAAGGTATGCCTCATGCGAATGCCGTTTTGTCGAAGATTGGCTAGGTTTACTGCAGTTTCCTGAACCATTACGTGGCAGTGGTTTTGGAAATCGTCATCAGGGATGCTTTGACACATTTTTTCGATATGCCTGTTGCAAGCCTCTGCGAGTCCCAGCACGGTTGTGTAGTCCATTGGTGTGAACCAGCTATCCTTTTAGAAAACGGCTTCTCCTATCGTCTCGAACAGCACATGCGTATCCTTCAACGGGTTGACTTCAAACGGTGCCTCAGCGTAGCATTGCGCCAATAACAATACCAGGAAGTACATTTTTAGACAAGTTCTTAATTCTTACACTTATGTAAATTATTTTAGTTTAATATTTTTGTATATTTTTTTTTAAGAAAACTTTACTATACTTAAATAACTTAATGTAATTTATGGGGGGTTACCACTAAATGAAAAGAGAAAATTGATTGATTGGTTATTGATAGTACATTTTAAGTCGGTTATTGTGTATTTTCTTAACCGCCTTGTTTATCTTAAACCCAGTGGTAACAAGCCCATCGATTGAAACTACTTCGAAAGGTCCTGTCCACATTCCGGCGAATTTATTCTTCCTTGCCGTGTTTTTAACCAGTACTCTCTGCCCTACTTGAAACGAGATGCACCTGGTATGCTTATCGTAACTATCCTTCGATTTAATTTTTGCTTTACGAAGGTTCTCGTAAGGTAGTCTGTGCGCTCTTACGAGTTGGTACTTGAGTTGCGAGGGATAATCATCTGACATATAAAGGGGGACGGTTTGTCTTTTTATGGTGGTGGGCATTTTGAATTGGAACCCGAATAAAGCGCTTAAAGGCGTCATCTTGGTCGCTGCGTGGATGGAATTATTATGCACATGCATAGCTTGCCTGAGCCACTGATCCCAGTTTCGTCACTGGCAACAAATGATTGTAGGTACTCAGCTAAGGGCCTATGGCTTCTCTCTAAGGAGCCGTTTGACTGCGGATGGTATGCAGTAGTGTGCATTTTTTTTATGCGAAGTAACTTGCAAGTATGCGAAAACACTTGGACGTGAAATTTGCCCAATTGTCGGCGACAAGGACTTTTGGTATTCTGTATCTGGTAACAATTTGCTCGTAGAATAGTCTTGCCACAGTGGACGCTTCAGCATCCGGCAGTGCAGCGCAATCCATAAATTTAGTCAGATCATCCTGAAAGGTTAGGATGTATCTGTTGCCAGAGTAGGACGTGGGTAGGCCACAAACGATATCTATGTACACTTTGTCGAAAGGTAACGCTGGGGTGTCGGTAACTATCATTGGCATTTTTGTAGGTGGCGAGCACTTATTTTTTTGACATTGAGAGCACTTTTTGACGTAATCAAATACATCTCTTTTCATGCCTTTCCACCTGAATTGTTGCTTGATACGCGCATAAGTCCTCTTTCCCCCCTGATGGCCACCGAGTGCCGAATTGTGAAAATCCCTCAAAACTGTTAGAATTTCATCAGGGTGAGCCAGCATTATCAAATTGGATTTTTTAACGTCATATGAATTTTTGCTAACCTCTTTGTCTCTTTCCGCATTGGTCTTGTACATACTCCATGCTTTTTGTTTTCTCAGATTGCCTTATTTCCTCATCAATATTTCGAGCTTGGGCCCTAGTGACGGAGAGGCAATGCTTTTCTGGTATCTTTCCAATTCTTGTCTCAGGTTTAGGTATTTGGCTCAGAGCATCAGCGTTTTTGTTTACCTTCCCAGGTTTATACTCGATTTTATAATCATACTCCTAGAGTTTATGATGGAAATTTACCAGACGCGACGTTGGGTCCTTAACGTTGAATACACCTTTTAGAGGCTGGTGATCGCTGTATACTATGAAGGGTCTTCCCAGCAAATATGTGCGGAAATTTTTAGTAGCCCAAACTATCGCAAGAAGCTCCTTTTCCATAGGCTATTGGCTTACCTAACGCTTCATTACTGGCTTCTGTGGTCAGAATAAACGGCTTAGTGAAATCTGGGTAAATCAAGACTGGAGGAGTAGTTACTGCCCTCTTCAGTGCTTCGAACGATTTTTGGCATTCATCCGTCCAGTTAAACTCGACATCCTTTCTCAACAGCTTGCTAATTGGGGCGGCTATACCGGCAAAATTGGGGATAAGCGTTCGATAATAGCTGGCAAAACCTAAAAACGACTGAATATCCTAATATTCTTTAGGTTAGGGAAATCGTTAACACAGCTGGTTTTGGACGGGTCCGGGAGTGCACCACTTTCTGTACACTTATGCCCCAAGTACACCACTTCTCGGCACAGAAACTTTCATTTTTCGGTATTGAGCTTTGAATTGTTCTCTCTTAATTTAGAAAAAACGCGTACTAGTTTTTCGCTGTGTTCTTCTACATTCTTACCGTAAATAACGATGTCATCTAAATACACGAAACAATTTATGCCGTGGAGTCTGGTTAGAATATGATTCATAATTCTTTGGAACGTCGCAGGGGCACCTGTCAGCCCGAACGGTATTGGGTTGAATTCGTAATGACCGAGTCCAGTACTGAAGGCGGTCTTCTCTCTGTCCTGTTTCTTTATCATTACTTGATGGTAACCGTTGGCCAAGTCGAGAGTGGTAAAATAACGGCAGTTTCCTAGCTGGTCTAGAATATATTCTATTCTGGGTAAAGGAAAGGCATCTTTTATGGTCACCTCGTTGAGCTTTCGAAAATCGACTACAACTTGCCACCTCTTTTGTCCGTCAGGACCCGATTTTTTCGGAACGTCTAAGAGAGGGGAATTCCATGGGAATTTGCTCGGGGAGACAACTCCATCGTCTAGCATTTTTTTTTACCTGGATATTGATCTCGTCTCTGGCAATTTGCGGTAACCTGTACAGTTTTTGGTTGATTGGCCCTTGTTCTATTTTTGTTGGAATATTATGGGCAAGAACATCAGTATGGGTTACCGGGTCACCTTCAAGCAGGAAAATGTCTTTGAATTGGACGCATAAGTTTTCAATACAAGATTTCTCCTCTTGATTTAGGTTAGGACCTAGGTTTAGTAAATCCAACAATTTTGAGATCCTTTTCGTGGGCTCTAGCTTACTAACCTGGAGAATTGAGTTCTTCTGGTTGGTGTCACGTAATATATTGTACTGGTTAAGATTACTGAATTGGGGTACGAAAGTGCTGTCTATTGTGAAATGTTCCGTGGTATTATTTAATATGGGGACGATAATAGTACTGTCTTTCGGTGATTGTGTTAGCTAAATATATACCCAACTTTAGTTCCTGGGCATGTACCAGAATTTTCTTTAGACCCGTTTTAACTTTTAATCTAACAACCGACTGCGAACGCAAGAATTTCAAGAACATTGGATTTACCTTCGTTGGTCAGCCTTTTTGTGGCTTCAAATGACCTTAGATGCAATTCTGCCAGGACTGTTCTACTTGTAGTGTCCAGGAATTTCAGGCGCTTGGCCACCGAGTCAATAACAGTGCGATTCCATAGTACGTCACGACCCAAAATACCATCTGGGGGTATGTCACTGGAATTACCTATAATATGTAACTTTGTATTGAGGGTTAGGTTGTTGGATAGTGGGATAGTCGTCGACAGTGTTCCCAGCGTCTCCATTACTCCTCCGAATGCTCCACCTAACTCCTTCATTTCTGAGGAGCTGATATCGTTTGCGTTGAGAAGTGTTTTTTGTTTCAGCAAACTGACGTCCGCACCAGTGTCAATTAGCATTGTGACCACATCATTTTTTGTAATGGGCAGTGGCAATTGTACAAACACTTCGCGTCCGTGCCGCTTACACGTAAGTAACCGATCGCGTTTAAGGCAAGTACAACGTTGCATGTAATTTTTTACCATATTGGTGACGTCTGATATAGCCAGTTCTAATCTGTTCTTCACGAAATTCCTGACATTTAAAACGGTGGGCGTGAAGAGTGGGTAGTATACCTTTACGAATTTAATGGAATCCTCAATGCGGGCGTAATAATTGGAGCAATTACTACCTTGAAAAAGCTGAAGAAGTATACCATAAAACTGTACCTCACCTTCCCCGGTCGCTGTATGCTTTTTGGAGGATGTTTCGAGGAAGTTATGGTTCGTCTTAGCCGAGATTGATGCCGCTTCCGTTTTTTAGGCTTTGAATCAGTCTTGCGACCTGAATCATTTATGTTGAATGTGCCTTTCGTTCGGCTTCTTTTACTACTAAAAGCCTTTCTGTATACGCGGCTTGGGGGCACAGTCTATACTAGCCCCCCTCGCGTTTCCCTGGTTTGCTCTTAAATAGTTCTGTTTACTGCGACACTCCTCCTTCGAGTGTGTCGTCCGTTGACACCATTCATTCATTCATTCATTCAGTCATTCCTATTTATTTACTTTTTTTTTTGCACTAGGGCTTATCTTTATTTACCCTTTTTCTTTATTACCTCTTTTTTTCTGAACTTCAATCACTCACTAGTTTTATTTATTTTTTTTTCTATTGGCGTTTTCTTTCCTTAACTTTAGTCACATACTATTATTTTTTATTTGTTGTTAATAACACCAAAAAACAGTTTTTTCCGGGAGAGATCGATAAACCGAATCGATCCTACTGGCTGCGCCAAAAATGTAACGACTCGCGGAGTGAATAGGCTAAAGAGAAAAAAGAACAAGTAAAGAAAAACGGACGCACCGTTCCGTGTTCAAATTACGACTCACCACTGGACTTTCGTTCTAGTCGAAACTTGAGGTAGGTCGGGGCGCGAGATCAGCGATTCTCCGTTGGTTGACCTGCTGTTGCGCAACTGAACAATATTGCTGCGTAAGTGAAACAATGTTATTGCAGCGAGCAATAACATTGCCAGGGCGTTGGCTTTGATTTAACGGCAATATCCGCAAATTAGTGCACAGCAATATTGTTTCGACATAGTGCAACGACTTTGCAGGTTGAACAAACGGAGACATGCACTGGTGCCAAAACTGGGGCAAAACAATGTTATCGTAGTGTGTTTAGCTTAAAGTTGCGTGTACATGTGTGTGTCTGTTTAAGGCTATGGACACATCAATATCAATTGAAGAGAATTCTTTCTTTTGTATGTCGACTTTAATTGGTGTTTAAACATAAACACGCATTATACTTGTTGTTTTTATCCTATTTCGCAAAATTAAAGAAACAAATTTATTTGCGCTAAACGAAATACGTACATAGTTACTTAGTTTAGTTTTATTTGCTCGGTAATATTTTCATATAAATTTTTACAAAAACAAATTAGCTTGACTTTTTGCCGTCTGCCAGATTGACAATTATAATTCAATAACTATTATTTCTGTGATTTTATATAATGGTAGCAAATTTTAATTTATATGTGACAGAAAAAAAAAATAGAACATATGCACTGAAAAATATTCTAAAAGCTTCCGCTCATAATTCTGTCCCTATACGCTAGAGCAGTTTTAGAAAAGCTACACAGTTTGCTAACATCTAGCTCATTTAATGCACTAATATTTTCATCATCCGCAAGAAAGCTTTTGCCAAACACATGCTGTCTCATTTCACAAAGTACTGGTCATTTTCCAATGAAGTGTAAGACGTCTAGGTTGTTGTTAAGACGTTCTCCTAGGTTGTATAATTCACACAAGCTTGGCAGGTCCTTTCTATGTGGTATGTAGTTCAGCCTCAAAAGTTCTCCTCGGAACTTCATCATCATTTATATTTCCTGTACACTATTTTTATCATGGAAATAATTATTTTCTGACAAGTTGTGGTTCAAGCGGCTGTAAATGGCTTTGTGCATTGACGATTCGGCTTCCTCTCTGTATTTCGCTGCGTAAAGATCATCCATGGTTTCGATTACTCTATATAAGACTGGGTTCCAGTAAGCCACGTTATCAGTACTCAAATCCAATTCTATCCTACATTGGCTTCCAAGATCCAACCATTCCGCGTACCAGCTTGTTTTGCTAGCAACCGTTTTAGAGCTGCTTTCTTTGGAAGTCGTGCATCTGGCATATTCATCACTTTAAGAATGTAGTCAACCTGGAGTTTTAAGGTTTTGATGAACAAGGGAGAAAGACCTATTTCAACCATTAGCAGGTAGTTTGGCGCAATAGAAGGGAGATGAAAAATAAGCTTCATATAGAATCTCAGAAGTTTTTCAACCGCTTCGTACTGTTTATATCCGCGTACCTGAGCACCATAAAAGTAAACTGATTTAGCAACGGCTTCAAATACCCTATATTTACTGCTTTGGGCAATAAAACGATTGGCAAAATATACCTTTTAAGTTGTGTTTACCTATACTAAGCTTTTTTGTTAAGAGCACACCAAGGTACGAGTACTTAAATACACTCACCACTTCCAATTCTGCACCATTGTAATGCCACTTTTTCTTTTTGCTATGCCTCCCACCACCTTTCTTAAAAACCATTACTTTGTACTTTTCTAAATTAGCGACTAGATTCCAGAGCTTACAGTAATCATGCAAGCGATTTATCATTAATTGTAACGATTCCGGAGAATTGGATAGCAAAACATCATCGTCCGCAAACAGAAGACCTTTAATACTAGTATCCGCATACTCCACACCTCCAAGTAACCCGTCCAGCAAATCATCTAGGAACAGCGAAAAAAGATCTGGGCTAAGGACGTATCCCGCAAACCACTCCGATCATTTTTTCTCCATTCCACACTGCTGCTCGATTATCTGCATACAGGTTTTGGAAAACCCTTCCGAACTTTAGCGACATTCCCTTTTCGTAAAGTTTATAGAACAATGAGTTTCTGTCTATTGAATCAAAGGCTACTATAAAATCAAGAGAAAATGTGTAAAGCCTTTTATTTCGCATCTGAAATGTCTCTGCAATGCTTCTTAGTACAAACACTTGATCCACGGTTGAGTATCCTGGCCTAAAGCCAGCCTGGTAATCTTTGAACAGATTCTCCTGTTTTATTTACACCGTTAATTGTTTTTTTAGCACTGTCGTAAAAATTTTATAGAATGCGTTCAAAAAAGAGATGTCCCGATAATTTTCCAGGTTGACTAAACTTCCTTTTTTGTGGATCGGGAAAATTAAGGCTTCTTTAATGCTCTGTAGTATAATCCACGATTCCAGAATTTCATCGAATAATTGAAATTGCTTATCCACCTATAAATTAGTCCCGTACATGTAGAACTTCGTAGCTATAGAGTTAGATCCTGGCCACCACACACACCACGATGCCACTTGAATTTTTCGTCCATGATTGGTCTTGATTTGACAACTGTATGTTTAATTTTGCTCTATAGTTTTCGCCCTTTGAATCCATCCACTATAACATAGGAAGAGGCATAAGTGCACGGTTTTCTTCAGCTATTTCGACTTTTTGCCCAAAATTTACCACGATAGGTAAGTGGTCGGAGTAAGGCACATGATCCACTTCGAAATCTGCGACACACCTATTCCAGTTTCCACCTATTAAACAATAATCAACCTCTGAAATTCCTTGCTCACTTACAAATGTAAATTCACCGTTTGGATCACCTGCACTTGTTCCATTTAATATTCTCAATCCGTACGTATCATATAAATCTAATATATTTCTCCCTCTCGCACTAGAAATAGTATCCTTCGAACGCCGGATTATACCCGCTATACCGTTAGTTGTCCACTCCTCTACTCCAACTCTTGCGATAATGTCTCTTATTACCATAATATTTGGATTATATGATAGCGCCATTAATTCTTTTAGATGCACGAAGTCGGTTTCCTAATTATTGCAGTGTAAATATGCTGGATATGTCTTGAAATTTTCGCTCTCATCGTCCATTTGATCGTCCATAACAAAAAAAAATTTCTTTCTTAATGTAAGTATTTTGAAGAAGTAAAAACATAAGATGCAAATTTGACAGTCGCTTTCATTGTGTTTGCTCTTTGACAGTGATGCAAGACTCAGACGCAGATGCACTATTCTGTTCACCTATTAACTTTAAATAATTCTATTCTTTTAGTTTTAACTACTTTACTACTATGGCAGACGGCATTACAATTAAAAATAAAATGGTACCCCTGAATTAGTTTTAGAGCCACTGAGTTCATTATTTTCGCCAATGATCTGCTGCAGTAGTGCCGATCCGTTTGGGCCTTCGTCACACCTTAAGTTATTGTAGCTGTCATAATAAAATTAATGATCGCCGACTTTCAGGTTGTGACCGTGGATTTGTGTTTTTATATATTTGTCATTTTTCACAATTTCATTGTTAAGTTTTTGTAATCATCTTCTTCGTAGTCGTGCTGCCGCGGGATAATCCTTATGCAATGATATGACAGTGCCTTTTACAATAATCTAGTTGCTGCTTTTAGAACAAGGCCGACGTGTTCTCTGTTGTGCATTTCCACTATGTCATCTGAAAATGTTTTGTTTTTTGTGTTCAGATTTCGTGCTGTTAAAATTAGTTCCGGGTTATCCGATTGTAATAAATCCAAGCACAGTTTCTTCGCACTTCCCGTTGGGTTTTCATTTAAACTAAGATGATTATTCGCTGAGATATGAATAACGATGTTTCTTTCAGTTGATTTGTTTCCAAAAACTCAAACTGACGTTCAAGAGCCATACATTTCGTTTCTATCGGTTGCAGTTGTTTTTGCAACGCCTCATTTGCTGCTTGCAGTGATTGGATCTGCTGGGAAAATTCCTCCATGTCTGCCTTGGTAGGCAAATTTTTCATTTTTTCATCCAGAAGAGATGCCATCGTATTTGCAATTAATGCATTCAACTCAATTACTAGACTTTTGTATAACCAAAAATATATGTACTTCAAAACTCAAAATAAAACCTTGTTTCGAACTTTCTTCCGACCATTCGCCTGTTATAATAGAGTTGTCAAGTTGTCAATTATGACCAAAAATGAACGACCAAAACTGTATAACAAAAAAAGAGACTGGGAATCATTTCACGAATTCCTTGATCTAATACTACAAATCCAAGTTCCTCTTAAATCACTGACTGATATTGAAAAAGCAATTATTTACTTCAACGCCATGATCAACGAGGCTGCTTACCGGACAACACCAGAAATGGAGCAGAAAATACACGAGAATTATACACCAGATTTCATTAAAAACAAATCAAAGCAAAAGGAAACTCAGAAAAACGTGGCAAATGACAGGATCACCCGCAGATAAGCAAAAACTCAACAAAGCAATAACAGACTTAAAAGAAACACTAAAGCAACATCAGGATAAAAACATCCAAAAATACCTAAAAACGCTGACTCCAACTTCTGAAACGAACTACTCACTTTGGAAAACAACCAAACATCTAAACACCAAAATGACTTTCTATCCACCCATCATCAAAATAGACGGAAGCTGGGCCCGGGAAAATCAAGAAAAGGCCAATACTCTGGCAAAACATTTTTGGAATACCTTCTCCAACGATGGCAGCAATTCCCATATTCCTCAAGTGAACAGGAACATTGCACCCAATACACCAATTAGAAAAATGACAATAAACGAAATTAAAATTGTATTACAAAAAGAGTGAACCACAAAAAAAGCTCCTGGATATGACCTTATGACGAGAGCACTACTTAACAAACTGCCCAAAAAAGCATTTGAGTATCTACGAAACGTATATAATGCGATTATAAGACTTCATCACTTTCCTAAGGTGTTGAAAGTTCATGAAGTTATAGCGACACCCAAGCCAGGAAAAGATGCAACGAAAACGACATCTTACAGACCATAAGCTTACTGCCTGTGATATCAAAACTTTTTGAAAGATTACTATGTGACCGCATGGAACCTATTTTGACAAGCATTAATGCAATTCCTGATCACCAGTTTGGATTCAGACGACAACATTCGACGATTCAGCAAATTCACAAAGTGACCAACAAAATTGCAACTGACCTGGAAGAGAAAAGATTCTGCATCGGCGTATTTCTCGACGTCGCCACAGCTTTTGACTTCGTATAGCACGCTAAAAAAACTAGAGCAAATTCTTCCAATTGACCACTACTTATTGATTAAAAGTTATGTAACGGACAGATATTTCTACGTGAAGTACAAAGACGAATGCTTAAATCTCTATACAACTCGAGCTGGAGTTCCTCAAGGCAGTATATTGGTGCCATTATTATACAACTTATTTACCAGCGATATTCCCCTTCCGACTTAAACAATATTAATAATCGCTACTTTTGCTGATGACACAATACTACTCTACTCGAACAAAAGCATAAATAGAGCGAGTACCGAACTTCAAAAAATCCTAGACAAAACCATGAAACGGTTTGACGATTGGCGAATAACAGTAAACGATGAAAAAACAGTACAGGTTATATTCACGACAAGGACTAACTACACCACTCAGCCATTAAAAATTAACAACAAAACCATCTGTATATATACAGTGTAACGAAGCGTTACACTTCGCCCCTCATCTACACCGTCCCTGCGATCATCATTCCGGCGTTGGACGCGCGAACACTGCACATCCACACAATTACCCGAATTCTCCACCAGAAATACACTGACCACCGTTCTACCTACCGACCCCACTGTGAATATCCCGAACAACCATCAACAATCCAGGCCAAACTCAGCCGACCGACCCGCACACCCATCAATTGCCGTAGCTGAAATACCACGCCATACTCGCAACTCAATAAACTGTGCATGAGATCACGCCACTCCATAGTAAGGAGAGAGAGAGAGCACTTGGGATATTGGGTAAGCACCACCTAAACATTGTGTGCTAACAGGAAAGACGCAGTATGCGAAATACCATACACTGTGGTTAGATTTGTTGGTCGGGAGAAGGTATACAAATACAAATATTTGGCGCAACAGCTCTTTAAAGTTCCCGGGCCTAGCTTCTCGCAACCACTCATGTTGTGTGCGTTATATTTTTCACACGAATGGAAGGGACCTACAGTTTAATGCCGAATCCGAACGGCGATTTGAGAAGCTTTTCGTGACAACAATACTCTTGGATGTTTGTCAGACGCTCGCGAGAGGTGGGACCGTGAAAAAAAAGTTTTTGGTGTTTTCTGGGATTCGAACTTGGACCCTCATGCGTAGTGATCCGACACACTAACCACTTACGCCACGGCGCCCACGGCGAAGGTATGCTCGCGGTGTTTTTGTCCAACACACTGTGGTGAGAGGTAGTGTGGTAGTAATATGGAGATCCGAAGTATATGTGCTATGTGATATATGGAGAGGTGAGCGAAGATGTGTGCCGAATATAGGAAGGTTTTGCATTGGGTCGTCGAATTCACACTTAATGCCTACATGGATTTCAATAAGATAACCCACTGCCGAGGACGAAGTCGGAGTTCCTCACGCTGTTGTTTTTAGTACCAATCTGGTGTACTGTGAGGCAACTCTCTGGAGTAGACACATCCACCGAATATTTTGGCTGCCCTTCCGTCTTTTTCAAGATTTGAGCATTAATCAAATCGGACCTGCTGCTGACCACAGCCGCTCCGACCGTAAAGTTTGGGCTCATCCTCCTCTAGGATAAGCTATTGCGGGTCCTGACCGTAATCTTCAGATTTGAGGATTTATTCCGCACTCCTGGGAGTAGTATTTTTGTGACATTTGCTGTCAAAGTACCAGCCTTAAGCCGGTGCTGCAAAGTAGCTGCCTTCAGCAGCCGCTGCCATAGCTGACGCCCTAAAAAGCTGTCGCTACCAGAGCTGTCGCTGCCAGAGCTGACGCCCTAAAAAGCTGTCGCTGCCATAGCTGACACCCTAAAAAGCAATCGCTGCCAGAGCTGATGCCCTAAAAAGTTTTCGCTGCCATAGCTGACGCCCTAAAAAGCTGTCGCTGCCAGAGCTGACGCCCTAACAAGCTGACGCTGTCAGAGCTGACGCCCTAAAAAGCTATCGCTGCCAGAGCTGACGCCCTAAAAAGCTGTCGCTGCCAGAGCTGGCGCCCTAACAAGCTGTCGCTGCCAGAGCTGACGCCCTAACAAGCTGTCGCTGCCATAGCTGACGCCCTAAAAAGCTATCGCTGCCAGAGCTGACGCCCTAACAAGCTGTCGCTCCCAGAGCTGACGCCCTGAAAAGCTGTCGCTGCCAGAGCTGACGCCCTAACAAGCTGTCGCTCCCAGAGCTGACGCCCTAAAATGCTGTCGCTGCCAGAGCTGACGCCCTAAAAAGCTATCGCTGCCAGAGCTGACGCCCTAAAAAGCTGTCGCTATATAGCTGACGCCCTAAAAAGCCGTCGCTATCCTCTAGTTGAGTCCTAGCGTTAAGAAGCTAAGGCCTATGTAGGTAACTCTTTATTGTTAAGTATCCTAATATTGTTAAGAACAGTAAACCGAGGCCACCTTAAGTATTTCAGCATTGTTAAGTATTTCTAACTTTGTTAAGGCTAGTTTAAGCATAACTATTATAAATAAATAATAACTCTTTCCCAAAGTTTCGGGTGTTCTTTGGTTGACCCTGGATCCGACGAGCTAAACCTCAGCCCTTGAGAAAACACCCTCACAATTGGCGCCCGAGCAGTGACCTCTGTAAGAGGTACATTACCGAAACAACAACAACCGAACCAGCACGATGTCCGACCACGAGGACAACATGGACGCTCTGCGACCCGCCGTAGCCGACCAGAATGCCGGGATGAGCATTGGCTGGATCTATCTACTCAGCAAGGCCGAAATAACCGCTGCCATGAGCGAACGACAGCTGGACACCACCGGGACCTTAGCCGAACTCCGCAAACGTCTAAGCCGCTACTTGAAGGAGGCCCGGACACAGAAGTCCACCCAGAGCTTGTGCCAAGAATGGGAAGCGCTGGTGGAAAACCGAGAATACTTGGATAGCAGCATGACCAAGGCCAAGCCAGGCCCTAGCCCACAGTACGAGGAGACCCGAGTACATGTACCCAAGATGGCATCGACTGGGTCGAACGAACAGCCAACCCGAAAGTATGGTGTAAAGGACTTTGCTACCATCAGTCCGCGGCCGAATGTCTCCTCCGAACCCGCTCCAGCGGCTGATGCGGCCACTACCAGCCAGGAGCTATCCCCATCAAGGACCTTTAGCCGACCGGTGCTCAGCTACGAACCTGAGATCATGAACACGGTCCGCAAGTGGGGACTCCGATTCGAAGGCAACGGCTCGGCGCTAGAATTCCTTGAGCGCATGGAAGAGCTAACGGGATGCTATGACATCCCGCTGGACCACATACCACGCACCCTACCGGACCGCGCTGGAGTGGCTCCGAATTAATCGAGATTCGTGGAGTTCCTGGGAGCATTTCCGCCAAGCATTCCTACGACGATTCCTCCCGACCCGATTTGTCCACAAGCTAGAGAACGAGATAATGAGGAAGAGACAGGGCCCAAGAGAGAAGGCCAAGGAGTCTATTAACGCCTATCAATATCTCCTCCGGCAACACTCCCGAATGAAGGTCACGAAGAACGTGGACCGAATATACGACAGTCTCCGGCCCGAGTACCGACTGTACATTAAGCGTCGAGATTTTGCGAATTTAGATGAGCTGATGGATCTCGCAGAGGGATACGAGTACGTAAGGAGCGACGAAAGAGCCGGTAGACCGCCAGCCGTTCCCAACTATCCTCCGAGACTAGTAACCATCAAGTCGCTACTCACCCGGACCATCTACGAATGTAACACGCACTGCTGGAAGTGCAAAGAGCATGGGCACCGACAACGAGAATGCCGCCAACCGTTTCGCCTCTTCTGTTCCCATTGTGGAGAGGATGGAAGAATGACGAAGGACTGCCCATGTCACCATACCCCGAGAGCACCAACGTCAACAAGACTACTCTGCGCGGTAGAAAACCGACGTATATACCCGAGGGAACCTCCGAAACGGCATTGTGTAGCTGTCAATACAATGAAACTTTCTTCATCACCGTCGATACCGCTGCCAGAATGCGACATATCACCAAAACCAATGAAGCGGCTGCACCGACTCCCTCCCGTACTGAAATTGTCACTGTCGTCAACGCCACCGTCAGTACAAGATCCCCCACCAACGATGACATCAGTGCCGCAAGAGGTGCGAAACTCCAACTGGTCACATCCACCAGATGCCATACCGCCGCCGTCATCGCCGTCACCGTCATCACCGATACCAGAGCCGCCATTACCGTCGACATCAGTGCCGCCAGAGTTACGAAACCACAACTTGTCGCCACCGTCGAATGTCACATCGCCGCCGTCATCACCGTTACCGTCATCACCGTTACCAGAGCCGTCATTATCTTTGACATCAGTGCCGGCAGAGTTGCGAAACCACAACTTGTCGCCACTGTCAGATATCATACCGCCGCCGTCATCACCGTCACCGTCATCACCGTTACCAGAGTCGTCATTACCGTTGACATCAGTGCCGTCAGAGTTGCGAAACCACAACTTGTCGCCACCGTCAGATGTCATACCGCCGCCGTCATCACCGTCACCGTCATCACCGTTACCAGAGCCGTCATTAAAGTCGACATCAGTGCCGCCAGAGTTGCGAAACCATAACTTGTCGCCGCCGTCAGATGTCATTCCGCCGCCATCACCCTCACCGTCACCGCTACCAGAGCCGTCATTACCGTCGGCATCAGTGCCGCCAGAGTTGCGAAACCACAACTTGTCACCACCGGCACATGTCATACCACTGCCGTCAGTGCGAAATGTTACATCAACACCGCCTGACGAAGAAACCATACTGTCACCGTATTCAACACCGCCAGACGAGGAAACAATCCTGCTACCATTTTCAAGTACTATACCAGGACTATTAATACCATTGCCGACAGCAGGGAACGAGCCGTCACCATCAATAAGCTCATCGTTAACCATGGCCACACCGTCAAAACTTCCGCTATGGTCTAAAGGTGAAGTATTGCCCTCACCGTCGCCACCAATGACACCACAGTTACAAAAGTACATCCGATCACGATGGTCGCTGCCCCGACCGCCTGAAGTTCTGCAGTCATCGTCGTCATAATTAGTGCAAACAAATTTTTTTTTTTTATATTATTATTATTTTACTCCTATTGCATTAAAGTCTCATAGTTAAGCCGTTGCTTCATATAATTAGTTATAAGCCATTCTTTTAGTTTAGGTAGATGTAAGAATATTTGAATTCCTAATTGAAATAAGAATGTTTTACGACGAAAAGGTTCTCGTCTGAGAAAGTGGAGGGGGAATGTAACGAAGCGTTACACTTCGCTCCTCATCTACACCGTCCCTGCGATCAGCATTCCGGCGTTGGACGCGCGAACACTGCACATCCACACAATTACCCGAATTCTCCACCAGAAATACACTGACCGCCGTTCTACCTACCGACCCCACTGTGAATATCCCGAACAACCATCAACACTCCAGGCCAAACTCAGCCGACCGACCCGCACACCCATCAATTGCCGTAGTTGAAATACCACACCATACTCGCAACTCAATAAACTGTGCATGAGATCACGCCACTCCATAATAAGGAGAGAGAGAGCACTTGGGATATTGGTTAAGCACCACCTAAACATTGTGTGCTAACAGGAAAGACCCAGTGTGCGAAATACCATACACTGTGGTTAGATTTGTTGGTCGGGCGAAGGTATGCTCGCGGTGTTTTTGTCCAACACACTGTGGTGAGAGGTAGTGTGGTAGTAATATGGAGATCCGAAGTATACGTGCTATGTGATATATGGAGAGGTGAGCGAAGATGTGTGCCGAATATAGGAAGGTTTTGCATTGGGTCGTCGAATTCACACTTAATGCCTACATGGATTTCAATAAGATAACCCACTGCCGAGGAAGAAGTCGGAGTTCCTCACGCTGTTGTTTTTAGTACCAATCTGGTGTACTGTGAGGCAACTCTCTGGAGTAGACACATCCACCGAATATTTTGGCTGCCCTTCCGTCTTTTTCAAGATTTGAGCATTAATCAAATCGGACCTGCTGCTGACCACAGCCGCTCCGACCGTACAGTTTGGGCTCATCCTCCTCTAGGATAAGCTATTGCGGGTCCTGACCGTAATCTTCAGATTTGAGGATTTATTCCGCACTCCTGGGAGTAGTATTTTTGTGACATTTGCTGTCAAAGTACCAGCCTTAAGCCGGTGCTGCAAAGTAGCTGCCTTCAGCAGCCGCTGCCATAGCTGACGCCCTAAAAAGCTGTCGCTGCCAGAGCTGTCGCTGCCAGAGCTGACGCCCTAAAAAGCTGTCGCTGCCATAGCTGACGCCCTAAAAAGCTGTCGCTGCCAGAGCTGACGCCCTAAAAAGCTTTCGCTGCCATAGCTGACGCCCTAACAAGCTATCGCTGTCATAGCTGACGCTCTAAAAAGCTATCACTGCCAGAGCTGACGCCCTAAAAAGCTGTCGCTGCCAGAGCTGGCGCCCTAACAAGCTGTCACTGCCATAGCTGGCGCCCTAAAACGCTGTCGCTGCCAGAGCTGACGCCCTAAAAAGCTATCGCTGCCATAGCTGACGCCGTAAAAAGCTGTCGCTGCCAGAGCTGACGCCCTAACAAGCTGTCGCTACCAGAGCTGACGCCCTAAAAGCTGTCGCTGCCAGAGCTGACGCCCTAACAAGCTGTCGCTGCCAGAGCTAACGCCCTAAAAAGCTGTCGCTGCCAGAGCTGGCGCCCTAAAAAGCTGTCGCTATATAGCTGACGCCCTAAAAAGCCGTCGCTATCCTCTAGTTTAGTCCTAGCGTTAAGAAACTAAGGCCTATGTAGGTAACTCATTATTGTTAAGTACCCTAATATTGTTAAGAACAATAAACCGAGGCCACCTTAAGTATTTCAGCATTGTTAAGTATTTCTGACTTACTTACTTTTACTTATGTCCTGTATCCCCTTGTGGGTCCTAGGGCCTCTACTACGCCTACGCGCCATCGTGTACGGTTTCTGGCAATGTGTCTGAGTTCTCCCCAACTTTTCCCTAACTGCCGTGCCTCCTTCCCGACTGTTCTGCGCCATGTTTTCCGCGGACCGCCAGGTCTTCTGCCATCCTGAGTTAGAGGGTTCCATTGCATAGCATGGTTCGCTATGGAGCTGTCACCCTTCCGGAACGTGTGACCAATCCACTGCCACTTCCGCCGTTGGATAGTTGTGCCTATTGGTTCCTGACCCGTTCTCTCGTAAAGGTGTTCGTTAGAGATACGATTGGGCCAGAAAATCCTTAAGATATTGCGCAGACACCTATTAACGAACGTTTGCAGCTTTCTGATGATAGTGGTGGTCACTCTCCACGTGCTGCAAGCATATAGCAGCACGGATTCAACGTTGGAGCGGAACAGTCTTATTTTGGTGCTCAAACTGATTGCATTGCTTCGCCATATTTTGGACAACATCCCGAACGCGGACTTTGCTTTGGCGATCCTGTTGGTTATATCCAGTTCGGTTCCACCATCGGTCGAGACAATACTCCCAAGATACTGAAAATCCTCTACTCTCTCTACCGGTTGTCCAGCAATGCATATTTGAGCCGATGAGTTAGTTCCAAGGCTGATGATTTTAGTTTTTGTCGTATTGATTTTCAGCCCGATGACACCTGCCTCCCTCTCCACATCTGCTGTCATTTGGTGGAGGTCCATAATTCTGTGGGAGAGTAAGCATACATCGTCTGCGTAGTCAAGATGTTTCAGTTGAGATGTAAGAGTCCATCGAATTCCTCCGTTTCCCGTCGACAAAGCTGCATGAAGCACATCGCTAATCACCAATAGGAATAATATTGGTGAAAGGATACAGCCTTGTCTTACCCCACTTTGGATCTCGAATTCCTCAGACAACCTCCCCCTGTGCAGAACGTGACATTTGGAGCCTTCATATGTAGCTTTGATAATAGCAATTAGTTTATCGGGAATGCCTCTCCTGCGTAAGGCACGCCAAATAAACTCCCTGTTGACACTATCGAACGCCATCTCAAAATCGATGAACAGCAGGTGGAGTGGCGATCGATATTCAACACACTGTTCGATGATAATCCGCAGGGTGTTGATGTGGTCGGCACAGGAGGATCCAGAGCGGAAACCTGCTTGTTCGGCATCGAGTGTGTCTTCGAGATGTTGTTTGATTCGCTCAAGGATGATTTTAGCTATTATCTTAGCTACAGCAGGCAGCACGCAGATACCCCTCCGGTTTCCGCACTCCAATAAATTTCCTTTCTTAGGAAGCTTGACGATCATTCCCTTTTTCCACTCGTTAGGAAAGCTCTCAGCTTCCCAAGCTCTATCTATAAGTGGAAGCAGAAGCTCAGCCGATGTTGTTGGCGCTGCTCGTAAGAGCTCTGCTGGAATACCGTCAAGTCCTACCGCCTTGTTGGTTTTGAGTGTCTTGATCGCGGTAATGATCTCATCTTTACTGGGAGTCGTGGTGCGTATTCGGGAACTTCTCACCTCGGGCATCTCAGTGTGATTTGGGAGCATATCGCTAGCGAATACACGGTTCAAAACCGTAGCAAAATGCTCTTTCCATCTCTTGAGCTGGTCCTCATCCGAAGTGAGCAAGGAGCCGTCTAGGCTTTTCACTGGGTATTGGCTGGAGCTGCGACCACCTGTCAGCTCTTCCGTGATTCTGTAGACAGTCCTGCTGTCGCACCTCCGTGCAACTTCTTCTGCTTCTGTAGCCAGCGCGTTGATGTAGTTGCGCTTGTCACGTCGTACGCTACGCTGAACTTCTCTCATCTTCATGCGATATAGGGACTCTAGCTCGCTTCTCCCTGCTGCTGGGGTAGCTGCAACGCGAGCTTTCAGCTGTTTTCGTTCGTCAATCCGTCTCCAGGTATCCTCGGAAAGCCACGCCCTATGTCTTCCCTGCGATCGACCGACAATTCTTTCAGCACCAGATGTAAAAACATTTTTCACAGCACACCAATGATCTTGGATGGTTGCGGGCATTGAGCTGCTGATTGCTTCCACACCTTGCGAAAAGTGCTCCCTTAATTGTTGGCGCACTGAGGGATCACTAAGTCTATCGATGTTGAACCTGGGCATTCTTGTGTTGTCGTGGGATCTTCGAACTGCAGCAGTGCGTAGTTGGAGAGTAGCTATCATAAGATGGTGATCACGTACTATCCCCACATCTGCCCCTCGTCTGTTTTGGACGTCCAGGAGACTGCTTCTAAAGCGGCGGCTGATAGCAAAATGGTCAATTTGGTTGGAGGTTGCTTGCCTGTCCTTGGAAACCCAGCTGACTTTGTGGCAGGTCTTGTGCTCAAACATGGTGCCACCTATCACAAGGCGGTTGGCATTGCAGAAATCCACAAACCTTTCGCCGTAGTCATTGCGGTTGCCTAGACCATGTTTCCCGATTACATGCTTGAGCCCTTCGTTGTCGCTGCCTACCTTGGCATTCAAATCCCCCATCACTATGACAATGTCTCCATTTGGTGTTGTGTTGAAGACGGCGCTTAAGAGATTGGGCGTAACACTGTATGATGATGACACGTCGTACTCTAGTCCGGAATCTGGCCGTCAAAATCCTATCACCATGAGGCTGCCAGGAAATCAGGCCCTTGCGTGCTGTTGTTGTTAGCAGTAGTCCGACTCCATATTCTCGCGGACTTCCGGATGGTCTTCCAGAATAGAGTAGTACAGTGTTACGCGTTGGAGACTGGTACTCGCCCGCTTCTAACCATCTTACTTCACTTACCCCCAAAATGTCCAGTTTATATCGCATGAATTCCTTTTCCAGTTGGAGGAATCTGGCATTGTATGACCTTCTCTTCCCGAGTCGAGGAGCGTCTTTACATTCCAGAAACCTATCTTTGTCCGGGTACAATAGCCAAAAGTCGTCAACATGTGATCAGTCCTTATCCGAGGCATAGTGTCGGTTTCAGTAGCGAGCTGGTTTCAGTAACGCAGGTTGCTGGCCCACGTTACCTAGCCTAGAATCAAGGCCCTAGACAACCCGCACTTACAATTTTAGCCTACACGTATAAGGGTTTATACGTATAGTTGCCCGGGGACCACCACTAGGAGGTAAAGTAAGCACTTCATCACGAACTTGATTGTTGCGCTACTGGCCCAAGCCAAGTTTTGGGCAGTCAGTAGTTTCCCGATCAATCGCAATGCAGGTCCCCTTTCTGACTTCGTTAAGGCTAGTTTAAGCATAACTATTATAAATAAATAATACCTCTTTCCCAAAGTTTCGGGTGTTCTTTGGTTGAACCTGGATCCGACGAGCTAAACCTCAGCCCTTGAGAAAACACCCTCACAACAGTAACGAAATACTTAGGGACGTATCTTGACAGCAAGCTTATATGGAATCACCGTATACAGCAAAAACGTAGCCAAATAAAGAACAAATTCACACAACTAAAGCTCGGTCTTTAGCTAATTGCCTCCGGTTGCGCACTCCAAGTTGGTCGAGGTCGCCTTGAACTTGTGCGCGCCACATACGGCGATGATACTGCGTCGTCCCTCGGGGTTAGATTCGAAGACTCTGCGAGCCGAAGCGTTGGTGTCCATTCGTAGTTTTTTGACTAGGTCGATGTCGCTGTACAGCTCTTATAGTTCGTGGTTGAATCTTCTCCTCCAAAACCCGTCAATGCAAACGGGACCGAAAATCTTACGAAGAATTTTTCTCGAAGCCAAGGATATCTTCATTCTCTTTAAATAAAGTCCGTGTTTTAGCGCCGTAAAGAAGGACTGGGATGATCAAGGTCTTATATAGAGTCTCCTTAGTTGTTCGAGATAGGACTTTACTGTTGAATTGCCTTATAAGCCCAAAAAACAGCGATTGGCAAGAGTTATTCTTCGATTGATTTCTGCGCTGATGTTGTTCTCAGAATTTATAGCAGAGCCAAAGTAGACAAAGTCCCTTACTATCTCGAAGTTATAGCTGGCCATTGTGACGTTTTGTTCAATTCGTCGGTGTTGGCTTTCCCTTCTTGTTGACAGCATATACTTGGTTTTGCTCTCGTTTATCGCTAAACCCATTTTGGCCGCTTCCGCCTCAATGCTTGCAAACGCACCGGTGACAGACTGCTGAGTTCTTCCGATAATGTCTATATCGTCGGCGTATGCAAGCAGTTGTACAGACTTGTAATAGATTGTGCCTCCGGTGTTGGCTTGCGAGTTCCGCACAATCCGTTCAAGTACAATATTAAAGAAGTCACATGACAGCGCATCACCTTGTCTTAAACCTTTTTTGACATCAAAGGTCTCGGTGAGGTCATTACCGACCTTGATGGAGCACCGAGCGTTCTCCATCGTCATCCTGCACAGACGGACAAGTTTGGCAGGGATGTCAAAACTAGACATGGCTCTATAAAGTTCTTCTCTATAGATGTTGTCATAGGCGGCATTGAAATCGATAAAGAAGTGGAATTCTTGGGTTTTCTCCAGGATCTGCCGAAGTGTGAAGATTTGATCGATGGTGGACTTTCCTGGCCTAAAACCGCACCGATAGGGTCCAATCAGGCTGTTCAGACGTTCACACAATATCGCACAAAAGATCTTGTATGCGATGTTGAGGAGACTGATGCATCTATAATTGGCGCAGTTGAGGCGATCTCCTTTCTGTGGATCGGGCAAACGATGCTGAAGTTCCATTCATCAGGCATACACTAGTCCGACCAAATCTTAGAGATGAGTTGGTGTATGCACTCTACCAATTCATCCCCAGCTGCCTTGAAAAGTTCGGGCAGTAAACCCTCAGGTCCAGCAGCCTTGTTGGATTTTAGCTTGGATATTGCTATCCTCACTTCGTTTTGGTCAGGTGGACGGAAATTTTGACTATCATCGTCTACGTTGAATGGTTCATTCTGCCTGACAGCGGGATGTTGGTCTTCGTCGCCATTATACAGTCTGCAGGAGTAGTTTTTCCATATTCTCAGCACCGACTGTGATTCTACTACGAGGTTTCCATTTTCATCTCTACAGGTTCCTGTATGGGTATTGCTTCTCTGACACGTTCTTCCGTACATTGTTCCTGGAGTATAAGCTCTCGATATTCTCAAACGCGTGCTTCTCATGCTTTTTCTTTTTCTCTTGGAGAAGCCGATGTTCTTCCCGTCTCTTTTGTTCGTAGAGCTCACGAGCAGCTCTCGTCTTCCTTTGCAGCGCCGCTTTGTATGCCTCTTGTTTTGCTGCATGCACTCGCCGGCATTCTTCGTCAAACCAGGGGTTAAGCGGTGGAGGGCGAGCGAGACCCAACACATCAGTCGCGGCGTTTCTGATGGCATGTTGGCATCGTTGCCACTGGTCTTCGGTACTTGATGCTGGCGGCATAGGGGTGATTAAGAGATTTCGGAATACGCGTTCAGCAAAGAGTCTGGCGGTCTCTTGCGATTGTAGCTTTTCGACGTTAAATTTTCTCACAGTGATTCTTCTTTGTTGCTCAGATTGGGATATCCGCATTCGTACCTTGGCTACAACAAGGTAATGATCCGAGTCTATGTTGGCCGATCGGAAAGTCCGGTCATCCAGAATACTGGAGGCATGCCTTGCGTCGATCGCAATATGATCAATTTGGTTGATCGTTACATGATCATTGGACCGCCATGTCTGCTTATGAATATCGAGATGAGGGAACCATGTGCTTGTTATGGTGACATTTCGCTCCACAGCGAAATCAATTAGCCTTAGTCCGTTATCAGACGTGGTGTCGTGTAGGCTATGCTTACCGACTGCCCTACCAAAGACGTCCTCCTTTTCTATTTTAGCGCCCAATACGATTTTAACGTCGTATTTAGGACATTGCTCATATGTTTTGTTGAGGAGCTCGTAGAAACACTCTTTGACGGCAGGGTCCTTTTCTTCCGTGGGGGCATGAACACATATTAGGCTTATGTTAGCGAATTTACCCTTGATCCGGATAGTCATAATACGCTCGCTCACGTGTCGGAAGCTTAAGACTTCTTGCCTAAGTCTGCCGCGTATGACAAATCCGCATCCGAATAAGCGTTGCCTGTTGTCTCTGTAGCAATAACCGTAGTAGATGTCACAGTTTTTCATCCTCTTTTTGCCCGACCCATCCCATCGCACTTCCTGGGTGGCGGTAATATCTGCTTTATAGCAGTCTAAGACCTCTGCTAGTTGTTCGGCTGCACGTGGTCTGTAAAGACACAGAACATTCCACATACAGATCCGAAGGTCGTTGTCCTTATTTCGTTTGCAGGGGTCGTCATTAGTTGAGTCATCCTTATCCGAGGCTTTTGGTTGTTTCCGAACCATCGAGTTTTTACGTGGTAGGGAAGTTACCCGACGGCACAACCCCCAACCTGGAGGGCCAGTTCCTTAATCATTCCTCTAGGACGAGGGGCCGGGTACACCGGTGCCAGTAGTCCACTACGGGAGTATGAGCGCTGCCGTTGGCGCATTAAGGGCTCCTCCTGACCAACATTGGAAATTCCTTACCGACCTGTGATCCGAATACGTCGAAGCAGCTCGCGCAAGGTATTCACTAAGTTCAACCTAACTGGAACTATAGATGCCACTGTTGACTCCGTCTAGGGAATTCGTCCGCTGCCGCCTGGAACAGGAATAAGTGCTCTAATGGGAAAGCACTCTTCGTCCGTCTCTCATCTGCTGCCACCAAGAATCCGCCAAACGGGGTTGGTTACCCACTTCTTCGATTAAGGTACTAGGCACCCGGCTGTCACCGCGTGGAGGTTGAGAGTAGGAGTTGGTGGGCCTCAGCTGAGTGAAAACGATTTGGTTTTCATATGATCTCATGCACTACCGTTTGGCCGCAAAGACTCGTCATTGTCAATTAATAATAAAATACTGTATAAAGCTATCAAAAAACTAATATGGACCTACGGTATATAACTTTGGGGTACAGCAAAAAAATCTAACGTAAAAATAATACAAAGACAACAATCAAAGATCTTAAGAACGATAGTCAACGCCGAATGGTACATACCTAACTCAGACATACACAGTGATCTTCAATTTCCTACGGTTGAAGAAGAAAAAACAAAAACAAGTGATATGCACTTGACAAGAATCGCAGGTCAAAAAGAACAAGACCTACAGATTTAACCAATTTAAATGTTAACTATTAACAGAAACTGTAACAAATATGGGCCTTACTAACAACGAATCGTTAGTCGTGGCTTAAAAAAGTTGTCGACTTAAATATTAATACACACTGTGTACCAATAATATTTTAATAGTCAGCTCTTAGTTAAACTACACTTTTTTTTTTTTAAATCGACTACATTTTCATTGAATCTACTACATAACATTGGTTTGGCGTTTTATAATTTCATCCGACAAACAATTTAATTCGAAAGTCAAAATAAATAAAATCAATTGAGATTAGGGGCGTTCACATTCTCAAACATGTTTGACAAGCCTGGCATGATTGCCTTGATTTTGATAATGTGAACGCTCCATACAGCGGCTTGTCAAGCATGCTTAATGGATTTCAAAATGTTTTGATATTTTCCTGGCATGACAAGCAAATTTGAGAGTGTAAACGCTTGCTTGTCATGCCGGGAAGAAATTTCATTTGCAAGAGACTTTCAACCAGTGGGCTATAATATGGCTGTGATCGGAAATTGGAGAGAATTTTTTGAAATGTATCAAAGCTTTCCAGAGACATGGCAAAGTAAAAGCGAAGGTTATAAAAACAAAAAAAAAATATTACGCATATGAAATTCTTTTGGAAAAATTAAAAGAAATAGAATCATATGCGACGGTGGACACTCTAAAAAAGAGTGTCCTTCGTCCAAATTTGCTTCCTCTTATTTGTTTTCCTTTTTTCTTCATCTTCTAAAATTGCATCGATTACTAGAGCTTCGATTGCAACATCCGCCATGGTTGAAATTCTAATTACAGCTGATGTTTGACAGCACGTTTGACAAATGTGAACGCTAATGGTTTCCTTCCATCAAACATTCATCATGCCGTGCTTGTCAAACATGTTTGAGAATGTGAACGCCCCTATTGACTTATAAAAAGGTGATGCCAATGTACTGAAACTAATACTCTTTGTTGGTTCCCTTTTTTCTTCCTAAATGGAAATTGGAATCCATAAGATTTCTTTTTAAGACTAAGAGCCTGGCTACATTATTATGGGAATGAAACTCGTGTCACGCGAGACGGGTAGATTTTATGTGAGTCAAAAAGGGAGGGGTTGATTGCACCAAAGGTCCACTACAACATATAGTTCTCGGTGGAAGTATGAGTGCTTTGCTTTCCAAGCGTTTCCCTCCATTTATTTTTTCAGAGAGTTTTTTTTTTTTTTTTGGTTGCGCCTGGAGGTGCAGGAATCTACAAAAGATACCAATGGTCCGTACCATTGGTTATGCCCGATTCATATATCTGACAATGCCATCAGTGCTAGTCAGTATATGCCTACGGGCTAAACCTCACCCCCTCAGAGAGGCACTATGAGAACCGGCTGCGCGTACTCATAGTAGTAGGAAATTCGTCCCTCTCATTTTTTCATTTTTGTGATGACTACGACTAAGTTGCCTTAACGAGTAGTTTACGCTTCTGTAGTGTTAATCGCGTTAGGTAGGTAGATTTCCAGTGAAGGCACCTACTAATACCGTCATTACATGCGGTTTTTCCTTACGGCGCTAGGTCGAAAGGTCTTGTTCTTTGTAGTCGGCGCTCAAGGTTTGTCACGTCCATAGTACGGATTATTTCATTATTGCAATGAACATGAAGACGGGTACGAAGTTTGCGAGAAAAGTTTGTTACTTCGTCCCTCACGGTAGCAATTCCTAGATCTCTGTGAATATCACTATTTCTTATATACCAAGGAGCATTCACGATTGCTCTTAGCATTTTGTTTTGAAATGCTTGCAGTAGAGCCATTATGCTTGGTTTGGTACATCCCCAAAGTTGTATACCATATGTCCAAGACGGTTTTAGCACTTGCTTATACAGAAGCAGTTTGTTGTATACGCTTAACTTCGAGTATCTTCCGAGTAGCCAATACATTTCTCTAAATCTGATTTCGAGCTCTTCGCGCTTCTTTTTAACGTGTGGTTTCCACTTAAGTTTTGCGTCTAGGGTCATTCCTAAATATTTTGCCTCGTTTGCGTACGGTATTTGCACCGAGTTAATGGATATAGGTAAGTTGTTTATCTTTCTTAACGTAAAATAGACATGCGTTGATTTTGTCTCATTGAGGACTATTCGGCAGGTTTTTGTCCATTCGCATACTTTGTTCAAAGCTCGTTGGAATTTTCCCGTTGATGATTCGACTGACTCATCCGTTACGAGGATAGCCGTGTCGTTTGCGAACGTTGCTACAACGGCCCCTTCATCTTGTGGTATATCTCTTGTGTAGAGCAGGAACAGGATTGGACCGAGAACACTTCCTTGTGAAACACCGGCGTAGATATCTTTGAAATCTGAATATTCACTCCCGTGTCTAACACGGAAAAGTCTGTTTTCAAGATAAGATTCCAATATTCTGTACAACTTTTCCGGTAAGATTACCCTTATCTTATACCTTAGTCCTTCCTGCCATACCTTGTCGAAGGCTTGCGATACGTCGAGAAAAGCGCTAGAGCATATTTTTTCCCTTCTAGAGCTTTTTCAATTTCGTTCGTTATTCGATACATCTGATCGATTGTGGAATGTTTGACCCGAAAGCCGAATTGATGATCCGGGATCAAGTGTCTTTCTTCAATTACTGGCTGCAATCGTTTCAGCAGAAGTTTCTCGAAGACCTTAGATATTATTGGCAGAAGTGAAATGGGTCTATATGATTTCTTGTCATTTGCACATTTCCCCGGTTTCGGAACCATAATAACTTCGGCGACTTTCCATTGCCTTGGAACATATAACAGTCTTAAAGAAGCATTTATAATGTAGAGCAACTTAACCAGCACTTTTTTCGGTAGCTCTTTCAAAATTTCGCCAGTGATTAAATCATATCCCGGAGCCTTGTTATTTTTCAATTTTTTTATTACTATTCGAAGTTCGGACAGGGATACGGTTTTTACTTTAAATTTGTCGGGTGCCGTATTATGGTTCGGATCTTCGATCAACGGTTGTCCATCGAACGGCTTGAACATTTGCTCTAAGTGATCGGCAAATAATTCTGCTTTCTCTTTGTATTCTTTTCCCATTCTCCGTTAGCTTTCCTAATTGGCGGCGCGTGCATTACAGGTTTCCTTATGAACTTCAAGGCTTTCCATAGAGAGTAGTTTGAATGCTTGTCAGCGGTCAGACCCTCGAGGTAAGTAGAAGTCTCGTGATTTTTTAGGTCCTGCAGCACATTTTTTAGCTTGTTACAAAGGTGGTTCAGATAAGTTTTATCAGGTGGCGCGCGGGATTGTTGCCATCTCTTGCGCGCTCTCCTATTTTCCGTATGAGGTCTTCGATTTCAGGCTGGTATTTAACTTTATTGTTCCGCGCTTCTGTCTTCCGCAAAGGAGTGTTTTTCCATGCCGAGCTCTGAATGGCTTCGACGAGTTTGTCGATTTCTTCTTCTATTTCGAACGGTGTCTTTAGCGGTACATTTAGAGCAACATTTTCCTTGCAGTCTCTTCTGAAAGCGTCCCAGTTAGTTTTGTTACTAGTTAACCTAGACGGTCCTTCTTTTTTTACTAGACTTCCACCTATTTTCAGAGTGACTGCTGAGTGATCTGAGCATAGATCATAGCATTCTTCGACTTCCGTCAAATTTTTAGTTAACCCTTTTGCAATAAAGAAGTCGACGAGGTCAGGGATTTTATTTTTGTCAGATGGCCAATAAGTTGGCTTTCCTGTCGAAAAAAAGTTCACCCCACGTTTCATGCTGACTTTGTACAATAATCTGCCTTTTGTCGAATTGCATCTTGATCCCCAGAAAGTGTGTTTCGCGTTAAAGTCACCACCTAAGACAAAATTAGGTCCGAGCGAGTTAAAGAGACGAACGAGGTCGTCTTCTACTAGCTTATATCCCGGAGGGAAGTAACTAGATCCGATGTTGTAGTTTAAATGGTTTATTTTTACGGAGACTGAGCTTATTTGCATAGAATCACATTCTATTTCTATGTTTTCGGAGTGCTTAATACAGTCTTTGATGTAAAGAGAGGACCCGCCTCTCGCATTTTCCGAAGGATGATTCGCATGGTAATCGCTGTAACCTTTTATTTTGGGTCTAATTTCCTTTTTGAACTGCGTTTCCGATACCAAACATATATCAATGTTATTTTTCCGTAGAAACACTTCTAACTCGTCGATTTTTTTCAGAAGGCCGTTTGCGTTCCACGTTAGTATCTTAAATAGCTGTTTCATATTCATGTTTTTTTGATTGTCTTGTGGGGTTTGAACTCGAGCTTGCTCAATTTGTCAAGTATAATTTTATTAACTTTGGTTTGCTCCTCAAATTTTTCCAATATAATGGTAAATATTTGGCTGACCGGATCTGTTGTAGCTGATCTTAATTTGTTTTCGTTTGACGCGACTTGCGCGTACGATCTCGCGTCAACCTGTGGCGGTTTTTCCGCTGCACTTGGACCAGCGACGTTCTCTTGCGCAATTTTTTTATTTCCCTTTATCGGTCTCGTCGTTTTGACTGGCTTAGCGGTCTTAGGCTTATCGGTTTTACGATCTCTTAAGCTTGGGTTCGGGTGTATCGGTTTCTTGAGAGTATCGCGCCTTTTTTAAAGCTCCTTTGCTACTTCACAACCTCGATAGTTTGCTGGGTGCTTGCCTTTGCAGTTTATGCAGGTCGCCGGGGCCTGCTTATTTAAGTCACACCTTTCTGATAAGTGGTTCCCGGCACATTTTACACATTTCGGTTCTTTTTAACTACGATATTAAAAATACTTTTTACGTTATAAATATCGTCTATATTTTCGCTTCTATCGAAGGTTAGCATAAAGAGCGGAAGTCCATGCTTGACCAAGATTTCATTGCCTTGTTCCGTTTTCTGCTTTATCTTCTTTAAGATATTAATTGCGTCGATAATTTTCAGCCTTTTCCTTTAAGGTCATTTATAATGTCATCTTTAGTGCACGAGGGGTGGAGACCCCTAGCTATAACACGGAGTGGTCTTTCTGATTTATTTTCGTAGGTGAACCACTGGATCTTTTCCGCGTTTAGTTTTTTCGATACTGCTCGGTAGCCGTCAGAGTCAACTACATTAATTTTCCAATCATTGTTTCGGAATGACGTTACTTTAAATTCCGATGTCACAGTTCCCTTGAGAAGGCAATGCAATTTATTGTAGTCCGTAAAGCCGACGTCGTTTATTGCAGGCGGGGGACGTAATTTGTCGTGAGTTTGTTTCTGTTTCAAGTCTTTTTCTTTGTCTTGTTTTCGTGGCTCGACTTCAGGCGAAGAACCGGCTCTTCGTTTTTTGCTGGGTCTTTTCTTTGAGACCCCATTTGTTTCGCGTGCTAGCTCTTCTTCATCCGTGTGATATTTGGGACTAGCTGCACGGTGTGGGGTAACTTCGCGTTCCCTTTGCAAAAGTGAATTCTTTAAGGCCTTGTTTTCCTCTTTTAGTGATTCTACCTCTCTCTTAAGCTCTTGGTAGAGTAGATCCATTTTATTTAGCTTAATACGGAGTTCATTGTTTTCTTCCTCAAAGCTATTACATTTCACTGAGTCCCGTTTCTTTTGCGCTTGTGCTTCCGGTGGACTTCTTTTTCCGGAGACATTCGGTCTTAATGGTGGAGACCGAGTTACCCTTGAATTTCTCAAAAAGGGGTTTATTAAATGCAACAATTGGCTCTCCCCACAATCCGTAGAGCCTACCTCCGATGAGGGTGGATTTTCCAGAGAACCTGGACTGCCACCTGGGGTACTATATCTATTTGATTTACTCATTGCATAATATGTATACATTTTATCCCCGGTATACGAAGGGTGGATTTTAGTCGCCTCTTACGACAGGCATGCTTACCTCGGGTATATTCTGGCCCCTACCTGAAGGGGGATTTTTCAGAGAGTAAAGTAAGTGCGAGTGAAATTCAAGGAAAAAGCGAATTAAATCTGCAGGCCCGTTGGACAAGCTGGTTATGTTGCTGTTGTTGGGTAATAGATTCCAAAATACATCGTAATTTTAAAATTACGCCTATAAAAAAAAAAACAGTCATCAAAATAAAGGACAAATCGCAAATGACATGAACAGAAATATGCAAAAGGGTTGTAAATTTACATCTATTTTTTGCGAGACTTTGGCGATTGTGTGTCGATACTCGAAGTTACTACGTTTACATGCTGGGTTGAAACGCGAAACTGTGATAACTACCGTTCGTTCAAGTTGATGTCACACACCATGAAGATCGTTGAGCGGGTATTAGGTGGCCGACTGCGAAAAATAATACGGCTATCTGATGATCAGTGCGGGTTTGTCTCGGGTAAATCAACCACAGATGCAATCCATAGTATAAGGATCATAATGGAAAAATATCGTGATTCCTTAAAAGATTTGCATGTTGTATTTGTTGGCTTTGAAAAGGCATTCGACAGACAACCACGAGATCTGATATGAGTGGCGCTAAGACATCGAGGGGTTCCTGAAACCTATGTACAGATGATCATGGACATGTACGAAGGAGCAAAGACAAGAGTAAGATGCCCCGCTGGAGTTACCGAAGAGTTCCCAATTAAAGCCGGGGTGCATCAGGGAAGCGTCTTAAGTCCTTTGCTCTTTATTACAGTCCTCGATTATCTGCTTGAAGGTAAAGTGATGGACCCCAAGGTACATCAGTTATTCTTTGCTGACGATGGAGCCATCATAAGTGAGGATCCTTCATCCCTGCAACGAGCACTTGATGTGTGGATGGACGCTCTGGAGGGAAATGCGTATCGCATTAGTTCAAAAAAGACAGTGTACTTGTGCTACCCGTTCTCTGATCCACTCAGGCCTATTTCAGACATTTATTTGAATGGAACAATGCTTCCCAAGTGCGAAAAGTTCAAATATCTGGGATCGATGATCAATAGCAAAGCAACTTGTGATGACGACATCAATCATCGCGTAAGCGTAGGGTGGATGAAGTGGCGAGAAAATTCCGCTATCTTCTGTGACAGAAAAATGCCACCTAAGTTGAAGGGAAGGCTCTACACCGCAGTTGTGCGTTGGACGATGTACAAAACGTATGAGAGTAAATTAACGGCAGGTGAGATGAAGATGCTTCGCATGACAGCAGGGGTGACAAAGCTTGATCGAATAAGAAGTTCGAAGATTCGTGGAAGCTTTCACATCAAGGAAACCATCCTACAAAAAATAGAGCGCGACCGGCTCATCTGGTATTGCCACGTTCAAAGAAGAGATCATTTGAACCCCGTTAAAAATGCAATATCTATGCACGTTTCAAAGACATCGCGATGTAGGAAAGGCAGGCCTATAAACGCCTGGATCAGACAAATGCGACGACATCGGCATTTCATTGGCCTCAGTAACTGAGTGATCCAAAATTGGCGGGCCTGCCGATATTTTCTGAGGTCAAATAGGCGAACCCCACAGGCGGATCAGTAGAAATTCAGTGAAGTGGGAGGGTTATGATCCCTTATTTTCGGGTCATAACCTCGTTGATGGAAGGAGGAAGAAAACATGCTGGGTTGAAACTGCATTCAAACCGGTTTGTAATGCATTTATACACCGCTTAGATGGAAACGGGGTTGGCTCGAGTCGACTCAGCTAACAGAGCTGGGAAAAAAATGCATGTATACCAATATGATGTATATGAATAGTTCAACTAACATGTTGTCTCTGTGTGTGTGATCTCTTCCTCTGTTTCTTTTTTTTCCTTTGTTTGGGTGGTTAGCTGAGGGTTAAGTGTTGTGATCAGTTATTTTATATTTATTAAATGCAAAAACTAAAACCAAACAGAACACTAACACAATCAAAAGCAGAATGTCTGCTATACTTATTTATCAATACAACCACCTTTGAACTTTTCAATCTTTCGACTCGGTGTGTAGAAATGCTCAGATCGAAATCTCAACTCGATCCCGAGTCGACTTTTCGACTCTGCATATAAACGTACTAAGTAGTGACGATTTTTTTCTTAGCCAACGAAAGAGAGTAAATGATTGGGTGAGTGTCAAAAAATACCTGTATAAGTATTTTCTTTGGAAATATGCACGTTGTACTACATGTTTCGTCTGCACCTACGTTTTCGGCAAAAATTCAACAAGAGGAAAAAACGATTGATATTTTGTCCAAATGGATTTACGGTGGATTTTTGATGAAAGAAATCCTTCTCAGTTTTACTCACTTCAAATTTACCTGTCTGGAATTTTTAAAATTTATGAAAGTTAAATAACGCTTATAAAATTGCAACTAAATTTATAAACCATTTTACGCAAATCTAATCCTTTTTAGTATTGTTCTTACTACTAAATCACTACATTAGTATCACTCTGTTCTTTAATAGCATTTATTAAAAAATTAGACTTGGCTTTCTGTACATTAAAATTTAGTTCCATACTAACAATAAAGCCGACTACTAAATTCGTTATGGGTATAAACATTTTGAAAAGTATGGAGATTATACTTGAGCTGTATATTTAATTTGGTTGTTAATAAGGCCCTATAAAAAACAATTCTTTTCGTCGTTTGTTGTCAAATTTTGTTGAGCACAGGACAGTGGGAGATCGTCGACATGTTCATCGATGTGCCCAAGACGTTCCAATGAACTGGTTGAAACGGTAAGCGAGAATGTTGCCGAGAACCCACATATCTCGTATCGTTAACGCGCTCAGCATTATGGCGCCAGTGGAACCACCTTGCAGCGCATAGAAAGTGCAATTTACTCAACGAATATTGCCGACAGACCGTCCACGTCGCTTGAAATACGGCCAAGCAGTCGCTAGGCGTGTGTTGTCAAAAAATGGCGACATTGACTGGCCACCCAGATCTCCAGATTTGACCCCTCCGGACTTCTTTTTGTGGGGTTATTTGAAAAGCAAAGTGTACGCCAGCAAGCCTCAGACCATTGACGAACTCAAGGCAAACGTTCGTGCCGAAATCATCCCTATACCGCCTGAGATGCTCGAAAAAGGGCACATTTTGCTTTGGTCAATAGAGGCGGCCACTTGATTGATGTTGTTTTCCAAAACTAGTCCAAATAAATCGTAAAGGAACAAATTAAAAAAAATACCTCATATATGGAATCGGTTTTTTTTTTTAAGTTATTTAACATACCGACATAAAAGATTACTTCAAACTATGTAAATTTATTGGTTATTGGTGGCTTTTACACGTAGACTTTTGAGGCTGGACTCTTTTCAAAGTTCTCTTTGTTATTTTCTTACGTGAGTCTCGCGCTTTTACATTGGGGACTTCTTTTCTTGACTTAAATTTGACATTCCTCTCTTATTTTGCAGTTGACTAGGTAGTGTGACGGTATTTTCGGTCGAAGGCTAAGGTAAGCTCGCCGGGTCCAGGGTTTACCGAAAGAAACACCGGGAAAGAGTTGTCTTTATTGACCGAGACTGATTTTATACAATAATTACAATATATACGTAATATAATTTACTGGCTGGTTGATCGGCTCGCTTCTTATGGCTCCTGGATCGCTAGGTCCGCTGAAGGTCGGCTTCCGTTCGGTGGACTCGTTCTGGGGTTGCTTCGTGCCGGTTGTCCTGACCCACTCTAACGGCGGGCGTGAACGTGGCGTCCCACTTTAAGGGCGGGCGAGAGTGTCGCGTCCCACTTTAAGGGCGGGCGTGAATGTCGCGGCCCACTTTAAGGGCGGGCGTGAATGTCTCGTCCGACTTTAAGGGCGGGCGAGAGTGTCTCGTTCCAGTTTAAGGGCGGGCGAGAGTGTTGCGTCCCAATTTAAGGGTGGGCGAGAGTGTCGCGTCCCACTTTAAGGGCGGGCGTGAATGTAGCGTCCCACTTTAAGGGCGGGCGTGAATGTCAAGGCTAGCATGAGAAGGGTTGTATCTACTGCAGAGGGTACGGTCGGTCGCGGTGCACCCCTTTTCCCGGAGGGTCGTGCTTACTTTTCCAAAGAAATTAAAAATAGGCTACAAATTTTTTCCCAGACGCGGAGAAACCTAATAGGGGCATCAGGTCAGCTATGGTCAGTAGCGGGCCTGAAATTTATTGCCCAATCACCAAGATGAAGGCTTCCAAAATCTGGAACCGAAGCTCCTATGAGAGAATGCTCGCAGTACACAAGTTTAGTACTCAACCACGGCTGAACAGACTCTCCCGACCACGTCTCTCAATCTCCCTCTTATATAATTTCCTGCAACAAGCAGGTGTAAATTCTAACAATGAATGCAATTTATTGTCACACACAACTTGGTCAGAGAGATTGAGAGAGATGATCATGCTCTGGCGGCGTGATCATTGCCAGGTGTTGTTGTTCTATTGCAGGTACAGTAGTGGTCGGAGGTATTCATCGATGAAGTAGCGTCTCGTCGGTCAGAGGTATACTTCGACGACTTCGTCGTCCGGAGGAATTCATCGACGAAGTAAACTCTTCGTCGGTCGGAGGTATTCATCGACGAGGTAAAGAACTCGTCGGTCGGAAATATGCATTGGTACCATGCTTTGGCGGCGTGATCATCTCCAGATGTTGCTGCCCTATTGGAAGTACAGTGGTGGTCGGAGGTATTCATCGATGAAGTGAACCACTCGTCGGTCGGGGGTATTCATCAACGAGGTAAATAACTCGTCGGTCGGAGGTAGGCATCGACGAAGTAAACACCTCGTCGGTCGGAAGTATGCATCGACGAAGTAAACAATTCGTCGGTCGGGGGTATACATCGACGAAATAAATATTTCGTTGGTCGGTGGTAGGCATCTCTTTGTGGGAGGCACAGTGGTGGTAGGGAAATATGTAACACTTCGTTACAGTAGGTATATGAAGCAGCACGATGATATGACTTTTTAAATAGAAAATGTGAACAAAACATTAGCATTACCTTGGCAATAACTGCGATATCTACCAAGCTATCTTCCTTGAAACCATGGCAGACCTAAAATCAGATGGTTGGAACCCAGTCCTTACAGACGGCCCTAAATCTGCTTATAACACATCCTTCGCCGCCGCCTTGGAAAACGGGACCGTTTTAATAGGACTTTTGCCAGACTACGCTTTAATATTTACTGCAAAGCGATCGCCATACTCGAGGCAAGTAAATATTTGGTAAAACTCCATTCTAAATCGATATGCTCGGACAGTCTGTCGGTATTAAAAGCCAACCTTAACCCATATTCTCTGGAGTAACGAAATACTTATCCAAAAGTTGTGAAATTCACCACCGTGTCTCTAAAGGGACTAACACGTATAAAATTTAGTCGAATTTTTTAACAAGATATATGAATACGATGTTAGGGGGTTTCATCATATGACGACACTAGGAGAAAATGTGTACAAATAATAAACGACATTTAAAAAAATCATTTGTATTTGTAAAGCTTTTTTGTCCTTTAGGGTAATGTTTCGACTGCAGTAAATAGAACATGGCCAAATCACGACGAAAGCTTAGTTGGGTCATCTTAGTTGCATTTGAATGAGTCCTTGCCAACAACCAGGCGTTCTGGACAGAGGCACCCAACATACAAGTGAATAATACCCACCAGCACTTTTTCCGCGGATAGATATGTGATGTTCATTTATAGTATGTTCTGGTCCATTCGGACGGTACCTCCCATGTTCTGGTAGCTCAATGAAAACATCCTGAATTTTATCATCACTTTCATCTGTTATGTCTAATATCTCGGCTAAAGGCAAATTTTTCAAAGAAATGAAAAACAAGAAATGTACACATATCATTCCTCAAAAGCGCACTACTACACTTTTATATTTGCACACCAATTACACTACTTCTGCTTATTCAAAATATACAAACTCTCAAATACATTAAACGTTAATTGTTGTATTTATTACTCTTTTTCTTGATGAAGCCATAATGATAGCCCTTTTTCACATATTACCACTTTTCAACCAGACTGTATGTGCAGCCGGTGTCAACTTTATGGGCTAACTGGAAATTTCGAGTTAAAGTAATATTCCCTTGCACTAACAAGATTATCGGAGCAAACCAGAACATGAGCAGTTAAAGTTTACGAGAACTTGAGACACATTCCGTTTGCGTCGTAATATGACGACACTAGGAGAATATGGGTTAATTTAAACGATAAATTAGTCATACGAAGGTTGCAACGTAAATTTTGAGACATGGCAACACCACTGTGAATATGTCAAATCTGACATTGTCATCGTAAAGTTTGACAATTTCAATAGCAATCGTACTCAGAATGTTTTGTCATACGAATGCTATTTGCGATGTGTACAGGTACTTGAAATATTCATCTTGGTAAAAAAAAAAATTAATTAAATCGTGAACATTTTCGTGTGATGATTTTTTATGACTTTCGACGTGGATTAAACCAACAACAGTGTGCCGATGGACTCACTTCGACTTTTGGTAATGAAGCACCATCTGGAGCCACCGTGTTTCGCTGGTTTTCCGAATTCAATCGTGGTCGCACTTCGCTACAGGACGAATTTCGTGAAGCTCGTCCAAAATCGGTTGTTGTGCCAGAAAAAATTGGTGCTGTACGAGAACTGATGTCACAAGATCGCCATGTGTTGTATATGTAGGAATAAAACACTTGTGTAATTGCAAATTATACTTTCAATACTTTTATTAATTTAAAGATTGGAGAAATGGCGACGTAATAGCCTGAATCCCAAAAGCGCATAGCCGGCCAACAAAAAGATAAAAACCGAATGAATATATGTGAGCGAGATAGCTAGTGATGTCATCGTAGTGTGTTTAGCTAAAAGTTGCATGTACATGTGCGTGTCTGTTTAGAGCCTATAGCTATAGCCTATGTAGCTATACACAACATTTCTTCTCCCCTCTCGTTGTCCCAGAGTTCATAGTCGTTGTCACTACGGTGAGAAAAGTATACGGGGTTTCCTTATCCTCTCTGATCTTCGTAGGGTTCTCGCCGGGGTTGTAGACTCTTCAACCCGCGATAACCCGTTGGGTGTATGCGGGAGTGCTGCACTTTGCCTTGGTGGAGTTGCCGTAGAGAGAGGGCTGGTTTTAGAAAAACCCAAGTCGCAAGCTTCTTCTGTTGTCGTAGTGGCCGGCGGCAAGTTCTGCTCTTCTGATGCTGTTGGAGTGGCTGGGTTCCCATGTACCATATGTACAATCGACTCGATGACCTTGTTGGTGCTGTTGGTACTGCTGGGTGGGTACTTCCTCCAATGCTGTTTTTTTGGATTCGGATTTGGTCGATGTGTCTTTTAAGGCGTTTGCCAAAGTAGTTGATACAATATAATGCGGGTCTCCAAGATTAGAAACGATCGTCCTGGTATCCATTTGTCCACGCGGCTGGTGCCTGAGATGAAGTAAGCTGATTGTCCTGGCTCGAGCGTACGGTATTTTTTTCCGAGGGTAGGTGAAAATCTTCAACAAGGCATTATGAGGGTCGACAGCGCGTGCTCATAGTAGTGTGGGATTCTTACCCACTAAAAAACCTCCCTTCAAAACAGACTTGTTTTTATTTTTTTTACTACAACTAAGTATTCGACTTATCAAGTAGTTTTCATTTCACGAAATAAGGACGTTTTGCAAGTGCCTTCCCATTAGAAGTTCCTGCTAGTTCCGCAGTTTGGACGCGGTTACTTATCGCGCTAAGTCTAAAGGTTTGGTTCTTTGTAGACGGCGTACTAAATTTCTTTCATCCAAAATTTGGAGGACTGTAATATTTACGTGACTTTCTAGTCGACTTCTATGCTTTCTCGCGTAGTTTTTGATTTCGTCTTCTATAGTTTTAATGCCAAGATCTCTGTGGATATCGCTGTTTCTGATATACCATGGCGCATTAATAATACCTCTTAGTACTTTGTTTTCAAAATTTTGTAAAATTTTAATATTATTTATTTTGGTACAACCCCAGAGTTGTATACCATATGTCCATACAGGCTTTAGCACTTGATTATATAAAAGCAGTTTGTTCTCTATATTAAGCTTGGAATACTTTCCAAGTAACCAATACATTTCTCTATATTTATTATCTAGTTCTTTGCGTTTTTTCTTTACGTGCGTTTTCCATTTCAGCTTTGTATCAAGTGTCATTCCAAGATACTTAGCCTCGTTTGCAAACGGGATTTGAACCGAGTTTGAAAAGATCGGCAAATTATTTATTTTCTTATAAGTAAAATTTACATGAACAGATTTGGTCTCGTTGAGTGCGATTCGCCAAACCTTTGTCCATTCATTAACTCTATCCAAAGCTTCTTGCAGTTTTTCTGTAGTATCTTCGACCGTTTTACATACTGCCAGGATAGCAGTGACGTCGGCAAATGTAGCTAGCTCAGTACCTTCTACTTGTCGCATATCACAAGTGTATAATAGATATAAAACTGGACCAAGTACGCTTCCTTGAGGCACCGCAGCCACTATTTCCTTAAAATCTGAATATTCGTTTCCGATTGATCCGAATTGATGATCCGGAATAAGATGCCTCTCTTCTATAACCGGCTGTATTCGCCTAATCAAAATTCTCTCGAACACTTTGGATATTATTGGAAGAAGCGAAATTGGTCTATAAGACGTTTTTTCATTCGGCGGTTTTCTGGGCTTAAGGACCATTATGACTTCGGCCACTTTCCATTGACTGGGAACATATTCTAGTCTAAGCGCGGCGTTTATAATGAACAGAAGCTTAATTAGAGCTTTTCTTGGTAGTGCTTTAAGAACCTCTCCCGTGATTAGGTCGTATCCAGGAGCCTTCTTAGGTTTAAGTTTCTTTATTTCTTCCTTAAGTTCGGTTAGTTTTGCATTTCTTATTACACGATTGTCAATATACGACATATTTATATTTTGAATAAGAGCCTGACCATCAAGCGGTTTGAAAGTTTCTTCAAGGTGGGTGGCAAAAACTTGCGCTTTCTCTTTATCATGTCTGGCCCATTCGTCTTGATTTTTCCTAATTGGGGCGGCTTGAATTTGAGGTTTTTCAACTTTTATACAGTTGCCAGATATTCCTTTAACAACAAAGAAATCGATCAGATCTGGTATCTTATTTCTATCAGTCGGCCAATATGTTGGTTTACCCGTCGAGTGAAAATCACAACTGTATTGCATACCCGCATTATAAAGCTTTCTACCTTTCTGAGAGGCGTACCTTGAACCCCAGATGGGGTGTTTCGCGTTGAAGTCGCCACCAATAATAAAATTTGGTTTAACCCATTTATTCCCATGGTTGCGTTAACGCAACATTGAACTAAAATTTTTTTTTTCGAACTTAAAAGTTAAAATTTCTGATGCACTTTCAGTTCTATTGCGTTTATGAATATCTGAACTTTCAAACCATTTTTTTTTGGTATGCGTAATAGCTCTTGGACTTTTCGTTACATCTAAAATAAAATTGACAAATTTCTAAGAAAAAACCTACATAGTTTATAAAATCCATATATATTATTATTTTTCCAATTTTTTATAGTCTGTATAAAATATACTGCAAATGGCAGTAATTTGATAAAAAAGAATAAACATTTACTTTCAGTAAGTACTTTTAATCGACCTTGAATAGCAACATTGCGAAAACGCAACATTGGGACAAGCGACAAAACTTTAGTAGGCTTTGAAAAATTTCAAATTTTCAAATTTTTATGTCAACAAATGTCAAATGTCAAGTGCAGTGTCATTGTGGTTTAAAAGAAAAGATTAAAAAAAGATTCAATCAAAATAGTCATCTGAAAATTGGCTTAAAGTTTGCAAACATTTTACAAAATGGTGTGTACAATAATTTATTACGGACATACATTCATGATACATATGTTGGTTTTTTTTTCCAATTGTTTTAGAGTAACATGAAATATCGCGATGATCCCAAAAGGCCTTTGACTTTAAGAGAACTTGAAGCAATTGTTGAAGACATTGATCTGGATGAGGAAATAAATATTTGTTACATTCCACCCGAAGTTGATGATCTAACGGACGAAGAAAACTTTGATGATGACGTTATAGGTGGAACGGAAAATTTGCCTTCGGATGTAGTGGGAACTTTTGAGATAATGGCTTCTGGTTATGAGGTAGAAATGGAGGGTAATATGCACCACGAGCTTACTCAAGCTTCATCAAGCAAATCACCAAGAGTTGATCACCGGTTGACTATGAGACTAGTGCTACGTCAAATGAAGAGGCTAGCAAAAAGAAAATTGTAGAAGATCTACATGGAAAGACTGTACTTGATTTCTTCCGGCTAATGTTCGACGAAAGTATTATGCAGTGTATTATTACAAACTCCATAAAATATTCAAGAGATAAGAACCGCCCTCAGTTTTGCTTGGATAAAAGTGACCTGGAAATTTTTCTTGGAATATTGATTGTAAGCGGATATCACACTCTTCCACAAGTAAAACTTTACTGGTCATCTGATGAAGATAAAGGGGTTCCAATTATTAAAAATGCGATGTCTCGAAACAGATTTTTTGAGATCAAGCAAAACATTCATGTGGCAGATAACACTCAATTGGACCAGGAAGACAAATTTGCGAAATTGCGTCCGCTGTTTAATCTTTTGAACACCAATTTCTTGAAGTATGGTATCTTTTCCCATCACTTGTCAATAGATGAACAAATGGTGCCTTACTTTGGCCGTCATTCGGCGAAAATGTTTCTAAAAGGAAAGCTTTGGGTTCAAGATCTGGTGCCTGACGTCAAGTGATGGATATTTGTATCAGTTCATACCATATGGTGGAAAAAGTATTAAATATGCCAAAAGGGAATTTGGTCTAGGTGGGCAAGTTGTTATAGATCTCTTGAAAGTTACGGCAAATAGAAATGCTCATAAGGTATATTTTGATAACTTTTTTACCAGATTTAGCCTATTGGTTTATTTGAGAAATGAAGGATATTTTGCTACCTGGACTGTCCGCGAAAATAGAATTCTCAAATGCCCACTAGAGACGAACAAATCAATAGGCAAAAAACAGCGTGGTGCAATGGATTGCTGCTATGATCACGCGAATGAAATAAGTGTGATACGTTGGAATGATAATTCTGTTGTAACAGTGGCAACCAATTGCGGGTCTGCTCAGCCAAATGCCATTGTAAAACGATATAATCGTACGGAAAAGAGAAAGATCTCGATACCACAACCGTATATCATTGCCATGTACAATAAATATATGGGGGGTGTTGACTTGTACGACAATGCAGTGGCAAACTACCGTATAAATATTGGTGGTAAAAAATGGTGGTGGCCGTTATTTGTCAATACGATAGACTCGGCAATAGTGAATGCTTGGAAGCTGCATAGAATTGTGTACGGCCAAAAACCAATATCGCAGCTGGACTTTAGGTCTGAATTAATTCGGAGTCTCATAAGTGCCAACAAATGCAAAACACAATCTATTCGAGGACGGGGTTCAACTTCATCGCTACCATCCACTTCACGATTAGATAACACGCAACATCGAAAAAGTAGGAGCTGATTGAAAAAAAAAAGAAATGCTTACAAATACTCAATAAAATGGTTATGAATTCAAATATTGGCGTTTTTCTGAATATTTATATTAGTGGTATTAAATGGGTTAAGGAAGTTGAAGATGTTTGTGAAATCATTTTCTTCAAGTCTACATCGCAGTGGACAATAAATAGACGAAATGTTGAAAGCAAAATGTCTATTTCTAACGCGTACCGTGCTTACTTGCATTGCTTCTAATTCAATCTTTACTTCCGCTGAGTGTTCGATACATTCTTTTATAAACAAGGATGATCCGCCTCTGGCTCTTTCCGATGGGTGGAAGGCGTGATACAGGCTATATCCCCTTATCTTAACATTCGATTGCTTTGTCAGATGAGTTTCACAGACCAAGCATATATTAATGTATTTTTCTCGTATAAGTATTTCTAACTCGTCGAGTCGTCGTATGAGCCCGTTGGCGTTCCATGTAAGAATTTTAAGCGTTTCTTTCATATTCTGGTTGAAGTGGGCGTGTTATGAATGTTGGGTTCTAGTGCAACTAGTCTCTCGAAAATAAGTTTGTTTGTTTTGCATTGCTCTTCAAGTTTCGCAAGAATTACGGAAAAATCATTGGATACATGATCTTGTGAGCTACCTCTAACAATGTTTTCCAATGTCGCAGCTTGAGCAGGAGTCTTTACGTTAAAGCTTGGAGTATTTCTTGATTTGATCTTCCGTGAGCTGTCAGTCTTGTACTTGCCATTAACTGTCATCACCGCTTGAGCATAAGACTGCGCGCCAATATTCGAAGATTTAGTTCCTGTTACCTTTTCTCTATTACGATTGGGTTTTTCTTCGTTACCCGATCTTAAGGGAATATTGACCGATTTTTCGTCTTTCGCTGCTTTTTTCGTAGCTACTTTGGGTCTAATTTTAGTTGGTTTTGGATTCGTGCCCATGGATATTTTGAGCGTATCGCGCCTTTTTTTGGAGCTCTTTCGCCACTTCGCTACCTCGATAGTTCGCAGGGTGTTTTCCTTTACAGTTTATGAAAGTGGCTGGGGTTTGCTTATTTAGGTGACACTCACCTGAGAGATGTTTACCTGCGCATTTGACGCATCGCGGTTCTTTCTGGCAGTAAGTCTGCGTATGATTGAAGCCTTGGCAGCGCTTACACCGTGGGATCGATCTGGAGCTCTTACGCATAGGTTCGATTTTGACCACGATGTTTAGAATAGTCTTAATGCCATATATTACACCTTTATTTTCGACTTTATCAAAAGTTAGCATGAAAAGTGGAAGTCTACGCTTTACCAATTTTTCATGATCTCCCTCCGATGTTGCTTCTCCTTCTTGATAATATTGACTGCATCAAGAATTTTAAAGCCTTTGCCTTGAAGGTCGTTCATTACATCTTCTTTAATGCATGAGGGGTGGAGACCCCTTGCTACAGCACGCAGTGGTCTTTCTAACTTATTTTCATAAGTATACCACTGAATCTTCTCGGCATTCAATTTTTGGGAGACTGCCCGGTAACCGTCGGCATCATCGACATTGATTTTCCACGTATTGTTTCGCAGAGATGTCACCTTAAATTTCGATGCCAGCGTTCCTTTAAGAAGGCAATGCAACTTATTATAGTCCGTAATTCCGACGACGTTTATCTGTGGCGGAGGACGTAATTTTATTTGTTGTGGCTTACTTGCAACTCCTTGCGCTTTGCATCTTTTTGTGGCTCGACTTCCGGTGAGGAACCAGCTTTTCGTTTTTTGCTAGGTCATTTCTTTTCGATGACATCGCGACTAGGTGAGCGATGTGGGCTAACTGTATTTTCTTTTAGTGGATAGGAGTTTTTTAAGGCCTTATTTTCTTGCCTGAGTAAATCTACCTTTTTCTTAAGCTCACGATAGAGTAGCTCCATTTCGGTAAGCGTGGTACGGAGGACGTCGTTTTCCTCCTCAATGCTTTTTGATTTCGCTGAGTCCCGTTTTTCACGCGCCTGCGCTGCCGGCGGACTTCTTTTTCCGGAGACGTTCGATCTTGTTGGTAGAGATCGAGATACCCTTGTACTTTTTGAGAATAAATAAATGGCTCTCCCCAGAATCCGTAGAGCCGACCTCCGAAGAGGGTGGATTTTCCAGTGTACCTGGACTGCCACCTGGGGTATTAAGATCGTTAGTTTTGTTCATTGCATGTTTTTGTATACGCCATACTCGGTATACGGAGGGTGGATTTTAGTCGCCTCTTACGACTGGCATGCCTACCTCGGCTATATTCTGACCCCTACCCGAAGGGGGGAGCGTACGGTATGTTGGGTTGAAATATGCAGACTGTCTTTCCGCAATTCTGGTATGTAACACAGGCACAAAACACAGGCCTCACGAGATCCAGTTGAGTACGTAGCGACCGACCTAAGAACAGTTGTGACGGTGACTGACCTGTGGTTGAATGTGGTGCTTTCCTATACTGCCTATGGAATTCATTTAGGTTTTTCTGTAGGGAACCCGTTTTAGTTCCCATAACTCTGAGAGCGTCTTTCACAGTCTGGATGCTGCGTTCCGCCTGGCCATTTGTTGATGGATGATGTGGTACTGTATACTTGTGGAACTTCACGCCTATATTCTGCAAGTATGTTCTAAACTCGGTCGAGGTGAAATTGGATCCATTATCCGAGACCACGGTGACCTTGACCTCAAGTCACTTGCTATAAGCATCTGAGACAATAAAAAGCATCTTCCCAGTGAACAGCCAGGCGTAATCTATGTGGATAAGTTCCTACAGTCCCTTAGGGTATCCCAATGGTGTTCGCGAAATTTCGGTGGAGCATGCGCAAAATAAATTTTAAGACTCGGTAAAATTTTTTTTAAAGGAACTTTATTCCTTTATCTATTATAATTATTACTTTTAATGAGTTAAAATTTATAATATCTAACCTTACTACGGTCGACGTTCAGAACGGAGCTGCACCGTAGTGGTTAGTTCTTGAGTTTAAAATCAACTAAACTTATCTTATTCGAATGCCAGAAGGAAACCAGAATTCTCATATTCGACATTTCAAGTAATATGGATTATTGGGCCATAATCCATATTACTTGTTTTATTTCATTTTCTTTATTGGGGGTATTGCCATACTATGTAATGCACTCTGTTCCCAAGCCATATTGCTCAAGTGTATCTGACCCACAATCAATAATTCTTATTCAATCGGTTGACCGAGTGTACTTGATACCATTCCACAATGAGTCAACCGAATGCATTGGGATCATTTGTTTACGTTTTACTTTAATTTTTCTTCTTCCGCCGTCGTAACTTTTTATGGGTCGATCAAAAAGTCATGACGGCTGCAATAATTAGCTTTGGACAAAAATGCATACAAAGTATGGTTTATTACTTAATTATATTTTATGAGGGGTATGGTCTTAGGACCAATACTTAACTCCTCCTTCCTCAGACAAAATTTTCTCCTGGAAATTATTATGTTTTGGAATATCCAATGCGGCCCCCTCTTGTTTTTCCGTTAGGTTATTAATTTTGATTTTAATTTTTTCCGTTCTTCTGACATTCTTATACACTATACTTCCAACAATAATTACAATTACTATGATTACACACATAGTTGTACCCGAAATTACATAGGTTTTCATTTTATGATATTCAATCAATTCTATAGTACGTCTATTTTCTATTTCTTGCCATTTTCCAATTTTTGTAAATATGGTATTAGCTGTGACATTTTCTTTAATGATTTCTTCGTAATACAATTGAAACGTATAATTCGTTTCTTTATTTTTAATTATGGCATCGTTAAGCTTGATATTACAATTTTGGATGTTAATGAGATAGTTTCCTGTGAGAATTAAGTCTCTAGCGTCACAATTATTTTGTACGGTTGCATTTTCAGCATTTTTAACAATATAGGTTCTTTCATTTACATTCATAATTTCAAAATTCTTATTAATTTTCATAAAACAAATTTGCTTAATAATACAATCTTTTCTTCTTTTTAAATCATTGACATTATTTTTTTCACTGTCATATATATATTCATTTCCCTTGTATACAGTTACAACAAATGGTTCTAAATCTACTTCTTGTTTCTCATGATTTGTTATTGGTACGATTAATTTGATCGGGAGTGTAATGATTTCATCTGGTATTTTTAATGCTATAATAATAAAGTCATCCGTATATTTCATGACTCCTGATTTAATATTTTTTAACTTACTTAGATTCATATCTGTCATAATTAATTCGTCTTTTGTAAGTAAACTAGGATGAGTAATTCCCATTTTGGTTGCAGCTATGGTATCTATTAAATTATCGACTAGTTTTTCTAACATTTGTAGTCTAGTGAGTACTTCTGTCCGTTGTAGTCGTTTAAGTATTGTCTTTTGTAACTATTGACTTTCATTCTGGTATCGTTCTATTTCTTCTCTGTCTTTCAAAACTAAGTCCCTTATGTTCTTCATATTATCGTCTAATTGTGTGTTAATTTTAATTTGGTTATTTAATCCTTGAATTGCATTTTTATTATTAGCGTCTGTTGTTTTTAAGTGTTCGTCTATCTCTTCCCTATCTGCATCGTCCATAGTACCGAATAACCACTTCTGAGCAGTTCCTACAAAATTTAAAAGTCTTCTCTTGGATCGTATTTTAGAAGGCATGATACTAAGTATTTTTGTATAAATTGTGAAGCACTCTTTTTTTATTCTGGGTCTTGCCCAATGACCTCAAATTTTTTTATTTCTTGTAATGTTTCTATCAGCTTGTTTATCTTAACGATGTGAAGGATGGATTGGATCTGGTTGATGATCTCTCCTTCCCCCATATTTATTATCGTGAATCCATTGTTACTCTCGATTGGTGTTATTACCAGTGCCGCTTGTACCAGATTGGTTGTCATCATTAGGCCGATTAACAGCAATGGAAGAATCTGCAAATTGTCTTGGTCGTTTAATATTTGTTGTATGTACCCTGTCTAGATTTTTTAATCTAAAGTTAGGCTCATTATTATGTCTTAAATGTTTGTAGTTTTTAATGTAACCTGCTTGTCTGGTTTCTGTATAATCTTCCCTAGTTAAGTTCCTTTTGTTTATAACGTTTGTTTTCTTATTTTTAAGTCTTTTAACTACCGCTTCTATATTTGTATGTTGGACTTGTTCCTGTGACATGCCTATCGTAGTATACCTACCCTCTTCGGGTAGGGGTTAGAATATACCCGAGGTAGGCATGCCTGTCGTAAGAGGCGACTAAAATCCACCCTCCGTATACCGAGTATGGCGTATACAAAAAACATGCAATGAACAAAACAAAAGATTTAAATACCCCAGGTGGCAGTCCAGGTAAACTGGAAAATCCACCCTCTTCGGAGGTCGGCTCTACGGATTCTGGGGAGAGCCATTTATTGCACCTTATAAATCCCTTCTCAAAAAGTACAAGGGTATCTCGATCTCCACCAACAAGGTCGAACGTCTCCGGAAAAAGAAGTCCGCCGGAAGCGCAAACGCGTGAAAAACGGGACTCAGCGAAATCTAAAAGCATTGAGGAGGAAAACGACGTACTCCGTACCAAGCTTAGCGAAATGGAGCTACTCTATCGTGAGCTCAAGAAAGAGGTAGATTTACTCAGGCAAGAAAATAATGCCCTAAAAAACACGTACCTACAAAAAGAAAATACAGTTAGCTCACATCGCTCACCTAGTCGCGAATACCAGACGGATGAAGAAGAGCTAACACGCGAAACGAATTGGGTCGAAAAGAAACGACCTAGCAAAAAACGTAAAGCTGGTTCCTCACCGGAAGTCGAGCCACAAAAAGATGAAAAGCGCAAGGAGATGCAAGAAAAGCAACAACAACCAAAATTACGTCCTCCGCCACCGATAAACGTCGTTGGAATTACGGACTATAATAAGTTGCATTGCCTCCTTAAAGGAACTCTGGCTTCGAAGTTTAAGGTGACATCTCTGCGAAACAATACGTGGAAAATCAATGTCGATGATGCCGACGGTTACCGATCAGTATCTAAAAAATTGAATGCCGAAAAGATTCAGTGGTATACTTATGAAAATAAGTTAGAAAGACCACTGCGTGTTGTAGCAAGGGGACTCCACCCCTCATGCACTAAAGAAGATGTAATGCACGACCTTCAAGACAAAGGCTTTAAAATTCTTGATGCCGTCAATATTATCAAGAAGGAGAAGCAACAGTCGGAGGGAGATCATGAAAAATTGGTAAAGCGCGGTCTTCCACTATTCATGCTTAGTTTTGATAAAGACGAAAATAAAGACATTATATATGGTATCAAGACTATTCTAAACATCGTGGTCAAAATCGAACCCATGCGTAAGACCTCCAGATCGATCCCGCAGTGTAAGCGCTGTCAAGGCTTCAATCACACGCAGGCTTACTGCCAGAAAGAGCCGCGATGCGTCAAATGCGCAGGTAAACATCTCTCGGAAGAGTGTCACCTAAACAAGCAAACCCCAGCCACTTGTATAAATTGCAAGGGAAAACATCCTGCGAACTATCGAGGTTGCGAAGTGGCGAAAGAGCTTCAAAAACGCCGCGATACGCTAAAAAATTCGACGCGTCCGAATATGAAACCAATCAAGAACAGACCCAAAATAGCTACGAAAAAAGCAGCGAAAGATAGAAAGTCCGTCAATATTAACTTAAGATCGGTTAATGATAAAAAATCCGAAAGTAATAGAGATAAGGTAACAGAAGCAAAATCTCCGAATATTGGCGTGCAGTCTTATGCTCAAGCGGCGAAGACAGTTAAGGGTACGTACACGACCGACAACTCACGGGAGATCAAAGCAAGAAACCGTCCAAACTTTAATGTAAAAACTCCTTCTCAAGTTGCGACATTGAAAAATAGTGATAGAGGTAGTTCAGAAGATCATGTATCCAATGTTTTTTCCCTAATTCTTGCGAAACTTGAAGAGCAATGCAAAACAAATAAACTAATTTTCGAGAGACTAGTTGCACTAGAAAACAACATTCATAACACGCGCACTTCAACCAGAATATGAAAGAAACGCTTAAAATTCTTACTTGGAACGCTAACGGGCTCATACAAAGACTCGACGAGTTAGAAATATTTATGCGAGAGAAAGATATTGATATATGCTTGGTCTGTGAAACTCATCTGACAAAGCAATCGAATATTAAGATAAGGGGATATAGCGGGTATCACGCCTTTCACCCATCGGAAAGAGCCAGAGGCGGATCATCTTTGTTTATAAAAGAAAATATCGAACACTCAGCGGAAATAAAAATTGAATTAGAAGCAATGCAAGTAAGCACGGTACGCGTTAGAAATAGACATTTTGCTTTCAACATTTCGTCTATATATTGTCCACTGCGATGTAAACTTGAAGAAAGTGATTTCACAAACATCTTCAACTTCCTTAAACCAAATTTTATTATTGGTGGTGACTTCAACGCGAAACACCCCTTCTGGGGCTCAAGATACGCCTCTCAGAAAGGTAGAAAGCTTTATAATGCGGGTATGCAATTCAGTTGTGATTTTTACTCGACGGGTAAACCAACATATTGGCCAACTGATAGAAATAAGATACCAGATCTGATTGATTTCTTTGTTGTTAAAGGAATATCTAGCAACTGTATAAAAGTTGAAGAAAGCTTTGATCTCTCCTCTGATCATTCTCCAATCATTATGACGATAAGCGAAGCTTTGATTAAAAAAGTAGGACCGGCCAGATTAACTGGCGCGAAAACTAATTGGGATGGCTTTAAAAAAGATATTGAAGCAAATATTGAGCTGAGCGTATCACTTAAAACGCCCTATGAACTTGAAGTTGAAGTAGATCGCTTCGTCGAAATCTTACAGGATGCCGCGTGGAAGAATACTCCCAACCTAAGGAGAACCCCGGCCAGTTACATTCAAATTTATCCGCAGGAAATAAAAGAGATGATTAAGGAGAAGAGAAAAGCGCGTAAAAGATGGCAACAAACTCGGGCTCCGCAACATAAAGCACATCTTAACCGTTTGTGCAACTCACTAAAAAGATCTATTAAAGACCTTAAGAATAATGAAATACAAACTTACCTAGAAAGCTTAACGGCAGAAAAAGATTCTAACTATTCGCTTTGGAAGGCTATAAAAGGTATTAAAAAACCTCAAATTCAAGCCGCGCCAATTAGGAAAAATCAAGACGAATGGGCCAGGCATGATAAAGAGAAAGCGCAAGTTTTTGCCGCCCACCTGGAAGAAACTTTCAAACCGTTTGATGGACAAGCTCTTATTGAAAATATAAATACGTCGTATATAGACAATAGTGTAATAAGAAATGCAACGCTTACCGAACTTAAGGAAGAAATAAAGAAACTTAAACCTAAGAAAGCTCCTGGATACGACCTAATTACGGGAGAGGTTCTTAAAGCACTACCAAGAAAAGCTCTTATTAAGCTTCTGTTCATTATAAACGCCGCGATTAGACTAGAATATGTTCCCAGTCAATGGAAAGTCGCCGAAGTTATAATGGTCCTTAAGCCTGGAAAACCGCCGAATGAAAAAACCTCTTATAGACCGATTTCGCTTCTTCCAATTATATCCAAAGTGTTCGAGAGAATATTGGTTAGGCGAATACAGCCGGTTATAGAAGAAGGGCATCTCATCCCTGATCATCAATTCGGATTTAGAAGTAAGCATTCTACAGTTGAACAAGTGCATAGAATAACACATGTAATCGAAAAATCACTTGAAGAAAAAAAGATTTGTTCAAGCGTATTCCTTGACGTTTCTCAAGCCTTTGACAAGGTCTGGCACGAAGGCTTAAAGTTTAAATTACGACAAGTTCTGCCAGAGCACCTATATAATATTTTGAAGAACTACCTTACGAATAGGCTATTCCGCGTCAAATGTGGAAACGAATATTCAGATTTTAAGGAAATAATGGCTGGGGTGCCGCAAGGAAGCGTTCTTGGTCCAGTCTTATATCTATTATACACTCGTGATATACCGCAAGTAGAAGGCACTGAGCTAGCTACATTTGCCGACGACACTGCTATCTTGACAGTAGGTACAACGGTCGAAGATACTACAGAAAAACTGCAAGAAGCTTTGAATAGAGTAAATGAATGGACAAAGATTTGGCGAATCGCACTCAACGAGACCAAATCTGTTCATGTAAATTTTACTTATAAGAAAATAAATAATTTGCCGATCTTTTCAAACTCGGTTCAAATCCCGTTTGCAAACGAGGCTAAGTATCTTGGAATGACACTTGATACAAAGCTGAAATGGAAAACGCACGTTAAGAAAAAACGCAAAGAACTAGATAACAAATATCGAGAAATGTATTGGTTACTTGGAAAATATTCCAAGCTTAATATATATAACAAACTGCTTTTATACAAGCAGGTGCTAAAGCCTGTATGGACATATGGTATACAGCTCTGGGGTTGTACCAAAATAAGTAATATTAAAATTTTACAAACTTTTGAAAACAAAGTGCTAAGAGGTATTGTAAATGCGCCATGGTATATCAGAAATAGCGATATCCACAGAGACCTTGGCATTAAAACAATCGAAGACGAAATTCAAACCTACGCGAGAAGGCATAGAAGTCGACTAGAAAGTCACGTAAATATTACAGTCCTCCAAGTTTTGGAAGAAAGAAATTTACTGCGCCGTCTACAAAGAACCAAACCTTTAGACTTAGCGCGATAAGTAACCGCGTCTAAACTGCGGAGCTGGCAGGAACTTCTAATGGGAAGGTACCTGCAAAACGTCATTATTTCGCGAAACGAAAACTACTTGATAAGTCGAATACTTAGTTGTAGTAAAAATAAAAACAAGTCTGTTTTAAAGGGAGGTTTTTTAGTGGGTAAGAATCCCACACTACTATGAGCACGCGCTGTCGATCCTCATAGTGTCTTGTTGAAGATTTTCACCTACCCTCGGAAAAAAAAAAAAAAAAAAAAAAATGCCTATCGTAGTATGGTATCTTTTATTATAAATTTGAAAAGCTTTAAACATCTTTGTGTTTACTGACTCTTCCTGGTTCATTGTAAGTAAAATCTCGGCTATTGTACTGTGTAGTCGTTCTATGTCAGCATTGCCTGTATGTGCGTTTGGTTTCGTATAATGTACGTCAATCTTTCGTTCTCTAAGGTAATCCCTAATATACGCTGTATTAAATTCGTTGTCTGTGATTATTTTTTTCGGTGATCCTACTCTAGTCATATGTTCGGTGATAGCGTCTGTTTTGTGAATGTGATTTTTACTTTCGAGTCTGTATACATACCCTTTCTTTGTCAATTTATCAATCATCGTTAAAAATATATGTTTGTGGAAGTGGTAGATATCTGTGTGAATTATTTCGTTAGGCTGGTTAGGTGTTTCTGTTACTTTGAATTTCTCTTGTATTGGTTTCCTCTCGTACTTTGCTTTCTGGCAGATATCGCAATTGTTTATTATTTGCGTAATTACTAGAGTAAGTTAAGGGTAATAAATTTGTTGTTTCAGTGTGTTATAGGATTCTATGATCCCTGAGTGTTAACTCTCTCTAATATGGTAAAGGGATATCTGCCTCCTAGCTTCATCCTCTGTTCTCAAATCCCTTACTCTCCGTGTTACTTTCACAAATTTAACCTTCCTATTTCCTGCATACAAATTTATGATAATTTGCTGGACTTTATTATAATTGGGCTCTCTTACTTCAGCATAAATACCAATTGTTCCATGGGCCATTTCTTTGAGTTGGTCCGTTATTGTTCCTACAGAGTCGGAGGCCCTAACATACAAAATTCTTTTACCATTAAGTGTTTCGATCCTAGGTTCCTTATCGTAACTTAGGATAATTTGCTATTTATATATATTAACTATGCCCTCCTTGATGGGAATGTGATCAAACTGTTCCTCCATTCCTGAATGGACTGTTTCATTGTCTGACATTTGGTTGACTTCCACGCTTCGCTCTTCAATCCTGCTTAGAAAGTCGGCAACTTTGTTCTCCTGACCCTTTAGATACTCAATTTCGTACTCAAATTCCTGTAGTCTAAGTAGCCATCTTTGGTTTCGCTGGGAGAATTCGGCACCATTATATTTTTTGTTCAGATTCTTTATGGGGAGGTGGTCGGTAGTGATTTTGAACTTGTTCCCCTACAGATATGGTCTTAGTTTAGACACACTCCAGACAATGGCTAGAAATTCTTTATCTGTTACTGAATAATTCCGTTCATGTTCGTTAAGCGTCCTCGAAATGTAACAAACCGGCTGTTTGTCTTGTGTGAGGACAGCTCCGATGGCGAAGTTACTTGCATCTGTGTACAGGTGGAATGGCTTTTCAAATTCCGGAAACTTTAGGATTGGGTGTGTAATTAAATTAAGTTTAAGTGTCTCGAACGCATTTACGTATTCGGGGTCGTTGATGTTTATTTTGGTATCTTTTTGAGATACCTGGTCATTGGGTATGCTATTTTCGCATAGTCCTGTATAAATTTCCTGTAGTACCCAGAAGCTCCTAAAAAAACTTCTCAGTTGTTTTTCTGTTTGCGGGAGTGGAAGATTTTTGATCGCCGCTACTTTATTAGGGTTCGGCATTATGCCGTCTTCCGTCAGGATGTGGCCTAAAAACTCGGTTTCTTTCTTGAGAAATGAGCATTTACCAAATTGCAGTTTTAGGTTATGTTTTTTTAGGGTTTTAAAAATGTCTCTAAGATTTGTCAAATGTTCTTTGAGAGAAGTAGAGAATATCAAGATGTCGTCTAAGTAAACAACGCAAGTTTTGTTTATATATTCTCGTAGTATATGGTTCATTAAACGTTGGAAGGTGGCTGGTGCGTTTTTCAGCCCAAAAGGCATACGAACATATTCGTATAATCCTTGTGGCGTTATAAATGCAGTTTTGGCTATATCATCTGTGTGCATTAATATTTGATGATATCTTTTGCTAAGTCAAGTGTTGAAAAATAAATTGCTTTTCCTAACTTATCAAAGAGGTTATCTATATTGGGTAGCGGAAACCGGTCGTCTTCAGTGATTTCATTTAACGCTCTATAGTCGACGCAAATGCGATACTGCACTTGGCCGTCCTTATCTGGTTTTTTGCAACCACTACGATCGGGGAAGCGTATCAACTCATACTGTTCCTAATTATACCCTGTCGCTCCATATCATCAATTTGTTTAGCGACTTCGTCTTCGTGTTTTTTGGCTAACCTGTACAGTTTTGAATACAAAGGTTTATTTTCTTTCAGACGAATTTCGTGTTTTATCGTCGAAGTGTGGGTTAGCCGATCGCCATCCCGATATTGGATATCTCTGTATACATCTAGTAAGGAGGTTAATGATGTTTGTTCTTCGCGATTCAGGCTGCCGAAGTCAGGATTACCTTTCTCTAGATAATTGCAGGATAACTCTTGTCCACGTTCTATTTTCAAAACGGTCTGGTTTTTCAGGATTATTTTCCCTTGTTCGATGTCAATGGTTCTTACTATGTTCCTAAGAACATCCATGCCTAGTAGTATGGTATAGTTCTTATTTTGTAAGCTCTGAGCATATGCTTTTATGAACGTATTATTACTATAGCCGAATTCCATTGGCACGGGAAATTGAATTATATTTGTACTCTGCGTTACTGTGCTATTAATAGTTTCAATTTCAATTTGCCGAGTATCTAAAATTGGGTACGGTGTCATGTCCAGTTTATTTGTATTCACTATAGTCATGGCACTACCTGTGTCTATTAAAATATAACGTCGTTGGTTTTGAATGTTAATGGCTATAGTCATTAGTTGTCCGAGGCTCCATTCAGAAAAAACCGGTGGTTCAACTGAATTGATTTCTTGTCTGATAGGTCTTTGGTCAGTCTGTACATTGTTAGTATCCATGGGTTGTGGCCTTGGAAACTGCCTTTGCTTAGTATGTCCTGATGATCTTGGTTCGTTTTGATAGTAATTATTATTCCGAACGTTCTCTGCAGGTCTGCTAATTTGATCACCATTGTTTCTAAAATTCCCAGAGTTTCTATAATTTTCCCCAGTTCTTTGTTCATTGTGAACTCTGTTCTGCTGTCTACTTTGGTATTGGCTAGCTGAATACTTATTTTCTACTGTCTTTAAGTTTCCGTGGTCGTAACCAATATAAGAGAACAAAATCCTTTTTATAACTTGCATATCGTATTTGTCTCTTAATTCTCTAGCTTAGTTTCCTACCGTGATTTCTCTTAACTTATTTATAATAATATTGTGAAGCAACAGTTTCTCTGGCTCTGTATTATCGGAAAAGATGACATATGTATTGATCTTACTTAATAGATATTCTAGTTTATTAACTAAATCATAGATAAAACTCACTCTCATATTTAATATTTCCCTCGTTAAGTCGGTGCTGTTGATGATGGGCCGGTAATGTTGTCTGAAGAGCTCCTTCGCCTGGTCCCAGGTGGATATTACGTTGACTAGGAGTAGATCCATTGCTCGTCCCTTGACTTTCGTCTGTTGGATTATCGTCCATGTTGCTTGGGGGTCCCCTCCTGAATTTGTGAGGTGGTTTTCAACCATGATTAAGAAGTGTGTCAGAGTTTTGCTGTCTCCTTCGAATTCGGGTAAGTATTGAATTTCTCTCAATACATAGCCGCCGAAGCTAGCCGGTGGAATTCTGGCCACTATAGCCATTAGGCTGTTCAAAATGTCTCGGTTGGACACATCTGGCATATCTACATAATTTTGTGCCATTTTGTGTTTTGTTTATTTATTATTGTTTTCTTTATGCTGTATGAGCACACCAGTCAAACACAATTCACTGATTCACCGCTGTTCTAATTAATGTTTCACGGAATTTCCTGAGCACTAGAACTAACACAATTCACTTTGGCTACGTTTCAGTTTGCCCGGATCTTTACGGAACTTCACGGTTTCAACGGTTTAAACTTTTCGGGATTTTCGTATTGAACTTTCGCGTTTTGGATCAGGATAGTTGTACCTGATCCTACCGACTGCGCCAAATAAATTTTAAGACTCGGTAAAATTTTTTTTAAAGGAACTTTATTCCTTTATCTATTATAATTATTACGTTTAATGAGTTAAAATTTATAATATTGTAATATTCTTGCTGGGGTTCGTTTAAATAAAACCGTCTTTTGTGTATTTTAATTGTTTATTTATTATCAAACACCAACTTTACTTCAACACAATATTCAATCACTTTATTCTTTATTTATTTCAAATAATATCGCTTATTTTCACCACTGGTCTAATCTTTCTCTTGTTATCGTTGTACGCACTTATAAACAACTGTGTCCATGGTGGTTGTGGTATGGGTATTTATAGGAAATTGCAAGGGGTTCTAGAATATGCTAGATGTTTCTCCGGGTGAATCGAGGATCCTGGAATATTGGAATATTGTGTGGAACAATAGTGGAACGTAAGCACACTAGGTTGGAACGTAAGCACATCAGGTTGGAATATTTACTACTAGTAGGCAATAGATGTCGTTGCACAAAGTACCTGACGATGTACTTGATACTACACTGCCCCCCTCTTAAACTAGTTCGTCCCGAACAAGATCATCTGGATTACTGCCATGGTAACGATGAAGACGATCCAGGTGGACAATTTTCATCTTGTGTCTTACTCCACGCTGGATCCGGAAGACGACGTCATTGATGCGTGTGACCACTTTATAAGGGCCCTCCCAGTCTTGCTGCAGCTTAGGTGACCTCCCCTTTTGCCGGTGTGGGTTATACAACCATACTAGGTCTCCCTCGTGGAAGCTGGACGTTGTTGCCTTTGTGTCGTACCTGGTTTTCATGCGGTCACTCGCTATCCTTATCCTCGTCCTGGTCCTCTGATGTATGTCTCGGATCCTTTCCCTGAGATCTGCCACATAGTCCTCTTCACATTTGGGCTCATCGTTAGGGGATCCAAACTTCACCTCACTGGGTAGCCGAACTGCTCGACCAAACAAGACTTCGGATGGAGTATGTCCAGTAGTACTGTGCACTGCATTTCGGTAGGCCATCAAGAAGAGAGGAATTTGTCGATCCCAATCACGCTGGTGGTCTTCTACGACCTTGGAGAGATGTTCGTTTAAGGTTCTGTTGAAGCGCTCTACCATCCCGTCGGATTGTGGATGAAGTGGGGTCGTCCTCGTCTTTTTGATTCCTAGTTGTTGACAAACCTCTTGGAATATCTTCGATTCAAAGTTTCGTCCCTGGTCGGAATGCAGTTCCATGGGCACGCCGAATCTGCTCACCCAGTTGTTGACGATCTGTTCCACGATGGTCTTCGCTTCCTGGTTAGGGATGGCGAACGCTTCCGGCCATTTGCTGAAGTAGTCCATGACGACTAAGATGTAACGGTTACCATTGTCGGTTTCTGGAAATGGACCAGCGATGTCAGCGGCAATCCGTTCAAAGGGTGCGCCTACGTTGCACTGGTGCATCTTGCCTCGCGTTTTCGTTCTGGGTCGCTTGCTGGCTGCACACACGACGCATTTTCGGCACCAACTTTCTACGTCGTCCCTTGCGCTGAGCCAATAGAAACGTTCTCGCACTTTCTCCAGTGTCTTGTTTGTACCCAAATGACCTCCAGATACACCATCATGCATCTCCCGCAGCACCTCGTGAACTTTTGATAGCGGCAAGACAAGCTGCATTATGAAATCTTTTCCGTCCGGCCTCTCCCATTTCCTTTTCAGCACACCATCTTGCACATGAAGTGAGTCCCACTGAGCCCAGTATGCCTTGAGAGTGGAGCTCCTGTCCGAGATATCTTGTCCGTTTGGCTTTTCCATAAACTCCTTCCACGCTAATATCGGCTCGATGTCTGGGTCTTCTTTTTGAGCGTTGCGGATTTCCTCTGCACTCCAGCCGGCGATAGGCTCAGCTTTTACCCTTTGGATGGAAAGAAGGTTCTTCTCTTCCTACCGCACACAATGCTTGCAGTCGCTCTTACATGGTCGCCGGGATAAGGCATCCGCATTAGAATGAAGTTTCCCTTTACGATGCTGTATTTCGTAATCGTACATCTGCAGCCGTTCAATCCATCTTGCGACCTGGCCCTCTGGATTCTTGAACTGCAGCAGCCATTTTAGAGCCGCGTGGTCTGTGCGCAAAAGGAACTTTTGGCCGTAGAAGTATTTATGGAAGTGTTTTGTCGCCAGAAGCAGCGCCAAAAGTTCTCGCCTGGTCACGCAGTAGTTCCTTTCGGGCTTGGAGAGCACTTTGCTGAAGTATGCTACTACCTTCTCTTGGCCATTGTGTACTTGCGAACGAACCGCTCCGACGCCGACGTTACTTGCATCTGCATCCACGATAAACATTTCTCCGGGAATGGGGTATACTAGTGTTGGTGCTTCGCATAGTTGTTGCTTAAGGTTCTTGAAGCTTTTGTCGCACTCACCTGACCACTTGAATTGCCTTCCTTTTTCTGTCAGTTGGTGCAAGCTCTTCGCGATTCCGGCAAAGTCCTTTACGAATCGTCGGTAGTACGTGGCGAGACCCAAAAAGCTCCTGAGTTGATGTTTGTCTTTTGGAATTGGCCAGTTTTTCACAGCTTCCACCTTGTCTGGATCGGTTTGCACTCCTTCTGATGAGATAACGTGGCCCAAGTACTTGACTTCGGATCTGAAGAGATCACATTTCTTCGGGTTCAGCTTCAGGTGAGCGCTTCGAAGCCATTCTAGCACATTCTTCAGGTTGTCGCGATGTTCCTCGAATGTTTTTCCTATCACGATCACATCGTCCAGATACACCAAGCAAGTTTTCCAGGTCAATCCACACAGGACGTGTTCCATTAAGCGCTCAAAAGTTGCCGGAGCGTTGCATAATCCAAATGGCATTACTGTAAACTGCCACAGCCCATTTCCTGCAGTGAACGCAGTTTTTTCTCGGTCCTTTGGATCGATCTGTACCTGCCAGTAACCGCTCTTTAAATCAAGGGTGGAAAACCATCGAGCTCCTGAGAGTGTGTCTAATGTGTCATCGATCCGTGGCAGAGGGTAGCTATCCTTTTTGGTGACGTCATTAAGTCTGCGATAGTCCACGCAGAATCGAGAGCTGCCGTCTTTCTTCTTGACCAGTACAACAGGTGAGGCCCACGGACTCTTAGAACTTTCGATGAGCCCTTCCTTCTCCATCGTTGACACCATATCCGCAACCTCTGTCTGTTTTGCCAATGGTAGTCGTCTGGCAGGCTGGCGAATTGATCTGGCATCCCCAGTGTCTATGCGATGTTGCACCAGATGTGTTCGGCCATATTCTCCATCTTGTGAGGCAAATATATCAGCGTACTCACCGATTAGATTTTCTGCCATGGCTCTCTGATCCTGATCCAGTTCGCAGTGCTTGAGGATCATGTCCCTTACTTCGGCCAACCTGGCTGATGAAACAGGCCTCGCAGATTCTTTTTCAGTTATTGTTGAAATTGAACATATCGGCGCACATTTACCAATAACTTCCTCTTGTTTTAGTTTGACGCTATGGCTCTTTAAGTTTATGAGCCTTACTGGGACCAAGCTGTTCTTTGGCTCCACGAAAACTTTTCCCACGATGTAGTTTGGGGGATTCCTTCCTAAATCTGGCTCCAACAGATATAATCGGTGGCTCCCAGGATCACCCTCTAGTTTTGTCCAAATCATAGTCTCGGAAGATGGTGGTAAGACTTCGTCCTTGCTGAGTATTGTCCTTAAATGTGCTGCATTCTCGTTCCCGTACACCATTGGAATCTCTACGTTCCTGTACCGCAGAACTTGCATCCCGATGTCGATGATTACGTCATGTTCTTTCATAAAGTCCACTCCGATGATGCATTCATCACATTTGTCGGCCACCAGGAACGCATGAGAAAAGGCCAACCCTGCTAGTTGTAACGTGAGGCGAACTTCTCCGTATACTTTCGCCGCTTCCCCTGTCGCAGTTCTAAGATAGTAGCAGCTGGTGTTGTGCAGCCAAGACTTCCGGACGAGATCTCTTCTTACAATGGAAGGCGTGGCGCCGGTATCGATAGTAGCCACGCACTTGTTTTTGCCGATTATTGCTTCCACTGTTAGACTCTTGTTGCATCGTTTGGTTTGGGAGACCTGGATGGTAGTCTTGGGGACGTCGATTCCAATAGCCAACTTCTGCCCCGCGAAGCTGGCTCTTAGGCGTTTCCCGACTCCTGGTTTCGAGGAGCCTGGCCAACAGGATGGAATTTGTCCCTGTAGGATGGTTCTTCGTTGCGTCGCCTATTCGCACAATGTGGACAGTTTCCGCGTCTGGGTGGATTTCTGCATTGCCATTGTAGGTGTCCTATTTTGTTGCAATTCCAGCAACGAATTTGTCCTCCGCGAGCGTTGTTTCGGTCTTCGACGTCCATCCTCTGGCAAGAGCATTCGATGGCAGCTACTTCCCTCACACGGTGTATTCCCTGACAGGCCTGGTCTGCGGCCTCCACTGTCAGAGCAAACGCCAAAGCTTCGGCGAGGGTTTTCTTTCCAGCCATTCTTACCGCCATTTGTAGTTTCGCATCAGCTATGGCATGGGTGAACGCTTCGGTTGCCATTTCGTTAATGATCTCCTCGGCGGCGTTTGGATAGGACAAATGTGCCAGCCGCTCGATGTCTGCTTGCAACTGCTGGAGCGTCTCACCCTTCATCTGGGACCTTCTGCGCAACTGGACCCCATATACTTGCTGCATGTGGTCGTCCCCAAATCGCATCTCAATGGCTTTCTCCAGACTGTCGTAGTTGTGTTGTTTGTCCTCGGGAATAGTTTGTAGTAGCTCTGCAGCTGATCCTCTAAGCGCAAGCGTGAGGGCAATGGACCTCTCTTCATCGTCCCTGTTGTTCGTCATTGCCGCAGCTTCGAACTGCCTCTTATATATTGGCCATGATGTCTGTCCATCGAAAACGGGAGGCTGCATCTCTTTCCTTCTCGGGCAGTCGGTTGAATACTCCCGAACTTTCTGTTTCTTCACGCATTCGAGTTCCTTTGCTAAATTCTCGAATCTTCCTTCAATAGCCTCGAATTTTGTTTGAACGTTCTCGAATTTCGTTTCAAATGTCTCAATTTTGGTCTCTACATTTCCAATCTTCTCGTCGATTGTCCCGAATCTTGTTTCCAAACTTCTATTTTGTTCATCAAATTTGTTTTCGAGAACACTCCTTTGATCGAGTAGCTGTAGCTCTAGAGAATTCTTTTGTTCGTCGAACTTTTTCTTTTGCTCGTCTAAAGAATTGTCTAGCTTCTCGAATTTTTTATTCTGATCGTCGAATTTCTCACATAGCAATTTCATTAAAGCCGACATGTCACTCGTCGTACTTACTTGTTCTTCTTCGACGTCAAACAAAGCTGTTTCAGGATCTGTACCCTCGTCCGTCATTATTTTCCGCAACTTAATGATCAATTCTCTTTTCGTACCAGTTGTAGGTTGCTCCCGCTGGCTCAGTACTTCCTTTAGTTGTGGCAATGACAAATCTTCTAGCAATTTCCGAACCATTTTTTTTTTTTCACTTACACAATAAGCAATACACAAAATCTGTTTTATTCCACTTTTCTGACACCAATGTAATATTCTTGCTGGGGTTCGTTTAAATAAAACCGTCTTTTGTGTATTTTAATTGTTTATTTATTATCAAACACCAACTTTACTTCAACACAATATTCAATCACTTTATACTTTATTTATTTCAAATAATATCGCTTATTTTCACCACTGGTCTAATCTTTCTCTTGTTATCGCTGTATGCACTTATAAACAACTGTGTCCATGGTGGTTGTGGTATGGGTATTTATAGGAAATTGCAAGGGGTTCTAGAACATGCTAGATGTTTCTCCGGGTGAATCGAGGATCCTGGAATATTGGGATATTGTGTGGAACAATAGTGGAACGTAAGCACACCAGGTTGGAACGTAAACACATCAGGTTGGAATATTTACTACTAGTAGGCAATAGATGTCGTTGCACAAAGTACCTGACGATGTACTTGATACTACAATATCTAACCTTACTACGGTCGACGTTCAGAACGGAGCTGCACCGTAGTGGTTAGTTCTTGAGTTTAAAATCAACTAAACTTATCTTATTCGAATGCCAGAAGGAAACCAGAATTCTCATATTCGACATTTCAAGTAATATGGATTATTGGGCCATAATCCATATTACTTGTTTTATTTCATTTTCTTTATTGGGTGTATTGCCATACTATGTAATGCACTCTGTTCCCAAGCCATAGTGTATCTGACCCACAATCAATAATTCTTATTCAATCGGTTGACCGAGTGTACTTGATACCATTCCACAATGAGTCAACCGAATGCATTGGGGTCATTTGTTTACGTTTTACTTTAATTCTTCTTCTTCCGCCGTCGTAACTTTTTATGGGTCGATCAAAAAGTCATGACGGTTGCAATAATTGGCTTTGGACAAAAATGCATACAAAGTATGGTTTATTACTTAATTATATTTTATGAGGGGTATGGTCTTAGGACCAATACTTAACTCGCATGTGTGGCACAACTGTTACATGTTCTTGCAATCTCTTCGATATCGGCGTCGATTCCAGGCCAATAGACAAATGATCGCGCAAGACCCTTGATTTTAACCATCCCTAGATGCGTTGTATGAAGGTCCTTAAGAATTTTGCTGCGAAGTGCTTCTGATATGACGACTCTGTGTTCGAAGACAAGGCAGTTGGTGGCGACGCGGTAGTTATTAGGGGCTTTATAACCCGCTCGAATGAGGCATTGACCAGATTGAAGCAGTCTCAATATTTTCCCTAAGTGTGGATCCTTCTGTGTTGCTAGTGCGATCTGTTCTGCTCTAAGCGGCAGTTCATTAACTTGTCGAAGTACAAAATGATCAAAGGCATCGTATTCCTCTTCTTCTCATACTTGTGATGTGAGCCGATTAATTCTATTTATACTGTAGCATTGACTGCAGTATGGTTTGTGTACCAAAAACTGAAACACTGTATCTCAAACTGTAGCAACTATTGCAAAACATTCTAGCAGTAAATATTCCAACCTGATGTGCTTACGTTCCACAATTGTTCCACACAATATCCCAATATTCCATGATCCTCAATTCACCCGGAGAAACATCAAGTATGTTCTAGAACCCCTAGCGATTTCCTATAAATACCCATACCACAACCATCGTCGATAGAGTGGTTCATAAGTGAATACAGCGATTACAAGAGATATTCGACCAGTGGTGAAAGCAAGCGACATTGTGAAAATAAGTCTGTAGCGACCGTTTGATTTGAAATAATAAAGTGATTGAACATTGTGTTAAAGTGAAGTTGGTATTTGATAATAAATAAACGATTAAAATACACAAAAGACGGTTTTATTTAAAACGAACCCCAGAAAGAATACTACAATACATGGTGGTGGTAGCGCGCACGGGAACAGTAATCCGCATTGGCATTTAGCTTGGTTGGATTTGATATGGCGTTGTAATCGAAATTCCCGAGAAATTCTGCATAATTTGCCATACGGCTAATGCAAAGTACTGGCAGGGACTTATCGGCGTGTAAAATTTGAGATAGCGGCTTGTGATCTGTGATGAGTGTCCAGTGACGTGCGTATAAGTAAAAGAAGAACTTTTGGACAGCCCATACGATAACTAGGACTTCCTTGTCTATTTGAGGGGCACCGTGGCGTAAGTGGTTAGTGTGGCGGATCACTACGGATGAGGTTCCAAGTTCGAATCCCAGGAAACACCAAAAAGTTTTTTCACGGTCCCACCTCTCGCGAGCGTCTGACAAACATCCGAGAGTATTGTTGTCACGAATAAGCTTCTCAAATTGCCGTTCGAATTCGGCATTAAACTGTAGGTCCCTTCCATTCGTGTGAAAAATATAACACACACAACATGAGTGGTTGCGAGAAGCTAGGCCCTGGCACTTTAAAGAGCTGTTGCGCCAAATATTTGTATTTGTATTTTGTCTATTTGAGGGTACCGTTGTTCTGTTGCACTCATAGTTCGGCTTGCGTAAGGTATTGTGCCCTCTTGGCCATTACTTGAACGGTGTGAAAGGACAGCACCCAACCTTGTTTTGCTAGCATCCGTGGCCAATAGAGGGGGTAGAGATGGGTTGTATGGCATCAAGACAGATGGTGATGTTAATACGTTTTTAATGTTGAGATAAGCGCACTCTGCTTCTGGTGTCCATCTGAAGTCTTCAGCCCGCAGCATTTCCAGTAACGGTCTATCGATGGTGGAAAGATTAGGGATAGAGGCATTTTATTGTAGTAAGTTGCTTTTCCAGGAATAGCTGCATTTCTTCTCTTGTTTTGCGTTTGGGGGCATCACGTACGGCTTCAACATGTCTGTCAGATTCATGCACTCCCTGTGCATCAATTTTATGTCCCAAAAATTCCACCAAATGTGTTGCAAAAACGCATTTCTCTCTATTGAGTCGGAGGCCGTGTGATCTGATTTGTTCTAGGGTTGTGTCTAAAGTTATCAGTAATTGATCGAAATTACCTGCATGAATATGAATATTGTCAAACATTTTTTTCACGTTAGCTATATCTCGGAAAACAACTTACATGCGCCGCTGCCAGATTGCAGGGATATTGGCCGCTCCATACACTGCACGAGTAGGTCTAATCAATCCATGTGTAGGTGTATTTAGGGTCAAAACCTGACTGAATTCCTCATCAATTAGTAGGTGTGTATACGCATCTGTAACATCCAGATGACAGAATACGGTGGACCCATTCATGGAATTGAACAAGTGCTCAGCTCTCGGGATCGGATGTTCATCGATGATCAATCTGGGGTTGAGGGTTGGTTTGTAGTTTCCAGTTATTCGAATTTTACCTGACATCTTTGCTACAATATGGGTTGTCGACGACCACTCCGAGTAATCCACTTTCTTGTAAAATCCTTCAGCAATCTTGGCATCAATTTCCTTCTTATAAGCGTCTCTCAATGCCAGAGGAATTTCTCTTGCTTTTGCGAAGATTGGTGAAGCGCCCGGTTTGAGATGAAGCTTCGCAGGGGGCCCCGTGAGTTTGCCAGCCGAGTTACTGAACACATTATCATACCGACGCAGAAGTTGGTTCAAGCTGTTTTGTTGTTCAAGTGCCATTGTGATAGAATTAACCTGATCAGTCGTTGTGGAGAATAGCTTGATGAAATTTATTTCGTGTGAAAAGTGAGCGATCCACTCCCTTCCCAAGAGGGTGTCGAAATCGCCCTATACTACATAAAGATTTAGCCGTCGCGATGTTTTACCTATAGTGACATATACAGGAGTACGACCAATGCAGTGAATCTTGTGATGTGTGTAGCTGGTGAATTGTCTATCTGTTTTCTGTAATAAAAATGTTGATTTAATAGACAGAAGGGTTTGTTTTACTAATGAAACCACATGGGGCTCCGGTGTCCAGTTCCATTTCTAAGCTGCGGGCATGAATCTGTGCCGTGAAGATCCTTCTTCTGACTAGTGGTTGGGTGTTTTGAAGTTTTCGACTTTGCTAAATGGCTGAGGTACTCACTTGTGTCTTCAAACTCCAACGGTGGCTGCGAATGTGCTATTTCGGCCGTGACTTGTGCAGTTTTAGACCTGCGTACCCTAAATATGTGTCCTGCTCTGCCACAATCCTGGCATTTGGCTTCAAGGAATGTACAGCGACTCCGTTGGTGTTGTCCACCACATCCATTACAAGTTGAAAGCCCTTGCCGGTGGACTGGCTGATAAGAACGTTGGTCAGCTCGAAGTGGAGCGGACATGTGTTGCCTTGTGTTTCTGTTATACTTGACTTTGGGTGGTGCGAACGCAAGTTTGTTTGTCAATTCATTTGGTGGTAGCAAGAAAGGTGCCTTCAGCTCCGCTGCCATGTTACGTGTTGCTTCCGATGAGTATGCCAGTTCGTGGGTGATACTAAATGTTTTTGGTTTTTTTTTAAAGGATTTCATTGCAAACGTCACGGGAGCCCAGTCCGTAGAGTAATTGTTCTGTCAGCATTCTGTCGATAAAACTGCCATAGTTGCAGTGCACAGCTCCTTGTCTGAGACGTAGGGCGAAGCTTGCAATTGGTTCACCGTCGTGCTGTATGATTTGCTTAAATTTGATACTTTCATCATATTCGTTTTTGACAACATCGAAATGTTCAATTAGTGTGCTTTTGATTGCATCGTATGGCAACTCATCGGACGTTTTTGGACTCACAAGTGTTTTGAGAGCCCATGTGCACACGAGCAAAGTGGTGATGTTCAGCCTCTTTAGTCTTACTCAGCTGAAGCGGCCAGTCAAAGCGCTTGAAATAGTCTCCCACTGAGGTTGAGTCTGAGGATGTGTACTCACCTGCTGAGAAAGGTGGTGGTCTTGATTAAGCAGGTTGTACGACTGATGGCGAAGCTGTACTTAGGGCTGTCTGAGTTGCATCAAAGACAGCTGTCCTGATAGCGGTGGCAAACATCTCCGTAAGGGATTTCAATAGTTCAGAATCCCGGGCCATTTTTCGTACAGTTCGGAGTAGGTGATCCCACTTCTGACACCACTGTTGTATATGTAGGAATAAAACACTTGTTTAAATGTAAATTATACTTTCAATACTTTTATTAATTTAAAGACTGGAGAAATGGCGACTTAGCTAGCCTGAATCCTAAAAGCGTATAGCCGGCCAACAAAAAGATAAAAACCGAATGAATATATGTGAGTGAGATAGCTAGTGATGTCATCGTAGTGTCTTTAGCTTGAAGTTGCGTGTGCATGTGCGTGTCTGTTTAAGGCTGTAGACACAACACTATGTGACATACCGTGAGATTGAGGCATGCTTGGGCATTAGTTCCACTCACATGCATTCAATATTGCATGAACATTTGGCCGTCAAAAAGATTTGTTCGCGTTGCATACCGCATAATTCTACAATCGCTCAAAAAAAGGCTCGGGTCGATTGGTGCCAACAAATGTTAAAAAAATCCAATCGCGGTGCGTCAAAAGATTATGGTTCTATGCATACGAACCCTAAGGTTAGGTTAAGGTTAGGTTAAAAGGGGTTAGCTGCAACGAATGAGCGCAGCATAAACTCGGATCATATACGGATCCATTGTGCTTCCCTGACGTGGAGTTTCCTGGTTGAAGAACTGCAAAGGGAGGAAAGAAACAAAATGGCTAGAGTTCTAGTTAGTGGAACGGCCTCCCCTGAACCACCCTGAAGAAGATATAAATTGCATAATGGTGGTTGGTGGCTTTTCAGACAGGTCGCCCATATAGTTGAAGAAATACTCTCCAAGGGCCGTCTTCCTGGTATTGCAGAGACTAGGGCATCTGCAGAGGAAGTGTTCCGAGTCCTCGTCTACGTCTGTATTGCCGCATCCTCTGCAGAGTTCATCTGTACTTAGCCGCATTCTCTTCCGATGGGCCGCCAATAGGTTGTGGCCGGTACCTACGACAAGCGCCAAGTTTTGTCTATTTTGTGTAAGGATGAGCTTGGTTTTCATCTTGTCATGTTTTGTCCAGATGCTTCTGGAGACACTGCATGAAGGGAGTGCTCTCCATTTTTCTTCTGCTTGTCGTTTGAAGTCAAGTGCTATATTTGATTTAACAAGTATTAAGGGAAATAGGATTGAGCTTTGGACCATTGACAGGTCTTGTTCTGATCCCTTTCTTGCCAGTTCGTCCGCCATCTCGTTCCCTGGAATTCATTGATGTCCTGGGACCCACCAGAGTGTTACATGGTGGCTCCGGATAAGCATGTTAAGCTCCTCGCGGCAGCGTTTTATTAGCTTTGATTTTATAACCGCGGATCTGGTAACAAGTTTCGCGGATAGTACTCGTGCCGCCCCTGCTATCGCTAGGACTTCTGTCTGAAACACACTACTATGGTTCGGAAGTCTTAGTGATATAGCAATATCCGGTTCCACTGAGTAGATACCCGAACCCACTCCTTCGTTTGTTTTGGACCCGTCAGTGAAGACTGAAATACTATTCGGGTCAATGGCCCCACCATCTTCCCAGTATTCCCTTGATGGGATGACCGTTTTGACGTTTAGGCTGAAGTCGGAGGATGGCGGCAGATGTGGTGGTGTCTAGGTGAGCCTATCTTGAGATACTACGGTGGCCCGTGTGGCTCTTTCTCCATAGGTTGGATTCTTTTAGGCGTAGGGCACTCATCGCGGCTGATTTCTTAACAAATAAGTCTAGTGGAATCAGTACGAGATTTCAAGTGCTTCAAGTGCTGCGATCAAGGTAGTTCTAATGGCGCCTGTGGTTGCTTTGCAGGCAAGTCTCTGGATTTCGGTCAACTTCTTGAGATGCGTGTTTTTCTCTGCTATTGGCCACCAGACAATGCACCCATATGTAAGAATGGGTCTGACTATGGCTGTGTACATCCAATGGATGATGGCAGGTTTGGGTCCCCATTTTTTACCAAAAATTCTGCTGCAAGCATAGAACGCAATGTACGCTTTCTTTATTCTTTCATTTGAGTTATCTCTCCAGCTCAGTTCGCGGACAAGTATACACCCAAGAGACCGTTCTCTATCCGAGACTTGGAGTAGAGTGTCACCGAGTGGTAGGGGTCCGAAATCTGGGATTATTCTTTTGTTGGTGAAGAGGACCACTTCTGTTTTCTTCCACTTCTCGCCAGCTATGGCGGGTATTGAGGGCCGATTGTAGAAGTTCGGTGATAGTGTCAAGAAATTTACCGGACATAAGTAGGATGATTTCGTCTGCATAAGCAACAGCTTTTACTCCGCTGCGTCCTAATTTTAAAAGGATTTCATTTGCAACTAGAGTCCATAGTAGAGGAGATAGGACCCCTCCTTGCGGGACTCCCCTAGAGGCCAGTGCGTTTACTTGGCTGTCACCCAGCTCCGAGTTGATGTGTCTTGTCTTAAGCATAAATTCAAACCAGTCGGAGAGTGTGGAATCTACTCTGAGTCGGTCCAGTGATAATCTTATTGATTCGGTTTTCAAATTGTTAAAGGCTCCTTCCACGCCTAAAAATGCCGCTAAAGTGAATTCTTTGTGGTAGAGTGATTGGTCGATTGTTGCTATGAATATGATATGAACCCAAAACTAAACAACAATCGACTCGATCGGTCTTTCAAGTTCAACAACAAAAGTTGTTCGCGCACGAAGCACTTCGAAGCAAATTGTCGCCTTTTTCGGAATAATTGGACATGTCGCCACCGTGTCAGTAGACCAACGTAGAACGGTCAATTCTGAATGGTACTCCACCATTTGCTTGCCAGATGTGTTCACACAAATAAGGGAAACCAATCGCAGAAGACTAATCAATCTCACACATCGGCTCAAACAAGTGAATTTTTGAGCATTCAAAACATCGAATTGATTTGATGGGTCATCTGCCGTACAGTAGTGATTTGGCAGTCAGTGATTTCTTCTTATTCCCGCAGATCAAAAATAAAATGCGAGGTCAACGTTTTTCGACGCCTGAAGAAACGGTTGATGCGTTCATACACATATTTTGGGGGTACCTCAATCGAAGTGGAAAAATTGCTTCGAAATTTGGTTCGAACGCATGCAAAAGTGTATTCATTCAATGGTGATTATTTTGAGGAATAATAAAGCCATTTTCGATTATAAATATTTATATTTACTTGTCTACCTCAAAATTTAAGTAGCAACCTACTTATCTATAACGGATCTCTTGATAAAGAATTTCAACGAGTTTGCCGACTTTTTTTTTAGACGCCTGACGTTCGCTGTGTACCTAGCCCGGTTATTACCGTAGGTTAGACTCGGATGGAGCGCAGTCCATGTCCTATGATCTTCGATGATATTGCGATCTAGTCACCTGGACTAATTAGCAACTTTTCTCTGATCTGTGTGTTTGTTTTTTTCGTTTCGAGAGTTCCGCTCATCCGCGTCTCTCGACAGATGATAGTATCTACTTATGTATGCAAGTGCATAGAACATTAGTGGGATTTAATTCACTCAAGACGTTGGAGGATAGATTCACCCTGAGCCCCCCGACGCTCGGTGCTGTCATTCCGGTACACTCCTTTATACATATTTTCTAATGTGAGGTAGATATCCAGATACATACATATATATATATTGTATTTCTAAATGTGGGTGTTTCGATATACCTAGACGCTAGACCAATTCAGATGGCTTTGTTCTTTTGAGCCTTCGCACTATGTTTGCGTTGTCTAAAAGTTGTACTACTTCAGTATTAGTGTTGATGCCTTGATTCGTGCCTTCGTGTATTTTTTCTAATTTTATCTGTGACACATTCCACTTCTAAATTCCTGTGGAGATCATTATTCCTTATGTACTATGGTGCATTAACGATATTCATTAGCACTTTGTTTTGAAATCTTTAAACGATGTCTGCGTTGCTCTTTTTGGTACACCCCCATAGTTGAATACCATATGTCCATATTGGATTCAATGATTGCTTATATAATAAAAGCTTATTATACTCGTAGATCAATAGTAGCGAATCCTTTCCTAGCTAATACATTTTTCTGTATTTTATTTTTTGCCGACATGGCCGCAAAATTATGCTACAAAGCCCCTGTCCAAACCTATGAGATTTTTATCAAAAAAGAACATTCAAAAGCTCGCCAACCAAAGGATAAGAAGGAAAGTCTTTAAACTGGTGTAACTATCATTAAAAAATATATATATTTGGCGCAACAGCTCTTTACATGCCTGGGCCTAGCTTCTCGCAACCACCCGTGGTGTGTTGCGCGTTATATTTTTCGCACGAATGGAAGGGACCTACAATTTAGTGCCGTATCCGAAGGGCAATTTGTTTTGAGCTTTTTCGTGACAACAATACTCTCGGATGTTTGTCCAGACGTTCGCGACAGGTGGGGCCCTGAAAAAACAGTGCAGTGGTCCGACACACTAACCATTTGCGCACGTCTCACCATAAGAGCCATATAAATTATATTTCATATCTATATATGGTTTATATTACTTTTAAGCACTCATCTTCTTTTCACATGTACAGTAAGCGAGATTTCTATAGCCGCATAATAATATTTGAACTAAGCAAGGTCTCATAAAAGTACTAAGTGCTATAGCCCGGTTCTACTACTTTTAAATAACTGCTCAAAGTCTCTATAGTCAACACTGAAAAAAAAACAACAGACATCTACATTTGTTTATTCAGTTAAGTGGTAACGGTGCAGAAAGGTCGTGATTTTGAAAAATCAGCTTGTTTTAAAAGGGTAATCGTAATTATTTGATATTTCGTGTTGTATTTAATTCATTTTTTGTTTTGTTTTAATCAACAACAAAATGGCAAAAGGAAAAAGGTTGACGGAAGAGGAAAAAACGAAAATTAATGTTTTCCGAAGTCTCGGCTACGCAATGAGGCAAATAGCGGACGAAAGTGATCGGTCGGACAGAGTGGTGCGAAATTACATCAGGCTTGGTGAAAATTACGGCACGCGGAAATCTTCAAAGGGCTATACCAAGCTTTCTAATAGGCAAAAAAATCAAATTGTGCTTGAAGCGACCAAAAACTGTCTCCATAGGTCGCAAATAGTTGACAAATTAAGCTTGCCTGTAACGAATCGTCGCGTTCAGCAAATTTTAAGAGCCAATCCGCATACGGTTTTAAAAAAGCCTGCAAAAAAACCACTATTACACCAGCCCGACTAGTGTTCGCTAGAAATCACATGCTTTGGAATGCAAAGTGGAGTTTACGTATAGCCGAAAGCACAGGAGATAGTACTTTTAGTGCTAATTATGCATCAGCATGGTTTTCTGTTACAACAGCTTCTACCTACCTACCTACCTAAAATACACTTACATTTGATCTTTCGTCTGGAGAATTGTAAGCGTATAAAAAATGACAGTTCTTTCGAAGGAATAGAATCTCCAAATACACATGATGAATGAACTTTCGTTTGGCCAATGGCCAGTACTGTTTCTGTTTAGTGCGTCTTTCCGGAAGTATATGTGCCACAACTGCCTGGAGATGACACAGTTCCGCACCCCCTGCCATTTACTATCAGCCTTTAGCAGATAATGCGCGAAGATGCCTCCCTTAAGGACCCCAACGGGATGTTCACCGCCTTTGCTAGGGAAGCATCAAGGGCAGATCCCAGCCTCGCGAGTTCATCAGTTCGCTCATTTCCCTCAATGTTGCTGTGACCCGGAACCCAAGGGAGGCAGATCCTTAACCGATGACCTAGCGAGGCGAGTTCTTTTTTGCACTGTTCTACTAGCCTCGAGGATGTAGTGGCAGATATTATAGCCTTGATAGCGGCCTGGCTGCCAATGAGGATTGCAATTGTATTTCGGGGTGTAGAGGTTTGCTTAAGTACGTGGCAGGCCTCACGTAGAGCAAAAACTTTCGCCTAGAAGACACTGCACGAATCAAGAAGCCGTTAAGACCTAGAAATATTGAGGGAATCAGAGAACATCTCCACCCCCACCCCACAGTCCATTTTTGAACCTTCGGTGAATATTATTGTTTCGAACTCAATTGTCAGGTTGCCAGTTTCCCATTCCGCCCTGGTGGGAATCTGGCCGTGACGTCATTTCTAAAGTTCACTGTGGGAGTCGGTCAGATTAGCTGCCAGATCCTGTGGTAGCAGATTCTGGATACTGCTGTGACCATAAGGATTGGTGCACCAGCATCCTGTTTCCCTTAGTCTGACCACACTACATGATGATAGATGCATAATGTGAAGATCGAGTGGTAAAAGGTGCAGGATAACGTTCAAGGCTTCGGTTGGACATGTTCTCATGGCACCCGTTGCGCCTACAGCCGCAGTTCTTTGTACCCTATTGACAAGTTTGATGTTATAAGCTTTCCTTAACACAACCCACCAGACTAGCGATCCATAGGAAAGAATGGGACGCACCACGGCAGTGTGCATCCATAAGACCATCTTCGGGCGAAGTCCCCCCTGCTCAATGTTCAGCTTCCAGCTTACACCCTTATTACGGTTGCCAAAAGTCAATAATTGATAAACGATCAAATTTATCAATCGATCGAAAGTTTGTTATTTCGATTGTCAATTGATAAATGTTTCTTCTATTGTGAATAAAATGCATTTGTAAATGGGTATCCGCCGATTTGACATTTGAGTTTTCGCATTCTTTTTGTAGGTTGTGTTTTTTGTCTTTTGTTTGTTGTTTTATTTTTTTAAAATGCGTCTTCTTCTTTTTCCTTTTATCAGCGAGGTTATGATCCTAAAATAAGGGATCACAACCCTCCCACTTCACCGCATTTCTACTGATCCGCCTGTGGGGTTCGCCTATTTGACCTCAGAAAATATCGCCAGGCCCGCCGAATTTGGATCACTCGGTTACTGAGGCCAATAAAATGCCGATGTCGTCGCATTTGTGTGATCCAGGCGTTTACAGGCCTGCCTCTCCTATCTACATGTGTGAGTTTTGGATTAAGTAAATTTCAGTATTTCTTAATAAACATTTCCACAGTTCTGCTTACATTGTTTACATTTCGTTTTTTAAATGCTTCTTTTCAAATGAAAACAACGAATAAGATTTATTTGTCAGCGAGCAATTTGTGATTGACTGAAAAATTGATAGATATCAAAATTGTTGACAACGATAATACCAAGTTTATCAATAGAACTATTCACAATGGATCTAAAATTCACTACAAAATCACAGCTGATCAAAATTATTGATAATTGATCACGATAATACCGATTTAACAAATTATTTGATAATTGTCAATTATCGTAGGATTTTGATGGCCAGATTCCGGACTAGAGTACGACGCGTCACCATCATACAGTGTTACGCCCCAACGAATAGTTCATCTGAGGACGAAAAGGAGAGCTTCTACAATCTCTCAAGCGCCGTCTTCAACACAACACCAAATGGAGACATTGTCATAGTGACGGGCGATTTGAATGCCAAGGTAGGCAGCGACAACGAAGGGCTCAAACATGTAATCGGGAAGCATGGACAAGGCAACCGCAATGACAACGGCGAAAGGTTTGTGGATTTCTGCAATGCCAACCGCCTTGTGATAGGTGGCACCTTGTTTGAGCACAAGACCTGCCACAAAGTCAGCTGGGTTTCCAATGACAGGCAAGCAACCTCCAACCAAATTGACCATTTTGCTATCAGCCGCCGCTTTAGAAGTAGTCTCCTGGACGTCCGAAACAGGCGAGGGGCAGATGTGGGGATAGTACGTGATCACCATCTTATGATAGCTACTCTCCAACTACGCACTGCTGCAGTTCGAAGATCCCACGACAACACAAGAATGCCCAGGTTCAACATCGATAGACTTAGTGATCCCTCAGTGCGCCAACAATTAAGGGAGCACTTTTCGCAAGGTGTGGAAGCAATCAGCAGCTCAATGCCCGCAACCATCCAAGACCATTGGTGTGCTGTGAAAAATGTTTTTACATCTGGTGCTGAAAGAATTGTCGGTCGATCGCAGGGAAGACATAGGGCGTGGCTTTTCGAGGATACCTGGAGACGGATTGACGAACGAAAACAGCTGAAAGCTCGCGTTGCAGCTACCCCAGCAGCAGGGAGAAGCGAGCTAGAGTCCCTATATCGCATGAAAATGAGAGAAGTCCAGCGAAGCGTACGACGTGATAAGCGCAACTACATCAACGCGCTGGCTACAGAAGCAGAAGAAGCTGCACGGAGGTGCGACAGCAGGACCGTCTACAGAATCACGAAAGAGCTGACAGGTGGTCGCAGCTCCAGCCAACACCCAGTGAAAAGCCTAGACGGCTCCTTGCACATTTCGGATGAGAACCAGCTCAAGAGATGGAAAGAGCATTTTGCTACGGTTTTGAACCGTGTATTCGCTAGCGATATGCTCCCAAATCAGACTGAGATGCCCAAGGTGAGAAGTACCCGAATACGCACCACGACTCCCAGTAAAGATGAGATCATTACCGCGATCAAGGCACTCAAAACCAACAAGGCGGTAGGACCCTGACGGTATTCCAGCAGAGCTCTTACGAGCAACGCCAACAACATCGGCTGAGCTTCTGCTTCCACTTATAGATAGAGCTTGGGAAGCTGAGAGCTTTCCTAACGAGTGGGAAAAGGGAATGATCGTCAAGCTTCCTGAGAAACGAAATTTAATGGAGTGCGGAAACTGGAGGGGTATCTGCGTGCTGCCTGCTGTAGCTCAGATAATAGCTAAAATCGTCCTTGAGCGAATCAAACAACATCTCGAAGACACACTCGATGCCGAACAAGCAGGTTTCCGCTCTGGATCCTCCTGTGCCGACCACATCAACACCCTGCGGATTATCATCGAACAGTGTGTTGAATATCGATCGCCACTGCACCTGCTGTTCATCGATTTTGAGAAGGCGTTCGATAGTGTCAACAGGGAGTTTATTTGGCGTGCCTTACGCAGGAGAGGTATTCCCGATAAACTAATTGCTATTTTCAAAGCTACATATGAAGGCTCCAAATGTCACGTTCTGCACAGGGGAAGGTTGTCTGAGCAATTTGAGATCCAAAGTGGGGTATGACAAGGCTGTATCTATATATAAGGCTGTATAATATTATTCCTATTGGTGATTAGCGATGTGCTTCATGCAGATGATGAATGCTTACTCTCCCACAGAATTATGGACCTCCACCAAATGACAGCAGATGTGGAGAGGGAGGCAGGTGTCGTCGGGCTGAAAATTAATACGGCAAAAACTAAAATTATCAGCCTAGGAACAAACTCATCGGCTCAAATATGCATTGCTGGACAACCGGTAGAGAGAGTAGAGGATTTCCAGTATCTTGGGAGTATTGTCTCGACCGGTGGTGGAACCAAACTGGATATAGCCAACAGGATCGCCAAAGCAAAGTCCGCGTTCGGGATGTTGTCCAAAATATGGCGAAGCAATGCAATCAGATTGAGCACCAAAATAAGACTGTTCCGCTCCAACGTTGAATCCGTGCTGCTATATGGTTGCAGCACTACTATCACCAGAAAGCTGCAAACGTTCGTTAATAGGTGTCTGCGCAATATCTTAAGGATTTTCTGGCCCAATCGTATCTCTAACGAACACCTTTACGAGAGAACGGGTCAGGAACCAATAGGCACAACCATCCAACGGCGGAAGTGGCGGTGGATTGGTCACACGTTGCGAAAGGGTGACAGTTCCATAGCGAACCATGCTATGCAATGGAACCCTTTCACTCAGGATGGCAGAAGACCTGGCGGTCCGAGGAGAACATGGCGCAGAACAGTCAAGAAGGAGGCACGGCAGTTAGGGAAAAGTTGGGGAGAACTCAGACACATTGCCAGAAACCGTACACGATGGCGCGTAGGCGTAGTAGAGGCCCTAGGACCCACAAGGGGATACAGGACATAAGTAAGTAAGTAAGTAATTATCGTGCTGATATTTGACAACCGTAACAAGGGTGTTAGTTTTGGATCAAGTACCACACCTAAATACTTAGCACTAGAGGATATAGAGAGTAGATGATTCTTTAGCCGTGGAAGCGTGAAGGTCGGTATATTGGTTTTAGTGGTAAAGAGCATCAGTTCAGCTTTGCTTGGGTTGACGCTGAGTCCACATCTAGTGGAGCAAATATTGTCCAAGGCACCTTCCACAATATCACTGATTACGGATGGGTACATCCCCGATACCAATATTACCACGTCACACGCATACGCGACAACCTTAACTCCATCTCTGTCAAATCTACACAAGATTTTGTTGATGACCATAAGCCATCGAAGAGGAGAAGACCCCATCTTGAGGAGTTCTTCTAACGACAGAATCGATACGGAGCAACTTTAGAAGGATGCTTCAGAAAAGCTGAATAGCCACGAACCTGCGAGTAAAGACTTGGAAAAAGGTTTAAAATTGCCATTTGTTTTCACTTAGTAAATATCGCCGAGATATAGGCTAAATTCCTAAACATCAAAATAATGCGCATCGTGGATGCATCACTGCCGTTGTGATGCGATTTTATGATGGGCTGAATTCCTTAATGCAGTACTGCCGCAGTCCTGCGAAGTCAAGCGTTCCTAAACGTCAATAGGTTGCGGTGATGCAATGTATACCGTTCCAAAACGCATCGTGAATATATCTACTGCGCAAATAAAAGCAAACAACGCATTATGAACTGATGTAATGCAAATGTCATTTGACATTTGACATTTACCTACCTACCCCTTCGGGTAGGGGTTAGAATATACCCGAGGTAGGCATGCCTGTCGTAAGAGGCGACTAAAATCCACCCTCCGTACACCGAGCGTAGTATATACACAAATGCAATGAACAAAACGAAACGATTGATTACCCCAGGTGGCAGCCCAGGTTCACTGGAAAATCCACCGTCTTCGGAGGTCAGCTCTACGGATTCTGGGGAGAGCCAGTTATTGCGACTAATAAATCCCTTCTTAAAAAGTACAAGGGTATGTCGATCTCCTCCATCAAGATCGAATAACTCCGGGAAAAGAAGTCCACCGGGAGCGCCAGCGCGCGAAATTCCGGACTCAGCGAAATACAAAAGTCTTGAGGAAGAAAATAAAACACTCCGAATCAAGCTTAACGAAATTGATCTACTCTATCAAGATCTTAAGAAAGAGATAAACTTATTAAAAGAAGAAAATAAGGTCCTAAAGAACACGCATATCCAGAGAGAACGCGAATGTACTCCAACACGCTTAGCTAGTCTGGAATATCACACAGACGAAGAAGAGCTAGCACGCGAAACGTATCGGGTCCCAAAGGAAAGACCTAGTAAAAAACGGAGAACCGGTTCATCACCCGAAGTCAAGCCCGTGAAAGAAGAAAATCACAAAGAACCGCAAGAAAAGCAACTTCGAGAGCAATATCGTCCACCCCCACCAATAAACATTGTCGGGATAACGAAATACAATAAGTTGCAAAGCCTCCTTAAAGGAATAATAACATCAAAGTATAAGGTTACGTCTTTGAGGGATAATGCGTGGAAAGTCAACGTCGATGACTACAATGACTACCGAGCTGTGTCCCAAAAGCTAAATACCGAAAAAATTCAGTGGTATACTTTCGAAATCAAGTCAGAAAGGCCACATCGTGTCGTTGCAAGGGGACTCCACCCCTCATGCACCAAAGAAGAGGTTATGACTGATCTTCAAGCCAAAGGCTTTAAAATTCTTGATGCCGTTAATATCATCAAGAAGGAGAAGCAACAAACGGAAATAGATAAAGACGTCTTGGTAAGGCGTGGACTTCCGCTTTTTATGCTTACCTTCGATAAATCGGATAATATCGACGATATCTACCGAATTAGAGCCATACTAAATATCGTGGTCAAAATCGAGCCCATACGTAGAAATTTAAGGATGATTCCGCAGTGCAACCTTGAAATTCTCGAGAAATTTGAAGAACAAAGCAAAATAAATAAAATTATTCTCGATAGGGTGGTTAAGCTTGAAAATAATTCAACTAGAATATGAATGACAAACGAATGTTAAAAATATGTACTTGGAATACTTACTTCACTTAGATCCTCTAACCCCTCGGGGGGCATAGGGTGTCAACCACGCCTGCGCGCCATCTTGTTCGAAGTTCTGCAACGCGTTTGAGCTGCCTCCAACTCATTCCTAAAGAGCTCGATTCCTCCTCAACTGTTCTGCGCCACGTTTGCCTAGGGCGTCCCGCTATTCTGCCTGCCTGGGTGAGCGGATTCCACTGCATGGCGTATTTCGCAATGGAGTTGTCTTCGCGCCGTAGGGTGTGTCCAATCCATTGCCACTTTCTTCTTCGTATAGTAATGCTTATAGGTTCTTGGCCCGTTCTCAGATAAAGTTGTTCGTTAGAGATGCGGTTCGGCAAAAAAGTTCTCAAGTTGATTCTTAAGCATTTGTTTACAAAGACTTGCAGCTTGCGTGTGTTAATGGTGTCCACCTTCCAAGTACTGCACCCATAAAGCAGCACTGATTCTACGTTGGAGCGGAACAGTCTCAGCTTGGTTCTTAAGCTGATAAACATTACTTCTCCAGATTTTGGATAGCATTCCGAACGCAGCTTTAGCCTTCCCGATTCTGCTGCACACATCCAGTTCGGTGCCACCGCGATTAGCCGAGACCACACTTCCTAAATAAAGAAAGTTATCAACTTTCTCGACTTCCTGTCCGGCAATGTTAAGTTGACCGCGGTTGTTAGAAGAAGTGCTCAGGGCTTTTGTTGTGGCTGTGTTTATTTTTAGCCCCACTTTGTTTGCCTCAGCTTCTAGATTTTGGGCCATCAGATGAAAGTCCATTATCCGATGTGAAAGTAGACAAACATCGTCAGCGTAATCTAGGTGTTTAAGATAATATGTCATAGTCCAACGAATTCCATAGTTGCCTTCCGTCAATGCTGCACGGAGTACATCGCTGATAACCACCAAGAACAATAGTGGTGACAGTATGCACCCTTGACGTACTCCACTTTGGACTTCAAAATCCTCCGACACCTTACCATTGTGCACGACGTGACACTTACCACCCTCGTATGTAGCCTTGATAATAGCTATAAGTTTTTCTGGGATGCCTCTCCTGCGCAAGGCCAACCAGATAGCATCTCGATTCAATCTGTCGAAAGTTTTCTCGAAGTCGATAGACATTAAATGTAGCGGAGACCTATACTCAACGCATTGCTCGATAATGATCCGTAAGGTGTTTATGTGGTCGATGTAGGAGGATCCAGTGCGAAAGCCTGCCTGCTCGACATCGAGAGTTGAGTCTAAATGTTCTTTAATTCGTTCTAGAATTATTTTAGCTATTATTTTAGCCACGGCTGGAAAAACGCATATACCTCTCCAGTTACCGCAATCCATCAAGTTTCCCTTCTTTGGAAGTTTAATGATCATCCTCCTTTTCCACTCCTGTGGAAATTGTTCGCTATCCCAAGCTCTCCGTATTAGGGGATGCAGCAAATCTGCCGATGTATTTGGCGCCGCTTGAAATAGCTCGGCAGGGATGCCATCAATATCCACCGCCTTGTTCTTCTTGAGGGACTTAATTGCTGTTATTATCTCGGTTTTACTGGGAGGTGCGGTGCGAATTCGGGAATTTGTTGCTTCGAACTGCTCATTCGAATTCGAGATCATACCGCCATCGTCTAAGTGATTTAACACTGTAGTAAAATATTCTCTCCATCTAGGGAGCTGATCCTCATCCGAAATCAGAAGATTACCGTTTAGACTCTTTTCTGGATGTTGTTTGGAGTTTCGACCACCGATGAGCTCCTTAGTGATGCTATAAACAGTCCTACTGTCGCACCTACTCGCTGCTTCAGCCCTTGAGGCCAGTCAGTTGACATATTGACGTTTGCCACTTCTCACACTACGCTGCACTTCTTTCTTCTTCGCACGGTATTGGGTTTCAAGCTCGGTTCTCTCTACTGCTGAGGCCGCTGCAATCCGAGCCTTGATTGCTGTACGCTCATCGATCCGTCTCCAGGTGTCTGTAGAAAGCCATGTGCGGTGGTGTTTCTGCTTTTTACCGACATAAGTGCGTGCCCCAGTCGCAAAAGCATTTTTCACAGCACTCCAGTGGTCATCCATGTTCTCTATGCTGCTGATTGCTTCTGCTTCTAAGGCAAGATGGTCCCTCAACTGTTGGCGCACTTGGGGAACCTTGAGCCTGTCGATATTAAACCTAGTGATGTTAAGTAGGTTTGAGCGGTTGCTGTTGACGGATGCAGTACGAAGGCGTAAATGAGCTACCATAAGATGTTGATCTTGTTCTAGTCCGACGTCAGCTCCACGTCTGTTTCGGACGTCCAGGAGACAATTTCTAAAGCGGCGACTGATCGCAATGTGGTCGATCTGGTTGGATGTTCGTTGCCTATCAGTAGAGACCCAACTGATCTTATGGCAGGTGTTATGCTTAAACAGCGTACCTCCGATGACTAGGCGGTTGGTATTGCAGAAGTCCACAAACCGCTCACCATTGTCATTACGGTCTCCCACGCCGTGAACTCCCATCACGTGCTTAAGCATGGTGTTGTCGCTACCCACCTTGGCATTGAGATCTCCCATTACCATTACGATGTCCCCATTAGGCGTTTGGTTGTAGGCGGCGCCTAAGTGGCTATAAAAATCATCCTTTTCATCCTCAGTCGCATCTAGAGTCGGAGCATAACACTGTATGATGGTAATTTTTCTAACTCTACTCTGGAACCTAGCCGTCAATATCCGGTCACTATGGGGTTTCCAGGATATGAGACTACTACGTGCTGCTGGAGTTAGCATGAGTCCTACTCCGGAACTGCGTGCACTTCCAGCTGGTTTACCAGAGTAGAGCATGACAGTGCTTTTTGTTGGGGAGATGAATTTCCCAGCATCGAACCATCTTATCTCGCTCAGCCCTAAGATGTCTATTTTATACCGTGCGAATTCGCGTTCTAATTGGAGGAATCTGGCGTTATATGGCCCTTCCTTGAGTGAGTCCAGGGGGGTCTTAACGTTCCAGAATCCGATCGTTGTCCGTGTCCGATAGCCAAACGTCGTCATCAAATTATCCGTCCGTATCCGAGGCGTTGGTTTGCGTTTAGGAGCAAGATTTGTTTTTACGGTTGCGGCTCGCTGGGCCGCAGACCAACCGACTCTTATCCTGTTTTTTGGCGCAGGAAGCTCGCCATTCGTCCTCTCCCGTTAGCAATTTCCGAAGAAATCCCCAGATGGCACCACGAGGAGGTGGGAGTAGGGCTTACTAACAGAGCTGCTAGGTTTTCGGCTGCAGTGGCTCTTTCTCGTTACTTAGCGGACCAACACCTATCGGGAGATGCTGCCCCTACGAGGCCTTCGTTAGTCGTTTGCCATCCGAACTTTGCCATCCGTACTTGGAATGCAAACGGACTTTTGCAATAACTCGACGAATTGGAAATATTCATGCGTGAAAAAGATATTGATATTTGCTTGATTTCTGAAACCCACGTAAAAAAGGAATCGCATTTAAAAATAAAAGGCTATAATGATTACCACGCTTGTCACCCTTCGAGAAAAGCGAGAGGCGGATCATCGTTATTTATTAAAGACTGCATCGAACAATCCGAAGACCTAAAGATAGAACTTGAAACTTTGCAACTGTGCACGATTCGAGTTAAAAATAGTCAGCGTACTCTTAAAATCTCATCTATCTACTGTCCACCGCGTTCCGCGCTTGAAAAATCTGATTTTACTAGCTTGTTTGAATCCCTGAAACCTAATTTTATCATCGGCGGCGACTTTAATGCGAAACATACGTTCTGGGGCTCAAGATACAGTTTGAAAAAAGGTAGAATGCTCTATGGGGCAGGTATGGAGTACAGTTGTGATTTCCATTCGACGGGTAAACCAACTTACTGGCCAACTGATACTTCGAAAATACCTGATCTGATAGATTTTTTCGTTGTGAAAGGAATATCTACCAAACACATAAAAGTCGAAGACAGCTTTGATCTGTCGTCTGATCATTCCCCGGTTATTTTAACAATTAGCGAAAAACTAGTCTATAACCTAGAGCCAGCGAGATTAACTGGTCGAACAACTAACTGGGAAGGCTTTAGGAACGAAATTGAAGATAATGTTGAACTAAGCGTTCCACTTACGACACCCTATGAACTTGAGGTTGAAGTTGATCGCTTCGTTGAGATCATACAGCTCGCCTCTTGGAATAATACGCCCAATCCAAGGAAAACGCCGGGCAGATACGGTTTACGATATCCTCCGGAAATAAAAGAATTGGTCAAGGAAAAAAGAAAAGCGCGTAAAAAATAGCAACAGGGTCGTGCTCCGCAACATAAAGCACACTTGAATCGTCTGTGTAATTTGTTGAAGAAGACTATTAAGGATTTTAAAAATCGTGCAATAGGCTCTTACCTTGAAAGTTAAACAGCGAAAAAAGATTCCAATTATTCACTTTGGAAAGCTGTAAAAGGCACCAAAAAGCCCAAAGTCCCCGCGCCGCCAATCAAATTAAATCAAAATGAATGGGCGAGGGAAGATAAAGAAAAAGCGGACAACTTTGCGGCCCACCTGGAAGAAACATTTAAACCGTACTGTAACGAAGCGTTACACTTCGCCCCTCACCTGCACCGTCCCCGCGATCATCATTCGAGCATTGGACTCGCGAACACGGCACATCCGCACAATTACCCGAATTCTCCACCAGAAACTCACTGACCGTCGTTCTACCTACCGACCCCACTGTGAATATCCCGAACAACCATCAACACTCCAGGCCAAACTCAGCCGACCGACCCGAACACCCATCAATTGCCGTAGCCGAAATCCCACACCATACTCGCAACTCAAAAACCTTCTTCTTCTCGACCGACCCCACTGTGCATAAGATCACGCCACTCCATAACATGGAGAGAGAGTGCACTTGGGATATCGGTTAAACACCACCTAAACATTGTGTGCTAACAGGAAAGACCCAGTGTGCGAAATACACTGTGGCTAGATTTGTTGGTCGGGCAAAGGTATGCTCGCGGTATTTTTGTTCAACACACTGTGGTGAGAGGTCGTGTGGAAATCCGAAGTCTACGTGCTATGTGATACATGGAGAGGTGGGCGAAGATGTGTGCCGAATATAGGAAGGTTTTGCATTGGGTTGTCGAATTCACACTCAAAGCCTACATGGATTTCAATAAGGTAACCCATCGCCGAGGAAGAAGTCGGAGTTCCTCACGCCGTTGTTGTTAGTACCAATCCAGTGTACTGTGAAGCAACTCTCTAGAGTGGAAACATCCACCGAATATTTTGGCTGCTCTTCCGTCTTTTTCAAGATTTGAGCATAAATCAAATCGGACCTGCTGCTGACCACAGCCGCTCCGACCGTAGAGTTTGGGCTCATCTTCGTCTAAGATAAGCCATTGCCGGTCCTGACCGTAATCCTCAGATTTGAGGATTTATACCGCACTCCTGGGAGTAATATTTTTGTGACATTGGTTGTCAAAGTACCAGCCTTAAGCCGGTGCTGCAAAGTAGCTGCCTTCAGCAGCCGCTGCCATAGCTGACGCCCTAAAAATTTGTCGCTGCCATAGCTGACGCCCTAAAAAGCTGTCGCTGCCAGAGCTGACGCCCTAAAAAGCTATCGCTGCCATAGCTGACGCCCTAAAAAGCTGTCGCTGACAGAGCTGACGCCCTAATAAGCTGTCGCTGCCAGAGCTGACGCCCTAAAAAGCTGTCGCTGCCAGAGCTGACGCCCTAAAAGCTGTCGCTGCCAGAGCTGACGCTTAACACGCTGTCGCTGCCATAGCTGACGCCCTAACAAGCTGACGCTGCCAGAGCTGACGCCTTACAAGCTGTCGCTGCCATAGCTGACGCCCTAAAAAGCTGTCGCTGCCATAGCTGACGCCCTAAAAAGCTGTCGCTGCCATAGCTGACGCCCTAAAAAGCTGTCGCTGCCAGAGCTGACGCCCTAAAAAGCTGTCGCTGCCATAGCTGGCGCCCTAAAATGCTGTCGCTTCCAGAGCTGATGCCCTAACAAGCTGTCGCTGCCAGAGCCGACGCCTAACAAGCTGTCGCTGCCGTAGCTGACGCCCTAGAAAGCTGTCGCTGCCAAAGCTGACGCCGTAACAAACTGTCGCTGCCATAGCTGACGCCCTAAAAAGCTATCGCTGCCAGAGCTGACGCCGTAACAAGCTGTCGCTGCCATAGCTGACGCCCTAAAAAGCTGTCGCTGCCAGAGCTGACGCCCTAAAAAGCTGACGCTGCCATAGCTGACGCCCTAAGGAGCTGTCGCTGCCAGAGCTGACGCCCTAAAAAGCTGTCGCTGCCATAGCTGACGCCTAACACGCTGTCGCTGCCATAGCTGACGCCCTAACAAGCTGTCGCTGCCAGAGCTGACGCTTAACACGCTGTCGCTGCCATAGCTGACGCCCTAAAAAGCTGTCGCTGCCAGAGCTGACGCCCTAAAAAGCTGTCGCTGCCATAGCTGACGCCGTAACAAGCTGTCGCTGCCATAGCTGACGCCCTAAAAAGCTATCGCTGCCAGAGCTGACGCCTAACACGCTGTCGCTGTCATAGCTGACGCCCTAAAAAGCTATCGCTGCCAGAGCTGACGCCCTAAAAAGCTGTCGCTGCCATAGCTGACGCCCTAAAAAGCTGTCGCTGCCAGAGCTGATGCCATAAAAAGCTGTCGCTGCCATAGCTGGCGCCCTAAAATGCTGTCGCTTCCAGAGCTGATGCCCTAACAAGCTGTCGCTGCCAGAGCCGACGCCTAACAAGCTGTCGCTGCCGTAGCTGACGCCCTAGAAAGCTGTCGCTGCCAAAGCTGACGCCGTAACAAACTGTCGCTGCCATAGCTGACGCCCTAAAAAGCTATCGCTGCCAGAGCTGACGCCGTAACAAGCTGTCGCTGCCATAGCTGACGCCCTAAAAAGCTGTCGCTGCCAGAGCTGACGCCCTAAAAAGCTGACGCTGCCATAGCTGACGCCCTAAGAAGCTGTCGCTGCCAGAGCTGACGCCCTAAAAAGCTGTCGCTGCCATAGCTGACGCCTAACACGCTGTCGCTGCCATAGCTGAAGCCCTAACAAGCTGTCGCTGCCAGAGCTGACGCTTAACGCGCTGTCGCTGCCATAGCTGACGCCCTAAAAAGCTGTCGCTGCCAGAGCTGACGCCCTAAAAAGCTGTCGCTGCCATAGCTGACGCCGTAACAAGCTGTCGCTGCCATAGCTGACGCCCTAAAAAGCTATCGCTGCCAGAGCTGACGCCTAACACGCTGTCGCTGTCATAGCTGACGCCCTAAAAAGCTATCGCTGCCAGAGCTGACGCCCTAAAAAGCTGTCGCTGCCAGAGCTGACGCCCTAAAAAGCTGTCGCTGCCAGAGCTGACGCCCTAAAAAGCTGACGCTGCCATAGCTGATGCCCTAAGGAGCTGTCGCTGCCAGAGCTGACGCCCTAAAAAGCTGTCGCTGCCATAGCTGACGCCTAACACGCTGTCGCTGCCATAGCTGACGCCCTAACAAGCTGTCGCTGCCAGAGCTGACGCTTAACACGCTGTCGCTGCCATAGCTGACGCCCTAAAAAGCTGTCGCTGCCAGAGCTGACGCCCTAAAAAGCTTTCGCTGCCATAGCTGACGCCCTAACAAGCTGTCGCTGCCATAGCTGACGCCCTAAAAAGCTATCGCTGCCAGAGCTGACGCCCTAAAAAGCTGTCGCTGCCATAGCTGACGCCCTAAAAAGCTGTCGCTGCCAGAGCTGATGCCCTAACAAGCTGTCGCTGCCAAAGCTGACGCCTAACAAGCTCTCGCTGCCATAGCTGACGCCCTAAAAAGCTGTCGCTGCCAGAGCTGACGCCGTAACAAGCTGTCGCTACCATAGCTGACGCCCTTAAAAGCTATCGCTCCCAGAGCTGACGCCGTAACACGCTGTCGCTGCCATAGCTGACGCCCTAAAAAGCTGTCGCTGCCAGAGCTGACGCCCTAACAAGCTGTCGCTGCCAGAGCTGACGCCCTAAAAAGCTGTCGCTGCCAGAGCTGACGCCCTAACAAGCTGTCGCTATATAGCAGACCCCCTAAAAGCCGTCGCTATCCTCTAGTTAAGTCCTAGCGTTAAGAAACTAAGGCCTAGTAGGTAACTCATTATTGTTAATTATCCTAATATTGTTAAGAACAGGAAACCGAGGCCACCTTAAGTATTTCATCATTGTTAAGTATTTCTGACTTCGTTAAGGCTAGTTTAAGCCTAACCATTATAAATAAATAATAACTCTTTCCCAAAGTTTCGGGTGTTCTTTGATTGACCCTGGATCCGACGAGCTAAACCTCAGCCCTTGAGAAAACACCCTCACAATTGGCGCCCGAGCAGGGACCTCTGTAAGGGGTACATCACCCAGACAACAACAACCGAACCAGTAAGATGTCCGACCACGAGGACAACATGGACGCTCTGCGACCCGCCGTAGCCGACCAGAATGCCGGGATGAGCATTGGCTGGATCTATTTACTAAGCAAGGCCGAAATAACTGCTGCCATGCAGCTGGACACCACCGGGACCCTAGCCGAACTCCGCAAACGACTAAACCGCTACTTGAAGGACCCCCGGACACGGAAGTCTACCCAGAACTTGTGCCAAGAATGGGAAGCGCTGGTGTAAAACCGAGAATACTTGGACAGCAGCATGACCAAGGACAAGCCAGACCCTAGCCCACAGTACGAGGAGACCCGAGTACATGTACCCAAGATGGCATCGACTGGGTCGAACGAACAGCCAAGCCGAAAGTATGGTGTAACGGACTTTGCTACCGTCATTCCGCGGCCGAGAGTCTCCACAGAACCTGCGCCCGTGGCAAATGCGGCCACCGCCAGCCATGGGCTACCCCCGCGGAGGACACTTAGCCGACCGGTCCTCAGCTACGAAGCCGAGATTATGAACACGGTCCGCAAGTGGGGACTCCGATTCGAAGGCAACAGCTCGGCGCTAGAATTCCTTGAGCGCATGGAAGAACTGACTGGATGCTATGACATCCCTCTGGACCACATACCACGCACCCTACCAGAAATATTCCGAGGGACCGCGCTGGAGTGGCTCAGAATTAATCGAGATTCGTGGAGTTCCTGGGAGCATTTCCGCCAGGCTTTCCTACGACGCTTCCTGCCGACCCGATTTGTCCACAAGCTAGAGAACGAGATAATGCGGAAGAGACAAGACCCAAGAGAGAAGGCCAAAGAGTATATCAACGCCTATCAATATCTCCTCCGGCAACACTCCCGACTGAAGGTCACGGAGAACGTGGACCGAATATACGACAGTCTCCGGCCCGAGTACCGACTGTACATTAAGCGTCGGGATTTTACGAACTCCGAGACTAGTAACCATCAAGTCGCTACCTACCCGGACCATCTACGACCGTAACACGCACTGCTGGAAGTGCAACCAGCATGGGCACCGCCAACAAGAATGCCGCCAACCGTTTCGCCTCTTCTGTTCCCAGTGTGGAGAAGATGGAAGAATGACGAAGGACTGCCCATGTCACCATACCCCGAGAGCACCAACGTCAACAAGACTGCTCTGCGAGGTAGAAACCCGACGTATATACCAGAGGGAGCCTTCGAAGCAACAACGTGTAACCGTCAACCCAATGAAACTTTGTTCTTCACCGTCGATACCGTTGCCAGAGTACGACCTATCCACACGACCCACGAAGCCGCTGCACCGACTCCTTCCCGTACTGAAATTGCCACTGTCATCATGGCCACCGTCAGTACAAGAGCCCCCCCCAACGATGACGTCAGTGCCGCTAGAGTTGCGAAACTCCAACAGGTCGCATCCACCAGATGCCATACCGCCGCCGTCATCGCCGTCACCGAAACCACAACTTGTCGCCACCGTCAGATGTCCTACCGCTGCCGTCACCGTTACCAGAGCCGCCATTACCGTCGACATCAGTGCCGTCAGAGTTGCGAAACCACAACTTGCCGCCACCGTCACCGTTACCAGAACCGTCATTACCGATGACATCAGTGCCGCTAGAGTTGCGAAACTCCAACAGGTCGCATCCACCCGATGCCATACCCCCGCCGTCATCGCCGTCACCGTCATTACCGATACCAGAGCCGCCATTACCGTCGACATCCGTGCCGTCAGAGTTGCGAAACTACAACTTGTCGCCACCGTCGGATGTCATACCGCCGCCGTCATCACCGTCACCGTCACCGCTATCAGAGCCGTCATTACCGTCGACATCAGTACCGCCAGAGTTACGAAACCACAACTTGTCGCCACCGTCATTACCGTCGACATCAGTGCCGCCAGAGTTGCGAAACCACAACTTGTCACCACCGTCAGATGTCATACCGCTGCCGTCAGTGCGAAATGTTACATCAACAACGCCTGGCGAAGAAACCATACCATCACCGTATTCAACACCGCCAGACGAGGAAACAATCCTGCTACCATTTTCAAGTACTATAGCAGGACTATTGATACCATTGCCGACACAAGGGAACGAGCCGTCACCATCAATAAGCTCAACGTTAACCATGGCCACACCGTCAAAACTTCCGCCATGGTCTAAAGTTGAAGCATTGCCCTCACCGTCGCCACCAATGACACCACCATTACAAAAGTACAGCCGATCACGATGGTCGCAGCCCCGACCGCCTGAAGTTCTGCAGTCAGTGTCGTCATAATTAGTGCTAACAAATTTTTTCTTTTTTTTTTTTTTTCTCCTATTGCATTGAAGTCTCATAGTTAAGTTTATTATAAGCCGCTGCTTTCATATAATTAGTTATAAGCCGTTCTTTTAGTTTAGGTAGATGTAAGAATTTTTGAAATCTTAATTGAAATAAGAATGTTTTACGACGAGAAGGTTCTCGTCTGAGAAAGTGGAGGGGGAATGTAACGAAACGTTACACTTCGCCCCTCACCTGCACCGTCCCCGCGATCATCATTCGAGCATTGGACTCGCGAACACGGCACATCCGCACAATTACCCGAATTCTCCACCAGAAACTCACTGACCGTCGTTCTACCTACCGACCCCACTGTGAATATCCCGAACAACCATCAACACTCCAGGCCAAATTCAGCCGACCGACCCGAACACCCATCAATTGCCGTAGCCGAAATCCCACACCATACTTGCAACTCAAAAACCTTTTTCTTCTCGACCGACCCCACTGTGCATAAGATCACGCCACTCCACAACAAGGAGAGAGAGAGAGCACTTGGGATATTGGTTAAGCACCACCTAAACATTGTGTGCTAAAAGGAAAGACCCAGTGTGCGAAATACACTGTGGCTAGATTTGTTGGTCTCGCGAAGGTATGCTCGCGGTAGTTTTGTTCAACACACTGTCGTGAGAGGTCGTGTGGAGAGCCGAAGTCTACGTGCTATGTGATACATGGAGAGGTGAGCGAAGGTGTGTGCCGAATATAGGAAGGTTTTGCACAGGGTTGTCGAATTCACACTCAAAGCCTACATGGATTTCAATAAGGTAACCCATCGCCGAGGAAGAAGTCGGAGTTCCTCACGACGTTGTTGTTAGTACCAATCCAGTGTACTGTGAGGCAACTCTCTAGAGTGGAAACATCCACCGAATATTTTAGCTGCTCTTCCGTCTTTTTCAAGATTTGAGCATAAATCAAATCGGACCTGCTGCTGACCACAGCCGCGACCGTAATCCTCAGATTTGAGGATTTATACCGCACTCCTGGGAGTAATATTTTTGTGACATTGGTTGTCAAAGTACCAGCCTTAAGCCGGTGCTGCAAAGTAGCTGCCTTCAGCAGCCGCTGCCATAGCTGACGCCCTAAAAAGTTGTCGCTGCCATAGCTGACGCCCTAAAAAGCTGTCGCTGCCAGAGCTGACGCCCTAAAAAGCTATCGCTGCCATAGCTGACGCCCTAAAAAGCTGTCGCTGACAGAGCTGACGCCCTAATAAGCTGTCGCTGCCAGAGCTGACGCCCTAAAAAGCTGTCGCTGCCAGAGCTGACGCCCTAAAAAGCTGTCGCTGCCAGAGCTGACGCTTAACACGCTGTCGCTGCCATAGCTGACGCCCTAACAAGCTGACGCTGCCAGAGCTGACGCCTTACAAGCTGTCGCTGCCATAGCTGACGCCCTAACAAGCTGTCGCTGCCATAGCTGACGCCCTAAAAAGCTGTCGCTGCCAGAGCTGACGCCCTAAAAAGCTGTCGCTGCCATAGCTGGCGCCCTAAAATGCTGTCGCTTCCAGAGCTGATGCCCTAACAAGCTGTCGCTGCCAGAGCCGACGCCTAACAAGCTGTCGCTGCCGTAGCTGACGCCCTAGAAAGCTGTCGCTGCCAAAGCTGACGCCGTAACAAACTGTCGCTGCCATAGCTGACGCCCTAAAAAGCTATCGCTGCCAGAGCTGACGCCGTAACAAGCTGTCGCTGCCATAGCTGACGCCCTAAAAAGCTGTCGCTGCTAGAGCTGACGCCCTAACAAGCTGTCGCTGCCAGAGCTGACGCCCTAAAAAGCTGTTGCTGCCAGAGCAGACGCCCTAACAAGCTGTCGCTATATAGCAAACGCCCTAAAAGCCGCCGCTATCCTCTAGTTAAGTCCTAGCGTTAAGAAACTAAGGCCTAGTAGGTAACTCATTATTGTTAAGTATCCTAATATTGTTAAGAACAGGAAACCGAGGCCACCTTAAGTATTTCATCATTGTTAAGTATTTCTGACTTTGTTAAGGCTAGTTTAAGCATAACCATTATAAATAAACAATACCTCTTTCCCAAAGTTTCGGGTGTTCTTTGGTTGACCCTGCATCCGACGAGCTAAACCTCAGCCCTTGAGAAAACACCCTCACAGTACGATGGTCAAGTGGTTTACGATAACCGCAATAGGCTGGATTTACCATCTGGCAATTTGACGGTCACAAGTGCAACGCTAAGCGAACTCAAACATGAGATCGAGAATCTTAAACTTAAGAAATCTCCTAGTTATGATTTGATTACCGGAGAAATTCTCAAAGTTTTACCTAGGAAAGCATTTATTAAGCTTCTCCATATTGTAAATGCTGCACTTAGATTAAAACACGTGCCGAGCCAATGGAAAGTTGCGGAAGTCATAATGGTTTTAAAACCAGGAAAACCGCCAAATGAGCTAAAATCGTATAGACCAATTTCGCTTCTTCCAATCATATCGAACATTTTCGAGAGGATATTATTAAGGCGTCTCCAACCGGTTATAGAAGAAAATAATCTTATCCCTGACCACCAGTTTGGGTTCAGAAGCAAGCATTCGACGATTGACCAGGTGCATAGAATTACTGACGTAATCGAGAAAGCATTTGAAGAAAAAAAGATTTGCTCAGGCGTATTTCTTGACTTCTCCCAAGCCTTTGATAAGGTGTGGCATGTTGGCTTGAAATTCAAACTACGACAAGTTCTCCCTGTATGCTTATTCGATATTCTACAATCATATCCCGGGAATAGAATCTTTCGTGTTAGACATGGAGTCGAATACTCCGAGCTCAAAGAAATTTCGGCCGGCGTACCGCAAGGAAGCGTTCTTGGGCCGCTTCTCTATTTGCTATATACTCGTGATATACCGAACGAAGATGGCACTATCCTTGCTACGATTGCCGATGACACCGCTATCCCAGCAGCAGGTAAAACAATCGAAGAAACGACTGCAAAACTGTAAAACGCACTGAATAATGTAAATGAATGGACGAGGGACTGGCGGATCGCCCTCAACGAATCTAAATCTGTTCACGGGAATTTCACTTACAAGAAAACTAATGACTTGCCAATTTTCCTAAACTCGGCCCGAATACCTTTTGCAAACGAGGCCAAATACCTGGGAATGACACTCGACGCAAGACTGAAATGGAATTCGTACGTGGAAATGAAACGAAAAGAACTCGAAATCAAATACAGATAAATGTACTGGTTACTCGGAAAACATTCCCAGCCCAGTACTGAGAACAAACTGCTTTTATACAAGCAAGTGCTAAAGCCGGTGTGGACCTACGGTATACAACTTTGGGGCTGTACCAAGAAAGCAAATGCAAATATTTTACAAGCTTTTCAAAATAAAGTGCTAAGAGAAATTGTCCAAGCACCGTGGTATAGTAGAAACGACGATATCCACAGGGATCTCGGAATTCCGACAATCGAAGCTGAAACTAGAAGCTTCGCGAGAAAGCATAGAAACCGACTAATCGGACATGTCAACAATACAGTCCTACAAATTTTGGATGAGAGCAATTTATTGCGCCGACTACGAAGGACGAAACCTTTTGACTTGGCGAGATAATGATTAACCGCGTCTAGATTGCGTAATATGCAGGATCTTTCAGTGGAAAGTAATCTGCCAAACGTTTTCAATACTTAGTTGCGATATCTAACAAATTTATATCGAAGAGTGGTGTTTTTTTAGTCAGTAAGAATCTGACACTACTATGAGCACGTGCTTGCTATTCTCATAGTGTCTATGGAAGATTTTTCACCTACCCTCGGAAAAAAAATAATACTTTTATTGTTTTTTAATTTTCTTCAGTTCATATTTTTACACAGGATGCAAAAACAACAATTGAACCAGCACGTAAGCTGGTTCAATTTTCGTGAAACAGAATATCTATCCCATATCTCACCACTAGATGGCTTTTCACAAAAAAAAATTATATGTAAAGCTTGGCAGCTCTGCTGAATGCCAGAAGTAAATCATAGTTATTTGTTGTATCCTCAATTTCTGACATAAGTATCTAAAAACACTTAATTATTAAGCAAATATAAAAATATTGAACACTTTTCTTATTTCGATGGCTATTTTTCCATCATTTGTAATCCATATTAAACGTCAGTGTGCAGCTGCTGCTACCAACTTATGGAAATGAAATTTCTAGGTGAACCAGGAGGGTTCTTTTGTTTTGAGATGAACTAGTTCAGTTCATGGCTGGTCAAACGGTAGTTCATGCGATCATATGAAAACACAAGCCTTTTCGCTCAGCTGAGGCCTACCAACTCCTATTCTCAACTTCCACGTGGTGACAGCCGGGTGCCTAGTACCTTAATCCAAGAAGTGGGTAACTAACCCCGTTTGGCGGATTCTTGGTGGCAGCAGATGAGACAGGGGGGGAAGAGTGCTTTCCCATTGGAGCACTTATTCCTGTTCCAGGCGGCAGCGGACGAGTTCCCTAGACGGAGTCAACAGTGGCATCTATAGTTCCAGTTAGGTTGGACTTAGTGAATACCTTGCGCGAGCTGCTGCGACGTATTCGGATCACAGGTCGGTAAGGAATTTCCAATGTTGGTCAGGAGGAGCCCTTAATGCGTCAACGGCAGCGCTCATACTCCCGTAGTGGACTACTGGCACCGGTGTACCCGGCCCCTCGTCCTAGGGGAATAATTAAGGAACTGGCCCTCCAGGTTGGGGGTTGTGCCGTCGGGTAACTTCCCTACCACGTAAAAAACTCATGGTTCCGAAACAACCAAAAGCCTCGGATAAGGATGACTCAACTAATGACGACTCCAGCAAACGAAATAAGGACAACGACCTTCGGATCTGTACGTGGAATGTTCTGTGTCTTTACAGAACACGTGCAGCCGAACAACTAGCAGAGGCCCTAGACTGCTATAAAGCAGATATTACCGCCATCCAAGAAATGCGATGGGATGGGCCGGTCAAAAAGAGGATGAAACACTGTGACATCTAGTACGGTGATTGCTACAGAGGCAACAGGCAACGCTTATTCGGATGCGGATGATTTGTCATACGCGGCAGACTTAGGCAAGAAGTCTTAAGTTTTCGACGCGTGAGCGAGCGTATTATGACTATCCGGATCAAGGCTAAATTCGCTAACATAAGCCTAATGTGTGTTCATGCCCCCACAGAAGAAAAGGACCCTGCCGTCAAAGAGTGTTTCTACGAGCTCCTCAACAAAACATACGAGCAATGTCCTAAATACGACGTTAAAATCGTATTGGGCGCTGTGGAGCGAAATGTCACCATAACAAGCACATGGGGTTCCCTCATCTCGATATTCATAAGCAGACATGGCGGTCCAATGATCATGTAAAGATCAACGAAATTGATCATATTGCGATCGACGCAAGGCATGCCTCCAGTATTCTGGATGTCCGGACCTTCCGAGCGGCCAACATAGACTTGGATCATTACCTTGTTGTGGCCAAGGTACGAATGCGGATATCCCAATTTGAGCAACAAAGAAGAATCACTGTGAGAAAAATTAACATCGAAAAGCTATAATCGCAAGAGACCGCCAGACTCTTCGCTGAACATGTATCCCGAAATCTCTCAATCACCCCTTTGCCGCCAGCATCAAGTACCGAAGACCAGTGGCAACGCTGCCAACATGCCATCAGAAACGCCGCGACTGATGTGCTGGGTCTCGCTCGACCACCACCGTGAAACCTCTGGTTTGACGAAGAATGCCGGCGAGTGCATGCAGCAAAACAAGAGGCATACAAAGCGGCGCTGCAAAGGAAAACGAGAGCTGTTCGTGAGCTCTACGAGCAAAAGAGACGAGAAGAACATCGGCTTTCCCAAAAGAAGAAGAAAGAGCATGAGAAGCGCGCGTTCGAGAATATCGAGAGTTTATACTCCAGGAGCAATGTACGGAAGTTTTACCAAAAGATAAAAAGAACGTGTCAGAGAAGTAATACCCGTACAGAAACCTGTAGAGATGAAAATGGAAACCTCGTAGCAGAATCACAGTCGGTGGTGAGAATATGGAAAAACTACTTCTGCAGACTGTATAACTAAGGTAACCATAATTTTTTCCTCTCAAAGCGGGACACCTGTACATTTCTTTCGGCAAAACATACATTTTTTTTGCCTAAGGGGTAGTGGAAAAACGCTAATGCGCACGAGAAGGGCGAGACTTTTACCAACTTTAACCCCTTTTCAACATGACACCATCCACTCCGGAACCGGATACATCACTTCAGAGTGGTGTCGTTTTCTTTCCCCTCTAGGGACCGGCTTTTTTACATTTTTTTCCTGGTGCGGGTTTATAATATCTTGCCGATAAGGCTTTCATCGGTTTGGCAAACTTACTGAGGGTATATCTACTTCCTCCTCTCTCTTTTTCGATGTGAGTACCGTCTCAATGAATAAAGATATTTTATTCCACGTGTCGATACTCGGGACCATCTTGTTTACCGCACGTATTTAGAAAAAGAAAATACAGTTAGCCCACATCGCTCACCTAGTACCAGACGGATGAAGAAGAGCTAACACGTGAAACGAATTCGATAGAAAAGAAACGGCCTAGCAAAAAACGCAAAGGCGGTTCCTCACCGGAAGTCGGGCCATAAAAAGATGGAAAGCGCAAGGAGTTGTAAGAAAAGCCACAACCAATAAAATTACGTCATCCGCTACCGATAAACGTCGTTGGAATTACGGACTACAATAAGTTGCATTGCCTCCTTAAAGGAACGCTGGCATCGTAGTTTAAGGTGACATCTCTTCGAAACAATACGCGGAAAATCAATATGATGGTGACGGTCACCGAGCAGTGTCAAAAAATTTAATGCCGAGAAGATAAGTTAGAAAGACCACTGCGTGTTATAGTAAGGGGACTCCACCCCCGTGCACTAAAGAAGATGTTATAAGCGACCTTCAAGACAAGGGCTTTAAAGTTCTTGATGCCGTCAATATTATCAGGAAGAAGAAGCAACAGTCGGAGGGAGATCAGAAAAAATTGGTAAAGTGTAAATTTCCACTATTCATGCTAAGTTTTGATAAAGACGAAAATAAAGATGTAATATATGGTATTAAGACTATTCTAAACACCGTGGTCAAAATCGAACCTATGCGTAAGAGCTCCAGATCGATCCGCAGTGAAGGCACTGTCAAGGCTTCAATCATACGCAGACTTAGTATTAGAAAGAACGGCGATGCGTGTCACCTAAATAAGCAAACCCCAGTCACTTGTACAAACTGCAAAGGAAAACATCCTTCAAACTATCGAGGTTTCGAAGTGGCGAAAGAGCTCCAAAAAAGATGGGATACGCTTAAAAATTCCATGCGTCCAAATCCGATACCAATTAAAAATAGATCCAAAATAGCTACGAAAAAAGCAGGGAAAGATAGAAAATCCGTCAATATTCACTTAAGATCGGGTAATGAAGAAGGACATAATAGTAGTAGAGAAAAGGTGACAGAAACAAAATCTTCGAATATTGGCTGCAGTCTTATGCTCAAGCGGCGATGATTGCTAATGGCAAGTACATGACCGACAACCCACGGGAGATTAAAGCAAGAAACCATCCAAACTTTAATGTGAAGACTCCTGCTCAACTTGCGGCATTGGGGATAGAGATAGCTCACAAGATCCTGTATCCCATGTTTTCTCTCTAATTCTTGCGAAACTTAAAGAGCAATGCAAAAACAAACAAACTTATTTTCGAGAGACTAGTTGCACTAGAAAACAACATTCATAACACGCGCACTTCAACCAAAATATGAAAGAAACGCTTAAAGTTCTTACATGGAAAGTCAACGGGCTCGACGCGTTAGAAAAATTTATACGAGAAAAAGATATTGATGTATGCTTGGTCTGTGACACTCATCTGACAAAACAATCGAATGTTACGATAAGGGATATAGCTAGGGATTTCAATCCCGAAGCTAATTTTCAATCCCGGGATTCCGGGATTTGGAAAACTGAATCCCGGGATCCCGGGGTATCCCGGGATTGGACAGAATATTTTTCTTTTTGTAAAAAAAAAAAAGAAATCGAACCAAAAACCGATACACGGGTCAAGAAATTGATGTCATGTTTTTAACAGAAAAAATCAACTTCCGATAATTGCTCACAAAAATGTAGAAATTAATTATAAGTGCCTTATCTTTTTAAATAAAAAACAGCGTAGCTATTATGCTCTGCACTTTTTTTTATTATTAAAATGAATCAAAAGGAATAAAATCATCCATTTTCCGTTTAACCGGTGGTCCTGCCGTTTGCTTCTCTCTTGATTGTCGAGTAGTCGAAGCAATACTCAGTTCACCTCCCACTTTGGATTTATGGATGGCTAATAAGTGCGTGTGTAAGCCTTTAGTTGAACCTCCCAAAGTCATCAGGACAGCCTTACATTTTTTACACTGTGCACCTTTTCCATCTTTTGATTTGTAAAAATGATGCCAAACTGATGGTGATGGGTCAGATTCACAATCTTTTTTATGCTTGGTAAAATGAGTTTCACTTGACATTTTTGAAATCACACAATAATTATAGGGACTAGTACTTTATTTAAAACGCGTGCGAGAACACCACAAACACAATAGAAACTAAACATAACTACACTTGTTTCTCGTACAGTATTTTTATGACGCACTTGCAACATCGCTCAGTCTTGTTCGAAAATACTTGTTTCTCTTTCTCCTTTAAACATGTTTTCATGTGCCTAGATAGTGGAAACCACTCTTGGTTGCATGCGCTGCGCAATCACTGTAGGTATTGCATGATTTTCAAAGCGTGTTCCCCTTTCCTTGAAAACTTTCTTCTTTTCTATACATAATTTTTGGAAAACGGCAAGCCAAAGGTTAATTTCGATCACAAAAAATTAATAATCTAAATTTTAAAAATAAAAAATTACTTAGCTATTTGCTTCAGAGACAGAGAGTACCAAATAAAATCAGCTTTCAATCCCGAAAATCCCGGGATTGGTGACTGGCAATCCCGGGATCGTTCAAGAGCAAAAAACGTCCGGGATCCCGAATTGATTTGCCTAGATATAGCGTGTATCACGCTTTCCACCCATCGGAAAGAGCCAGAGGCGGATCATCTTTGTTTTGTAAAAGAATGTATCGAACACTTAGCAGAAATACAGATTGAATTAGAATCAATGCAAGAAGAAATATGAAGAAAAAAAAAATGTACGCGTGAAAAATAGACATTTTATCTTCAACATTTCGTCTATATATCGCCCACTGCGATGTAAACTTGAAAAAAATGATTTCACAAACATCTTCGACTTCCTTAAACCAAATTTTATTATTGGTGGCGTCTTAAACGCGAAACACCCCTCCTGGGGTTCAAGGTACGCCTCTAAGAAAGGTAGAACGCTTTATAATGTGGGTATGCAATACAGTTGTGATTTTCACTCGACGGGTAAACCAACATATTGGCCGACTAATAGAAATAAGATCGATTTCTTTGTTGTTAAAGGAATATCTGGCAACTGTATAAAAGTTGAAGAAAGCTTTGATCTCTCATCTGATCATTCTCCAATCACCATGACGTAAGTGAAGCTTGATTAAAAAAGTAGGACTGGCTAAATTAACCAGCGCGAAAACTAATTGGGATGGCTTAAAAAAAAAAATATTGAAGCAAGTATTGAGCCAAGCGTATCACTTAAAACGCCCTATGAACTCTCTCAGACCAAATCCAATCGTTTCAGTTTTAAAACGATCAAAGTATGCTTCGTTCGTTCATCATTTTTTTCATTCTCGAACAAACGATACATTATAGAGCAGATACATAGTAGATACTGACACGGTACACGGAGCGAGAGAGCACAAAGTACCTATTAACTACCCAGTTAGGTATATCAATTTCAATCCTGTTTTTTTGCTGTTTTTGATTTTAATTTTTCTGTTTTTGTGCTGTCTCTGGAAGTCTATCTGTGAGCAATATTATTTTAAGTATATGGTATACATTTACTGAGAATGAGTTTAATGAACGAAACAAGTTTAATATGGGGTGGCCTTTTTTCAAAGCGGGACATTTTGCGTTCTTTGGGGACAGCGGGACACAAAGCTCGAAGGCGGGACTGTCCCGCCAAAAGCGGGACGTATGGTCACCTTATGTATAACGGCGACGAAGACCAACATCCCGCTGTCAGGCAGAATGAACCATTCAACGTAGACGATGATAGTCAAAATTTCCGTCCACCTGACCAAAACGAAGTGCGGATAGCAATATCCAAGCTAAAATCCAACAGGGCTGCTGGACCTGACGGCTTAGCGGCCGAACTTTTCAAGGCAGCTGGGGATAAATTGGTAGAGTGCATACACCAACTCATCTCTAAGATTTGGTCAGACGAGTGTATGCCTGATGAATGGTTCCTCAGCATCGTTTGCCCGATCCACAAGAAAGGAGACCCCCTCAACTGCGCCAATTATAGAGGCATCAGTCTAGTCAACATCGCATACAAGATCTTTTCTGCGATATTGTGTGAACGCCTGAAACCTTTTATCAACAGCCTGATTGGACCCTATCAGTGCGGTTTCAGGCCAGGAAAGTCCACCATCGATCAAATCTTCACACTTCGGCAGATCCTGGAGAAAACCCAAGAATTCTAAATCGATACTCACCACCTCTTTATCGATTTCAATGCCGCCTATGACAGCATCTATAGAGAAGAGCTTTATAGAGCCATGTCTAGTTTTGACATCCCTGCCAAACTTGTCCGTCTGTGCAGGCTGACGATGTAGAACGCTCGCTGCTCCATCAAGATCGGTGATGACCTCACCGAGACCTTTGATGTCAAAAAAGGTTTTAGACAAGCTGACGCGCTGTCATGTGACTTCTTTAACATTGTACTTGAACGGATTGTGCGGAACTCACAAGCCAACACCGGAGGCACAATCTATTACAAGTCTGTACAACTGCTTGCATACGCCGACGATATAGACATTATCGGAAGAACTCAGCGGGCTGTCACCGGTGCGTTTGCAAGCATTGAGGCGGAAGCAGCCAAAATGGGTTTAGCGATAAACGAGAGCAAAACCAAGTATATGCTGTCAACAAGAAGGGAAAGCCAACACCGACGAAGTGGATAAAACGTCACAGTGGCCAGCTATAACTTCGAGATAGTAAGGGACTTTGTCTACCTTGGCTCTGCTATAAATTCTGAGAACAACATCAGCGCAGAAATCAATCGAAGAATAACTCTTGCCAATCGCTGTTTTTTGGGCTTATAAGGCAATTCAACAGTAAAGCCCTATCTCGAACAACTAAGGAGACTCTGTATAAGACTGTGATCATCCCAGTCCTGCTTTACGGCGCTGAAACATGGACTTTATTAAAAGAGGATGAAGATATCCTTGGTCGCTTCGAGAGAAAAATTCTTCGTAAGATTTTCGGTCCCATTTGCGTTGACGGGTTTTGGAGGAGAAGATTCAATCACGAAATATATGAGCTGTACAGCGACATCGACCTAGTCAAAAAACTGCGTATTGGACGTCTGAGATGGCTAGGACATGTAGAGCGAATGGACACCAACGCTCCGGCTCGCAGAGTTTTCGAATCTGATCCCGAGGTACGACGCAGTAGAGGGAATCATCGCCGTAGGTGGCGCGAACAAGTTCAAGGAGACCTCGACCAACTTGGAGTGCGCAACTGGAGGCAATTAGCTAAAGACCGTGCTAAATGGAGAGGCTTGTTGGTTGAGGCCCAGGTTCACCCCGAACTGTAGCGCCACCTAAGTAAGTAAGTAAGTTCAGTTCATATTTTTACACAGGATGCAAAAACAACAATTAAATTTTCGTCAACCAGAATATCTATCCCATATCTCACTAGATGGCTTTTCACAAAAAAAAAATTATATGTAAAGCTTGGCAGCTCTGCTGAATGCCAGAAGTAAATCATAGTTATTTGTTATATCCTCACTTTCTGACATAAGTATCTAAAAACAGTTAATTATTAAGCAAATATAAAAATATTGAACACTTTTCTTATTTCGATGGCTATTTTTCCATCATTTTTAATCCATATTAAACGTCAGTGTGTAGCTGCTGCTACCAACTTATGAAAATGAAATTTCTAGTTCAGTTCACGGGGAAAACAAAACGCGGCTATTATATTGCCAACTTCGTCACTTGACAGTAGAACCAGTAGTTCAGCCTCAATTTCTTGCTCTAGCTCTGTTGTATTACTTACTTACTTAGATGGCGCTACGGTCCGGGGTGGACCTGGGCCTCAACCAACCAACCTCTCCAGCTAGCACGATTACGAGCCAGCTGCCTCCAGTTGCGCACGCCAAGTTGGTTGAGGTCCCCCTCCACTTGTTCGCGCCACCTACCGTGAGGTCGTCCTCTACTGCGTCGTCCATCCGGGGTGGATTCCAAGGCTTTCTTAGGGAGAACGTTGGGCCGTCATCCGCTCCAAATGACCCCGCCATCTTAGTCGCTGTATGTGAACTCTTCTGACTAAGTCGATGTCCTTGTACAGGCCGTACAGTTTGGCATTATACCTTCTCCTCCACTCACCGTCTATGCAGACGGGACCAAAGATCGCTCGAAGAACTTTTCTCTCGAAATAATCAAGGGCATCCTTATCCGGTTTTCTCAAAGCCCATGCCTCTGCGCCATACAGCAGGACTGGGATGATTAGTGTCTTATAAAGATTTACCTTAGTAGTTCGAGATAGGGCTTTGCTACTCAATTGCCGTTTTAGCCCATAGAAACAACGATTGGCAAGAGTAATTCTTCGTGTGATCTCCCTACTGATGTCATTTGCGGAGTTCACCATAGAGCCTAGGTAGACAAAATCCTTTACTACCTCAAAATTATATCTGTCTATTGTGGCGTTCTGTCCAAGACGCCGATGTTGGGTTTTGCTTTCATTGACCGCTAGACCCATCTTTGCTGCCTCGATCTCAATACTCGTAAACGCCCCATTGACTGCCCGCTGAGTTCTTCCGATTATGTCAATGTCATCGGCATAAGCGAGTAGTTGTACAGACTTGTAAAAGATTGTACCTCCGGTGTTGGCTTGTGAGTTTCGTACAATTCTCTCAAGTACTATATTAAAGAGATCGCATGATAGCGCGTCACCTTACAAACAAATATTTGGCGCAACAGCTCTTTAAAGTGCCAGGGCCTAGCTTCTCGCAACCACTCATGTTGTGTGCGTTATATTTTTCACGCGAATGGAAGGGACCTACAGTTTAATGCCGAATCCGAACGGCGATTTGAGAAGATTTTTCGTGACAACAATACTCTCGGATGTTTGTCAGACGCTCGCGAGAGGTGGGAAGGTGAAAAAACTTTTTGGTATTTTCCGGGATTCGAACTTGGAACCTCATGCGTAGTGATCCGACACACTAACCACTTACGCCACGGCGCCCACACCTTGGCGCCCGCGTCACCTTGTCTAAGACCTTTCCTGACATCAAACGGTTCGGTGATGTTCTTACCGACTTTGATGGAGCAGCGAGAGTTCTCCATCATCATTCTGCACAAACGACGAGCTTGGCATGGATGCCAAGACTAGACATGGCTCGGTATAACTCGTCTCTATACACGCTATCATAGGCAACTTTGAAATTGATAAAGAGGTGGTGCGTATCGATTTTGTATTCATTGGTTTTTCCAAGATCTACCGTAGTGTGAATATTTGGTCAATGGTAGACTTTCCCGGCCTGAAACCGAACTGATAAGGACCTATCAGGTTGTTGACGATCGGTTTTAGGCGTTCACATAATACGGCAGACAGGATTTTATATGCGATGTTGAGGAAACTTATACCTCTGTAATTGGCGCAGTTCAGAGGGTCTCCTTTCTTCAGGATCGGGCAAACGATGCTGAGGTTCCATTCATCGGGCACACTTTCGTCCGACCAGATTTTACAGATGAGCTGGTGCATGCTCCTTACCAACTCATCTCCTCCTGCCTTGAAAAGTTCAGCGGCAAGGCCGTCGGCTCCTAGATATCGCTATCCTCACTTCATTCTGATCGGGTTGTCGGGAATCTTGACTGCTATCGTCACTGTTGAATTGTTCATTCTGCCTGACAGCCGAATATTGGTCATCATCGCCGTTTAACAGTCTGCAGAAGTGTTCCTTCCATATCCTCAGCACCGACTGCGATTCTACTACTATGTTGCCATTTTCGTCCCTGCAGGCTTCTGTTCTGGCTTTGAAACCCTGGCATGTTCTTTTACCCTTTGGTAAAATTTTCGAACATTCTTCCTGCAATAAAGTCTCTCAATCTCCTCGATCGAGCGCTTCTCATGCTCTTTTTTCTTCTTTCTGAGAAGTCGATGTTCCTCTTTTCTCCTGCGCACTTAGAGCTCGTAAGCAGCTCTAGTCCTTCTATGCAGCGCCGCTTTGTACGCCTCTTGTTTTGCTGCATGTGCTTGCCGGCATTCCTCATCAAACCAGGGGTTTCATTGTGGTGGCCGAGAGAAACCCAGTACATCAGAGGCGGCATCTCTGATGGCTTGTTGGCAACGCTGCCACTGGTCTTCCGCATTTGCTGCTGGCGGCATAGGACTTAGATTGAGATTAGAAGAAACACGATCGGCAAAAGTTCTGGCGGTCTCATGCGATTGTAGCTTTTCGACGTCAAATTTCCTCACAGTATTTCGTTGATTTCGCTCCATTCTGGATATCCGCATCCGTACCTTGGCTACAACTAGGTAGTGATCCGAGTCCACGTTGGCTCCTCGAAAAGTCCGGACACCCATAATACTGGAAGAGTGCCTTGCGTCGATCGCAATGTGATCGATTTGGTTGACAGTTTTTCGATCAAAGGAGAGCCATGTTCCTTTGTGAATGTCGACGTGGGAACCGCGTACTAGCTACGACAAAGTTTCGCCCCGCTGCAAAGTCGATTAGCCTGAGTCAGTTGTCGGATGTGTTGTCGTGCAGGCTGTACTTTCCGACCACGCCACTAAAGACGTCTTCTCTTCCTAGCTTTGCGTTAAAATCACCTAGGATAATTTTAACGACGTGGCTAGGGCATTGCTCATACGTCTTGTCCAAGAGCTGGTAGAAGTCGTCCTTTGTCGCGTCGTCCTTCTCCTCATGAGGGGCGTGAACGCATATTAGGCTAATGTTGGCAAATTTAGCCTTGATACGGATAGTCATAAGGCGCTCGTTCACATGCCGGAAACTCAAGACTTCTTGCCTAAGTCTGCCTCCAATAACAAATCCGCACCCGAATAGATGCTGTCCTTTTTGTCTGTAGCAATCGCCGTAGTAGATGTCGCAGTTTTTCATATTCCTTTTTCCCGGCCCATCCCATCGCACTTCTTGGATGGCGGTAAAATCTGCTTTGGGACACTCCAGGGCCTCCGCAAGTTGTTCGGCTGCACGTGGTTTGTAGAGGGACCTAACAGTCCACGTGCAGACACGAAGATCGTGTTCCTTTTTACGTTTGCTTGGGTCGTCAACAGTAAATTCATCCGTATCCGAGGCTGTTGGTTGCTTCGTAACCGAAGGTTTTTTACGTGGTAGGGAAGTTAACCCGACGGCACAACCCCCAACCTGGAGGACCAGATCCTTTTTTTAGCAACCCCTAGGACGAGGGGCCGGATACACCGATGTCAGTAACCCACTTCGGGGATATGAGCGCTGCCGTTGGCCCATTAAGGGTTCATCCGCCACCATCTCTTTTTCAATACCCTGACGTAGTATTGAAAATCCTTACAGACCTCAGCTTCAAATATGTCGAAGTAGCTCCGGTAAGGTTTCCGCTGGCCTGTAGACGTCACCGTTGATTCCATCGGGAGAATTCATCCGCCGCACGTCCTCCTTCTGAGGACCTCTTGTTAGACTTCTGAGACGCATATTTCAGCCGATCAGGTCAACAAGAGATGCCTCGTCCAGTCAAACATATGCGCGCTGAAGTTCACCCAGATGTGATTACGCAGGTCCGAGTGTTCAGCTACCCATATAACGTCAGACTCAGCATACGCTCATCGTTAGTTCACTGCAGATAGCTATCCAGCGGGCACCACGGGGAGGGGATGATGCGATTTTGCCCACCTGTTCTGTTGTATTAGTAGAATAATAATGTTGGGGGTGGCAATGGTGTAGTGGTAACGTCGTCAATTGCTACGCTAATAGTTTATGGTTCAAATCCTGATGTCAGCAAGCATTTATTTATTTCTCATGAAATATATAGTCAGTCCGATCAATTGCGAAAGCTTGTGTGAACACTACTGCGAAGGCATAATACTGTATGGCTAGGTCATATGGCTGAAAAATTGTTCGCTCTTTTGATAACGATTTGCCTATGATATCGGTTATCGGGTAAGAAATATTGTTCTCCATCGTCATCCTGCACAGACGAACAAGTTTGGCAGGGATGTCAAAACTAGACATGGCTTTATAAAGCTCTTCTCTATAGATGCTGTCATGGGCGGCCTTGAAATCGATAAAGAGGTGGTGAGTATCGATTTGGAATTCTTGGGTTTTCTCCAGGATCTGCCGAAGTGTGAAGATTTGATCGATGGTGGACTTTCCTGGCCTGAAATCGCACTGCTAGGGTCCAATCATGGGTGCCAGCACGTAACTTGATACAATCGAGTTTTATCGATACAATCGACAGTTGCCAGCACATATTTTGTTCAATCGACTATGCTCGATTGTATCGTCAGATTTGGTAGCACACAGTGTTGAATATGATGATTGAAACAAAAAATCAGTCGACGGAAAATAGTTATCGTCCGCGGAAATTTTATTGGAAACAAATTGGAACCTAAGCAAAATATGTCCACTAAGAAAAAACAGATTGAGATTTTGACAATTTTTATGAATGGTCATCAATACTTAGCAAAACGGGTACTTAAAACTGCCCAAGGAAACAAAAATACTTAAAGGACACGGGCGGAAGCCCCAACATGCAAAAAAGCATCGATGAACTGGAGGATAAAACTATAGTGCGTCGGCCTGGAAGCTCCTTCTTCTCTCCGAATTTTATTTTTTATTTGGATTTGGAAAATGCTTTACGAATTTTGGATATAAATATAGTGTCAAACGGGCACTTCACATTATAGTTCACAATTAAATTTTTAAGTACAAATCATAATCAAACTTGTTTCAATTACGTGCTGCCGAGAAGCAATTGTTTAGAGTTGAACGTCGATCAACAATGCTCGATCGTATCAAGTTACGTGCTGGCACCCCAGACTGTTGATAAAAGGTTTCAGGCGTTCACGCAATATCGCAGAAAAGATCTTGTATGCGATGTTGAGGAGACTGATGCCTCTATAATTGGCGCAGTTGAGGGGGTCTCCTTTCTTGTGGATCGTTTGCCCGACCCCTTGAGTGCGCACAAATTATAAAAAAAAAATAAGACGGCTTACAAAATTACGTCAGTGTGGTTTGAGAAGCTTCTAACTTAATTTTTTTGGACAGATCCTTGTAGCATGCTATATTTTCCGAAACCAAAAATGAGACCTTCTCACTTCTCTCTCGATCTGGATCATTTTTGAATATATTCAAGCCCCTTTCCATGTTATCCAAAAATTCTGGCGACTTTCTTTATCAGCATTGTCACGGGTCGTATCAACCTCTTCTGAATCTTCTAAAATTCTAATTAGTTCCTCGGTGGAAAGTGGTTCTTCTTCAACGTGAATTAAATCTGTTACGTCGTCTTCATTAAGGTCACAAAATTCTATTTTCTTCGTCAGACGAAGTATTTCTGATAGAACTTAGTCTTCATCATTTTGCCAATGTCAACATTAACCCTAAGTGAAGATTGAATACATTCTGGCCAAATTTGTCGCCAACCTTTACTCAAGTTAGAAGTTGCTATTTCTACTAAATTTCCTGTATGTATGTTTGTTTTCTTTCTTCATTTTTGTAAGGTGCCGTGAAATAAGGCCAAGTGAAATAAGACCAACTTTCAAAAATTGGCCTTATTTCGCTTTCGAAAAGTGAAATAACGCCAAGTTTCAACAGTTGGTCTTATTTCACTTTGATAAAGTGAAATAACGCCAAATTATGTTGGGAAATAAGACCAATTTGACCTTATTTCTCTTTCCCAAAGTGAAATAAGGCCAACTTTAATAATTTATAACTATCCGGCTTATCAAGCTACGTACAAGTAGGATATATAAGACTGAAGTTGGACTTATTCCGTTTTGTAAAAGAGCATTAAGATCAACTGCAAACTGTAAATAATAAATTTCTTACGAGAAGATTGCAACGTATCAATGTGCTGGTCAACATAAAAGAAGAATTTACCGTTCGTTGAATTGACAACACAATAGTTTGTAAGGTTGGCTTGAAGTTAGTTCATTTACAATATAAAGTTAGGTGAGATAACAACGTAGGTTAGTAAAATATGGAAAATAGTAGTGATTTAGTAATCCCGTTTGAATTTTGCGAGGGTTTTCGGAAAGGAAGTAGTCAGTTCATTCCAGAAACCAAGCTCCTAAAATTCTCGTGAGTTTTGAACTATTATTTCCCAACATTCTTCAAAGTAAAAGCTTCGGCTGCTCCATTTAGAATTTTAGAAAATAGTAGTTAAAAATTCGCTCCAATTTTTAACTATTATTCTCTAAAATTCTTTATAATAAAAGATGTCTGCTGTTTCATTAAAAACTATTATTTTCTAAAGTTCTTTATAGTTAAAGCTCACCGCTGTTCCATTAAGAATTTTAGAAAAAAATACTTCAAAATTGGCGCGAATTTTTAACTATAATTTTCTAAAATTCTTTATAAAAATTAAATTCTCTCGAATTTTTAACTATTATATTCTAAAATTCGAAATGGAACAGCCGTAAGCTTTTACTATAAAGAATTTAAATTTAAGTATATTCAAATCTCTTCGGACACACAAACATATAAGATGTAAGTAAAAACATAAGCTGCAAGAATACTAATGACAAAGAAACAATTCTTCACTTCCTTTGCAAGTGTCAGGCAGGGCCAGACAGCGCACACTATGTAAGCCCCTTTTTGATAACCTAACAGAGTTAGCGGAGATAAGCATTTGGGACATTATCAGTTTCCCCAACGTAACGAGATGGATTGGAATACGCCCGTTTTTACATCCGACAGGTCACTTGAGTTGTGGTACTAAAACAGCGCTTTTGCGCCAATTATGTTTCAGCACTTCTACTTACCTACCTACATAAACAAGCACACACTTAGAACAAATTTCAGCATTTGGCCTTATTTCACTGACTTTAAGCCAATTTTATCAATTGAAAGCGCAATAAGCCCACATTGGCGTTGTTTCACTTTATCAAAGTGAAATAAGACCAACTGTTGAAATTTGGCTTTATTACACTTTTCAAAAGCGAAATAAGGAAAAATTTTAAAAGTTGGTCTTCACGATCACGGCACCTTTTTGTAAGACATATATATCCAGAGCATGAATTATCTGTTGAAAAGTACGACGCAAATAATACGCCTTAAAAGAAACAATTACTCCTTGGTCCATGGCTTGAAGTATCGGTGTAGTATTCGAAGAAAAAACAAGTACTTATTATTTTTAGAGCAGTATTCCTTAGCGGCTGGACAAAATTCTTTCTTCAACGAGTTAGTAAAAATTGATGAAGTTACTTACTTACTTACTTAGGTGGCGCTACAGTTCGGGGTGAACCTGGGCCTCAACCAGCAAGCCTCTCCATTTAGCTTGGTCTTTAGCTAATTGCCTCCAGTTGCGCACTCCAAGTTGGTCGAGGTCCCCTTGAACTTGTGCGCGCCACCTACGGCGATGATTCCCTCTACTGCGTCGTCCCTCCGGGTTAGATTCGAAGACTCTGCGGGCCGGAGCGTTGGTGTCCATTCGCTCTACATGTTCTAGCCATCTCAGACGTCCAATACGCAGTTTTTTGACTAGGTCGATGTCGCTGTACAGCTCGTATATTTCGTGATTGAATCTTCTCCTCCAAAACCCGTCAACACAAACGGGACCGAAAATCTTACGAAGAATTTTTCTCTCGAAGCGACCAAGGGTATCTTCATCCTCTTTTAATAAAGTCCATGTTTCAGCGCCGTAAAGCAGGACTGGGATGATCAAGGTCTTATATAGAGTCCTCTTAGCTGTTCGAGATAGTGCTTTACTGTTGAATTGCCTTATAAGCCCAAAAAAACAGCGATTGGCAAGAGTTATTCTTCGATTGATTTCTACGCTGATTTTGTTAGAAGAATTTATAGCAGAGCCAAGGTAGACAAAGTCCCTTACTACCTCGAAGTTATAGCTGCCCACGGTGACGTTTTGTCCAATTCGTCGGTGTTGGTTTTCCCTTCTAGTTGACAGCATATACTTGGTTTTGCCCTCGTTTATCGCCAAACCCATTTTGGCCGCTTCCGCCTCAATGCTTGCAAAAGCACCGGTGACAGCCCGCTGAGATCTTCCGATAATATCTATATCGTCGGCGTATGCAAGCAGTTGTACAGACTTGTAATAGATTGTGCCTCCGGTGTTGGCTTGTGAGTTCCGCACAATCCGTTCAAGTACAATATTGAAGAAGTCACATGACAGCGCGTGACCTTGTCTAAAGCCTTTTTTGACATCAAAGGTCTCGGTGAGGTCATTACCGACCTTGATGGAGCAGCGAGCGTTTGGCAGAGATGTCAAAACTAGACATGGCTCTATAAAGCTCTTCTCTATAGATGCTGTCATAGGCGGCCTTGAAATCGATAAAGAGGTGGTGAGTATCGATTTGGAATTCTTGGGTTTTCTCCAGGATCTGCCGAAGTGTGAAGATTTGATCGATGGTGGACTTTCCTGGCCTGAAACCGCACTGATAGGGTCCAATCAGGCTGTTGATAAAGGGTTTCAGGCGTTCACACAATATCGCAGAAAAGATCTTGTATGCGATGTTGAGGAGACTGATGCCTCTATAATTGGCGCAGTTGAGGGGGTCTCCTTTCTTGTGGATCGGGCAAACGATGCTGAGATTCCATTCATCAGGCATACACTCGTCTGACCAAATATTAGAAATGAGTTGGTGTATGCACTCTACCAATTCATCCCCAGCTGCCTTGAAAAGTTCGGCCGGTAAGCCGTCAGGTCCAGCAGCCTTGTTGGATTTTAGCTTGGATATTGCTATCCTCACTTCGTTTTGGTCAGGTGGACGGAAATTTTGACTATCATCGTCTATGTTGAATGGTTCATTCTGCCTGACAGCGGGATGTTGGTCTTCGTCGCCGTTATACAGTCTGCAGAAGTAGTTTTTCCATATTCTCAGCACCGACTGTGATTCTACTACGAGGTTTCCATGTTCATCTCTACAGGTTTCCGTACGGGTATTGCTTCTCTGACACGTTCTTTTTACCTTTTGGTAAAACTTCCGTACATTATTCCTGGAGTATAAACTCTCGATATTCTCGAACGCTCGCTTCTCATGCTCTTTCTTCTTCTTATGGAGAAGCCGATGTTCTTCCCGTCTCTTTTGCTCGTAGAGCTCACGAGCAGCTCTCGTTTTCCTTTGCAGCGCCGCTTTGTATGCCTCTTGTTTTGCTGCATGCACTCGCCGGCATTCTTCGTCAAACCAGGGGTTTCGCGGTGGTGGTCGAGCGAGACCCAGCACATCAGTCGCGGCGTTTCTGATGGCATGTTGGCAGCGTTGCCACTGGTCTTCGGTACTTGATGCTGGTGGCAAAGGGGTGATTGAGAGATTTCGGGATACGCGTTCAGCGAAGAGTCTGGCGGTCTCTTGCGATTGTAGCTTTTCGACGTTAAATTTTCTCACAGTAATTCTTCTTTGTTGCTCAGATTGGGATATCCGCATTCGTACCTTGGCTACAACAAGGTAATGATCCGAGTCTATGTTGGCCGCTCGGAAGGTCCGGACATCCAGAATACTGGAGGCATGCCTTGCGTCGATCGCAATATGATCAATTTGGTTGATCGTTACATGATCATTGGACCGCCATGTCTGCTTATGAATATCGAGATGAGGAAACCATGTGCTTGCTATGGTGACATTTCGCTCCACAGCGAAATCAATTAGCCTTAGTCCGTTATCAGACGTGGTGTCGTGTAGGCTATGCTTACCGACTGCCCTACCAAAGACGTCCTCCTTTCCTATTTTGGCGTTAAAATCGCCCAATACGATTTTAACGTCGTATTTAGGACATTGCTCGTATGTTTTGTCGAGGAGCTCGTAGAAACACTCTTTGGTGGCAGGGTCCTTTTCTTCTGTGGGGGCATGAACACATATTAGGCTTATGTTAGCGAATTTACCCTTGATCCGGATCGTCATAATACGCTCGCTCACGTGTCGGAAGCTTAAGACTTCTTGCCTAAGTCTGCCGCGTATGACAAATCTGCATCCGAATAAGCGTTGCCTGTTGCCTCTGTAGCAATCACCGTAGTAGATGTCACAGTTTTTCATCCTCTTTTTGCCCGGCCCATCCCATCGCACTTCCTGGATGGCGGTAATATCTGCTTTATAGCAGTCTAGGGCCTCTGCTAGTTGTTCGGCTGCACGTGGTCTGTAAAGGGACAGAACATTCCACATACAGATCCGAAGGTCGTTGTCCTTATTTCGTTTGCTGGGGTCGTCATTAGTTGAGTCATCCTTATCCGAGGCTTTTGGTTGTTTCGGAACCATCGAGTTTTTACGTGGTAGGGAAGTTACCCCGACGGCACAACCCCCAACCTGGAGGGCCAGTTCCTTAATTATTCCCCTAGGACGAAGGGCCGGGTACACCGGTGCCAGTAGTCCACTACGGGAGTATGAGCGCTGCCGTTGGCCCATTAAGGGCTCCTCCGCCACCATCTCTATTCCAATGTCCTGACCAACATTGGAAATTCCTTACCGACCTGTGATCCGAATACGTCGAAGCAGCTCGCGCAAGGTGTTCACTAAGTTCAATTGATGAAGTTACCCAGATTTTTTTATTTAATCTCCAAATTACCAGAGGTCTATTTTTTTCTACGTTTTTTAAAGCCCTTGGGTTAAGAGATATATATATTAACAGCGGCTTAATTATAAAGTCACCGAAAGGATTTTCACCCAACAGAAGAGTCAACCTATCTTTAGCTATCTTATAACCAGGAACTGCGCCTTTATGCGTCTCCGAAAACAAAAGTTCTTGAGGGCTGTCGTTCCCTGTTTCATCCATATTAAAAACTTGGTTAGGACTATATTGACCTTCTTCAATTACTGCTTTTAGTTTGCATGGAAACAAAGTTGCTGCTTCAATATCCGCACTTGCAGATTCCCCACTTAACTTAATATTGTGAAGATCACATCTATTTTTAAATTTGCCAAACCATTTGTTAATAACTTTTAATTAATTCTTAATTATAAAAAATAGAAGAAAACTGTAAATACACTCTACATTGTTTTACTGTTTCCACTTACGTCATTTTCGATTTACGTCAGAACTTATGGAACGAATTAGCGACATAGCTTGAGGTATTCCTGTATTGGTATCGGAAACAGAAGCTCCCTCTAAGCGCTTTCTCTCAATTTACAGGCATTACTTTTATGTTGCGCACAGTTGAGTGGGGAAGTCCTAGGGAACATGCAACGTCGACGGCCTTTTCTCCTTTATTCGAGCGATCCAAAATCTCGATTCTAGACTTGTTTGAAATTACCTTCCGCTGTTTATTGTGTGAACTATCAACTGAAAAATTGCTTAACAAACAAAAACATATTTTTGAAATGTTAAATTTCAAACTTGCAGCCTACTATCGTAAGAAAAAAAAAATATTACGTATGCCGAGGTAAGCTCCCTACATTTCTCTGACGTCGTAAGTCGAAATGACTTAAGTCGAAGCGTCGTAACTCGACGCGTACCTGGGGCCTCACTCTGTATTGCTACTCGAAAGTCAAATTTTTGCGAAAGTGCTTGGCGATTCTTATCTTACCCGGCACTCTGTAAGAAAACAGAATTGAATGGAAGTATTGCCAACTGGGGCTATGAAACCTTCCAAAGAATTTTGTGTTTTATTTATATTTGGGGAAGAAGGTTAAATATTATATGTTATAAAAATGGAACTAGATGCCGTCGAATTGTGGTTCCATGAAGATGGCACACAAGGAGAAAAAATCGAACGCAGGCGAATTAGAGATAGGTCGGATATCATTGAGCTAAGTGATAAAAGCAAGAACAAAAATATAGCAGTGGTTGGTTCAACCACAAACCACAAAATACTTACATTTTAAAATAAACACAATTGCTTATCTCAATATCCGCAAACCAAATAGCAATAGAACAAAGTGATACGAATTCGAATTACTTTGACATTTCGTTTAGCAATACTCTGTATCTGCATATATTATTGTATATCGCCAGATTTGCGATAAGAAATCGATATTGAAGTTGGCAACGAAAGTTTGTTCGATTTTCGTTTCGTTTGGATTTGCGATACGAATTACAGTCACAATTCTGCGAATTCGATTGATTTGACTTTAGAGTAGCAATATAGAGTGAGGCCCCTGTACTGCATTAAGGAATTCAGCCAGTGTGACCAGATTTGTGCTTGTTATATGGATGGAACAAATTCTTATTCAAAAAAATTTATATTGTTTTATTATATTTTGTTTGCATGTTTGATTTTAATAATAAAGGTATGCAATTCAACAGAAATATTAAAAAAGACAAAAAGAAAGCACGAACCAATGCCATCTCCCTTTCCATAATCGATGGGAAATGGCTCTTCAAAGTACCTTCCGGTCAAAACCACTAAACGTTCGTAGTAGAGAAGCGTAGGTCAAAGGTCAGGTCATGTCGTCAGCGTTTGTGATCGTTCTGGCACGTCATCGTTCTTCTAATAGAGATCGGCTGGTCCATTGTCCACACACCTGTCGCGAAAAGAATCTAAAGGTGCATCTTCACCACCAAAACTCAATTTTAGCACCAAAGATATTTATATATTTAAGCTTTTCCAGCTTTATTACCATATTCTTATACTTAATTAATTCACAAATTATATATAGATAATGTTTAATTCAAAAAAATAGAAATAAAAATAAAGCAAGAGAAAGATATATGTATCTTAAGCTTAATTATAAGGAAAATTCTATAAAAAAAAGATAGTTCTGTATTTAGAGTGTATGTGACCTCTAAGAGGTCATAAAAAAATACCTCAGAGGTCATAAAAAAATACCAAGTTATAAGTACTTACGGTTTTGCGATCCCAGTCGTCCTGCCAGCAGCACAAGAAGGATGGAAGTTTGGAGCAAGATCCACTGTGAACGCGTTATTGAGTAAATCACTTTTAAAATAGAACTATTTTAAACCTTAACCCTAACCTTATTCACTACTTTACGTTATTTGAAAAAAATTCAAAATTCAATTGGAAATTCAAAAAAAAATTAAACTTCGTTTTATAGCCCGAGCAAATATGTGCTCTTCTTTGGGTTCTGGATCAACTGAACTGCACAAATGATCAAACGTTCGCACAAAAAAACAAACTGCTTCTGTCCCTCGGAGCACCCCCTTTCGGTGGGCGGAAACCACACAGCGTCACCTTGGTTTTCGATATATGTATATATATGTATATCTGTCTTGATGTCGGGCTTATCGCGCCCGATGCTTGCGCCAAAGGTGGCTCACTATTCAAGACGTATACAGGGTGTCCCGAAACTCAACGTCAAGCGGGCACCGGGTGATAGTCTGGATCAAACCCGTGCTGGAAAGAATAAGAAAAAAAATCCATCTCTCTTGGTTAAGTAATAATAGCGATATTTAGTAAAATAATGAAAATCGATACCCTAGGCCACATTTTTATGTTCTGTGGTCACAATTTCCAAATTTTACTGTGTTTTTTTTTCACATAATCTTTAATAACCATTCTATTGATCGCAATCACAAATCAAAAAATAAATGCTGTAAGTTTCGTAAGAAAAATAAAGTTTGACTGAGTCATAATTAAAAAAAAATGTTTAAGCTAACTTTGACACCTCTTATTTTAAAAAAAATTTACTGCATTAACATCTGTAAGTTTTTTAGAAAAATGGCCCATTTCATCAAGATTTCAAAGTGGTACAACATTTGCCACTTATTTTTTCATAAAAAATATTATTGCTTTTTCATTTGCAAAAGAACCTTAGTTCGCTTACGTAAATAATGCTTTATTGTACTCAAACATCGGTTTTAACGTCTTGTATGTAAGATGAACAGAGGCACTGGAACATAATACTGTTTGCTGTAAATTAGAGTGAGACAGATCTAGATTACATACGGTACACTACGATCTAATTTCGATACATTACGTTCCTGCTTTTACTCGCAAGTTCTCGTAATCGTGCGCTTTTGTGTTACCATAATCATAAGTTTTTGTGTTACTCTGAAGTTGATTAGTGTTGTGTAAATTGTGTCAGTTATTATCTAGTAAATGATACTAAAAACTTTTTTGCGAAATGCCGTACTTGTATACAGCTGAAGAATATGCGAACATGCATATTAACTACGGTGAATGCCGTCGTAATGCCTCTGCCGCCGCCAGATTATATCGCGAAAGGTACCCAAATGTACCACCGCGTGTTCATCTATGCACATCTTTCATACTCGCAAGGACGGTTGCCTAGTAATCCTACGGCCGGCGGGAGACCTCAAGAACACAACGGCGACGTAGTTTTAAATGAAATTGAAAGTGATCCCAATGCTTCAGTACGTACGATTGAAAGATCCACTGGAATACCGAAAAGCATTGCTCATCGGATTTTGCAACAAAACAACTACCACCCGTACCATGTGCAACCTAAGCCATGTTCCCCAAACCTGGAGACGTGTCAAAGTGGTTTTCATCCCCTAGGCGGGCCGGCGAGGACATGAATCCGCGAAGGATTTTTAGACCCATAAGCCTGTCCTCCTTTGTTTTGAAAACTTTAGAACGTATCCTAGACTTCCATATCCGCGATAACCTGAGTTCTCCACTGTCGAAATCCCAGCATGCGTATCTCAAAGGGCGGTCCACAGAAACTGCTCTTCATGAGGTCGTGCGTACAGTGGAAAAAACTCTTCACTACAAAGAATATACTCTCGCCACATTTCTTGATATAGAAGGAGCCTTCAACAACATTTTCACTGAATCTATTCAGGAATCTCTCACCGAGTTAGGTGTAGAAGGCTTTATTAGCCAATGGATATTTTCTATGCTCAGTACTCGTATAATCCAAGCAACACTAGGCAACAGTAGTACAACTACGACGGTAAACAGAGGAACTCCACAAGGCGGAGTCATCTCCCCCCTGCTCTGGTTAATGGCGATCAATAAAATCTTGGTGCGACTTGATAGGGAGGGTTTTAAGGTGGTTGCGTACGCGAATGATATGATTATACTAGTATCAGGAAAGTTCCTCTCCGCGATAAGTCAACTCATGGAGAGGGCTCTGGATAAGGTACACTCATGGGCTACGAGCTGTGGCCTCGGAGTAAATCCGGAGAAGACTGAAATGATGCTGTTTACCACCAAAACCAAGGTACCTGCATTCAACCCCCCCCCCCCCCCCCCCCCCCCCCCCAAACTAGATGTAGACCCGAAACTTAGTTGGAAACTCAATACAGAACAGCGAATTAGAATTAAGAAGGCAAGCGTAGCCTTCTATGCCTGTAATAAAACATCCGGTAAGAAATGGGGACTCCAGCCAAAGATGACCCTTTGGATGTACACAGCCGTTGTGCGTCCAATTCTTACTTACGGCGCCATCGTTTGGTGGCCAGCTTTGAGCAAAAAGTACAATATCGACAGAATAAAAAAAGTACAGAGATCGGCGTGCGTGGGTATCACAGGAGCAATGAGGTCTTGTCCAACAGATGCTCTCAGTGTGATCCTGCATCTGATCCCTCTCGAACTACACATCATAAACACAGCTATATGCAGCGCAGTCCGGCTCAGGGAATATGGATGCTGGACCACAAGGCCATATGGTCACGGCAAGGTCCTGGAGATGATTCCAAGTGAAGTGGTTGCGCCCTCTACCGACTACACGATAGTCGGTAGCTGCTTACGATTCGAGAAGCCTGCCGCCTGCTAAACAATCTTCCAGCATCTAACCACAACATCGCTATTTTTTCGAATAGCCAGACTGCCATCAAGGCCATTGATGCAGTCTGCATCTCTTCAAAACTGGTAGAGCAATGCCGGTTTGAATTGAATCAACAAAGCACTCACTCGAGAATCACTCTCATCTGGGTCCCAGGGCACAACAACCATGAGGGAAATGGGCGTGCTGATGAGCTGGCCAGGCGAGGGTCGGCCCTTAACGGCTCTCTAGCAGAAAGAATCGACATTCCGCTTGGTGCCGTTAAGGGCTATATTCACCTTCACTTCCTCCAGCTAGCCAATCGCGGGTGGAACAACCTCACAAGCTGTGTCATATCTAGGAAGACGTGGCCCAGTTTCAACAAACCCAGGTCAAAAGAGTTACTAGGCAAACCAAGACCAGTTATTGCCAAAATCGTAGCTATTATCACAGGCCACTGGCCAGTTGGAGACCATGCGGCCAAGCTTGGTATCCCCACAACACCTTTTGTAGGAGCTGCAAGGATATTAATGAGAAAGAATCTCTATGTCATTTCCTTTGCAGATGTCCGGCCCTGGCGAGGATCAGACAGCAAACTCTTGGCAAACCCTTCTTCGAGGATCTGAGAGAGATAGCGGACAAGAGGATTGGAGAACTAATCCTCTTTCTGAACTCCACGGGCTGGGTTTAAACTTAACATCATCTTTAACTAGCCACTACAACAGGTAGATACGAGTCCGTGGTAACAAAACGGCGCACTTTAAGCGCTAATTGGGTTCCTTTTTTTTTTTGGACCGCCACATTACCTACCTACCTACCATGTGCAACGCGTGGACGGACGAATCACGGACGGACGAATCAACATTTAAAAAAGACGGTTATATGAATTTACATAATCTACATAAGTGGCACAGAGAAAATCCGCATTTGATGCGTGAAGACCGCTCTCAATATCAATTTAAAGTAAATACCATATGTGGACCGGAATTTTAAATGGACAAATAATTGGACCATTTGAGCTGCCAGAAAATTTAAATGGCGACAACTACCTGCATTTTTTACAAAATGATTTGCCGAGTTTATTAGAAGATGTACCACTCAACATCTATCGAGACATGTGGTTTCAACAAGATGGTTGCCCAGCGCATTATGCTCGTCGAGTACGGGATTACCTGAATACTGAGTATCCCGATAAGTTGATTGAACGCCTTGGATCAATTTTGTGGCCTCCTCGCTCTCCGGACCTTAACCCGCTGGATTTCTTTTACTGGGGCTGCATAAAAGAAAAGGTTTATTTTAAATCAGTCGCTAATAGAGACGAACTACGCCACAAAATTTTTGACGCAGGAGAAGAAATTAATGCAACGAGATTCGGACGTCTGGTAAATAGATCTTTTCTGCGGCGATGCAGAGCCTGTATTCGTGCCGAGGGTAAACAATTTGAACATTTGCTTTAGTTTTATAAATAAAATAAATGTAATAAAATATTTTCTTTTGTTTCATTATGATTAAAGTTTGCAATTATACATCAAAAGGGTAAAATATCATACTTTCCAATTTTTGAGTCAGAATTTTAAATGCTCGAAAACGGTTTAAATATTGATAATACTTTTATGGAAGTAGCAAGTGGCAAGTGTTGTACCACTTTGAAATCTTGATGAAATGGGCCATTTTTCTAAAAAAAACTTGCAGATGTTAGTGCAGTAAATTTTTTTTAAAATAAGAGGTGTCAAAGTTAGCTTAAACATTTTTTCTGAATTATGACTCAGTCAAACTTTATTTTTCTTACGAGACTTACAGCATTTATTTTTTGATTTGTGATTGCGATCAAAAGAATGCTTATTGAAGATTATGTGAAAAAAAAAACACAGTAAAATTTGGAAATTTGTGACCACAGAACCTAAAAATGTGGCCTAGGGTATCGATTTTCATTATTTTACTAAATTTCGCTATTATTACTTAACCAAGAGAGATGGATTTTTTTTCTTATTTTTCCCAGCACGGGTTTGATCCACCCTATCACCCGGTGCCCGCTTAACGTTGAGTTTCGGGACACCCTGTATATGTATGTATGTATCTTGTGTGAGTCCTTTGCGGCTTCGGGATTCCACTATATATGTATATGTATATGCTTTGTCCCCTCAGAATTATAGCATATGGTTCTACCTCACGCTCCACGCCTGGCTATGGTACATATGTATGTACATATAAAAAAACGATAGAGGCCTGAACTACGCCCGTAGGGTTACACTCGCTCAGCGCCTCTGTAACGTCGATTTTCTATATCGAACATACTATATATATATATGCCTATAGCTGGGGTTGACTTTATACGCCTACGCCGAAGTATCAGCCGCAATTAATTAAAATTGGCCTAAAAATCGCAAACACTATCAGAAAAAAAAACCAACTATGAAGTACATTGACCTATGTCTAACTTCAGCTCAGCTGTTCACGTAGGTCCGGGTACGAATACCTATGTGGTCGATGCACTTTGTACGTACTCTTTGTCTCACTCATTTTTCTTTGTTCTGTCTGATTTTTCTTTGTTCTATTTCTGTAACTATTTCTCTTCTTATTAGTCGTCCTTTTCTAATCTTTTCTGAGTAGAATATCACTCTCTTTTCCAGATCTGTACGTCAAGATAAGGTTTTTCGGAGTCATGGAAAGAGAGTAGAGTATTGGTGAATTCAAAAACGTCAAGAAACTGTACAGGGTTTCTGTTGCTGTTGCCTTGCTATTGCACTGTTGCTGTTGCCCTGCGCAATTTATTTTGAGATTTATGGTATGAACGATTGTGTTGCAATGGTATGTACAATAGGAGAAATTGGAAAATGTAGTAAAAATATTTACATACATTATATAAATAGAACTTTAACATTGTTAAACGTTTACCTTTCATCCATTTCTCACTTGGAAAAAACAAACAAGAGCTCAAAACAAAGGAAAGCAACAGCAAAACAATTGTTGCGCATATTGCTCTTCTTTGACGTTTGGTTGCGCAGATGTTGCAAAAAAAAAACTCTTGATTTGAGCAACACTGCCAAAATATTGCTTTTTTGAACTTGTTGCTTTAATGTTGCTGCAACACTGCCGCAACACTGCATTTTTGAATTGGGCCCATCTCTCTTCTTTCCAGATCTCTATCGTGGAATCCGTCGGAATTGAGTTTCACTTCAGCTACATATGCGATTCCCTTTCACTTTCTACTGCTATTGTGGAATCCGCCGAGAACGTCTCCTTATCGACAGGCATTGGGGAAAGGTAGTTTCACTGTCAAACAGCTGTCTTTTATTTGTCAATAAAAATTTGTGTAGCTACATTCATTTCGTAAAAGTAAAATTTCTTTAAGTGATTGAAAAAAAATAAAGCACGCAAATGGAGACGGTAGCTCTGTTTTTGGAAGCAGAAGAGGAAGAAGATGAGCGGTCTTCCCGGAGAAGAGTACGACAGAGGTTAAGAGCAACAGTGGATGATTTCATGGAACTTCCAGATCAAATGTGTGTCTCTAGAAACAATTATCTTTTATTTATTTCTAATTTTAATAAAGTTCAATTGGCTTATCAAAAGTGTTTGGCTTAGTAAAGCAGTTGTAGTTTTTTTCCTGTAATTTATATGTAAACAAAAATTGTTTGTTCTTTTAATTTCACTTACATTTTTGCAAACAAAGAAGACGACGTGCAACAGCCAAGGCAGAAATCCGCAATGATTTTGATGCGGATGAGAAATGTGGGAAAAATCCGATTCGAACGTTTTCCACGATATAGTGGAACTGGGGCCTAACTCTGGGGCTTCACTCTGTATTGCTACTCGAAAGTCAAATTTTTGCGAAAGTGCTTTGCGATTCTAATCTTAGCCGGCACTCTGTAAGAAAACAGAATCGAATGGAAGTATTGCCAACTGAGGCTATGAAATGTGCGAATCTAGTTTCGAGTATCGAACGCTGAAATGTCACTTTGGAGCAAAATTTGTTCCAAAGAATTTTGTGTTTTATTTATATTTGAGAAAGAAAGTTAAATATATGTTATAGAAATGGAACTGGATGCTGTCGAATCCATCCATCCATCAAGATAACATACAGGGAGAAAGAAAAACGCAGGCGAATTAGAAATAGGTCGAAAATAATGGAGTTAAGTGATAAAAAGTAGAAGAAAAATATAGCAGTGGTTGGTTCAACCCGAAACTGAGAGTATTAGGTGGGAAATACACGATACAACCGTCGTACCGGCATCGGCATACTGTTGTATGCAGCACACACATACAATTTGCATACGACTTACGTATAACCGGACATTTTATTCAGCCATTTTACACAAACACACCATATAATTCCCATACAGTTTGTGTATGTTACAGCAGTTGTACAGTCAAGACCATGCGTCCATACGATATCGGCACAACGGTCGGTTGTGTGAATACACACGACACAATTATCGAATACAACACCAAAGCTGTGAAACCGTTCGTAGAACAGTTGTATCGTGTATTTCCCACTTTACTCATTCTATCCACTGCTACCTTCAAGAGAAGTTAAGGTGGAGCATTTACATTTGATTTTTGGTGGACTGCCCTCATGTTCTAAAACACGTTTTAATCAAATAATTTCACAAAACTATTTTATGTATATCACTTTCATTGTATTTCAAGTTAAAAATAACATTAGATGCCATAAAATGCTTACATTTTAAAAGAAACGCAATTGCTTATCTCAACATCCGCAAACCAAATAGCAATAGAACAAAATTATGCGAATTCGAGTTACTTTGACATTTGGTTTAGCAATACAGAGTGCCAGATTTGCGATAAGAAATTGACATTGAAGTTGGCAACAAAAGTTTGTTCGATTGTCATAAATTTGGATTTGCGATTCGAATTACAGAGTGCCAATTCTGCGAATTCGAATGATTTGATTTTAGAGTAGCAATACAGAGTGAGGGCCCTGTACTGCTATTCTAAAGTCAAATCATTCGAATTCGCAGAATTGTCACTCTGTAATTCGAATCGCAAATCCAAATTTATGACAATCGAACAAACTTTTGTTGCCAACTTCAATGTGAATTTCTTATCGCAAATCTGGCACTCTGTATTGCTAAACCAAATGTCAAAGTAACTCGAATACGCATCATTTTGTTCTATTGCTATTTGGTTTACGGATGTTGAGGTAAGCTATTGTGTTTCTTTTAAAATGTAAGTCTTTTATGACATAAAATGTTATTTTTAACTTAAAATACAATGAAAGTGATATACATAGCATAGTTTTGTGAAATTACTTGATTAAAACGTGTTTTAGAACATGACGGCAGTCCACCAAAAATCAAATGTAAATGTTCCACCTTAACTTCTCTTGAAGGTAGCAGTGGATAGAATGAGTAAAGTGGGAAATACACGATACAACTGTTTTACGAACGGTTTCACATCTTTGGTGTTGTATACGATAATTGTGTCGTGTGTATTCACACAACCGACCGCTGTACCGATATCGTATGGACGCATGGTCTTGACTGTACAACCGCTGTAACATACACAAACTGTATGGAAATTATATGGTGTGTATATGTAAAATGGCTAAATAAAATGTCTGGTTGTACGTATGTCGTATGCAAATTGTATGTGTGTGCTGCATACAACAGTATGCTGATGCCGGTACGACGGTTGTATCGTGTATTTCCCACTAATACTCTCAGTTTCGGGTTGAACCAACCACTGCTATATTTTTCTTCTACTTTTTATCACTTAGCTCCATTATATTCGACCTATTTCTAATTCGCCTGCGTTCTATTATTTCTCCTTGTGTGTCAACTTATTTATACTTTCTATATTTAACTTTCTTTCTCAAATATAAATAAAACACAAAATTTGCTTCAAAGTGACATTTCAGCGTTTGATACTCGAAGCTATAATCTGTTCAATTTATATTTTCAGTACAGGGAAGATAGGATATTTGCCTTTCACCCTTACTGTTATGGATTTCAATAAGCTATCTCCATTTCAAAGCTCGCACATGGTTGCCGTAGTTACCATTCTAAATTGGCATAATTCTCTCATAAATCTCGGTAGGGTTACCAACTGTTTATTAAGATTTCATGAACAGAAACATGTAGACCGTAAACTAAATCTAAAAAAATTAAATTAAATCTATCTTTTTCTACACCACCAAGAGGTAAGATAGTATGCGCGTTTTTTTAAGAGTCCCCCAAAAGGCCTAATCTCTTTTAAAGTAAAAATAAATCACAGAAAAAAAACGTAAATGTATGTAATGTATGAAAATGTTTATTGCACTGCCCTTTTTTAAATATTATACACAAAACCCTCTTCTTTTTATTTTTATTTTCATGAATAAAAAAACTATTTAGCACTTCAAAATCAAACAAACTTCAAAATCGAACTCCATCAAAAACTTGCTCAAATAGTAATTCTTCCTTAAAACAAATAGCCAACAAATATTGTACAGCTGCATTTTAACCGTTTTTTCAAGAAAAAAAAACAAAAAGATATAACTGCTTGCAAGCAGAAAAACACGCAGCGACAACACCTTTTTCCTTAAACTTAAAATATATGATCCCAAAAGCTCTAAGAAAGCTTCAATTCTGAAATCTCCATAGCAAAAACGAAAGAAAGAGGTATTATAATTTCCATCAACGGACATATGGTAACTCTGAATCAATGTGTTTTTTTTTTTTAATAAATACAATAAGCGAGAGGCAAATTGTCGATCAGTCTCCTCATAGCCGGGAAGCAGATAGGTTATGTTTGGATGTACGTGGGTTTATGGAATATTACAAAAACAATTTCAATGTAACTCATGGTTCCGTTTTTAATTTCAGTGGCAATTTCTTAAGTAGAGTGCCATGCAAACACCAGCAGGCACCAGTGTGTTTGAAAAAGCTCTTCCATAAGCCCTGTACTGAAAATATAAATTGAACAGAGTATAGATTCGCACATTTCATAGCCCCAGTTGGCAATACTTCCATTCGATTCTGTTTTCCTACAGAGTGCCGGCTAAGATTAGAATCGCAAAGCACTTTCGCAAAAATTTGACTTTCGAGTAGCAATACAGAGGCCCCAGGGTGTGTGTGGGACACGACATGACTGCCCAATACGCACAACGACTGCAATTTTTTGTTTGCCTAGTTCTTAACAATGTGTTTAACAAACAACTGGGGCCTTATTTTGTATTGCGTTTCTATAGCAAATGTATACAAACTCAATTTCCAAAACGTCACTTAAACGTTTGATAGACGTTTTGACAATCTAAGTTTCGGAAATGTTGGATTTTGAGTTGGAACCATACAAAATACCAATTCATTTTAGAATCGGATTACATTTTCGAATGGCAATCCGAATCCGAAAGCAGTACAAAATAAGGCCCCTGGTCTCGGTAAACTAAGAAATTAAAAAGAACATTTTTAAAATTAACATAACTAAATACTACTTTGCTGAAATATGAAAGAGTAGAAACATGGTACAGTGTTTAAGTACAAATAAACGAGGTCCACATTTGTATTCAAAGTTTTTATATGATTGAAGATTTATACAAACTATATATATTTTATAAATACTCAAATGCCAGCTAATTATCATAATATATTTTAAACAAAAAGTAATCTGAACAATGTCCATTTAAAACATTCACCAAACTGAAATGTTTATTAAATAAACCATATACATATATGTATGCTTCGAATTAAAAAAAAATATAAATACGTACAGTAAAAGAAAAATAAAGTAAGTCTCTGGTTGCAAAAATTTGAAAGAATTATAAATGTCCATGTAAAAATTACGAATTTATTCTGGTTGTTTACTGAGCTAATCACTTATTTTATATACTATTTTAATGTTATTAAGTAAATTCAACACAACTCTGAAGGAGTTTACACTTATTTATTCTTTTAATATTAGTAACAATGTCCTTGAATAGATATTTGATTACTTAGGCACTGTGTTCATTATAAATTAAAAACAAACATTAGAAATATGTATCAGAAAGGAAGAAACTATTAATAATTTACATCCTTACTGCCTTAAAACGTTAGTTGAGTTTTATTGGGTATAATTATTGCTGAAATTTCGTCAGAAAGAACATATGCCTTACACAATATTGTATTTAATCTTAGAACAATTATCTCTAAAATATTTAAATGAAAGTATCGTTAGCTCATATTTCATAGTATTGTAAAATCAGTCAATTTCTTAAATGTTGTTACTTGTATCTTCTACATAACAAATCAGAGTTTATTCAGAAAATCATTCAATTCTTCCTTTCATTAAGCTAAATTATAACCGAAATATAAAAAAGGCATACTAGTATTTATAAACGAAAATTTATAAGAAAACATATTTTTGAGTGATGAGAAAATAGAAAAATTAAGATTAAAAATACATCAAATAATTAAATTAAATCGTATTTTACTTGGACATTTCCCTTACATAAATTAACTTTTTCGGATACCCTCTAATATAACCTATGCATTTTAGATATTTAAAGTAAGGGCTTTAAAAGCTAAATCATATATTACCAATAAGAAAATGGTGTATGATATTTGAATTTCTCATAGTTAAACAAATTGATTTATAATTAACAGTCAGAGTTTTAATCGCTTTATTACTATTTTCTTTTATTTTACTTTATTTAATTCTACTTTATTTTTCTCTATGAAATATTTAATTAATTATATTTATAATTACGTCAGGTGATTCTTGCGTTAATTTTTGAACTTATCCCATTTTAAGTAGTAGTAGAAGTTAATATTACCTATTTCTTAATTTAGTAAAGTGTCTCTTTTTAAAATATTTCTTTAATTTAACTTTTTTTATAATATATTTGTATATAATATATATTTGTAACCGAATACAATTCTCTGCCGACGTTTTGTTTATATAATGTATGACAATTAAATAAATCATCTAATTTTATAATGCAAAAGAAAGTAATACATTTCATTGTGTATACGTGCAATTTTTTTTCGTCACCGTTGTTTAAATTAACAATAAATATTTTTAAACAGTTTCTACGATCAGACGGCAAATTTAGTTATCAGTTTCCGCAGTTGTTTTTTTTTAATACATATTTAGCAAACATGTTTTATATATATATAATTAGCTAAATTTCATAATTGTGTCAAATATTTGATGTATATCAATAAATTGAAAGTTTGAATACATCTGTGTAGTTCAATATTTTATACAAGTTTCTGAATCAAAAAAGCTACTTTAAACAGCCTGGGATGCAGGGTATGGCGGCTGCGATGAGCTGTCATTGCCATATGCTGATCTTGGACCGGCCCCATAGGTTGATGCACCTTGTTCTTTAGCGTAGTTGCTATACTCGTAATCGTAGCCCGATGACCCGTAGCCACCATAATCATATTCGGAACCCGATTTAGAAGCAGAATTACCTGGGCCTGCTCTGGGAATTCCCCCAACAGGTCCAGCTGAAGATGGACCTCCAGCAGCCCACGTTTGAGCGCGCGAATACATGTCGGTAGCTGTACCACCTCCTGCAGCCGGTGCAGCTGGACCTGCAGAATTCGGCGGTATATTCCATGAGTTCCAGCTTCCACCGCCGGATGGTCCGGACGGGCCTCCAGTTGAGGTTGAACTGTACATATCGTATCCACCATAGCCTTGAGTTTGTTGTGGTCCTGCGTAGTTACTCCATTGAGGCGGCGGTCCTTGTGGGCCCGGTGGAGCACCCCAACCTTGGTAGGAGCCTGGTCCGCTACTTCCATACCCATACCCTTGTTGTTGAGGCGAAGTGCCCCACCCCTGATAGCCTGGCATCATATTTGGCGCTCCAATAGGCATATTTAGAGGTGGTCCACCCATTTGGCCATTTTGACCTTGGAGCATATTAATTGGAGCGTGATGTGGACCCCAATGGTTACATTCATTGCCCATCTTGCCATATCCGCCACCAACACCACTATTATTGCTATTATTACCGGATCCGTCTCGGGGTTCAGCTTTTTTTATTTCAACCTTGAAGAGATAAATAAAGAACCATGCTTAGATTTCTTATTTGAAATGAAATACATATCTAAAACTAATGAACTTGTTATACATATTGCTTAATGTTAAAATAGTTTATACAGTACTATAATCGGTTCAGTTTTTTTCAGCTTAAAGACATACCGCTATTTTAATGCTGCTTAAACTTAGGAAGCCTTTGGCCAAAACCTTATTCACTAAACCACGGGAAGAGGCAGGGTTAAGTTAAAAGCCGAAATTCACTTGATTTTCCATTGCACTTATACTTACAGGGAGAGCTACCGAACTTTAGCTTTTAACCGATCTAAGTAGATCGATAGGAAGAGTTTGGGTGAAAACGAAGCGCATGTTGCCGCCAAATATCAAATTCAGCAGTGAGTCGAACGTTTTCGACGACGGTTGTCTTTTTTCCTCTTTTAGATTGTATAAACGACTTCGACGACGGTTGTCTTCTTTCCTCTTTTAAATTGTAAAAACGGTTTTCCAGCAATCGCAGCATTTTCATTTTCTTAACATGTTTTTCTCCTTATAGCGCGAACATTGCTGGCGATTGTTGAAAAACCGTAACAATTCCACACTAGAAGACAGTAATGCACAGAACAACATTCAGCAAAGTTTTGAAGTTTAACAGAACAGAAAACTGTTCTGTTTCACCTACATTATAATAAAAAAAATATTACTATTTGCATTCATTCTTCCTCGTAAAACTTATGCAGCTTACGATTTCACTATAGCCCTCAAAACCATAACCGAATCGAAGATATCATATTTTTTTTGTTTTACAATTGTCAGCACACCTTGCCATTCGTTCGATAATTCACACCGAAAATTCGAAAACATTGCAAATTCATATTGGAATGAAATTCACCACAGGGGTGAATAACTGTTAAAGCATGGAATCTTTTGTCAAAACGGTAATGTCGTTGCACGTGTAATAATTAGATTTTACTTTCGAGCCCTTTTCACACTGCAGTCACCGCTAAACAGACGGATCTACATACAGCTTCTAAATATCAACGCGACACATGCGCCTTTGTACAGGCAATCAAAAAATGCACATCTGTGACAATCTCCGGTATCTTGAAACAACTAGGAGAGCTTTCTTCGTCTACGAGGAAAATCTCTGCGTTGATTGCCTGGGAGCTGGACACGAAGAAGACAATTGGCAAAGTTAAAATACATGTCGTGTAAGCCAAATCCGTCACACGCTACTTCATCGTGAAGCAACGATTTCCACCGCCACCGCAACCCCAAACACCAGTTCTATCACATTCTTCTAAACACAGCCATTGTCAAAGTCATGGATAATTCCGCAAGTTACCAGCCAGGCAGGTTCCTGTTTCGACGTCTCCCATGTTACGTTTAAAGGATCTAGTTACGAAAAACGTCAGCATCTACAGTTATTGAAGGAATCGGCGCTACCGCAGCTGGAACTTCAGGGGTGAAATTGAGCCAACCCCACGCACTACGCCATTTTTACAAGAACGGTTCGAGCTCATTATATCTAAAATAACAACCAATTCACCGCCTATAGTTACCACAAATTTATTTGCCGCATATCAGCAGGCTTAAGGTAGTTGATCCTCTCTTCCATACACCAGCTACCGTGGATATTCTCCTAGGATCGGATCAGTTTCTAGGAACTGGCCTAGTTAAATGCACCATCGGAACCCCAGTAGTGCAACAATCTACTCTAGATGACGTTCTGTTTCGGAAAATAGCCGATTTGACACCCAAACACACCACGTCAACCACAGTCTGTACACAGATGCCTCGTTAACAAAGGCTGCATCGAAATTCTGACAAATCGAATCATTACCCATGATCAAACACTTAACGATCGAGGACAAGCTGTGTGAGTAATCCTTTGAGTGGTCAAACTGACATTCAAGCTCGACTGCCCTCCGGGAAAATCCCGTCATTGCGCCATTCCTGCATTAATCTGAATGAAAGCGTTATTTGCAAGAGACAAACATCTATACAACCTATATAAAGTCTTCATTGAAGAATTCCTCAACCTAAGCCATATGGAGGAAGCAACACAACCTCCAAAACCAGCTAACCATTACTATATGCCGCACCTCTACTGATTTTTCCCTCAACGATTCGCAAATGGTCCATCCGCAACTACGAGCAGATCTTTTTTCAATACTTCTTTGACTGCGTACTCTTCGCTTAACTATGTGCGCAGATGTGAAAAAAATGTATCGCCAAGTACGAGTAGACGAGGAGCACATCATTGACTGTTACAAATATTTGGCGCAACAGCTCTTTAAAGGGGCCAGGGCCTAGCTTCTCGCAACCACTCATGTTGTGTGCGTTATATTTTTCACACGGATGGAAGGGACCTACAGTTTAATGCCGACTCCGAACGGCGATTTGAGAAGCTTTTTCATGACAATAATACTCTCGGATGTTTGTCAGACGATCGCGAGAGGTGGGACCGTGAAAAAACTTTTTGGTGTTTTCTGGGATTCGAACTTGGAACCTCATGCGTAGTGATCCGACACACTAACCACTTACGCCACGGCGCCCACATCATTGACTGTTGTTGACTGCTATTTACGAGGTCGCTTCCGCTGATCTTCAACAGTTTGCTTTAGACGATGGCGAAGATTGTCCAATACTGTGTAACTTCTATATGAACGATCTGTTGACTGGATATTTCGAAGCATCAAAATTGCAACTTCTACAAATTCAGATATCATTTAATTTAAAACTAGGTGAATTTTATATCAGAAAATAGTCCTCAAATTCTTCGCGAGTTCTCAGTGGTGTACAAGGGGATAAACGTGAAGGATGCACCCTATAAATTTTTCCGAATAGACAAAATTAGGACTCCAATGGAACCCGTTCCTCATTGTTCAGGTTCATGAAACATCGAAAATTTAACTAAACGGTTACTTCTTCCAGATGCCTCTAAGCTATTCGATCTTCGGATCCTCGGAAGAGTTAAATAGCTGTGCCAATAAGTTTAAAGAGGGAATTAAAACAGCGCTGCTGTCTCAAAAACTGTTAAAATAAATGAAAAATGTGCTGAATGGTAGAACAACGATTTATGCAATTTATAACGAAGAAAGATAATCTTATACGACAGGGCAAGGTCGATTATAACCGACTCTTCCAATATCTCGAGACTTCATCTAAAATCATTCGAATGATTTACTATATCTACATACTTCGGCCGAAGCAGCGAGAACCGAAAATGAGCGCAAAGGGTAAACATCTCGAAAGGATAAATATCTCGAGACATCGTCTGAAATCATTCGAATGATATACTATACCTACATACTTCTATCCTACAAAACAAAAACTCATGACTTATCTTTCATGTCTCAATTCTGAATTCGTGTAACTACAGAGTAGCATTATATAATCGAATGATAATTCGAGATATGAGTGCTATATGTGTAACCGAGGAAAATAGTACTCGATTTTAAAGGTGGATAGTAGCAAAGGGAATGAATCGAGTACTATTTTAATCGTGATATGAGTGGAAGAACCGAAAACTTTGTTTGTGTATTTAACTACTTGAGGAGTGTGTTCTCATATGCATATAGCACTCATATATCGAATGATCATTCGATTATACGGATCATTCGTGTACTAATGTCTCGATTCTTTAAATCATTCGAATTATGCCCATGACTGTTTAAAACTGAAAAAGAAATTGCTAACGCATTAACCTTTTTTTGTAAACCCAAATCCTTATTCAGATAGTATTGCTGCCCATAATAGTTTATTTAACCCTTAAAAGCCCAGTGTATCTTTAAAGATACAACCATTAAAAAATTATTTCTTCGTTAGTTTTGACTTTATTTACTTATGGCTTACTATTTTTGCTTTATTGACTCAAAATATATCCATTGTAAAAAAAAAATAGACCCATAGTTTTTAAATTAAATTACTTATAACGAAATATTTGAATTTTTTAATTTTAAACAAATTTAAAAGAAAAAAACTTTTTTTTTTGAATAACTTTATAGTTGGTAACACTGCTGTTACAGAAAAAATGTATCCTGGTATACGTATATATTATGAAGTAAAATACAGTTATTTTAACCAAATACGATATATCCAACTTATATAACATAGCGGTAAATGGTTGTATCTTTAAAGATACACTGGGCATTGCGGCCTATATCATGATTTCGGTTGAATTTTGCTTATTTCTTTATTTGTTGTGTATTCAGAGTAGTTGTGTATCGTTACAAAGTGCAAGTTAGTTGGTTGTGTTCCTTCATTTTGTAATTTAGTTGTGTATCAGTGCAGTTAAACTAGTTTGAAGGTATATACCATATTTATATAAGTTTACATAACAGTACACTGTAATTTTGATATATAAATTACAATTATTGTATTAAAAATTGCAGATTGTTCAAGAAAAAATATCCACAAAAATTAGTAGTTCTCGTATATACATATGTTGCTTTATGCATTGTATCGTTCCTTAAAGAAGTAAAATTTGGATTGCGATTCAAACGGAAAATAATTCTATATACGGTAGTTGGTGTGCTTGTTCGCTTTTTTTATTTTTTCTTATTCGCATTTTTTCCTAATAGGTCTTAGATTAAGTATGGCTTTCTCTAAAATTGACGGTGTGAAGATGACTGACGAAGATGTCAGTGCATTGCTGCATGATTTTAGTTTTGACAGTACTGATGATTTGGATGATGACGTTGATGAGCTTTGCGAACCAACATCCGTAGCAGGTGTAAGCAAAATTGTAGTGGTAACTGACGATAATGAGGGTAGTGTAGATGAGATGGCTGAAGAGCGTGGTTTGCCGATGATTTCGATCTTAGCATGTCAATAAATGATAGTTTCGTTAGTATGATAAACAATGACAATGCAGATCCAGGTCATTTCATACCGGATCCAGTTCCTTCACTATCATCGATTCCATCCATAAGCAGTTCTTGGAATCCATTTCCCTCACAATTTTCTCAAACAAAAATTACCCCAAAGTCCGTGGAATTTGAAAAAGTCATGTGGAAGAAAGCGAACCTTGCTTATAATGCGAACAAGTGAGATTTGGAGGTGATACTAGCATTCCAGAAATTGTACAGACTTTAGAAACGCCCTATCAAGTTTGGTCATATTTGTTTCCAGAGACATTGGAGCAACGAATTGTGGACGAAACCAGAATCTATTCGGGGGTGAACGAGTCATTCCAGTTTGATATGTCCGATTTACGAAAGTTTATTGGTATATTATTTTACATGACATATTTTAACCTTCCGAGCACTAGAGATTTTTGGACCGAAAAATTACACCGTTGCGTACCGATAGTTCAAAATCAAATGACGAGAAACAAATTTGAAAAAATTCGGCAATATATCCATTCCGGCCAGGGCCGGAAAACGAGATGACCCCGATCGCGACCGCCTTTACCTTGTAAGACCTCTAATCGAATATCTTAACAGCACTTTTGGAAGCATACCACGATTAGACCGGCTTTGTGTCGATGAGCAAATGTGTTCATCAAAAATTGGACATTTTATGAAGCAATATTTACCAAACAAGCCTTAAAAATTGGGGATTTAAGCTATTTGTTTAATGCGACACAAGCGGATTCGCGTACAAGTTTGAAATTTACATCGGATCCCCTGAAGGACCTTCTCAAGGCGAACCAGATCTGCAACCATCGGCAAATATTGTTATAAGATTGCTCCGGGAAGTCCCACGGTATAAAAATTACATTATATACTGTGACAACTACTACACAACCCTGCCTTTGGTGACATATCTTCGAACTCAAGGCATACTTACAGTTGGTACTATACGTCGTAACAGAATACAAAACTGTAAGCTACCGGAAGAAAAGATGATGATGAAGTGCGAACGTGGAACAAGCCAGGAATTTGTTGCTTCTATTCACGGCATGGATGTTACGTCCATATCTTGGAAGGACAACCGGGTTGTCAATCTCGTGTCAACATATGTCGGAATAAAACCGCCTTATTCTTCTAATTCAGATAGTCAAACGGGTCTATGTGTAAGGAGGTTCGATAGAAAAGAGAAGTCTGTCAAAATGATACCATGTCCACAAATTATTAAAGACTATGGGACGCCATAAAATAGGCATGAAAAGCCGAAAATGAACAAACCGGTTATTTTTTCATATGCTAGATATGACTTCAGTAAATGCATGGATATTGCATAAAAGGATCAATAAAGGCCGCCGTGAATACAAACAAATGAGGCTCATCGATTTTAAATTGGAAGTTGCAGATGTTATGTTTAGTTACGGCTCTGTGGAACCTAACAAACGTGGGCGACCGACATCTTTGGAATCACTCATTCAAACCAAACGTTCCAAGCCAAATTCATCCAATGCTCCTCCTAAAGACATACGGCTAGACTTGACAATTATCGACAAAAAGGGACGGTTCAAGTTACCTAATTGTTCAGGACAAACAAAAATGTACTGTTCTAAATGTAAAGTAAATTTATGTTTAACGGCAGAAAAAAATTGTTTTTATTATTATCATAACTCATAAATTATCCTATAGCTAACTTGTTTGGTTTTTTGCTTGCTTTTGTAGTTTTTTTCCATTCATATCATTTTTCATTTTTTAATTTACTAAATAAATACCTATGTAATAATTTATACTTTTTACTAATATTTGTTTTTAATCAAAGATACCTATGTATATCTAAATTTACAAAATGATTGTATTTACTGAAGATCTTCTTGGTTGCTTGTGTTTCTCTATTTCATAATTTTTTTTTACTAAATAATAACCTTCACATTCTTTTAATATTATTTTCTGTATATATACCAATATTTGAATTAACAAAAACGGTGCAATACTACCTCATTATGTACAATTATCCGTTTATCTAATAAACTAAAAAAAAATCCTATGCATTCGTTATAATTTTCTTTCCGAATAGCTGTGGGGGGTTAATGCCCAATGTATCTTTAAAGATACAACCACTTTTTTGTTAATAACTTAACTTAATAAAAAAAAAAATTTTTTAACAGTGGATTTGTTGTTTTTGTTTCCGTTTACATACAATATATTTTTTTCATCAAAATCGGTTTCCTTGGACATTTAAGGGTTAAATTTAATCAAGTGAACCTGTATGAACTTAAAGATATGATCAAACCAATGACCAAAAAAAATGGACTGTTCTGGGCTAAATTGTAGTATTATTCTCGATTGCAAGCGTGAAATTCTTCGGAATTTATTAAAAATAGTAAACTTGACGTTAATAAATTGTGTCTTTCTTGAAACATGGAAAAAAAAAATTACTACTATCATCCATGTGCACGTCAGTTTTAGTGAACTTATTCGCATCAGTGTTTCGTTAATCTAAAGAAAAAGAATGTCGAAACCGAAAGGAAAATGCATCTTCAACGCAAAGTTCTCGAAAGTCGACACATTGAAAGCGAATCTCATGGTGAAATGCAATTTAACATATTCATGAGTGGAGTTCTACAACTTTTTGAAAACGAAGCCAGATTTACTCCTCCAAATTGCTAAAAAGGAGAAATATTCCACCAAAAGTGATGTCAATGCGAGTGCGATTGACGTTAAAGACGACGAAGTTGTAACAATGTTGGTTGATTGGTTGGTATAAGGGCATAAGTACTTTTGACGAATAAAATATGAATTTGCGGCAGACATTTTTTTATATCATATTTGATATTCTTTTTTTTTATTCATTTCGATATCCCGCGAAATTGTCTATTTTAGTGGAGTTTTCCTTTTTTTCGGCCAAAAAAGATGGTAAGTTTATCCATATTAGATCATTGGTGCGGTGTATGCATTACAATAACAATAAGAGATGTTGCTTTTCATTTGGATCTATTTCCGTAATCCAAAAACTAGTTCGCCTATTCCTTGCTAGGTTAAACTTTTATCGACAATTGTCAAAACTCTTATTGCCAGATTAGAATATGAAATACTTTCTGCACTTTAAATATTATTAAGAGGGAAAAAAAGAATTGCTACTTTTAAATAATTTAATTTTTGATTGAAAACATGTCTCCGAATCTAACCCCGAAGGACGACGCAATAGAGGGAATCATTGCCGTAGGTGGCGCGCACAAGTTCAAGGGGACCTCGACCAACATGGAGTGCGCAACTGGAGGAAATTAGCTAAAGACCGAAGTAAATGGAGAGGCTTGTTGGTTGAGGCCCAGGTTCACCCCGAACTGTAGCGCCACCTAAGTAAGTAAGAATGAAAACAATAATAAGTTGTACGCCAGAAGAAACAAATGCTATTCTAAATGGATATAGCAAGAGACGTGCAAAATTTCAGCACACAATAAGCCATATTCTGAAAGGCGTTAGATGAGGAAACTATAACCACAAGACACAACGTAAATTGTTCTTGATCCAGATCGTTCTATTTTCGTCGTGTGATCTGATCTGGATCATGGGTGATAATAAAACACGGCTATTGACTACAAACTTAAATTCAATGAACATGTGATTGGGGGTAGTAATGGTGCAGTGGTAACATTGTCAATTATCACGCTAATGGTTCATGGTTCAAATCCTGATGTCAGCAAGCATTTATCTATTTGTCATGAAATATATAGTCAGTCCGATCAATTGAGAAAGCTTATGTGAACACTACTGCGAAGGCACAACACTGGCAGTAGCTTGGTCGTATGGCTGGATAAATTGTTCGCTCTGTTGATGATAATTTGCCTATGACATCGGTTATCGGGGAAAAAATACAGTGAATCAGAAGCAAAGACAAAAAATAAAAAAATCTTCCTAGTTATTTGGACACCACCCCCGAGTTTCTCTGAAGCATAAACAACTGAGCTTCAAACCACTACGCCAAATCTTTTTTTCTCTCTCTCTACCTGTCCTTTCCAATGCCCGCACCGTGTGTAAACATGTTAAGGGTATTCATAACTCCTTGAGTCTCGAAAAAGATAGGATTCTTCAAACGAATTTGTAGAAATTTTTTCTTTTTAAACTAATAAAAAATACAAACAAACAAACAACCAAATTATAAACAAAAAAACACATTTCTATTTTTATAATATACCTATGTTTATGTATTCGTTTCTTTTATCAGCACATATGTACATATAAAATTATGTAAGTGATGAATTCGGTGAATCGATTGATTAATCGATCGACTTCAAGATTTTATCGAAACAACGGATATTGAAATCTCAAATATATATATTATACGTACATGTGAATATAAAACGCAGGAAGCGTTTAGATTTTAAATGAAATCACGAAATCTCGGATTTGGACTCGGTGAAAATATACCATTGTCATGGAGTTTCCCGAAAACATCTCTAACTACTTGGTTCAAAATTAATATTTGACTGTCTTACAAGATTTTTGTCAAAACAGCGTAGCAGTATTTCTAAAAAAAACAATAACATATAATTGGGATATTTTAGACAGACAGTGTTTCTTTATGACAGTAAATAAATCGGATTCGATGGTTGTTGTTGTGGTTGTAGCAATTATGTTGATTCGTATGGTTCAAACGTTAAGGTGGTGCAGGTGGGTTGTCATCAGTGAGGTCGAGGCCCAGGAAAGCGGCAGCTTCGACTGGGTGAGTCCATAAGGATCTTGGTGTAAGTGTTGTGGGATGCGACGGACAGCTGAACAAATGGGCGGTGTTATGTGGTGACGAGCCACAGTCTGGGCATTGATCAGTGATACTGATTCGATGGTTACACTGGCTGGTGGAAACAGTGGAAAATATGTACAAACAAAAGTGAGGAATTTCGATCCATTAATACGCTAAGAACGATTGAGAAAATTATTGAGATGGTGGTAAAACAACAAATGGTGGAATATCTTGTAACCAACAATATCCTATCGATGTATCAATCTGGTTATAGAAAAAATTATTCCTGTAAGGCAGCGGTTAATCTCATAATAAACGAATGGAAGGATGACGGAAAGAAAAATAAAATAATCTTTTCTTGGATTTCAAACGTTCTTTTGAAGCAATTATCAAAGAAATACATTTGTAAAAATTGTATAAGCACGGAGTACAGGATAAAGAGCTTGAATGGTTCAGATACTTTTTGACAAATAGGGTACAACAGAGTAAGCTAAACAATAGGGTCCGATTTCATTGAGGATGAACAAGGAGAGCCGCAAGGGTCAATTCTAGGTACACTTTTATTTATCAACAATTTTATTATTAACAACAATGAAGTTTTGTAATATTCTTTTATACGCCGATGTTACGGAGATATATGGTATTCTGAGGGAAAGCTGATGAATGCAGAAGCAAAATTAAGTTCGATATAAATCGATTAAACCTCCTGTAGTTAAAAATGAACAAATTGAAACTGAACGAGGATACAATTAAATTAATGGAAATAAATCTACAGAGCGTAACAAACATCGAGATAAATGGAAAACAAATTGAACACGTAAACAGAATCAAATATCTGGGAATGATCATTGATAAGGAGTTAATATAAATATGCATAAACATGTGGACTACATAGGCAAGAAAATTTGTGAAAAAATTGGTTTCTTCAAAAGGATCAGAAAACAAATGGATGACATAACAGCTAAATTAGTTTAATCTCCGGCATATATGCTGAGATTTCATTTCATTCGTTTTATTTAGCATAACTCTAGTATTTAAATTCAAGTTTACAATTTGAACTTAATCTAAGGTAGATTCATGTATAATTCATAATACATCTATTAAAAAATGGGTTTAATTACGCATGTGCAAAATTACTTTTTATGTATATAATGACATTTCTTTTAATTATTCGTAAATTCGATGTGGAAAACTCGTAATAATAATAAAACTGTCATGTACAAAGGATTAGCTTTGTACAACATGCTGCCATCCAATATTAAAAATTGTCAAAATGCATTTATTTACAAAAGCTCATTATTAAATTATGTAAATGAAAGTTTTTTTTAGTGTTATTTAGTTCGCGATATTTTGTTTCTTAATGTATAATTGAATTTTAAAATATGAATAATAAAAGCCTAATATTATTTTTAATGGTTATATGTATGTACCAAATAAACTATACGTCGTCCCAACCAGCATAGTGATTTACAAATAATGTTCTCGTAGGTTTCTTCCTCCTCCCTATAGAGACGGCACTCTGTCTAAGGAGACATATTCAACTTGTTAACGTAGTATCGTATCCTATGAACTAGACAGTTTGTATTCTCATTTATTAATCACTGTTGGGGCATCTGCCCATTTGATATCGCAAAAGGGTTCTGGACCTACGAATTCAGTAGTTGACCCCATCCCTGCTAATTCATCAACTCGTTGCCTACAATGCCTTTATGAGCGCGAACCCAACCCAGTACAACTTTTTTGTATTCAGCAAGTGTATGAATGTTGTAGACCAGAAAAATATGTACAGTGGTGGAAAACTAATTAGAAACAAACAATTTTTTGTAGAAAATCAACTTGAAAATTTGCATTTCTCTTAAAAATGTTATATTTGAAATCAAATCGTATTGTCCATTACAATAACTTAATAAATTCATAAAAAAAAAGTAATAGAATTTTAGTAATATACACATTCAAGGGTGGAATTATAATTAGAAACAAAAACAAAGTGGGTACAAAATAATGAATAAAAATACAATGAAATGCAAAAATAATTTGAAAAAAAAAAAAAAAACTGATATTTGGTAGGATACTCCCTAGCAAGTACAGCTAGGCATCGTCTTGGCAAGCTAGCTACCACCGGTAGATATTCAAATAAATATGGCTCCATATGGTTTTGCAGAATGTCCCTGTACACATGTCGATCCATACGTCCACAGATTCGGACAATAGGGCCAACGCCATACCAGGAAAATGTACCCCACACCATCACGCTTCCTCCACCATGTTTAATGGTCTTAATGGCGTACTTAGGGTCTAGTTCTTTATTTGGAGGGCCGTCGGACATAGCGTTTACCTTCAGTACCAAACATGTTGAACTTCGATTCGTCGCTCCAGAGTACTCTTTTCCAAATTGAGAGCGGTTTTTGTGCATGCTCTTTTGTAAATTGTAACCGACGTTTGGATTTTTTAGCGAAACGTTAAGCTTTTTGCAGACAATGCACCCCCGCAATCCCACTTCTAGGAGACGATTTCTTATGGTTCTTGGTGTTATCTGTGCACTCAATTGGGAGGATACAGTCAAATGGATGGCCTTGCTAGTCAAAAAAGGATTCGCCTTACTCAACCGACAAATAAGTCTATCCTTTTTAGCCGTGGTTTTTTTTTTTAGCCCTTTATTTTCTTTTGGGATTCTCAACACTCCCTGTTTCAGTGTACACCTTTATAGCACCGTAGACCATCTTTTTGGAGCATAACAATTCTGATGAAATAGCATCCATAGAGGCTCCCTGATGGCAGTACTTTTGTACAATCAGTTTCCTCATTTCTGGTGTACAGCTTTTGCTTTTTCCCATTTTTTGCTAAATAATAAATTAGATTTATATAACCATTCTAAAAAGACGAAATCATATTAATTTACCCAAATATTCTTATATTTTCTCAGTAATTTATCACTTGTTTCTAATTATTTTTCCACAAATTTTACACAACTGATAGAACGACACTAAGCTTTTGTAAAATATATCCTTATGGGCATACATGAATGATCAATACAAAATGGAATAAGTGGCAGACAGACAGTTGGCACCAACGAGTATCTCACCGGCACAAAAATCTTGGGATAAATGTGGCAGATATCGAGAAGAAAAGAAAAAAGTATATTTTGTTTTCATCGTTTCTAATTAGTATTCCACCACAGTATATATGTATATATATTTGGCGCAACAGCTCTTTAAGTGCCTGTGCGTTATATTTTTCACACGAATTGAAAGGACCTAAAGTTAGTGCCGTATCCGCAATTTGTTTTGAGAAAGTTTTTCGAGACAACAATACTCTCGGATGTTTGTCAGACGTTCGCGAGAGGTGGGACCGTGAAAAAACTTGTTGTTTTCTGGGATTAGAACTTGGAACTTCACGCCCAGCGGCCCGACACACTAACCAGTTGTGCCACGGCGCCCATACTTGAATGAATGAGTTAATATTTCCACCTCAAATAACTTAACAAGACAGTATTCCCTGATCACGGAATTTAGTTAAGTATTTTCATGCATCCCATAAAGCATAAGTTTATTGCATAAAACATGGACTAGACAAAGGACTATGTGGAGAAGCAAGCCAATAATCATTCCCGATCGATCACAAGTAAAATCTCCCACAAACTGTAGATATCTGCATCCAAATAATTACGTAACATGCTTACATGCAATCAACAATTCATACATTCGTACATGTCCCCACATCACTATACAAGCACGAATGAAATGAAGTTCAAAATCGTAAGAAAAACTTTCGGGTTTAAAAAATCAAGCATTGTTACCTTTTAGCAATTTCCAAACATTTTTTTGGATAGAAAACGCCGCCAGATGCAAATAATAGCACGACGTTCTAGATTGGAGCAGGGAAGGAATACGGTGCTTTATTGTTTGAAATTGACGATTCAAATAAGAGGGAGAAGTAACAATTAAACAACACTCTAGAACATTGCATGAATCAAGAATACGCACGGTGCCGCACGCAGATAGCGAAGAGTTTGACGTGTTTGCTTTAGAGCGCTGTTTTTGGTGATCAGCATGACAAAAAAAAAAGTAATATCTTGTTTCGGTAAAGTAGTACGGAACAGGGCCAAATAAATGAAACTATCAGAACAAATTTAAAGAACATTCAACACGCCAGATCAAGTCCTGTATCGTATTCCAATTGGCAATTGTTTAGACCATTTAATCTTTTTTAGCCACGGCTGAACAAGAACGTTTTGCATGCTTCGTAGATTATCAAGAAACCTTTGCCAGAGTTCAACACATAAAAATTACACAAATCCTTCAGAATAAGTGTATAGACATGAACCACAGCAGAGTAATTGAAAACCCATACTGGGGTCAAAAACAAAAATATCAATACAAGATGAAGCAGAGATTCGTAGAGCAGTTAGACAATGTTGCACTCGTCTGAAAAGAGTACTTGCTTCCGTCACTTGATGTCCAATGAACATGTTCACATGCAAGTAATGACAAAAAATGGCATAACAGATCGATAAATTGTGATAATCGCGAAATTGGGTCTTCTTCCTTTTGTTGTTTATCGTTTGACCTCATTTCTATCTTTTTTAGAAGATCTAATCTCGTTTCCCTGGAATGACTAGCCTTATACACTACGTACAATACTAGGTCGTTACATATGAAGTTGCCGATTTTTATGTGGAAAGTTAAACAACGCTATTTCAAAAATTAAAAAAGTTTATTCCAAAAAATAATCTCCATTTACATCTGTGACATTTTTCCAACGTTCCACCAAAGCAAAAATGCCTCTTTTGAAAAACTCCTTATCCTTTCGGGCTAAGAAGTCCTTAAAGTCCTGTTTTATGGCATTTGGGCTTATGAATTGTTTATTTTGGAGGTGATTGCCCAAACTTCGGAAAAGGTGGTAATCGGTCGGCGATAAGTCTGTTGAGTAAGGCGGATGAGGCAAAACTTCATAATCCAAATCCGCCAGCTTCAGAAACGTCGACTGTGCGGTATGTGATCTTGCGTTGTCATGCAGCAGTATGGGACCATGTCTATTTACCAGTGACGGCTGTTTTTGGAGCAGTTTGTTGTGCATTATGTCGATTTCTCTACAGTACGACTCGGCCGTGATTGTTTCTCCGCGTTTGAGAAATGAATAATGGACAACTCCCTCACTCGTCCACTATACTGTCACCATTACCTTTTTTGAGTGTAAGTCTGCCTTGCCATGTCCACTGGGAAGCTCACCCACGTTTACCCATTCTCCCGACCTCTTCCGATTATCGTATAGGATCCACTTTTCGTCGCAGGTGACGATGCGATGCAAAAAAGGATCCATACGGTGTCTGTTGGTCAAAGATATTGCAACCTCCAAACGTCGTAGCATATTCGCTGGTGTTAGGACGTGGGGCACCCATCTCTCTAGATTTTTTTACTTTTCCGATGGCGGAAAGGTGGCGACTTATGGTTGCAGTTGACACTTTGAACCTTGCAGCAAGGCTAAGAACAGTCGTAGCTGGATTTTCTTCAACAGCTGCTGCAAGTTCTTCATTATTAATGACATTCTCTGGTCTACCCCTTGGCAAATTTTCGAGCGAAAAATCTCCTTCGCTAAACTTGGTAAACCAGTTTCGAACAGTTCTCTCACTACACGTGCCCAAACTAAAAGCACCGTCAATTTATCTAGTCGCTGCGGCTGCGTTCATGTTTTTTTAAATTGAAAAAGGAAAATTGCCCTTAAATTTGTTGGTGAAATCATTTTCTATGCAAGGAAAAAAGTCAACTCAATAAGCTAATAACGTAAATTAATTTTTACCGTTAGGAAGATTAAACTACACTCTTTTATTAAATAAAAAAAACTTTATTTTCAATTTTTCTGCACAACTTCACGCCACAACGATCACTTTAGGAATGATCGGTCGGTCGGCAATTTTATATGTAACGACCTAATATTTCATCGCCATTTCCGACTGTTCAAAATAAGGCTGGAGGTCCGAAAACGGGAAAAATTCTAAATTTTTCAATAACAGTACGAAATCGAGAGGAGTAGTAAGTACTACAGTAGAAATAGAAATAGAAATATTATATGTATATGTTAATATATAAATATGATTATTGACATTTCTCTTTGTTGGTGAGAGTTCACTATTTGAACTATAATACAATACATTCCCGTAGAGTTCCGAATTGTAACTTTTAAGAGCCTTATTGTCATTCGCGAGTCGAACGTGCTGCGCAACTGGATATATTTGGCGCATTATTCGCCGCTTGAATTATTGTTCGAACTAGAATTATCAGATAAAAAGAACGGGTTGCATGAAATTGTTTTTCGCTTTTTTTCCAATCAATTCGCCTATTTTAGGCGAAGGAGAGCTGTTCGAATCGCAGACCATAACTTGTAAATAGTCAGATTCATCCGAATTTCGAACCATGAACCATTTAAACTATTTTAAATCCGGCTTGCCGTCTGGAACGAGAATGTAGTTATCGCTGTTAGTTTTGTTACATGTGTTGGTGAGCTTTTTAACAGTGTTGTCGTTTATGCAATTATACATTTCATATACATGTAATTACATATATTCTCGCAACCACTCGTGTTGTTTGCGCTATATATTTTTTGCACGAATGGAAGGAAAACTTTTTGGTGTTTTGTGGGATTCGAACATCGAACTTGATGCGCAGAGGTACGACAAACTAACCACTGCGCCACGGCTAAGTTATAAAATATAATTATAAAAGTAGTAAAATGTGTGGAAAAGAGCATAGAATACTACATACATAGTATACTACTACCATACTGAGGTGTAGAAACTCGAAAGAGTTAAGCAATGGACTATGATTGAGCAGAAGTCAGTAGTTGTCAATAGCATCGCATTTACTCTTATTAATTATTAGCGCTTTCGATTCAATGCAATGTTCCATGCTTGTCTAGTAATGCAGAAAGCTTACATACATAAGTGTAGTCATATCCGGACATTATTATATACATAAATATGTTCATAGGACATACATATGTATGTATGTGCGAGATAATCTTTAGATTCACTAGATTGAAAAGCTATCTCCAATGGCTGCTGTCTTAGACGAATAGAATCGATAAACTATCATTTAACATTATATGTATATGTACATACTATGCATATGATGTGCAGTAACACTATTAAGATAACAATTTTACAGACATAAAATATAAACATAAGTGTGACCCAGCATTATACCGTATAACCCAATTCGAAAAACATATCAACCATTAACGAATTAACCTTCATAATGCGATGGTGTAAAATATTTTATCGTGATTTCCTACTATTAAAAATAAGTCTCGATATTCAAAAATGGGATAAATCGTAGGTTTTTAAAATAGCAGTACAAATATTGAAAGGATTTAGAGAACTACAGAGTAAACAAAAGTAGTGCATATCGTACTACAGTTGCAAAGAAGACAGCACTGCTTTTCGAAGATATTTGTCTTTGTTTAAGTGATAGTTAACTATTTTAACTTCAGTCCCGAACATGGTTAGAATAATTACATCTTTTCATTGTTAGCGAGAAATGGTAGCCACAATCTCAAAATCTAAAAGGTCTAACAAGTTTCGGAACGTACTACTGAAGTATTCTCTTTATTTAGCTTTCAAAATGCAAAAATGACTACAACTTAAAACAAAATACTTTTGGTATTTCACTTCATTAAGAATTAAGGTTATTTTTAGATTCAAAAATAGTGCATAATAATAATTAATTTTGTGAAAATGAACTACCGGACAGAAAAGAGAAAAGAAAAAGGGCTTTTCCAATTAATTAGAGGGGACAACGTTTTCATTAATGAATATATAAATATCGTTATCACTAAATACCATTGCTTGATATTTCGGAAGACTGCAGCTTAAATCGAATGCAAATTAAATTCAGTATCAAACCAAAAATTTCGCCAAGACACAGCTATTTTGCTTTTTCACGAAAGTGTTCTATGTAGAGAAGCTGCAGAAAATCGTGTGCTGTGTGAATCTGAATCTGTGTGAAATCATCATCGAAAGATCCCGGCAAGCAGTTGTAGAGGCATTTACGGCAATTGAAGAGCAGGCGAAACGAGTAGGTTTTGAAGTAAATGAGGATAAGACTAAGTAAGTTGTCAACGAACAAGAAATTATATGCTCAAAACCTTGGCTGACCACTACCTTGGCTGGGCAAACGGTAGTGCATGCGATCATATGAAAACACAAGCGTTTTCACTCAGCTGAGGCCTACCAACTCCTACTCTCAACCTCCATGCGGTGACAGCCGGGTGCCTAGTACCTTAATCCAAGAAATGGGTAACCAACCCCGTTTGGCGGATTCTTGGTGGCAGCAGATGAGACAGGGGGGGAAGAGTGCTTTTCTCACTAGAGCACTTCTTCCTGTTCCAGGCGGCAGCGGACGAATTCCCTAGACGGAGTCAACGGTGGCGTCTATAGTTCCAGTTAGGTTGAACTTAGTGAATACCTTGCGCGAGCTGCTTCGACGTATTCGGATCACAGGTCGGTAAGGAATTTCCAATGTTGGTCAGGACATTGGAATAGAGGTGGTGGCGGAGGAGCCCTTAATGGGCCAACGGCAGCGCTCATATTCCCGTAGTGGACTACTGGCACCGGTGTACCCGGCCCCTCGTCCTAGGGGAATAATTAAGGAACTGGCCCTCCAGGTTGGGGGTTGTGCCGTCGGGGTAACTTCCCTACCACGTAAAAAGCGCATGGTTCCGAAACAACCAAAAGCCTCGGATAAGGATGACTCAACTAATGACGACCCCTGCAAACGAAATAAGGACAACGACCTTCGGATCTGTACGTGGAATGTTCTGTCCCTTTACAGACCACGTGCAGCCGAACAACTAGCAGAGGCCCTAGACTGCTATAAAGCAGATATTACCGCCATCCAGGAAGTGCGATGGGATGGGCCGGGCAAAAAGAGGATGAAAAACTGTGACATCTACTACGGTGATTGCTACAGAGGCAACAGGCAACGCTTATTCGGATGCAGATTTGTCATACGCGGCAGACTTAGGCAAGAAGTCTTAAGCTTCCGACACGTGAGCGAGCGTATTATGACTATCCGGATCAAGGGTAAATTCGCTAACATAAGCCTAATATGTGTTCATGCCCCCACAGAAGAAAAGGACCCTGCCACCAAAGAGTGTTTCTACGAGCTCCTCGACAAAACATACGAGCAATGTCCTAAATACGACGTTAAAATCGTATTGGGCGATCTTAACGCCAAAATAGGAAAGGAGGACGTCTTTGGTAGGGCAGTCGGTAAGCATAGCCTACACGACACCACGTCTGATAACGGACTAAGGCTAATTGATTTCGCTGTGGAGCGAAATGTTACCATAGCAAGCACATGGTTTCCTCATCTCGATATTCATAAGCAGACATGGCGGTCCAATGATCATGTCACGATCAACCAAATTGATCATATTGCGATCGACGCAAGGCATGCCTCCAGTATTCTGGATGTCCGGACCTTCCGAGCGGCCAACATAGACTCGGATCATTACCTTGTTGTAGCCAAGGTACGAATGCGGATATCCCAATTTGAGCAACAAAGAAGAATTACTGTGAGAAAATTTAACGTCGAAAAGCTACAATCGCAAGAGACCGCCAGACTCTTCGCTGAACGCGTATCCCGAAATCTCTCAATCACCCCTTTGCCGCCAGCATCAAGTACTGAAGACCAGTGGCAATGCTGCCAACATGCCATCAGAAACGCCGCGACTGATGTGCTGGGTCTCGCTCGACCACCACCGCGAAACCCCTGGTTTGACGAAGAATGCCGGCGAGTGCATGCAGCAAAACAAGAGGCATACAAAGCGGCGCTGCAAAGGAAGACGAGAGCTGCTCGTGAGCTCTACGAGCAAAAGAGACGGGAAGAACATCGGCTTCTCCAAAAGAAGAAGAAAGAGCATGAGAAGCGCGCGTTTGAGAATATCGAGAGTCTATACTCCAGGAACAATGTACGGAAGTTTTACCAAAAAGTAAAAAGAACGTGTCAGAGAAGTAATACCTGTACAGAAACCTGTAGAGATGAAAATGAAAACCTCGTAGTAGAATCACAGTCGGTGCTGAGAATATGGAAAAACTACTTCTGCAGACTGTATAACGGCTGTATAACAAGATCTTTTCTGCGATATTGTGTGAACGCCTGAAACCTTTTATCAACAGCCTGATTGGACCCTATCAGTGCGGTTTCAGGCCAGGAAAGTCCACCATCGATCAAATCTTCACACTTCGGCAGATCCTGGAGAAAACCTAAGAATTTCAAATCGATACTCACCACCTCTTTATCGATTTCAAGGCCGCCTATGACAGCATCTATAGAGAAGAGCTTTATAGAGCCATGTCTAGTTTTGACATCTCTGCCAAACGTTCGCTGCTCCATCAAGGTCGGTAATGACCTCACCGAGACCTTTGATGTCAAAAAAGGCTTTAGACAAGGTGACACGCTGTCATGTGACTTCTTCAATATTGTACTTGAACGGATTGTGCGGAACTCACAAGCCAACACCGGAGGCACAATCTATTACAAGTCTGTACAACTGCTTGCATACGCCGACGATATAGATATTATCGGAAGATCTCAGCGGGCTGTCACCGGTGCTTTTGCAAGCATTGAGGCGGAAGCGGCCAAAATGGGTTTGGCGATAAACGAGGGCAAAACCAAGTATATTCTGTCAACTAGAAGGGAAAACCAACACCGACGAATTGGACAAAACGTCACCGTGGGCAGCTATAACTTCGAGGTAGTAAGGGACTTTGTCTACCTTGGCTCTGCTATAAACTCTAAAAACAAGATCAGTGCAGAAATCAATCGAAGAATAAATCTTGCCAATCGCTGTTTTTTTGGGCTTATAAGGCAATTCAACAGTAAAGCCCTATCTCGAACAACTAAGGAGACTCTATATAAGACCTTGATCATCCCAGTCCTGCTTTACGGCGCTGAAACATGGACTTTATTAAAAGAGGATGAAGATATCCTTGGTCGCTTCGAGAGAAAAATTCTTCGTAAGATTTTCGGTCCCGTTTGCGTTGACGGGTTTTGGAGGAGAAGATTCAATCACGAACTATACGAGCTGTACAGCGACATCGACCTAGTCAAAAAACTGCGTATTGGACGTCTGAGATGGCTAGGACATGTAGAGCGAATGGACACCAACGCTCCGGCCCGCAGAGTCCTCGAATCTAACCCCGAGGGACGACGCAGTAGAGGGAATCATCGCCGTAGGTGGCGCGCACAAGTTCAAGGGGACCTCGACCAACTTGGAGTGCGCAACTGGAGGCAATTAGCTAAAGACCGAGCTAAATGGAGAGGCTTGTTGGTTGAGGCCCAGGTTCACCCCGAACTGTAGCGCCACCTAAGTAGTAAAACCTTGGACAGAATTTCCCTGTTGATGACTACAACTTCAAGGTAGTTTAGGAGTTTGTCTAACTCGAGCAAACATAAACCTCACAAATAACACCTTCGTGGAGATCCGACGAAGAATAACCTTAGCAAACCACTGTTACTGCTCGGTTTGGCAAAACAACTGGGTTCAAAACTCGTAACTCGACGGACCAAATTAATGCTCTATAGACGCTCATCTTCCCGGTCTCGCTTTATTGTGTCGAGTGCTGAGCGATAAGAAAGCAGAGCAAATATTGGGTACCTTTGACCGAAAAATACTTCGTCGGATATTAGGGCCCATATGCGAGGAGGGCGAATAGAGAATATGCAACAGAAAACGCTATGAGTTATACCAGGGGATGTGAATGTAGTCCAAAAAAAGCCAAGACAAGTCGACTACATTGGCTGGGCCACATCGAGCGAATGGACAGCGCTCCAACGCTACGCTGTCGCGGATGGTAGGAAGCTTGGTCTTCAAAACTGGTAGCAGCGTGCCCGGGACCGCACAGGATGGAAGGCTGCCGTATCTCAGCAGACTCTTCAATGGTCGGGAGCCCTTTAAGTAAGTAAGTAAGATATGTGTAAAACATATATTGAGCAGAGATAATAAAATTATAAATATTTTAACCGTTTGATAACTGAGTAATTCATGTATAATAACCAAATCAGAGCAGTCTAACTACGTATAATCCAGAACGCGGTCAGTACTCTTCTCATATTAAAAAGAAAAAAACTTTTAAACGAGAGCAGCTAGCCAAAGAAAGTAGGCACTTAGTCATAAAAGATGTGTTGCAGGATTTAACAAGTGTAACAATAAAGGAATTTGTCCCGTTCTAGGAGTGCGTTCCAGGTTGAAATGATATGCTGAAAAATTGTTTTGCTTGTTAGGAAATATAACAATTGAACAACTTTCCTGAGCATTGATATGGCGGTGTTAATTTGTTATTCAACTCTAATGTACGAGGCTCTCAATTCTGCCTAAACAACGCATTGGAGATCGTTGCTCAACAAGCGCACGAGTATAGTGTTGCTCGTTGGAGATTGGTCTGCATCGCGTAAAGCAATTCTTGAATCGCATTGATATGGCGGTGTTAATTTGTTATTAACTCTAATGTACGAGGCTCTCAATTCTGCCTAAACAACGCATTGGAGATCGTTGCTCAACAAGCGCACGAGTATAGTGTTGCTCGTTGGAGATTGGTCTGCATCGCGTAAAGCAATTCTTGAATCGTGTTGATTGCGACGAAATATGTGCGCAAATTGAAGGGCGGAATTGATTAACTCATTAATGTGTACTTCATGTGTTTCATTCATTCATTATATGTGTGCGTTCAATGCGTTGCTTGGTCTAGTGTACAAGGATATCAACCATACGGAAAACGCACTTGATAAACTCGAGCAACAGATTTGTTTGCCAAAATCACACAACTAGGTGAACGTTCAACAAGAACACGTTTAATTTTTTAGTAGATTTGCGTTACTCAACGCGATCAACGGAGTATGTGCACTAGTGTATGAGGTTATAAATTTGTTAACTCAATAAAAAAAAAAAAAAAAAAGTTGAAATAAGTAATTGAACACAGTTGGTTGAATCAGTTGCACATGTCCTCAAATAACGCATTGGAACTGTCATGCAGAAATTTTGCCAAAATGAATTTATTTTTTGCTCTGAACTCAATTGTTTGCATCGTTGATTTATCGGATACCAAATAGATTTTTATTAATTTAAACATACATAATTCAAGTCAAAAAATCTCGTTTTTTTTTTTGATGCGACAAGGGGTCTGGTAAAAGTCTAACGATACTAGTAGCCCGGGCTGCTAGCATAGGCTACTAGAAGATTTCAACACCCTTTGGCGCCACGATTGGATGTAGGTTCTATTGAAATATCGGTTGTTAAAGATCAATTTTCAAAGTTCGATATCTCGAAAACTAAGCGAGATATCGAAAAACTTATTATTTTTTGTTCAGTGCGACGAGATCTATTAAAAAATATATAAAAAAAATCGTGGTGCCACGGATATCGTAATATCCCCCACAAATACCTAGTACTTATGGTTTCGACAGCTTCACTTTCCTTATCCAAGGAAAGCCTGGCTTGAAATCGGCTAAGGTGATAGGTGATAGTGTGATTCGTGATACATAATTAAAACTGATCAGAAAAATTGGTTGCTCTGGTTGCAAAAAATTTCGAGGAGCTGGCAGCAATTGCCTTGTCAAAACGCCAAAATGCTGTCATTGTTCATTTTCCTGCTTAAACTAAAGTAAGGAAATTCAATTTCATTTTCTTTTATTCAGGTGTTTTGTATTTTTCGCAGAAAAACCGTTTGGTGGTTTGGGATGGTAGGAACTTTATATGCTAGGGTAATCATTTTAGCTGCATTCTTTTTATGAACTTAGCCGTGATTTTAGCTATGGTGCTTTGTCCCATTGGCGCCACTCACTCAGCGCCAACTTGTCGTTAGTAGCCACCACCTCCAAGGTTTAAAATTGAGGCTAGGTGAAAAATAGGTGGAATGTGGAAACCTTATTCCTGCTAGCAAGTCAAGCACACCCAAAACATACAAAAATGCTTGTTTTGAAAGTCGAACATTTTTTTTTAAAATCTAAACAACATGATAAGAATCAGTCAAATGCTTGTTGTTTTATGCAAATTAGAAAATATTAATGCTAACATTGCATTTAGTAGCGCAATAATATCTGATTTATCTCTTAGTTGGGTCCTTAGAAGACGTACACTCCTATAACGTTCTTATTCCTCGTCATCACTGCTCTAACTCAAAAATAATTCCATCGAGGTAAACATTTTGTTGGTGTCTGGACATAAGACAATCACGAAGAAATAATCCAATTGTATGAAAGTGACACCTTTTCAGCTGTCACAAGAGAAGTATCACCTTACATGGAGCAAAAACTAAAAATATGACTATCACTTATCACAAATCACCTTATCCGATTTCACCTCTGTGTTGACTTCAGGGGGCTAAATCGTGTATCCCATGTACAACTCGTAACGTAATTTGTATTGTTGTTGTTGTTGTTGTTGTTGTGTGTTGTTGCGTTTACTTTACGAGATGGACGTTCACGGAAGAGACGATTTGGGTCGATTTGGTTTCTAAAAATAAAAATACGACCCCAGGTTTGTTAAAAATGCTATCAGAGCGATTTTGGAGAGAAACCAGGCCCTCCGCCGTGGATCGCATAATTTGCGATTCATTAATTTCGCATCGCGGCGATATTGGCGACTACGCAATACGAAACTTTTGAATATCGACTTTCCAAACTATTTCCATATTTCCCGTGATATTATTTTTTCACAAACTTTTCCATTCATCTGCCAAAGAGTCATTGAAAGAATACACTTTGCTTCAAAATGTTGGTGTTGTGGATAATTACAACTACGTTTTCATAAGTGCTTATTTAAAGAAAGGTTGTTATCCTAAAGACCTATTGTTGTTAACTTCCACATGCTCATAAATTAGAGGAACGTGCGTTTAAAGTGCATATCCTTTTTCAAATTTCAAAAACTAAAATTTTTTAAATTAACTTTATATTTACCAAATCAATATGCTGAAATATTATTTTTGTTCTTAATTAACTTAAATGAAGTTATTCCAATTAAGGACATAATCGCAACGGAAGAAATTACAAAAAAATATCACATTTCCCCCTCAGTTGAACGCGATTACTAATACATGTATATAAAATGAGAAACGCGGTAAAATGTTACTAGTGCTAACAAGTAATTTTTTGCAACACGCAGGCATTGACTTCGAATTCCCGATAGCACACCCTACCAAGTAAAAAATTAGGTGATCTTTTAAGCAATGTTTGAATCGGGAATGTACGGCACTGCAAGTCTTTTTTAAGAAATATGTCCGGCGGAATTTTCAATAATAGAACTAAAAAACAAAACAAAAATTTCAATATTTACCTGCTTTCCATTCAAGTTGATGTAGCGCTCATTAGTGACATGTTCCACCGAAGATTCCTCCTCAAACGACAGAAAACCAAACCCACGAGATTTTTTCTTTTCTTGATCGTACATAATGACCACTTCAGTTACTTTACCGTACCGTCCGAAGAACGTCCTTAAATCAGTTTCAGTAACATTCGAAGGAAGACCTCCCAAGAACACTTTATATCCACCTCCTTTCTTAGGTTTCTGCAATGTCCTAGGATTGCATGGTTTTGGGTCAATGGTTCTTCCATCTAATGAGTGTGGTCCACTTTGCAGCACGTGGTTTACGTTAGCTGGGTCGGCAAATGTTACAAAACCGAATCCACGTGATCTTCCGCTTTCATTGTTTTTCATTACTACACAATCAATGATTTCTCCAAAACGACAGAAATACCGAGACAGATTCTCCTGTGTCGTTTCCCATGACAAACCGCCAACAAATAGTTTACCTCTTTCATCTTCCTCCATAATTTTTTGCGGGCTTTTCTTAATTGACGTAATTGTGGCTATATTAATTATTTACTTAGAAGTCTCCAGCAATGCTCAAAGATGGATTTCGTGATTTTAAACTACTCCAGGGATTTTTATGTCTGTATATACGAACTAAGCGTTTATATATATATATATATATATATATATATATTGAAAGAAACTTCAAAGCAATCCAATGATAATTAAAGTCGACACGTAACTTTCTAATTATAATAATCGTATTACTTTCCTTTTTTGTCGTTGGAAAAAAAATGAAGAAATGCCGGTTGCTTATTTGGGCTCGATTGATAAACCAGTTACACTCTTTCCTTACACTGGTAGAATAACTACCTCAAACTAGCTGTCTACGTTTACAATAGAAAATCTGAAACAAAAATGAAAGAGACAAATATTTAAACGGCGGAAATTAAGATGCATGTTCTATACCTTTAAACTTAATATATAACATATATTATAACAAAGCCCCTTAATACTCGTATATACTGAGCAATATTAAAGTGTATATTAAATAAATAAAGCTTCATACTAAATGTATATGCAACGTTCTTTGCCTCTATTATAAACCACCAATTAATATACTTGTATATGTACATGAATATAATCTACATATACATTATAAATGTGTATATTAATATGGCTAATCTTCGCAGTTCCTACGCATTTACAGAAAACGTATACATAATATTTAACACAAAACAAGTACCTATGTCACCCACGCATAACTTTCTTCTACATTAGGTCTAAAAACTAAAACCCAGAAACGTGCAGTATATATATGCAATTTAATGACCATTTACTAAGAAACAATCGAGCGCTTAGAAGTATAAAATGAAAACTAGTTATCAGATCACCATATTTTACTCACAAGTGGGTTATATAAAAATGTTATATTGTATCATCTCACCGTTATAACAAATTAGTTTTGTGAAAATTTGCACTTCAATCCACTAATAAGTTTTCGCTTAAAACACTAGCTTAAAAATTAATTCTATGATTTGATGTAAACGATATAACCTAACTTAACCATGATAAAATGATTTCGATAATGGACAACGCAGCTATACTGAATGAGATTATGAGGACGAAACAAAAATAATTCTTCCCTCTGTCTCTTTTTTACAAAGCAGAAAACTAGTCCCATAACTTCAAATGCCACGTTTCACACATACTTCAGAGCATTCCCCGACTAATGACTTTCGGCTTAAGGTTCATCGCTATCTTAGGCCCCTATTACATTTTGTTTAACTTTCGAATTAATTTCGTAATACCAGAATAATACATAAAATATTAATCACCCATGATTAAAGTTGCCACCTATCCTTTTTTTCGTGGGCTTCTCCTCTTTTTCAGCTCCCAAAAACCTATCCCGCGAAAGTTTTCTAAATCCTTTTTTTCATACAAAATTCCTAATGTATATAATATTTTGAATTTGATATGTGGCGAACGTTAGACTGTTACATTGCACGATTACAGCAGGCAAATATTATACACGTTCACAGCGAACGAGTAAGGGTTGAATTATAATATAATAGTCGGAAGCAATCGGATGCTAATTTTATAATTCTGCGTTGTATCCTTCAGTACTGTCAATAGCAAAAGTAGCCCATAGTAGGCGTATGTGTTCGAAAGCAATTACGTGGTTCATAGCCATTCACAGCTATGCAACTGTAAAAAATTCTCATGAAAGTGTGAATAGATTCGGTTTTTCGTAAGTGATCAAAAGTGAACGAAACTTAACGAATCGAAGCAAAAAGCTCTTATGATCGCAAAATACAAATCCCTTCTATTCGCACTGTTTCAGAAGTGGCTGTACGAAACCATTCTTTTTTTAGTTCAGCCTTAAACCATACACATTACTACTATCATTCATGTGCGCGTCACTTTCTTTGAATTTGCTGCACGTCAGTTTTAGTGAACTTTTTCGAATCAGTGTTTCTTTAATCTAAAGAAAAAAGAATGTCGAAACCGAAAGGAAAATGCATCTACAACGCAAAAGTTCGCGAGAGTCGACACAATAAAGCGATTCTCACGGTGAAATGCAATTTGACATATTCATGCATGGAGCTCTACAACTTTTCGAAAACGAAGCCAAATTTACTCCTCCAAATTGCTAAAAAGTAGAAATATTCCACCAAAAGTGATGCCAATGCGAGTGTGATTGACGTTGGAGACGATGACAATGAAGTTGTAACAATGTTGGTTGATTGGTTGGTATAAGGGCATAAGCGTTTTTGACGAATAAAATATGAATTTGCGGCAGAAATTTTTTTATATTTGATATCCTTTCATTATCCTTTTTTTCTTCATTTCGATATCCCGCGAAATTACCGAATTTAGTGCATTTTTCCTTCTTTTCGACCAAAAAGAAGATGGTATGTTTATGGGCCATGATCCATATTAAATCATTGGTGTGTATACATTACAATAACAATACGAGATCTTGCTTTTCATCTAGATTTTTTTTTCGTGATCCAAAAATTAGATCGCCTATTCCTTGCTAGGTTGAACTTTTGTGGACAACTGTCAAAACACTTGTTGCCAGACTAGAATATGAAATACCCTCTGGACTTTATATATATTGTAATATTTTCGCTGAGGTTCGTTTAAATAAAACTGTCCTTTGTGTATTTTAATCGTTCATTTATTATTAAACACCAACTTTACTTCAACACAATATTCAATCACTTTATTCTTTATTTACATCAAATTAAACTGTCGCTACACTGGTCTAATATCCCTCTTGTAATCGCTGTATGCACTTATAAACAACTGTGTCCGCGGTGGTTGTGGTATGGGTATTTATATGAAATTGCAAGGGGTTCTAGAACTTGCTAGATGTCTCTCCGGGTGAATTGATGATAATGGAATATGGGGATATTGTGTGGAACAATTGTGGAACGTAAGCACATCAGGTTGGAATATTTACTGCTAGCAGGTTTTGCAATAGATGTCGTTGCTACAGTTTGAGATACAGTGTTTTAGTTTTTGGTACACAAACCATCCTGTAGTCAATGCTACACTGCCCCCTCTTAAACTTGTTCGTCCCGAACAAGATCATCTGGATTACTGTCATGGTAACGATGAAGACGATCCAGGTGGACAATTTTAATCCTGCCTCTTACTCACGCTGGATCCCGAAGACGACGTCATTGATGCGTACGACCACTTTATAAGGGCCCTCCCAGTTTTACTGCAGCTTAGGTGGCCTCCCCTTTTGCCGGTGTGGGTTGTACAACCATACTGGGTCTCCCTCATGGACTCTAGACATTGTTGCCTTTGTGTCGTACCTGGTTTTCATGCGGTCACTCGCTATCCTTATCCTCTGATGTATGTCTCGGATCCTTTCCCTGAGGTCTGCCACATAGTCCTCTTAACATTTGGGCTCATCGTTAGGGGATCCAAACTTCACCTCACTGGGTAGCCGTACTGCTCGACCAAACAAGACTTCGGATGGAGTATGTCCAGTAGTACTGTGCACTGTATTTCGGTAGGCCATCAAGAAAAGAGGAATTTGTCGATCCCAATCGCGCTGGTGGTCTTCTACGACCTTGGAGAGATGTTCGTTTAAGGTTCTGTTGAAGCGCTCTACCACCCCGTCGGATTGCGGATGAAGCGGAGTCGTCCTCGTCTTTTTAATTCCTAGTTGTTGACATACCTCTTGGAATATCTTCGATTCAAACTTTCGTCCCTGGTCAGAATGCAGTTCCATGGGCACGCCGAATCTGCTCACCCAGTTGTTGACGATCTGTTCCACGATGGTCTTCGCTTCCTGGTTAGGGATGGCGAACGCTTCCGGCCATTTGCTGAAGTAGTCCATGACGTCTAGGATGTAACGGTTGCCATTGTCGGTTTCCGGAAACGGACCAGCGATGTCAGCGGCGATCCGTTCAAATGGCGCACCCACGTTGTACTGTTGTATCTTGCCTCGCGTTTTCGTTCTGGGTCCCTTGCTGGCGGCACACACGACGCATTTTCGGTACCAACTTTCTACGTCGTCCCTTGCGTTGAACCAATGGAAACGTTCTCGCACCTTCTCCAGCGTCTTGTTTGCACCCAAATGACCTCCGAATGCTCCATCATGCATCTCCCGTAGCACCTCGTGGACTTTTGATCGCAGAAAGACAAGCTGCATTATGAAATCTTTCCCGTCCGGCCTCTCCCATTTCCTTTTCAGCACACCATATTGCACATGAAGGGAGTCCCACTGAGCCCAGTATGCCTTGGGAGTGGGGCTCCTGTCCGAGATATCTCGTCCGTTTGGCTTTTCCATAAACTCCTTCCACGCTAATATCGGCGTGATGTCCGGGTCTTCTTTTTGAGCGTTGCGGATTTCTTCTGCACTCCAACCAGCGATAGGCATTCGTCACATATGCAGTTCTCAACTGAGTGTCGTGGGGTGCGCATCTCTCTTTGAAGCTCCTTCATATCAAAATGAGCTGTTCAATTTGTCTTGAAAAAATTGTTTTAATCATAAAATTCATTGCGCGGATTGTAAGGGTTTGTTTCACAACAACTGTGTTAATATCCTAGACCAAGAAGCAGAGTACATGAAAGCCAGTGGAGTGCAATTTCGTTGTAACAGTTGCTCAGTGCTTCGTCGCCGATCTCTGCATATTGCGGAATCTGCGGACACCACCATCCGCTATTACCAACAGCACTGAGACTCATCGCCAACTGACACCAACAACGTCAGGGGCTGCTTCTATTTCAAATGAGGAAGAATGTACACTGCAGATGATTTATCGGAAACTTGCTAGCATGGAAGAAGTGAATAGGCAATTTCTTCAATCCATGAAGATGCTTCAAGAAGAGAATACTGTGCTAAAGTCAAAGATAAACATACTAGAAAGCAAACTCAATTGGCAGCAACAAAGCTCTCAGAAGAACTGCATTGAAATTGCTGGTTTGTCTGTAGTAGATGACTCAAACTCTAAGAGTGTCGCTCTGAAAATCTTTCGTGATGCATTAGCTGTAGAGGTAAACCACGATGACATCGACAAGTGCTACGTTAAGAGAGCTCGAAGCAACAGAGCGAAAGAAAATAATCGCTCTCGCTCTTCGGCAAACAAAACCATCAACTGCGTGAGAGATTCTCAGACCTTGCTCTCAAACAACGGATAATGAGTGAGAAAAGAAAGAAGAAAAGCAGCTTGAACACAAATATTACTGATGGCAGCGGCAGAGACAGTGGCAGCAGAAATAAAAAGAGTGACATTTACATTAATGATGCTCTCGCCAAATACACTCAGGCGTTATTTATGCAGGCGAAAGAGGCTAAGAAGAAAAAAGGCTAAAAATATTTATGGTATAGAGATAATAAGATACTAATGAGAAAGGTAGAGGGTGGAAATATCATTTCCTTAAGATGTTTTAATGATCTTGCTAAAGTTTAATGCATATAAGAGTTTTTTTATTTTGTTATATTTAAATTTTGTTTTCTAAATTAATTTTGAAAATAATCTTATTGATGACATTTCCACTTCCAATTTCTGTAGTTCAAATTGTGATGATTTATTTGTAACAAAGTCATTTTGTATTGATAAACTTTTTCTCGTTCACCAAAATGTTAGAAGCTTGAGAGAAAATTTTGCATCTTTCGTATCTCATCTGGACTCATTTGTATGTTTTCCTGATTTTATTTTTGTGTCTGAAATTTACGAAAATGTAACGAATTCGAAAAAAAATATTATTGCTTGCCAGGTTTCAATTTTTTCGCAAACACTAATGAAAATTACGCGGCTGGTGGTGTGGGCTGTTTTGTTAAGGAAGATTATGAGTGTGTGGCTACTAATATTATTTTTCTGAGTGCGGATGTTATAAAATTGTCTTTTAAAATAAATCACGAACCTTGTGTCATTTTCTGTGTTTACAGATTGCACAGTTTTAGTTTCTCGATGTTTGTGGAGGAATTTTCTAATCTGTTAGATAATGAGACAAATGTAGAATTTTAATTATTTTAGGTGATTTTAATGTAAACATTTTGGAAAGTTGTTCTGCTATATCCAATTACATTGATTTGTTATCTTCGCATGGCTTATAATCTTTTATCAATGAGCCTACCAGAATAGCATCGGGTGCGTGTAAAAAAATGTGTCTTTGATTTAAGGATAACTGATCACTCTATAACGGGTTTGTACGCATAAATAAAATTGATAATTACGTGTCGGGAAACATTAAATCCAAAATTAATTTTCCTAAACTAAACAATTTTCTTTGTTTTGAGTCATGGTCTTCACAGCAATAAATGCATCTGATTGCTATGATATTTTTATTAAAACGCTAAAGAAACATATTTTATCCTGTTGTTATTCTGTAAAGGTCAATAAATCGTTAAAGAGACTTAAGCCTTAGATTAGCGCTTCTTTAACACTTAAAATAAGAAATAAAAACAAACTTAGGATTAAATGTTCCAAGCATCCATTGAATAGGAATTTAAGAAAAAGTTATAAAACATTGTGTTGTCGCGTAAAAAAAGAGATTCCCTTGTGCAGAGACAGCTTTTATAGAAATCAATTTAATTTTTCTAAAGGAAATATTAAACGTGAAAGACAGGTAGTAAATATCATTTTGAACAAGTCAAATCTTTCCAAAAGGCCAACCTTGATTCGTGTAAATGATACGGTATTATCTGATAAACGTGAGATTGCAGATAAATTTAATTCTTATTTTGCCACGATAGCTGAAACTGTACCACAAAATAATGTCTCTGTTTGTACTCATTGCAACTGCGATAACGTTGAACCTTTCCAAAAAAACAGTTTTCTTATAACCCTATAACCGCTTTGGAACTACTAAAAACCATTGGTAGCTTAAAAACTCAAACTCTTGTGGAATAGATTGTATATCTAACCGAATTTAAAAAAAATATTGCTTGGTTTGTAACTGACATATTAGCTTTTATTTTTAATAAAATCATACTCACGGGAAATTTTCCTGATGCACTTAAATGTAGTGCCACTTTATAAAAACGGAAAATCAGATTGTGTCTGCAATTACAGACCTATCTCGCTTCTGCCATCTGTTAGTAAAATCTTAGAAAAACCAATTAAAAATAGGGTTGTGAAGTTTTTAAATAAAAACAGTTTTTTTAATTCTGTTCAATTCGGATTCCAAAAAGGCAAATCTACGGAAGATGCTCTTTTAGATGTCTGTTCTCAAATTTACTCAAATTTGGACAGGCAAAAAAATACATCAGCTTTATTTGTAGATATAACGAAGGCTTTCGATATGGTTGTCCATAACATCTTGTTAGGGAAGCTTAGTAAAGCAGGTTTTCGGGGTTTTATGTTCGAGTGGTTCAAATCCTATCTAAATAATAGATCACAAAGGGTGAAAATAGAAGACACCAGAAGTGGAATAAAATGCATTAAAAAGGGTGTGTCTCAAGGCTCGGTGTTAGGGCCTATACTTTTCTTAATTTACATTAATTCTCTTTTTGGACTTAATTTTAAAGGAGTATTAAGAGCGCTTGCTGATGACTTAGGATGTGTATATGGCTCGGACAGCCCTCTAGATGTAGTAGCAGACATTAATTGGGACCTAGACTTACTAAGAACTTGGTTTGCTAAGCACAAATTGGTTATAAGTCCCAAAACTAAAATTATGTTTTTTAGTTTGTCCGCACAAAACTGTATTAATACAAATATCTTCTTTCATGCACCCGAGTGTCCTAAATTTAAATTGGTTAACTGTGTTTTTAACTCCCCAACGACCTTCTGCAGAGATAGCAGCTGCTGTGATAATTGTTCCCTTATTGAAAAAGTCGATGAGTTCAGGTACTTGGGGTTAATAATTGACTCTAGGATGTCCTTTTCTAACCACACCGAGGAGCTGAGGAAATATTTTCGCCTAACACTTAGATATTTTTTCTATTTAAGAAGAGTATGTCCCACAAAGCTGCTGACGTCTATATATTATGGGTTATTCCATTCTAAATTGCAATTCTACATTGCAAAAATATATTCTTAGAAAAATTAGCTTTAAAAATCGCCTTCATCCTAGTTTTCTATTGTTTTGTGATTTGAAAATTCTTCCGATTCGTCATCTATATTGTTTTAAAGTGTTAAAAGTGTTATTATTAGATCCGGCAACCATCTAGAGAATTCTCAAATTGTTTATTCTGTTCCTCGGGCTTGGCGTCTAGAGAATTGTCTAGTTTCTCGAATTTTTCATTTTGAGAATTCTTTTGTTCGTCGGTCTTAGCTTCTAGAGAATTCTGTTGCTCGTCGAATTTTTCAGAACGCAACTTCATTATGGCTTCATGGCTGGTCAAACGGTAGTGCATGCGATCATATGAAAACACAAGCGTGACAGCCGGGTGCCTAGTACCTTAATCCAAGAAATGGGTAACCAACCCCGTTTGGCGGATTCTTGGTGGCAGCAGATGAGACAGGGGGGAAGAGTGCTTTTCTCACTAGAGCACTTCTTCCTGTTCCAGGCGGCAGCGGACGAATTCCCTAGACGGAGTCAACGGTGGCGTCTATAGTTCCAGTTAGGTTGAACTTAGTGAATACCTTGCGCGAGCTGCTTCGACGTATTCGGATCACAGGTCGGTAAGGAATTTCCAATGTTGGTCAGGACATTGGAATAGAGATGGTGGCGGAGGAGCCCTTAATGGGCCAACGGCAGCGCTCATACTCCCGTAGTGGACTACTGGCACCGGTGTACCCGGCCCCTCGTCCTAGGGGAATAATTAAGGAACTGGCCCTCCAGGTTGGGGGTTGTGCCGTCGGGGTAACTTCCCTACCACGTAAAAAGCGCATGGTTCCGAAACAACCAAAAGCCTCGGATAAGGATGACTCAACTAAAGACGACCCCTGCAAACGAAATAAGGACAACGACCTTCGGATCTGTACGTGGAATGTTCTGTCCCTTTACAGACCACGTGCAGCCGAACAACTAGCAGAGGCCCTAGACTGCTATAAAGCAGATATTACCGCCATCCAGGAAGTGCGATGGGATGGGCCGGGCAAAAAGAGGATGAAAAACTGTGACATCTACTATGGTGATTGCTACAGAGGCAACAGGCAACGCTTATTCGGATGCGGATTTGTCATACGCGGCAGACTTAGGCAAGAAGTCTTAAGCTTCCGACACGTGAGCGAGCGTATTATGACTATCCGGATCAAGGGTAAATTCGCTAACATAAGCCTAATATGTGTTCATGCCCCCACAGAAGAAAAGGACCCTGCCACCAAAGAGTGTTTCTACGAGCTCCTCGACAAAACATACGAGCAATGTCCTAAATACGACGTTAAAATCGTATTGGGCGATCTTAACGCCAAAATAGGAAAGGAGGACGTCTTTGGTAGGGCAGTCGGTAAGCATAGCATACACGACACCACGTCTGATAACGGACTAAGGCTAATTGATTTCGCTGTGGAGCGAAATGTTACCATAGCAAGCACATGGTTTCCTCATCTCGATATTCATAAGCAGACATGGCGGTCCAATGATCATGTCACGATCAACCAAATTGATCATATTGCGATCGACGCAAGGCATGCCTCCAGTATTCTGGATGTCCGGACCTTCCGAGCGGCCAACATAGACTCGGATCATTACCTTGTTGTAGCCAAGGTACGAATGCGGATATCCCAATCTGAGCAACAAAGAAGAATTACTGTGAGAAAATTTAACGTCGAAAAGCTACAATCGCAAGAGACCGCTAGACTCTTCGCTGAACGCGTATCCCGAAATCTCTCAATCACCCCTTTGCCGCCAGCATCAAGTACCGAAGACCAGTGGCAACGCTGCCAACATGCCATCAGAAACGCCGCGACTGATGTGCTGGGTTTCGCTCGACCACCACCGCGAAACCCCTAGTTTGACGAAGAATGCCGGCGAGTGCATGCAGAAAAACAAGAGGCATACAAAGCGGCGCTGCAAAGGAAGACGAGAGCTGCTCGTGAGCTCTACGAGCAAAAGAGACGGGAAGAACATCGGCTTCTCCAAAAGAAGAAGAAAGAGCATGAGAAGCGCGCGTTTGAGAATATCGAGAGTCTATACTCCAGGAACAATGTACGGAAGTTTTACCAAAAGGTAAAAAGAACGTGTCAGAGAAGTAATACCCGTACAGAAACCTGTAGAGATGAAAATGGAAACCTCGTAGTAGAATCACAGTCGGTGCTGAGAATATGGAAAAACTACTTCTGCAGACTGTATAACGGCGACGGAGACCAACATCCCGCTGTCAGGCAGAATGAACCATTCAACATAGACGATGGTAGTCAAAATTTCCGTCCACCTGACCAAAACGAAGTGAGGATAGCAATATCCAAGCTAAAATCGAACAAGGCTGCTGGACCTGACGGCTTACCGGCCGAACTTTTCAAGGCAGCTGGGGATGAATTGGTAGAGTGCATAGACCAATTCATTTCTAATATTTGGTCAGACGAGTGTATGCCTGATGAATGGAATCTCAGCATCGTTTGCCCGATCCACAAGAACTGTGCCAATTATAGAGGCATCAGTCTCCTCAACATCGCATACAAGATCTTTTCTGCGATATTGTGTGAACGCCCGAAACCTTTTATCAACAGCCTGATTGGACCCTATCGGTGCGGTTTCAGGCCAGGAAAGTCCACCATCGATTAAACCTTCACACTTCGGCAGATCCTGGAGAAAACCCAAGAATTCCAAATCGATACTCACCACCTCTTTATCGATTTCAAGGCCGCCTATGACAGCATCTATAGAGAAGAGCTATATAGAGCCATGTCTAGTTTTGACATCCCTGCCAAACTTGTCCGTCTGTGCAGGCTGACGATGGATAACGCTCGCTGCTCCATCAAGGTCGGTAATGACCTCACCGAGACCTTTGATGTCAAAAAAGGCTTTAGACAAGGTGACGCGCTGTCATGTGACTTCTTCAATATTGTACTTGAACGGATTGTGCGGAACTCACAAGCCAACACCGGAGGCACAATCTATTACAAGTCTGTACAACTGCTTGCATACGCCGACGATATAGACATTATCGGAAGATCTCAGCGGGCTGTCACCGGTGCTTTTGCAAGCATTGAGGCGGAAGCGGCCAAAATGGGTTTGGCGATAAACGAGGGCAAAACCAAGTATATGCTGTCAACTAGAAGGGAAAACCAACACCGACGAATTGGACAAAACGTCACCGTAGGCAGCTATAACTTCGAGGTAGTAAGGGACTTTGTCTACCTTGGTTCTGCTATAAACTCGAAAAACAAGATCAGTGCAGAAATCAATCGAAGAATAACTCTTGCCAATCGCTGTTCTTTTGGGTTTATAAGGCAATTCAACAGTAAAGCCCTATCTCGAACAACTAAGGAGACTCTATATAAGACCTTGATCATCCCAGTCCTGCTTTACGGCGCTGAAACATGGACTTTATTAAAAGAGGATGAAGATATCCTTAGTCGCTTCGAGAGAAAAATTCTTCGTAAGATTTTCGGTCCCGTTTGCGTTGACGGGTTTTGGAGGAGAAGATTCAATCACGAACTATACGAGCTATACAGCGACATCGACCTAGTCAAAAAACTGCGTATTGGACGTCTGAGATGGCTAGGACATGTAGAGCGAATGGACACCAACGCTCCGGCCCACAGAGTCTTCGAATCTAACCCCGAGGGACGACGCAGTAGAGGGAATCATCGCCGTAGGTGGCGCGCACAAGTTCAAGTAGCGCCACCTAAGTAAGTAAGTAAACTTCATTAGATCCGACATGTCACTCGTAGTACTTACTTGTTCTTCTTCGACGTCAAACAAAGTCGTATAAGGATCTTAACCCTCGTCCGTCATTATTTTCCGCAACTTTATAATCAATTCACTTTTTGTTCCAGCCGTAGGTTGATCCCGGTGGCTCAGTATTTCCTTTAGTTGCACCAATGCCAAATCTTCCAGCAATTTTCGAGCCTTTTTTTTTTTGTTTTTCACAATGCACACAATTCGTTTTATTCCACTTTTCTGACATCAATGCAATATTCACGCTGGGGTTCGTTAAAGTAAAACTGTCTTTCGTGTATTTCAATCGTTTATTTATTATCAATTACCAACTTTACTTTAACTCAATTCTTTATTTATTTCAATTTAAATTATCTTTACAAATTTGCTTTCAATCACAATGTCGTTTATTTTTACCACTTTTTCTTTCAATCGCTGTATTCACTTTATTAACAACTGTGTCGACGGGGCTGTGGTATGTGTATTTATACAAATTAGAAGAGGATTTAGAACATGCTAGATGACTCTCGGGAATAATTGGAACATTGTGTGGTAATTGTGGAACATTGGCACACTAGGTTTGGTGGCAATATTTGCTGCTCGCCGGCTCGGCGAATAGATGACGTTGTTTACAGTTCGGAACACAAACCATGCAGTAATTTGTGTCTATGATACATTATTTTATTTTGAAAATATCGATTTCTTTTAAAATTATATATGATTTATAAATACATGAGGTATGATTTGTAATACAAAATTGTAACATTTAATTCATAAAAATTCTATCAGAAAATAATGAAAAAAATTCAGTTTGCCACTTAACTAATGAAAATCATTCCTTATCATCTGATAAGAATGAAACTCCTGAAGTAGATTATTCATCTTTAAACCTAGTTGATGCTAGATATCCTTTATCAGCTGAATAACCTGGACTTGTGTACTAACCTTTATGCTGATAGAAGAATAAATAATAGAGATAAGTATATTTTGCTGTTAATTATACTGATCACAATGTACAACAGCATTACGAAATATGTGTTTGATGTGTAAAAACAATTTAGATTTTTTTCTTTTTTAGATATTATTTACAACATGACTGACCTTTTCTATAAATATTTTTCTTTATAAAAATTAAATGAAATATTAATAAATATATACCATAAACCACTGCAACACAAACTGAGGAAGTTAAAATGGCAAGCGCAATTGAAGCATTTCATGAATTTATTTCTGATAAAAATTTTTAAGATAATAAGTAAAAGATTTAGAAAAGACGATAGTTTTGATGTCAAGACGGTTTTTCATAAAGTTAGTAAACGATTTAAATTTGCTGTCATGAAATGTACTTAACCCTATGTAGCATTGGCATAACTCATGGCAGACGACTACACTTGGCGAACAGCTCCTTTTTGATATTTAGCTCACAGATGGCGGCCAGCCACGAAATTAATCCTTCCGCCTTTTCCGGCATTTTGTCTTTCATTTCGTCAGCCACCGTGAAGTCGTCTTCTAGGAGTTACCAACAAGTAAGGAAATTTATAACTAATTGCCTATTGTTAATGAACCAAATTTCTAGAGAATAAACAGCAGAAAAGCAAGCTCGTTCTGTTCTTTTTGGTGATCTGGCGCCGACGACAACTTTATTTTTTGTTGTGTACCCCGCAGCCAGCGGATAAACTTTATTCTTTGTTGGAAGAATAGCCGGTCGATGCCAGCGACAAATCGCCCGTCGCAGCCAGCGACAAACCACCCCGCAGCCAGCGGGTGAACACAAATTGCCAGCCATCGAGTCGCAGCCAGAAAATATACAAACACAGACATACAACCGCAGCCAGCAGATGCCATAGCAGCAAGCGGAGATTTACTACAATCCGTGAGCAGCCAGCAAATTGCCTTTGTCAGCCGACTTACAGGTCATGTAACTGAATTGCGATATTTCCGCTAGCAGCCAGCAAATTGCCTTGTGTCAGCAGCCAGCTGACTAACAGGGCAATCACCCCAGCGATGACTATCAGTTCTCTCTTGATTGTCGTGGGGTGCGCATCACTAAGAACCTTTATAAAATTACGAACTTTTTACAAGATGAATTGCTCAGTGTGTTCACTAAAAATTGATCGTAGTTGTTCTACAAAGATTAACTGCAATGATTGCAAACATTTTTTCCATTATGCATGTGTCAATATTACGGACGAAGATGCCGAATTTTTTAAATCCAGTGCTAAGCCCTTTCGTTGCGACAATTGTGCAGGGTTAAGACGCCGTTCTCTTCATATGCCAGTGCCGGTGGTACCCAAGCCGCAAAATAACAGTGCACCGACTTTAACTAACGTCAATGTTCTGCAAGCAAGAAGTAGCAACGCCCTCTTAACAGTTGAAGAGTCCTCGCACAACAATGTTAGCGATGGTCAATACACTCTTCAGATGATCTACGCAAAACTGTCTAAGTTGGAGGAAATTAACCATCGGTTCTTGCTTCAGATCAACGAGATGCGTACTACAAATGCGGAGCTTAAATCGAGAGTCAATGTTCTGGAGAGCAAGTTAAATTGGCAACAACAACACCTTCTAAATAATACAATTGAAATTGTGGGTGTGTCAAATGTCAATGACACCAACGTTATCAGTACGGCACAACAAATTTTCTCCAAAGCCTTGTCCATCGATGTTCCCGATAATGAAATTGAGAAATGTTACGTAAAGAAAACACAAACAAAATCATCCTCGTCTGCATTTAAATCGATCATCTGTTTAAGATTTGCAAATCTAACAACAAAACAACGAATAATGTGCGCAAAGAGGAATAACAAAAATTATCTCAACACACATGCGTCTGGCATCGATGGTCATCTCTTCAGCAGCGGTAGCAGCGGCAGCAGCAGTACCAGAAAAGAGAGCGGTGCTGGAATATACATCAACGACGCTCTTACAAAATTTACCCATGCCCTCCTAATGAAGACGAAAGAAGCAGTGAAACAGAAAGGCGGAAAATATGTATGGTTTAATAATGGTCAAATTCTTATGAGAAAGGTTGAGGGGGGTAAAGTCATTTCCATTAAATCTTTTAATGATCTTGCACTCATTTAGTGCTTTTGATTTTCTGTTGTAATTAATGAATTTTGATACAGATTTTTTTGATGACTTTTCTCCCTCTAATTTAAATAATTCCAACTGTGATAATGTTTTTAAGAATAGCTCCTTCTGCAATGACAAATTTTTTATTGTTCACCAGAACATAAGAAGTATGAGAGAAAATTTTTCATCTCTTGTCACTCATCTTGATTCTTTTGCCTGCGTTCCAGATATTGTTTTTGTGTCTGAAATTTGGATCTATGACTTTGAGAAAAACGATTATTTTTTGCCCGGGTTCAAATTTGTTTCTAAAACTAATGAAAATTACGCTGCAGGTGGAGTTGGTTGCTTTGTTAAAGAGGAACACTTGATTCATGATGTCTTGTGTGTTGATTTATTGAGTGCTGATGTTTTAAAGGTTTCCGTTGAAATTAACCATGTTAGATATGTGTTTTTATGTGTCTATAGATTACATATGTTTAATGTTGTGTATTTTTTAAACGAGTTTTCTGACCTCTTAACTAGGGAAAAATCGAAAAATTTGATTGTTGTAGGTGACTTCAACATCAACAGTCTGGATGATAACGATTCTGTCTCTAGCTACTTGGCTTTACTGGCTTCGCATGGTCTAGCATTCTTTATTAATGAGCCCACTAGGCTTGCTTCGGGAAGTTGCCTGGATCATATTTATGGGCGTCTCAGTAATGTTGCGCTCAATGAGTGCGAAAAATGTGTATTTGACTTGAAAATTACTGATCACTGTATGACGGGTCTCTTAGTAACAATCTCGAAATCTAATTGTTGTGGATCTTCTAATTCCTCGCAAAAAAGAGTGAAAATTGACTTTGCTAGACTAAAAAATATTTTATGCCATGAATCTTGGGTAGACGTTTATGCTTGTAGCAATTCATCGACCGCTTATTCATTCCTCATTGATTCGCTTAAAAAGCATATCTTATCTTGTTCTTCATTTTTGCCCTCCAATAAGTTGGTTAAAAGACTTTAACCTTGGATATCTAGATTATTATTAAACAAAGTTATAGGTAAAAACAAGCTCAGAATAAAGTGTAATAAATATCCTGACAACCAAGGTCTAAAAAGGAAGTATAAAAAAATGTGTGTTGAACTAAAAAAAGAGATTCCTATTTGCCGCGATAACTATTACCGTGCTCAATTCAGCTCTGTACAGGGTAATTTGAAAAATGAATGGCGAGTAGTAAATAGCTTACTGAATAAATCCACTGTTTCTAAAATACTGTAATATTCTTGCTGGGGTTCGTTTAAATAAAACCGTCTTTTGTGTATTTTAATTGTTTATTTATTATTAAACACTAACTTTACTTCAACTCAGTATTCAATCACTTTACTCTTTATTTATTTTAATTGTCACTACAGATTCACTTTCAATACGTCGCTTGTTTTCACCACTGGTCGAATCTCCCTCTTGTAATCGCTGTATGCACTTATCAACAACTGTATCCACGGTGGTTGTGGTATGGGTATTTATAGGAAATTGTAAGGGGTTCTAGAACATGCTAGATGTTTCTCCGGGTGAATCGAGGATCCTGGAATATTGGGATATTGTGTGGAACAATTGTGGAACGTAAGCACACCAGGTTGGAACGTAAGCACATCAGGTTGGAATATTTACTACTAGTAGGCAATAGATGTCGTTGCACAAAGTACCTGACGATGTACTTGATACTACAATACCCACTGTTTTGCGTGTTGATGACTCTAAAGTGCAAGACAAACTCGCTATTGCTATTGCCAATGTTGGCTGTAGTCTTCAACCGTGTCCTGTCCAATCGATTTATTGTACTTGTCTTTCAATCTGTGGATGTGCTGAACCGTTGTACAGTAGTAGTTTTGTTTTTCAGCCCATAACTTCTTTCGAAATCTTGAAAGTTATTGGTACGTTACCTAATTCGACTTCGTGCGGAGCCGATGGTATTTCAAATTGTGTACTTAAAAAAATTGCATGTTTTATAGTGGATGTCTTGGCAAATGTTTTTAATCGTTGTGTGTTTGAGGGGGTCTTTCCTGAAGGTCTTAAATGTGCAGATGTGATTCCTTTACTCAAAAAAGGTTCCGCTGCGGAAATTGGAAACTATAGGCCCATCTCACTTCTCTCTGTTTTTAGCAAAATTTTCGAAAAACTAATGAAAATTAGAATAATGAGTTTTTTAGATAAAACCAGCTTTTTCAATCCAGTTCAATTTGGTTTTCTCAAAGGCAAATCGTCCGAAGATGCGCTTTTACAGTTTTGCTCCCAAATAATGTCACACCTCGATGGAAAAAAATGTACGGCTGGTTTGTTTATTGACATTACCAAGGCATTCGACATGGTCAACCACAATTTCTTGTTGAGAAAACTGGAGAAAGCTGGATTTCGTGGATTCATGCTTCACTGGTTTAGGTCGTATCTTGAAAATAGGTCGCAAAGAGTGAAGATTGATGATATAAGGAGCGAAAAAAGGTTCTTCAAGCTGGGAGTTCCTCAAGGCTCTGTGCTAGGCCCAGTTTTGTTTTTGGTCTATATCAATTCACTCTTTGCTCTTAATTTCAAGGGCTCACCAACTGCTTTCGCTGATGACGTTGGTTTCACTTATGGCTTAAACAGTCCCTTGGATCTAGTTTCTGACGTTAATTGGGACCTAAGCTTATTGAGACACTGGTTCGCTGAACATAATTTAGTAATAAGCTCAAAAACTAAGATAATGTTTTTTAGCTTATCTTCCGCGTACAATTTGGAAGCAAATGTGTACTTCCATGCACCTGAGTGTCTTAGATTTAAACTGTCTAACTGCTATTGTTCGTCTGGTTTTTCCTCTCCCTCTTTTTGTTCTAATCTAGCCTGTCGTGATAAATGCTTTCTAATAGAGAGAGTAGACGAATTTAAATATTTGGGGCTTACCCTTGATTCTAGGATGAGTTTTGCGAATTACGCTGATACTTTGAAAAAGTATTTCCGATGCACCCTTCGACATTTTTACTATTTACGTAACGTTTGCTCTACCAAGCTTTTAAAAATAATTTATTATGGTATTTTCCATTCCAAGTTACAATATGGAATTGCTTGTTGGGGGGGTGTGTATCGTAATAAAATACAACCACTGTTGATTTTGCAGAAATATGTCCTAAGAAAAATTTGTCGAAAATCTGGTAGACATTCTAGCTTTCCTTTGTTCTGTTCCCTGAAAATTCTTCCTGTTCGTCACTTGTATTGTTATAAGGTGTTAAAAATATTCTTTATGAAGTCTGGTAATCGTAATTTTCGTTTAATTTCTTGTTATAATCTTCGTGGAAACCTTTCTAACATTTTATCTGTACCCAATTTCCGTACCACTGCATACCGTAATTTTTTTTTTGTTTTGTCTTTTAGACTATTTAATGAACTCCCTCAGTCTATCAGGACAATTACAATACCTGGAATGTTCTTAAAATACGTAAAAATGTGGCTCTTCAGCTTTGATTATGCTGCGTTAGAATCTTGTATTTCTAATGTTTTGGTCTGATCTTTTTTTCATTCTTTCCTTCTTTTATGATTTTTTTATAATTAATTTTCTTTTTTATTCAAATATTTTTGTATGGTTATAGTTCATTTTTTATTTTGTTCTTAATTTATAATTCTTAAAGGGTCACCCCACCCATACATTTTACTTTGTATTGTTTTAGCCAATTGATTATGGCATTCAACTCTATTTTTTACTTTTTAAATACTGAATGCTCAACCTTTCTTATATTTTGTTTCTAAGAACTTGAATTGTTTTATTTGAATGTTTCATGAATTTATAAGAAATAAATACATTCTATTTTTCTATTCTTCTTCTTCTATCCACCTTGTCGCGGTGCTGGGGCTTAAGTAGGGCTGAAGGTTTTCTGCGGAGACGTGTCGGCGAGTGCCGGACTCCTAGACTACCTGAAGTCCAAAAAACCAAGAGATAGTCTCCCTAATTCTACCGGTGGTGTGAGCGTTTTTAAAACCGTGCCGAAAGATGAAAGGTTGGGGGGATACATAAAACCAACCACTAACGAGCTCTCACAGATGCCCTGGCGAGGTCTGTGTATAGTGAATGCCTTACCCCGGCATGGCGGCTCTGGCGGGGCGAACTACAATTTCCGACCTTACTCGTGGGAACAAAAATGAACCAAAAAAATAAAAACAACAAAACAACAACAACAACAGACACCAGTCCGGAAGCTGACATGCTACCCGTGGGCGTACCGGTACTGGCCGAGCTGCAGCCACCATCGGCAGCTAGCTCGGATGAGGAGATCTCTATGGAGATGGAGGAGCGGCTTTTAGCAGATCCATCCGAGGGTCCCCGGAAACCGAAGGGGGGGAAGAAGGTCTCTCCAGGCCAGATAAGACGGCGGTTGTTCCGTAGAGCGACGCATGTCAAGTCGGTGCTGGACGCAAAAGATCCCTCTTCCCTCTCTGAAAAGGAAAAGAACTCCCTGGCCTGGGCTATTGATACAATAGCAAAGGACGCTCTGACGAGGCCTGCGCCTAAACAGAGCGTTCTGAAACCAAGGCCAGCCGTAAGGTCGCTGCCCCTAAGGCAAACCTTGGCGGGAAAGGAGCAACCACAAATATGAAAACCAGCAAGACCGCTGCCGCTAAGGCAGGTCCTGCTGGGGCTCAGCCAGAAACCTCGAGGGCCGCCGAACATCGTCGTAGGATGGCCGAGACCAGGCGGGAGGAGTTTGTGTCAAAGAGGCTTAGGTCTTCGGAGGACACAAAAAATCCCCCCAAAAGGTCGAAGGCTGATACGGGGATGCTCTTCAGCGGGGCGATTCGAAGTTCACTGCAGCTAGCTGTGGCGGATTTCGGAAAACCTAGTGGCCAGTATTCCCAAGAATGCGGTCAGATGATTGAGAAGGCCTTAGCTGGAGCAATCTTCGACCGTATTCGAAAGAATACCGGCGGAACTGCACCCACATTCGGGAGGGCGAAGTGGCATCGTGGGGTCATTATGATAGACTGCAAGGATCAGTTATCGCTTGATTTCGTGAAGGCCACGGTTCGCGGTTTTAAAATCTGGGAGGGGGCTGCATTGCGAGCGGTACCCCCAGAAGAGATACCCACCATGCCCAAGGGAAGGCTCTGTGTTCCTGACTGGGGTGTGGACAAAACAGAGATCCTCGGCTTCCTAAAAGCCCAGAACCCTTCTACTGATATGAAAGGCTGGGAGGTCGTCGGGGAGGAAGAGGCGAAGAATGGGACCAAGGGATTCATCATTCTTATGAATGAACCCCCGGCCTCACTTCTGGCAGACAAGCAGTTGAGGTTGTGCTATGGAGCGGGAGAGGTAACTCTAAAGCTCCTAAAGTGGACTCAACGTGCGGAGAACGATGGGGCGACTGACGCTATGGAAGTTGAGATTGCGACAACCGATGCAGGTAGTGCAAATCAATCTTCATCATAGTGTGGTCGCCTCGACAACAGCTGGATATGGCCCTAATCCAGGAACTGTGGATTCATAACAATCGCGTGATGGGATTAGGGTCAAAAAACTATAATGTATATTATAGAAGCGACGCTGGCAAGGTTAGGACGTGTATCGTGGCCAAAAAGAGTTTAAACATACTAATGTTATCTCATTTCAGCTCCGGCGACTTGACAGTGGTAAACGTGAGAGGGGTGAATGGAAACTGCACGGTGGCGTCTGCGTACCTACCCTACGATGACGGCATCAATGTCCCCTCGGAAAATCTGAGGTCGCTCATATCAGCGTCTCAAAAAGGTGAGAAAAACTTAGTCTTGGGATGTGATGCCAACGCCCACCATACTCTGTGGGGTAGCACCGACATCAATGCTAGAGGCGAAGTTTTGTTTAATTATATTCTTGAAACCAATCTTGTTATTTGTAATAGAGGCAATGACCCCACCTTTGTAACGTCTAATAGAAGGGAAGTCTTGGATATAACTTTTATTTCTGGCCAGAGCTCTGTTGAAGTTGTTAACTGGAGAGTCTCCAACAAGGCGTCACTATCTGACCACTGTTGGATACTCTTCAAGCTACAACTTACTACTCATGGCAGTGGGACTTTCAGAAATCCGCGTAGGGCCAACTGGTCAAAATTCAAGAGAGAACTGAGGAAATCAGTGTATCACCTCACTGAGGACCTCGACTCGACTGAAGCAGTTGACAATGCAGTCGATGCATTGACTGGTTGCCTTACGCGATCCTTCGAGAAGTCCTGTCCGGTTAGTAGGCTTAGCGGTAAAAGGCGTCCACCATGGTGGAACGATAAAATAGCGGTTCTCATTCGTATTTCAAGAGTAGGGTGGAACCTCGCTAAGGAGGGGGTCGTCGAGTGGTCCACCTATAAAGAAAGCGTGAAGCTCCTCAAGAAAGAGATTAGGTTCGCAAAGAAGAACTCTTGGAGGTCTTTTTGCGTAGCTATAGAATCAACAAACGAAGCGTCCCGCCTAAGGAAGGTCCTGGCCAAGACACTAACGCCGGAATCCAATATCAGGAAAAGCGATGGCACCTGGGCAGAATCACACGAGGAAACGCTGGATATGCTACTGAGTACTCACTTTCCTGGATGTACATCAATCTCTGGAGATGATCTAACCATTCCAGAGACGACATCGGGAATAAGTGCGGAAAAGGTGGGTTATATAATAGATGATGACAAGATAGCGTATGCAATTAAATCATTTGCTCCATATAAGGCACCAGGAATGGATAACATTCGACCTGTGATGCTGCAAGAGTCAGTGGATATTGCTATTCCATGGCTCAAGCGTATCTTCACAGGATGCCTTAAGCTAGGTTATGTTCCTAAGGCATGACGGGAGGTGCGCGTTGTTTTCATTCCCAAAGCAGTGAAAGCGAGCCATACAAACGCAAAAGACCTGAGACCTATCAGTCTATCGTCGTTTTTGCTGAAAACTTTGGAACGTTTGGTAGATGTATATATAAGATGTGTGATCGGCGATGATTACCTATCTAAATCACAACATGCATACATCTGCGGCAGACCGGTAGACACGGCCCTCCACCGGGTCGTATCGAGCATAGAAAGATCCCTCCACTTCAAGGAGTTCACTCTAGGGGCGTTCCTGGACATTGAAGGAGCGTTCAACAACGTAAGCTCTAACGCAATCCTGAGCAGTCTGTACAGAGCACATGTCAGCACCGGCCTCTGCAACTGGATTGCGCAGATGCTTCAATCAAGGATAATATCTTCAACGCAAGGAGATGTAACCATCCGGAGAAGGGTCTGCAGAGGAACACCCCAAGGTGGAGTCTTGTCCCCGCTAATATGGCTCCTTGTGGTGGATGAGATCTTGGTAACACTGAAGGAAAACGGCTTCAACGTGACGGCCTATGCGGACGATGTCGTTATCCTGGTTTCGGGAAAATTTCCTCCAGTCCTAAGTGAAAGGCTCAATTTCGCGCTACAACTAGTGGACAACTGGGTCAACAGCAAAGGGCTGGGAATGAATCCTTCAAAGACGGAGGTAGTTCTCTTCACTAAGAGGAGATCAATCCCTACCTTCAGACCCCCAAATATTGGTGGCACCGAACTAAGTATCTCAAGTTCAGCTCGGTATCTGGGCGTAGTTTTAGATTCCAAACTTAACTGGAAGGAAAATATTGCCGAACGCGTTAAAAAAAGCAAGCGTAGCTTTCTACTCCTGCAAAAAGGCTTTCAGCAATACGTGGGGCTTCAAACCGGCTGTGGTGTACTGGATATACACGGCGGTTGTAAGACCCATTCTCACATACGGCTCACTAGTATGGTGGACGGCACTTGAGAGGCAATACCTGCTTTCAAACCTCACCAAAATCCAGAGGGCGGCGTGCATCGGTGTCATGGGATCAATAAGAACAACACCAACGGCGGCAATGGAAACCATGCTTAGTTTCATTCCGCTTGACATATACTGCAGCAGTTTGGCGGCTAAAACTGCTGTAAGACTGAGAGAAGGCCGGTTGTGGTCATCAAGCCTTTACGGCCATGCCTCCATTCTGTCCCGATGGGGGATAACCAGCAGATTGACGGGAACTGATCACAAGAATCCGACGCTAGCATTCGAAAGGAGATTCGCTACAAGAATTCCCGATAGAATATACTGGAAGAATCCTAGAACCATGAAGAAAAAGGAGTTGGCTCTCTATACCGACGATTCTAAGATGGACGTTGGCACGGGAGCCGGAGTTTATTGTGAGGCCCTAGGAATAAACCGCTCCTTTAGAATAAACGACGACTGCAGCGTCTTCCAGGCCGAGGTCGCAGCCATTATACAGGCTGCGGAAATTATACGCGGGAGCAATATCGTTGGCAAAACGATCACTGTCTATATAGACAGCCAGGCAGCCGTTAAGGCTCTGGACTCTGTCGTAGTTAGGTCGAGGCTCGTGAGAAGCTGTAAATCACTCTTAAACGAGATATCCAGAGCCAATGAGGTGACCCTCTGCTGGGTACCAGGGCATATGGATATCGAAGGTAACGAAAGGGCTGACGAGCTTGCTAGGAAAGGGTCGGCGCTGCACTTATCGCGGGCCCTCCCCTCTATAGCAATCCCGATCAGCTCCTTGCGGAAAAAAATAGAGGATGAAGCCACCGGTCGAGCAAACAGACGATGGGTTCATCTGGAAACATGCGCTACGGCCAGGGCGCTATGGCCGGCCTACAGCAAGAAGAGATCAACCTCTCTGGTAAAACTTAGTCGTTATAACGCACGGGTCATTTCTGGCATAATTACCGCACATTGTGCCATTGGCGTTCACGCGGAACGACTCGGTGTGCTGCATAATGACTATTGCAGAAGCTGCAGGGACGAAGAAGAAATTGAATCTGTTCGTCACCTGTTGTGTGACTGTCCTGCCCTATCCGTCAGAAGAATGAGGACTCTTGGTAGTTACTTCTTCTCGGAGCTGGAGGACTTGGGTAGTGTTGAGCTAGCGGACCTCCTGAGATTCATATCACTTTCTGGGTGGTTCTAACGGCGGATTTTCTTTACAGCGTTTCCAGGGTTAAATGATTGGGCACAATGGATCCGTACTGTTGGTCTGAGTGAGCAGTGGCTCCTTGTCACAAGGCACCCATCTACCTAACCTAATCTATCAGGGCAATCAGTGGATTTTCGTTTGCCGCAGCCAGCATACAGCCTTGCGTCTGCAGCCAGTCGACTTACAGGGCAATCAACCGATTTGACCTTTGCCCGTCGCACTCAGAAGAAAATTGCCAGTCGCAGCCAGCGACAAATTGCCTCGCAGAGAGCGAATATGGACCTGATGCTGCTAGGTCGGCCAAAGATTTCTTTGGCCAATTACAGTAATGCGAGACCAGAGATACTGATAGGTCTTGACAACTGCCATCTGGGAGAGCCTGTGGAAACCGTTGACTGCTTGGAGAGCGGGCCGATCATCGCGCTCACGAAGCTTGGTTGGATTGCATACGGTAGATCATCATCTGAGTGAGAGGAAAACGCAAAAGAGAAGATCGTACTTTGCAGCAGCCAGTCACCGGAACAAAACCTACGATTGGATCGGGTTGTCGACGAATATTTCTGCATTGAATCCTTTGGGGTTAGAAAGTCAACGGAGAATTTAATCACCCCAATTCTTCAACTCGTATTTGACAGTCGAACACGACCATGGTCGCATTTAGTTATTACAAAGTCCGTACTTTACGAACACACTCGTACGAAATTTTTGAAAGGAGCATCGCAACGCATACGAGTGTCGTATTTTTCCGCTATTACGGAGATTTAAACTGGTCGTATTTGTGTGGTATTCAACGTCAAGCAAAATAGGAAAAAAAAGATGCAAGTACATGTATGTTTACTCAAAATATCTGAATTTGTTGTTTTGCGTGCTTTTATTGTAGGAAAGTCACGAATCGTAGCCTATTTGTAAGGGTGGTTTCTGCTATGCCAACAACACGGGGTGTTCCCAAGCGGTCCCCCATCTAAGTATTAACCGCGCCAGTCGCTGCTTGATATCGGTGATCGGAGGAGAACTGATGCTCAGCATGTTATGGTCGTTGGCGTAATTATAATACACAACAAATTTCTCCGAATTTCTGCCAAATTCCCAACCGGCACCACTTCATCCTCTTCTTAATCGAAATAGAGGTTATCAAATTGATATTTTTGATTTAACCAAAAACTTTACTTTGCTTTAAAATACTTCGCCAAACTTATCATGTTCACATTTTCGTTTCATTCGCTTTAATGGTTTGACATTTGCATAATCGAGATGTTGTTTCGAATTGCGCAACTTTGCATCCAACTCAGTAGAAGTACTTCGCAGTTTATCGGATGCAGATGGAGCAGAGAATCAAAGCAAAATGGTCGATATGAACATGAAAGCCACTAAGACCGAAAAGGTCCTGGGAATGTGTTGGGATAGTGGAGACGATGTTTTTGTATTCCGTCTAAATTTTCCCCGGGTAAATCGAGCCATCATGTACGAAGACAAATGTCCCACCAAGAGGGAGTGCCTCAGCATCGTTATGTCCGTATTCGATCCTCTAGGGATGATTGCGAACTTCGTTTTCCGTTAAAGCTGATGCGGAAATCTGTCTGACGTTTCGGAAGTGGATGAGATGAGCCAATTTCAGATGAATCATTTGCACAGTGGAAGCTATGAAAATCGCAGTGTCCATGTCTGGCACAGTTGAAGATACCCAGATGTCAGAGCTACTATTTACCTCAAGCTAATCGGGTGGACCTCCACACATTCGTCGATGCAGCGAGGAGCCAACGGGTTCGGGGTAAGATCATCAAAGAATTTCCAGGACCAGATGGGCAGGTCCGCTCCGCTGAAGTGAAGACTGCGACCGGAATACTACGGCGGCCTGCAGTGAGACTCGCCGTACTAGATATGAGTGAGGCTTTAGTAGAGACTCGGGCGCCTCACGGGGGAGGAATGTCATGAAATGTACTTAGCTCGATGTAACATTGGCATAACTCATGGGAGACGACTACACTTGGCGAACAGCTCCTTTTTGACATTTAGCTCAAAGACGGCGGCCAGCCACACAATTAATCTTTCCGCCCTTTTCCGGCTTTTGTCTTTCATTTCGTCAGCCACCGTGAAGTCGCCTGCCAGGAGTCACCAACAAGTAAGAAAATTATAACTAGAAAGCCATTGACGTGACATCCAGGGGATCTTACGCATCTGCAGTGTCGGTGCCTATGTCTGAGAAATCGATGAAACCATCCCGGACTACGATAAAGTATTTCAACTGCAATAAGGAAGGGCACATCTCAATCAATTGCCCCAAGCCTGCCAAGAAACAGAGATGTGGCGTCTGCAAGAGAACAGGACATACAGGCACAAATTGTCCCAACCGTAAGGTGCCATCAACGATCACCACTGGAGTCAACATAGTAGAACAGCCAGGATGAGCAACCGCTGCACAGAAGGAAGAACCAGTAACGCATGAGATAATTAGGAATTGTGTTTGTAAATTTGAAGAAGGAATGATTGATGGTCGCGCATTGATCGATACCCGTTGTGGCATTAATCTGATTAAAGTGTCCAACGTCTTGGGATGATTCAAATTCGATCCTAATACAACGACCTACAAAGGCATTAATAATTCATCTCTTGTTATTTTCGGTAACGTTGAAATTTATATAACGATTGTTAATATTAGTTGCCGATGACTCGATGCGACCTGATTTGATCCTTGGCAGAGATTTTTTGGAGGCGACCGGATTACAAGTGGGAGTTGATGAGAATGGGTCAATAAAAGTTACGAGCACGAGCAACATGGAAGATGCTGAAAACGTTCCTACGCGGAATACATGGAACGACATTTTGAGCATTGATTTCGAAATAGATACAGAGCATGTGTTAGAGGTAGACGAAACTATCGACCCAGAACTACGTGGGGACCTGCATTGCGATTGATCGGGAAACTACTGACTGCCCAAAACTTGGCTTGGGCCAGTAGCGCAACAATCAAGTTCGTGATGAAGTGCTAACTTTACCTCCTAGTGGTGGTCCCCGGGCAACTATACGTATAAACCCTTATACGTATAGGCCGAAATTGTAAGTACGGGTTGTCTAGGGCCTTATTTCTAGGCTATGTAACGTGGGCCAGCAACTTGCGTTACCGAATATTGCTCGCTATAGAAACCGACACTATGCCTCGGATAAGGAATGATCACATGTTGACGACTTTTGGCTATTGTACCCGGACAAAGATAGGTTTCTGAAATGTAAAGACGCTCCTCGACTCGGGAAGAGAAGGTCCTTACAATGCCAGATTCATCCAATTGGAAAACGAATTCATGCGATATAAATTGGATATTTTGGGGGTAAGTGAAGTAAGATGGTTAGAAGCGGGCGAGTACCAGTCTCCAACGCGTAACACTGTACTACTCTATTCTGGAAGACCATCCGGAAGTCCGCGGGAATATGGAGTCGGACTACTGCTAACAATAACAGCACGCGAGGGCCTAATTTCCTGGCAGCCTCATGGTGATAGGATTTTGACGGCCAGATTCCGGACTAGAGTACGACGCGTCACCATCATACAGTGTTACGCCCCAACGAATAGTTCGTCTGAGGACGAAAAGGAGAGCTTCTGCAATCTCTTAAGCGCCGTCTTCAACACAACACCAAATGGAGACATTGTCATAGTGATGGGGGATTTGAATGCCAAGGTAGGCAATGACAACGAAGGGCTCAAACATGTAATCGGGAAGCATGGACTAGGCAACCGCAATGACAACGGCGAAAGGTTTGTGGATTTCTGCAATGCCAACCGCCTTGTGATAGGTGGAACCACGTTTGAGCACAAGACCTGCCACAAAGTTAGCTGGGTTTCCAATGACAGGCAACCTCCAACCAAATTGACTATTTTGCTATCAGCCGCCGCTTTAGAAGTAGTCTCCTGGACGTCCGAAACAGGCGAGGGGCAGATGTGGGGATAGTACGTGATCACCATCTTATGATAGCTACCCTCCAACTACGCACTGCTGCAGTTCGAAGATCCCACGACAACACAAGAATGCCCAGGTTCAATATCGATAGACTTAGTGATCCCTCAGTGCGCCAACAATTAAGGGAGCACTTTTCGCAAGGTGTGGAAGCAATCAGCAGCTCAATGCCCGCAACAATCCAAGATCATTGGTGTGCTGTGAAAAATGTTTTTACATCAGCAGGGAGAAGCGAGCAAGAGTCCCTATATCACATGAAGGCGAGAGAAGTTCAGCGTAGCGTGCGACGTGACAAGCGCAACTACATCAACGCGCTGGCTACAGAAGCAGAAGAAGCTGCACGGAGGTGTGACAGCAGGACCGTCTACAGAATCACGAAAGAGCTGACAGGTGGTCGCAGCTCCAGCCAACACCCAGTGAAAAGCCTAGACGGCTCTTTGCTCATTTCGGATGAGGACCAACTCAAGAGATGGAAAGAGCATTTTGCTACGGTTTTGAACCGTGTATTCGCTAGCGATATGCTCCCAAATCAGACTGAGATGCCCGAGGTGAGAAGTTCCCGAATACGCACCACGACTCCCAGTAAAGATGAGATCATTACTGCGATCAAAGCACTCAAAACCAACAAGGCGGTAGGACCCTGACGGTATTCCAGCAGAGCTCTTACGAGCAACGCCAACAACATCGGCTGAGCTTCTGCTTCCACTTATAGATAGAGCTTGGGAAGCTGAGAGCTTTCCTAAGAAAGGAAATTTAATGGAGTGCGGAAACTGGAGGGGTATCTGCGTGCTGCCTGCTGTAGCTAAGATAATAGCTAAAATCATCCTGGAGCGAATCAAACAACATCTCAAAGACACACTCGATGCCGAACAAGCAGGTTTCCGCTCTGGATCCTCCTGTGCCGACCACATCAACACCCTGCGGATTATCATCGAACAGTGTGTTGAATATCGATCGCCACTGCACCTGCTGTTCATCGATTTTGAGAAGGCGTTCGATCGTGTCAACAGGGAGTTTATTTGGCGTGCCTTACGCAGGAGAGGCATTCCCGATAAACTAATTGCTTTTATCAAAGCTACATACGAAGGCTCCAAATGTCACGTTCTGCACAGAGGAAGGTTGTCTGAGGAATTTGAAATCCAAAGTGGGGTAATACAAGGCTGTATCCTTTCACCAATATTATTCCTATTGGTGATTAGCGATGTGCTTCATGCAGCTTTGTCGACGGGAAACGGAGGAATGCGATGGACTCTTACATCTCAACTGAAACACCTTGACTACGCAGAAGATGTATGCTTACTCTCCCACAGAGTTATGGACCTCCACCAAATGACAGCAGATGTGGAGAGGGAGGCAGGTGTCGTCGGGCTGAAAATTAATGCGGCAAAAACTAAAATTATCACCCTTGGAACAAACTCATCGGCTCAAATATGCATTGCTGGACAACCGGTAGAGAGAGTAGACGATTTCCAGTATCATGGGAGTATTCTCTCGACCGATGGTGGAACCGAACTGGATATAGTCAACAGAATCGCCAAAGCAAAGTCCGCGTTCGGGATGTTGTCCAAAGTATGGCGAAGCAATGCAATCAGTTTGAGCACCAAAATAAGACTGTTCCGCTCCAACGTTGAATCCGTGCTGCTATATGGTTGCAGCACTACTATCACCAGAAAGCTGCAAACGTTCGTGAATCGGTGTCTGCGCAATATCTTAAGGATTTTCTGGCCCAATCATATCTCTAACGAACACCTTTACGAGAGAACGGGTCAGGAACCAATAGACACAAGTATCCAACGGCGAAAGTGGCAGTGGATTGGTCACACGTTGCGAAAGGGTGACAGCTCCATAGCGAACCATGCTATGCAATGGAACCCTCTAACTCAGGATGGCAGAAGACCTGGCGGTCCGAGGAGAACATGGCGCAGAACAGTCGAGAAGGAGGCACGGCAGTTGGGCAAAAGTTGGGGAGAACTCAGACACATTGCCAGAAACCGTACACGATGGCGCGTAGGCGTAGTAGAGGCCCTAGGACCCACAAGGGGATACAGGACATAAGTAAAAGTAAGTAAGCAGAACTACGTATTCAATTTCACCAAGTTGTGCAGGAATATCGTGCCCAATCGAAACCCGAAAAGCCGATTACAGAGTACACCATGACGATTTTTTTTAGTGGATGATAGAACTCCGGTAGCAGGTGCACAATGTAAGTACTCCCATATCGAAAAAACTAGCATTATGACGACTGGCTTAGGAGAGGCATAATACAAGAAGTGAATCGGTTGGCAACCCTCTGATGCGGATGGACCGTCCACCAACGATGTGAACTAAGTCAGCGACGAGTGAGACGAGCGGCGATGAAGAAGAGGGTGGACTGCCCTAACACCACCAGGGCATATGTATCTACAACATAAAGGACGAGTACACAACAAGATACATCACACATTTACCCAAACATCGCAAACATTCAACACAACTTGTACGAGCATGAGCAGCGGTCAACGGACTGGAGGAGGTTCAGTCCAAATTCATAAACTCATCAATGGCCGAGAGCCCGACGTTTATATTTTATCACTTGTACGGGGTGGCACGTCATCGGCTAGTCCCTTTTCCCCAAATCTGCGTGAGATTCCACCGGGATAGCTAGCTTTCGCGGACTGAATAAAATAATAGGAATACGAGTGGGTACTCAGGCTTCTTCCTCCTCAGGAGTGTCCAACGCAAGGCATTGTTTGACACATTTACATTTTCAATAACCTCTTTTCTTCTTGCTAGGTCCAACGCCAAGCGTTGTTTGACAAATTTCCTCCTTCGTCTCATATTTCTTCGCCTTTGTATTTTTCGCGATATTTTTTTGAATCTTTAATTTTGCGTTCACTAGCCCCTCAGTTACTAGCGCTTGCTGTGAACGTGGCACCAAGGTAAAGAGCGAACCTTGGGAATGCGTAACCCGACCCTCTGAACTGCCAGTTGGAGGCGATTTCAGAGAGAGAGCCATTGGAAAAATGGAAAGAGCTGCTAGATAGCGGCGTTCAAGGAACGGTTGCATGCTTCAGCAAAAGAGCGGAGTACTGCACATAAAGCCGTCCTTGAACTGGTAATGGCTGAATAAGCGGTAGGCCAATTTTCAGAGAGAGGCTCTCGGTCGGTTAGGCAAAGTGCTGAGGCGAGTTCAGCACTTCTTGGTTGACCACGATTGAGTGCGAACGAGCGCTAGTGAGTAAGGTGTTTTTACTTTTATTGGCCTTTGCATTAGTGAAAATTAACTTTTACATACATACGTTATATATATCGGGTTATTGATTTTAAATATATACATACATACTTGCGTGTATGTTATTTCGGTTTTCGTTTTCGGCTGTGACATAGCGGACCTTTTTGTGATTCCCTTTACCAGGGAATCACAGTGTGTCACAGAATTTTTCGTACCTTCCTTTTATTTTTTTTATTTTTACTTATTTACTATATTTTTGGTTCAACTTTTAACTGGTTTTATTTTGGGGGGCTCTTGTTTGACAGTGGGTCAAACGAGTTTTCGTTCACTTTGGGAATTGTTTTTTTCATATATTTTGCTGGTTTTATTTTACTTTTTGCCTTGTGGTTTATTTTTGATTGGTTTTGTTTTTTTGGGATCTTGTTTGACTTACGCCACAGTGAGTCAAACAAATTATTTTTGCTGAAATTTTGAATTTTTTTGTGAATTTTCTTGGCTTTATAGTGTGTCCAAAAGGTGTGGGCACATTTAACGTAATTCTTTTTAAATTTTGTGATATTCTTTTTGAAATTTCATAGTTCATTGGGGTTGTTTTATTTTTTTATATTTCTGGGGTGTGTTATTTTTTTTGATAGTGGAAATTTTTCAAAATCGAAAATAATTCGCTTCTTTGTACTGGCGATTCAGTTTCTTGTGTTTTGGTACGGTGTCTTTTCCTATCCTGGGTTTTCGTTCGCGATTCTGTTAGGTTGTACTTTTTGTAATTATAAGTTTGGCTTTGGCATTTTGGTTTAGTTGCGTGATTCATTATGGAGATTAATCGGTTATCTCAGGATGAGTTGGCATATGAAATGCAGGTCCGAGGGCTTCCGGTGAAGAGCGTTGACGAGATGAGGAAGTCATTGAGGTCAGCTCGAGCTCTTTCACGCAGGGGCTCTTTAAATATTGGGATCGAGTACCCTTTTTCTTTTGAGGAGGATGTAGATGCCGTCAAGGCAAAGATTGTAGAGCTGAAAACCCTTCTAAAGAATCCTCCAAGTAATCCGAAGTCGTCGGAGTACTTGAAGATTCTGACGAAGGTCGACTGGGCGTTAGGGCGATTAGGTAGGGTTCAGGCAGAATCTGAAGAGGAAGTTACAGAGATCAAGGAACTCAGGAATGAGTTATTGATCTTGCTGAGTAGCTTACCGGAGGAGGAAAGCGAAGAACGCGAGGTTCCTGAAAAGGAAAAATCGAGCACTTTAAAGGTGGTGCCTCGACTGCCGTCCCCTATACCCACTTCAGGCGGAAGGGTGGCGACAGGCGAGCCCAGCCCAGAAGTACGCACAGACGCAGCGAATTTTCAAGTGGTTGAACGATCCACTGAGCGGATCGAGAAATGGGATGTGAAGTTTACCGGTGAGCGCTGTGGCTCATCAGTAAACGCATTCCTAGAGAGGGTCGAGGAGCTCCGCCAGGCAAGAGGGGTGTCGGAGGCTCAGTTGTTTAGGTCAGCGGTCGATTTATTTGTGGGGAAGGCGCTTCTTTGGTTTAGGGCGATGAGGTCTACTGTGGGCACGTGGCAAGAACTAGTCAAGGAGTTGAAGTTGGAGTTCTTGCCACACAATTATGATGATTTATTGATCGATGAGATTAGGCGACGGACTCAAGGCAAAGATGAGTCCATCGGGGTGTATGTGGCGACGATGCGGAATATGTTCGGCAGACTTTCAGAGCCCCTTTCGGAGCGCAGAAAGCTGTCGATCCTGCAGAAGAACCTGGCACCATTTTATCAGACACAGCTTGGGTTAGAGGAGCCCAAGTGTGTCAGCGACTTGGTGGAATTAGGACGAAAGTTGGAAGCAGTACGCGCCAACGTTGAGACTTTCGCTCCACCACCAAGCAATCGAGGTCGGAATCTGTTGGAGCCCGATCTCGCGTATGTAGGTGTTGAAGAACCCCGGGTTTCGGTTGTTAGTCAGAACAACCAACCCCGGCGACAAATTAGGTGCTATAACTGCAACAGGGAAGGCCATTTCGCAAACACTTGTTCCGCTCCTAGGCGTTGTTTTGGTTGTGGGAAGTTAGGCGTTTCACGTAGGGATTGCTCGGCATGTTCGGGAAACGCACGACGCACTCTCGGGTCCGCAGGACGGGAGCGTCGTTGATTCATTCTGGGTCACCTGCGGGTAACCAGTCGGGTTGTTACAACGAGGTTGAATTGGGTTTCGCATTGGAGGCAAATGGTAGCGATAGGCGACCGTATCTTGGTGTTAGGATTTATGGAATAAATTTAGTAGGGCTTTTGAATTCGGGCGCTTCACGCTCGATAGTATGCAAGGAGGGTTGGAGAATCCTTCAAGAGTTAGGGATAGAATTAGGCAAAGGTCAAATAGATAGGGTAATGTTAGCGGATGGTGCAGGAGTAAAGGTAGAAGGGGTAGTCTCTTTGCCTATAACAGTTGAGGAAAATACAGTTTTGTTAGAGTGTCTCGTTATTCCTAGTCTTCCTCACGTCTTGATATTAGGAGCAGATTTTTGGGCTCTATCGGGAATTGTCCCGGATCTTAGATCAGGCGAGTGGAATTTTTCGAGTCAAAGCATGTTGGCTTCGTTATCCGATTCTCGGGATTTATCGGAAATAGACGAGACACAGAAACAACAGTTAAAGGCACTTGTGGAAAGAGTTTTTAGGAGCATGCCTGAAGGCTTAGGGTGCACACACTTAGTGGAGCACAAAATTAAGACAAGTGCAGAGCCAATAAAGCAACGATACTATCCAGTATCTCCGGCCGTCCAAAAACATATTGATAGGGAATTAGATGAAATGCTAAAGGATGGCATAATAGAAAAGTCTAGTAGTCCGTGGGCCTCTCCAATCGTTATGATTAGGAAGAAGGACAACACGTATAGGTTTTGTGTAGACTACAGGAAGCTTAACAAGGTAACCGAGAGGGTTGCTTATCCACTCCCTTATATTTCAGCGACGTTAGACAAGCTTAGGGAAGCGAAGTTTCTGCCCTCCTTGGACATTAAATCCGCATACTGGCAGATTCCAGTAGAGGAGAAGTCACGACCCTTTACAGCTTTCACAGTCCCCGGTAGGGGCCTTTTCCAGTTTAAGAGAATGCCATTTGGTCTGCATAATGCACCAGCGACATGGCAACGATTTATTGATACGGTGATTGGGGCCGACTTGGAACCAAATGTATTCGTCTACCTGGACGACATAATTATCGTAACCAACTCCTTCGAACAACACCTGAAGATATTGGAAGAGGTTTTTAAGCGTTTATGCGAGGCTGGGCTGAAGGTCAGTGAGCAAAAGTGTAACTTGTGTAGGCCGTCGTTGAAATTTTTAGGGTATATAGTGGACAGACATGGCTTGCATGTAGATCCTGAGAAGGTACAGAGTATGGTAGACATTCCAGCGCCCAAGAACGTTAAGGAAGTTAGAAGTTTTATCGGAACGGTTTCCTGGTATAGGAGATTTGTGCCAAACTTTGCTAGTTTGGTAAAACCATTATCCGATTTGCTTAAAAAGAGTAGGAAATTCTTCTGGAGTAACGAGTGTGAAGAAAGTTTTAGGAAGGCTAAGGAACGTTTAGTAGCGGCTCCCATCCTGACGTGTCCGGATTTTACGAGGCCATTCGTGGTTCAGACGGATGCCTCGGATTTTGGGATTGGGGCTGTCCTTAGTCAGACGTTCGAGGAGGGCGAGAAGGTTATTAGTTACCTGAGTAGATCTTTGAATAGATGCGAAAAGAATTATTCTACCACCGAGAAGGAATGTTTAGCAGTTCTCTGGGCTATCGAGAAACTTAGGCCATATCTAGAGGGGGTGAGATTCACTGTCATAACAGACCATTACTCTTTGATATGGTTGAGTAAGTTGAAGGACCCGGTAGGTAGGCTGGCACGTTGGGCTGTACGGTTGCAGCAATTTGATTTTGATATCATCCATCGGAAAGGCAAGGAACATGTTGTGCCTGATATGCTCTCACGGAGTGTACCAGTAGTTTCTGGGATTTCAGAGCACAGTTCCGATCCGTGGGTAACAAGGATGATAGAAAAGGTCGAGACGAAGCCACTGTCATTTCCAGCGTGGCGTGTAGAGCAGGGAACTTTGTTCAAATTTGTTAAGGCAAACCACGTGATAGTTCACGACAACAACAGTGAATGGAAGAGAGTAGTGTCGAAGAAGGATAGGACGAAGATTTTAGAGGAATGCCATGATCACCCTTTAGCAGGTCATATGGGGGTGAAGAAAACTTTTGCTAGGATAGGGGAAAAATATTACTGGCCCAAAATGAGGTCAGACATAACCAAGTATGTCAGAAATTGTAAAATTTGCCAAAAAGTGAAACCAGTTAACGACAAGCCGGCGGGTTTGATGACGGAGAGGAAAGGGGTAACCAATCCGTGGGAGATGTTGTGTGTGGATTTAGTTGGTCCACTTACTAAGTCGAGTAGGGGTTTTATTTACATTCTTACCGTTGTCGATTATTTCACTAAATTTCCACTTTTATTTCCGCTGAGATCGGCAACGGCTAAATCTGTTTGTAAGGAGTTGGAGGATAACGTCTTTCTTTTGTTCGGGGTCCCAAAGTTTGTTGTTTGCGATAACGGTCCAAAATTTAGGAGCAAAGAGTTAAAAACATTATGTGATGAGTATGGGTCGACTATTAGGTTTACAGCTCATTATCATCCCCAAGCGAATCCGGCTGAAAGAATTAACCAAATAATTAAGACGACACTAAGAGCGTATGTGTCGGAGAATCATCGAAACTGGGATGCGCAGTTGGCGAAAGTTGCGTGTAGTATACGCACATCTCAGCACGAAGTTTTGGGAGTATCACCATATTACGCTAATTTCGGTCGAGGAATGGTGACTTTTGCTGGTCGATCAGGATCGCCCTTAGCCACCATTCCGCAAGATAAGGAGAGTGATACGCCGGGAACAGGAGAAAAGTTTAGACAGCTTAGGGAGGAGATAGGGAAAAAGCTAGAGTTGGCAACCAAGAAGGCATCACATAATTATAACCTTCGCAGGCGGGATGTACAATATTATCCAAACGAACTCGTCTGGCGAAGAAACTTCATTTTATCAGATGCCGCGAAGTATTATGCAGCCAAACTTGCTTCGAAATATGTTGGCCCATTTCGAATTCACAAAAAGGTATCGCCATACACATATGAATTGGTTGATGAAGATGGCAAAGTACGTGGAACCTGGAACGTAAAAGACTTAAAGCCATATTATGAGGATCCTGACGAAAGACCGGAAGATGAGCTTAGTCGCACAAGTGGGACGAATTGTGCTAAGAGGAACTGAGAGCCCCGTGCTCTGTGATGTCCACTGGCGATCGTCAAGCGCGATCGAAATGAAGTAGTTGTTTCTTGTCATTTTATTTTTCGTTCTCCTTTGTTGTGTTGTTTGAACCTGGGGAATATGTATCTTAAATTACTTCGGCCTTTCTTACGAAAAGCCAACTGCCTCTCTTCGGAGGTAAGGGTGGGGTTTGTTACGTGCAAATTTCGCACGAGATCCTTTGTCCCCTCCATCCTACCAATTCTCACCCGTCCACCATTTTTGGCCTTCCAATTTTATTCCGTTGTCTTCTTGGAGCAGTGGTCTCGTTAAGCGTTCCTGGATGGTTCCACCATTCAGTGCTTATACCTCTCCACACGCTTCAAGGGGGCAACAAAAGCAGGTACTTCGGGAGACAGAGCCCAACGGTCGGTTGGCAACCCTCTGATGCGGATGGACCGTCCGCCAACGATGTGAACTAAGTCAGCGACGAGTGAGACGAGCGGCGATGAAGAAGAGGGTGGACTGCCCTAACACCACCAGGGCATATGTATCTACAACATAAAGGACGAGTACACAACAAGATACATCACACATTTACCCAAACATCGCAAACATTCAACACAACTTGTACGAGCATGAGCAGCGGTCAACGGACTGGAGGAGGTTCAGTCCAAATTCATAAACTCATCAATGGCCGAGAGCCCGACGTTTATATTTTATCACTTGTACGGGGTGGCACGTCATCGGCTAGTCCCTTTTCCCCAAATCTGCGTGAGATTCCACCGGGATAGCTAGCTTTCGCGGACTGAATAAAATAATAGGAATACGAGTGGGTACTCAGGCTTCTTCCTCCTCAGGAGTGTCCAACGCAAGGCGTTGTTTGACACATTTACATTTTCAATAACCTCTTTTCTTCTTGCTAGGTCCAACGCCAAGCGTTGTTTGACAAATTTCCTCCTTCGTCTCATATTTCTTCGCCTTTGTATTTTTCGCGATATTTTTTTGAATCTTTAATTTTGCGTTCACTAGCCCCTCAGTTACTAGCGCTTGCTGTGAACGTGGCACCAAGGTAAAGAGCGAACCTTGGGAATGCGTAACCCGACCCTCTGAACTGCCAGTTGGAGGCGATTTCAGAGAGAGAGCCATTGGAAAAATGGAAAGAGCTGCTAGATAGCGGCGTTCAAGGAACGGTTGCATGCTTCAGCAAAAGAGCGGAGTACTGCACATAAAGCCGTCCTTGAACTGGTAATGGCTGAATAAGCGGTAGGCCAATTTTCAGAGAGAGGCTCTCGGTCGGTTAGGCAAAGTGCTGAGGCGAGTTCAGCACTTCTTGGTTGACCACGATTGAGTGCGAACGAGCGCTAGTGTTTAAGGAGTTTTTTTTTTATTGCGAGTTAGTGATCAAGTTCGGTTCCGAGTTATTGTCAAGTGGAAAGGTCCAGAAGGGACCAAGGAAAAAAATACAAGAGCGAAAAGGAAGAGCAGGAGTAACAGGAGGAGATAAGGAGGAAGGAACAGGAAGGAAGAGGATTTTGAGGAGAAACATCCTGGAGACGAGGAGTAAGGAGCAGATTAACCACTCCAAAAAGCCAGATAAGTTACATTATTTTTTTTGCATTCTTTGTTCCGGTTAGTGTAGGATTTTGTGCGTTATAAATCCCGGTAGGGTCTCATACCGTAAATTTCCCGGTGAAAGCGGGACACGCGACCTAATTCCGGTTTAACGTTCAAGTTTCGGGACCGGTGATAGCGGGCCACCCCAACGGCTTTACATTCGTAAAAACGGTTGGATACAACCGTTGTTCTTTTTTAAATACGGTTAAATACAACCCTTGTTTTTTTTACCTTTCATCATTTTCTTCTCGTGGAAAAACTTTTCTTAATTAAATAAATTGGCCGTGCTCTGAATTATAGAGCATTTGTAACGCACGTACGTTGTTTCCTTTTTTTCTTTTTTTGTTGGCACAATTTCAGGATTCCCACCCCATTAATTTTCCCAAGGTTTCTAGATCCCTTTCAAAGATCTGGTGGCGCCCATTTCCATATCGCGTGTAAACGCCCGATTTCGCTGACTCCAGTGAACTCACCCCAGCTGAGTAACCGGGAGAGCAGCATCCCGCAGGCTGCTTTTGTTGCACTTTTCCGATCCTCTTATTATTATCTGTGGCTATCTGTCACTCTCGTTTTCTTTCCCTCGCGTGCGCGGCCGGCTTTCGCTTTGTGTGCTTTTTTTTTTCTTTTTTAAATAATTCGGGAAGAATTACGTGCGACACGTACACTAGTAGAATTGTGATGGTCAGGAAGCACGACGGACGCTTCAGAATGTGCATTGACTAAAGGAAGCTGAACACGTTAACGGTGCGAGATGGATATTCGCTTCCTCTGGTCGAGGATTTGTTAGATCGTTTCAAAGATAAATCGGTTTATTCATTAATAGATTTAAAAGACGGATTTTTTCATGTAAAGCTTGATGAGAATTCTAAGAAGTTCACGTCCTTTATTAGTCCCAATGAAAAATTCAAATTTAACAAGCTTCCTTTTGGTTTAAAGAATGGTCCATCGGTTTTTTTCACTGTTTGTTCACAAGATTTTCAAACATCTCGCCGAACGAGGAGATTTAGTTATTTATATTTATTTATTTTTTTTATTTTTATTTTTTTTTCCGAGGGTAGGTGAAAATCTTCAACAGGACACTATGAGGATCGACAGCGCGTGCTCATAGTAGTGTGGGATTCTTACCCACTAAAAAATCTCCCTTCAAAACAGACTTGTTTTCATTTTTACTACAACTAAGTATTCGACTTATCAAGTAGTTTTCGTTTCGCGAAATAATGACGTTTTGCAGGTACCTTCCCGTTAGAAGTTCCTGCCAGCTCCGCAGTTTAGACGCGGTTACTTAACGCGCTAAGTCTAAAGGTTTGATTCTTTGTAGACGGCGAAGTAAATTTCTTTCATCCAAAACTTGGAGGACTGTTATATTAGCGTGACTTTCTAGTCGACTTTTATGCTTTCTCGCGTAGTTTTTGATTTCGTCTTCGATTGTTTTAATGCCAAGATCTCTGTGGATATCGCTATTTCGGATATACCATGGCGCATTAACAATACCTCTTAGCACTTTGCTCTCAAAAGTTTGTAAAATTTTAATATTACTTATTTTGGTACAACCCCAGAGTTGTATACCATATGTCCATACAGGCTTTAGCACCTGCTTATATAAAAGCAGTTTGTTATATATATTAAGCTTGGAATATTTTCCAAGTAACCAATACATTTCTCGTTATTTATTATCTAATTCTTTGCGTTTTTTCTTTACGTGCGTTTTCCATTTCAGCTTTGTATCAAGTGTCCTTCCAAGATATTTAGCCTCGTTTGCAAACGGGATTTGAACGGAGTCTAAAAAGATCGGCAAATTATTTATTTTCTTATAAGTAAAATTTACATGAACAGATTTGGTCTCGTTGAGTGCGATTCGCCAAATCTTTGTCCATTCATTTACTCTATTCAAAGCTTCTTGCAGTTTTTCTGTAATATCTTCGACCGTTTTACCTACTGTCAAGATAGCAGTGTCGTCGGCAAATGTAGCTAGCTCAGTGCCTCTACTTGCGGTATATCACGAGTGTATAATAGATATAAGACTGGACCAAGAACGCTTCCTTGCGGCACCCCAGCCATTATTTCCTTAAAATCTGAATATTCGTTTCCACATTTGACGCGGAATAGCCTATTTGTAAGGTAGTTCTTCAAAATATTATACAGGTGCTCTGGCAGAACTTGTCGTAATTTACACTTTAAGCCTTCGTGCCAGACCTTGTCAAAGGCTTGAGAAACGTCAAGGAATACGCTTGAACAAATCTTTTTTTTTTTCAAGTGATTTTTCGATTACATGTGTTATTCGATGTACTTGTTCAACTGTAGATTGCTTACTTCTGAATCCGAATTGATGATCAGGAATGAGATGCCCTTCTTCTATTACCGGCTGTATTCGCCTAACCAATATTCTCTCGAACACTTTGGATATAATATGAAGAAGCGAAATCGGTCTATAAGACGTTTTTTCATTCGGTGGTTTTCCAGGCTTTAGGACCATTATAACTTCGGCGACTTTCCATTGACTGGGAACATATTCTAGTCTAATCGCGGCGTTTATAATGAACAGAAGCTTACTTAGAGCTTTTCTTGGTAGTGCTTTAAGAACCTCTCCCGTAATTAGGTCGTATCCAGGAGCTTTCTTAGGTTTAAGTTTCTTTATTTCTTCCTTAAGTTCGGTAAGTGTTGCATTTCTTACCGAACTTAAGGAAGAAATAAAGATCGGCTCAAATATGCATTGCTGGGCAACCGGTAGAGAGAGTAGACGATTTCCAGTATCATGGGAGTATTGTCTCGACCGATGATGGAATCGAAGTGGATATAGCCAACCGGTTCGCCAAAGCAAAGTCCGCGTTCGGGATGTTGTCCAAAGTATGGCGAAGCAATGCAATCAGTTTGAGCACCAAAATAAGACTGTTCCGCTCCAACGTTGAATCCGTGCTGCTATATGGTTGCAGCACTACTATCACCAGAAAGCTGCAAACGTTCGTTAATAGGTGTCTGCGCAATATCTTAAGGATTTTCTGGCCCAATCGTATCTCTAACGAACACCTTTACGAGAGAACGGGTCAGGAACCAGGCACAACTATCCAACGGCGGAAGTGGCGGTAGATTGGTCACACGTTGCGAAGGGTGACAGCTCCATAGCGAACCATGCTATGCAATGGAACCCTCTAACTCAGGATGGCAGAAGACCTGGCGGTCCGAGGAGAACATGGCGCAGAACAGTCGAGAAGGAGGCACGGCAGTTGGGGAAAAGTTGGGGAGAACTCAGACACATTGCCAGAAACCGTACACGATGGCGCGTAGGTGTAGTAGAGGCCCTAGGACCCACAAGGGGATACAGGACATAAGTAAAAGTAAGTAAGCAGAACTACGTATTCAATTTCACCAAGTTGTGCAGGAATATCGTGCCCAATCAAAACCCGATAAGCCGATTACAGAGTACACCATGACGATTTTTTTAGTGGATGATAGAACTCCGGTAGCAGGTGCACAATGTAAGTACTCCCATATCGAAAAAACTAGCATTATGACGACTGGCTTAGGCGAGGCATAATACAAGCAAGTGAATCACCGTACACTAGTAGAATTGTGATGGTCAGGAAGCACGACGGACGCTTCAGAATGTGCATTGACTAAAGGAAGCTGAACACGTTAACGGTGCGAGATGTCGTCGCTTCCTCTGGTCGAGGATTTGTTAGATCGTTTCAAAGATAAATCGGTTTATTCATTAATAGATTTAAAAGACGGATTTTTTCATGTAAAGCTTGATGAGAATTCTAAGAAGTTCACGTCCTTTATTAGTTCCAATGAAAAATTCAAATTTAACAAGCTTCCTTTTGGTTTAAAGAACGGTCCATCGGTTTTTTTCACTGTTTGTTCATAAGATTTTCAAACATCTCGCCGAACGAGGAGATTTAGTTATTTATATTTATTTATTTTTTTTATTTTTTTTTTTTCCGAGGGTAGGTGAAAATCTTCAACAAGACACTATGAGGATCGACAGCGCGTGCTCATAGTAGTGTGGGATTCTTACCCACTAAAAAATCTCCCTTCAAAACAGACTTGTTTTCATTTTTACTACAACTAAGTATTCGACTTATCAAGTAGTTTTCGTTTCGCGAAATAATGACGTTTTGCAGGTACCTTCCCATTAGAAGTTCCTGCCAGCTCCGCAGTTTAGACGCGGTTACTTAACGCGCTAAGTCTAAAGGTTTGATTCTTTGTAGACGGCGAAGTAAATTTCTTTCATCCAAAACTTGGAGGACTGTTATATTAGCGTGATTTTCTAGTCGACTTTTATGCTTTCTCGCGTAGTTTTTGATTTCGTCTTCGATTGTTTTAATGCCAGGCTTAAGGACCATTATAACTTCGGCGACTTTCCATTGACTGGGAGCATATTCTAGTCTAATCGCGGCGTTTATAATAAACAGAAGCTTACTTAGAGCTTTTCTTGGTAGTGCTTTAAGAACCTCTCCCGTAATTAGGTCGTATCCAGGAGCTTTCTTAGGTTTAAGTTTCTTTATTTCTTCCTTAAGTTCGGTAAGTGTTGCATTTCTTACCGAACTTAAGGAAGAAATAAAGATCGGCTCAAATATGCATTGCTGGACAACCGGTAGAGAGAGTAGACGATTTCCAGTATCATGGGAGTATTGTCTCGACCGATGATGGAATCGAAGTGGATATAGCCAACAGGATCGCCAAAGCAAAGTCCGCGTTCGGGATGTTGTCCAAAGTATGGCGAAGCAATGCAATCAGTTTGAGCACCAAAATAAGACTGTTCCGCTCCAACGTTGAATCCGTGCTGCTATATGGTTGCAGCACTACTATCACCAGAAAGCTGCAAACGTTCGTTAATAGGTGTCTGCGCAATATCTTAAGGATTTTCTGGCCCAATCGTATCTCTAACGAACACCTTTACGAGAGAACAGGTCAGGAACCAATAGGCACAACTATCCAACGGCGGAAGTGGCGGTGGATTGGTCACACGTTGCGAAAGGGTGACAGCTCCATAGCGAACCATGCTTTGCAATGGAACCCTCTAACTCAGGATGGCAGAAGACCTGGCGGTCCGAGGAGAACATGGCGCAGAACAGTCGAGAAGGAGGCACGGCTGTTGGGGAAAAGTTGGGGAGAACTCAGACACATTGCCAGAAACCGTACACGATGGCGCGTAGGCGTAGTAGAGGCCCTAGGACCCACAAGGGGATACAGGACATAAGTAAAAGTAAGTAAGCAGAACTACGTATTCAATTTCACCAAGTTGTGCAGGAATATCGTGCCCAATCAAAACCCGATAAGCCGATTACAGAGTACACCATGACGATTTTTTTTAGTGGATGATAGAACTCCGGTAGCAGGTGCACAATGTAAGTACTCCCATATCGAAAAAACTAGCATTATGACGACTGGCTTAGGCGAGGCATAATACAAGAAAGTGAATCACCGTACACTAGTAGAATTGTGATGGTCAGGAAGCACGACGGACGCTTCAGAATGTGCATTGACTAAAGGAAGCTGAACACGTTAACGGTGCGAGATGGATATTCGCTTCCTCTGGTCGAGGATTTGTTAGATCGTTTCAAAGATAAATCGGTTTATTCATTAATAGATTTAAAAGACAGATTTTTTCATGTAAAGCTTGATCAGAATTCTAAGAAGTTCATGTCCTTTATTAGTCCCAATGAAAAATTCAAATTTAACAAGCTTCCTTTTGGTTTAAAGAACGGTCCATCGGTTTTTTTCACTGTTTGTTCACAAGATTTTCAAACATCTCGCCGAACGAGGAGATTTAGTTATTTATATGGACGACTCATTAATAGACATGAATAATTTTACGGATCATTTACCTGTTTTGCGAGAGGTTCTCAAATGGTTAAACGAAAATCTATTAGAATTAAATGAAGCAAAATGCAGGTTCATGAAATGAAAATTGACTATTTGGGATACGAAGTGAGTCAGGAAGTGATTAAACTATAGAACAGTCACATAAAAGTGGCCAGGAAATATCTTTTGCCATGCAATACAGTGGAGTTATAACGCTTTCTCGGACTATGTGGATATTTTCGCCGGTTTGTAAAAGATTTTCAGAAAAATAGTATCCCGCTTTATAATTTGCGGAAGGCCCAGACTTTTAAGTTTGGCGAAGACGAAATAGATTCGTTTGAGCTTTTGAAAAACGATTGTGCGCACAGCCATGCCTAAAGATTTTTAATGTACATTTACCCACTGAGGTACACACGGACGATTCTAAGCACGGTTATGGAGGGATGGTCCTTCAACGGCATAATGACAGCTAAACGTATCCCGTTATGTACATTTACCCACTGAGGTACACACGGACGATTCTAAGCACGGTTATGGAGGGATGGTCCTTCAACGGCATAATGACAGCTAAACGTATCTAGTGCCCGAATGACACGTGCTGAGGAAAAATATCATTCGTTTTAATTGGAAACCCTTGTGGTGGTTAACGCATTGAAACGGTTTCATCCCTACGTCGATGGTCTCCGATTCAAACTTATGACGGATTGCAATTCGCTGGCATTTACCATAAATAAAAAAGATGTCAATGCGCGGATTTCCCGGTACGTACTATGGTTACAGTCGTACGATCAGACGGAATGCGTCACGTGGACGCCTTAAGCAGTTTGTTTGAGTGTTCTGAATATGGTCTGATAGACGATGACCTTTTTACGCGTACTTTGATTTCGGCTCAAAAAGATGACGAGGACGTTCTAAAAGCGAGAAAAAAGTAACGAGAGCGGATACTAGCGAATTCGAAATCCACAATGACCACAAAAGAAACGATCGACAACTCTTGTTTTATGTGCCAGGGTCTATGGAGCGAAGGGTTTTTTTTACAAGTATCATGATGAATTCGGTCACATGAGACCACAGAAAACGATCAGTGCCATCAAACGTGCATACTTTATACCGCAGTTAACTTTGAAGGTCAACGAGCACATCACAAACTGCTTAATGTGCATAATTCATTCCCCAAATCACTCAAATTCAAGCCGAAACTGCGGAAAGCGATCACAGGCCAAAACCACGTGAAATTAGGAAGCGAGTCACCTTACAACCCACCTTGTCGGACAACTGCGACATACTGCGAAGTACCACATCACGTGCCGTAAGAAAAGTGAGGTTATACTACCACAAGACTTCATCTCCAACAAATCGCCAGAATTTCATTACATTCTTGCTTGCTGCGTGGAACAGCATCAACTTTAAAGAAACCAACCACATCGATTGGCGTCAGTACACTATCATCTGCAATCCAGGTTATTACTTCATAAAGACTAACGATCCCACATCTACGCTGTCACTGACAGGTAAGTAATGCCTCTAGAAAATTTATTCGATAAATCTAGTAGAATAGTACACTCACCTCCGCCTCCGATACATAAAAATAAAAATAAAAGCTATAATACCAGACATGATAAAATGTATCTAAATCCAAAAGAGCATAATTGTAAGTCATGTAGTAATCCGGACATAATTCAAATGGTATCCTGCGATACATGTGAGGATTGGTACCATTTCCAGTGTGTGAAAGTAACCTCCAACATTAAGGACCAATATTGGATGTGCCAAAGGTGCCTCGCGAAACCGCCTGTTGGTGGCACCGCTGCTGATCCATGTACTTCCGTGGGACCATCTACGGTCGATGTAATTGCGTCCGGTGAAATTGCGGCTGGTCCATCAGCTGCTGCTTCATCTACTTCTGGTAAACTTGTTCCAAGCTCATCGGCGGCTGGCATATCTACTGGTACTCACCACACTGCAGTTCAGCGTAATTGCAGTCAACCTTCTGCTGACTCACCGCGAGCGATCAGATGTCAGTCACCTAGCTCATCGAAAGCAGGATCTAACAGAAAGGCAAAATCGACGGGTAGTACGAAATCAACTAAATTGAGTCTACAAAGGCTGGAGGAAGAGCGACTTCTTAAAGAAAAAAGGGATCATGATATCTTAATGCAAAGTACGACATTCTAGTACAGATGTCACATGACGAAACCGAGGAAGAATCTACGTCGTCAAGGGATCGGCTAGAATATTGGGTCAAAGAGGAATGCACAAATGACAAGAGGCCGCTAAAGCACATTGTCAAGTCGAAACCTCATGCGCATTCAAGTGTTCGTCCAAACTTTCAACACACCGACTATAATGTCAAATTGAATCCAAGTCTAAATGAAACGTGGGTTGGTGCCAAGTTCCCATCACAGCCAATTTCATTAGAACATAACGCAGCGGCCAACCGAAAGAACTCATTCCACCCTGCAGAAGATACCCGCATGTCCAACGACAACAACTACACTGTGAACACCACAGCACCACCATACACCATACCTGAGTAGTAGACAGTTGGCAACGAGACATATAGTGCCTACTGAACTGCCGACTTTCTCTGGGGACCCTGAAGAGTGGCCGATCTATATGAGTTGTTTTGAAAACACGACGCGATCTTGTCGTTTTTCTAATGATGAACATTTAATTCGTTTAAACAAATGCCTAAAAAAAAATATGAAAAATTGGTAGTTCAGTATAAACTTAGGGATCAGGTTCCATCAACCATATCCAAATTGCGTACGCTATATGGCCGCCCAGAAACATTTATCAAGAACTTAATTGCGAAAATAAAGAGTGAGCCCCCGCCCAAGGCGGATCGATTGGTGACTTTCGATGCAGTGGAGTCCGCTGGGTTGACGTCTCATCTACAGAACTTACTTACTTACTTAGGTGGCGCTACAGTTCGGGATGAACCTGGGCCTCAACCGACAAGCCTCTCCATTTAGCTCGGTCTTTAGCTAATTGCCTCCAGTTGTGCACTCCAAGTTGGTCGAGGTCCCCTTGAACTTGTGCGCGCCACCTACGGCGATGATTCCCTCTACTGCGTCATCCCTCGGGGTTAGATTCGAAGACTCTGCGGGCCGGAGCGTTGGTGTCCATTCGCTCTACATGTCCTAGCCATCTCAGATGTCCAATACGCAGACTAGATCGATGTCGCTGTACAGCTCGTATAGTTCGTGATTGAATCTTCTCCTCCAAAACCCGTCAACGCAAACGGGACCGAAAATCTTACGAAGAATTTTTCTCTCGAAGCGACCAAGGATATCTTCATCCTCTTTTAATAAAGTCAATGTTTCAGCGCCGTAAAGCAGGACTGGGATGATCAAGGTCTTATATAGAGTCTCCTTAGTTGTTCGAGATAGGGCTTTACTGTTGAATTGTCTTATAAGCCCAAAAAAACAGCGATTGGCAAGAGTTATTCTTCGATTGATTTCTGCACTGATTTTGTTTGTAGTATTTATAGCAGAGCCAAGGTAGACAAAGTCCCTTACTACCTCGAAGTTATAGCTGCCCACGGTGACGTTCTGTCCAATTCGTCGGTGTTGGTTTTCCCTTCTAGTTGACAGCATATACTTGGTTTTGCCCTCGTTTATCGCCAAACCCATTTTGGCCGCTTTTGCCTCAATGCTTGCAAAAGCACCGGTGACAGCCCGCTGAGATCTTCCGATAATATCTACATCGTCGGCGTATGCAAGCAGTTGTACAGACTTGTAATAGATAGATTCCGCACAATCCGTTCAAGTACAATATTGAAGAAGTCACATGACAGTGCGTCACCTTATCTACAGCCTTTTTTGACATCAAAGGTCTCGGTGAGGTCATTACCGACCTTGATGGAGCAGCGAGCGTTCTCCATCGTCAGTCTGCACAGACAGACAAGTTTGGCAGGGATGTCAAAACTAGACATGGCTCTATATAGCTCTTCTCTATAGATGCTGTCATAGGCGGCCTTGAAATCGATAAAGAGGTGGTGAGTATCGATTTGGAATTCTTGGGTTTTCTCCAGGATCTGCCGAAGTGTGAATATTTGATCGATGGTGGACTTTCCTGGCCTGAAACCGCACTGATAGGGTCCAATCAGGCTGTTGATAAAAGGTTTCAGGCGTTCACACAAAATCGCAGAAAAGATCTTGTATGCGATGTTGAGGAGACTGATGCCTCTATAATTGGCGCGGTTGAGGGGGTCTCCTTTCTTGTGGATCGGGCAAACGATGCTGAGATTCCATTCATCAGGCATACACTCGTCTGACCAAATATTAGAAATGAGTTGGTCTATGCGCTCTACCAATTCATCACCAGCTGCCTTGAAACGTTCGGCCGGTAAACCGTCAGGTCCAGCAGACTTGTTCGCTTTTAGCTTGGATATTGCTATCCTCACTTCGTTTTGGTCAGGTGGACGGAAATTTTGACTATCATCGTCTATGTTGAATGGTTTATTCTGCCTGACAGCGGGATGTTGGTCTTCTTCGCCGTTATACAGTCTGCAGAAGTAGTTTTTCCATATTCTCAGCACCGACTGTGATTCTACTACGAGGTTTCCATTTTCATCTCTACAGGTCTCTGTACGGGTATTACTTCTCTGACACGTTCTTTTTACCTTTTGCTGAAACTTCCGCACATTGTTCCTGGAGTATAGACTCTCGATATTCTCAAACGCGCGCTTCTCATGCTCTTTCTTCTTCTTTTGGAGAAGCCGATGTTCTTCCCGTCTCTTTTGCTCGTAGAGCTCACGAGCAGCTCTCGTCTTCCTTTGCAGCGCTGCTTTGTATGCCTCATCTACAGAACCCTTGCCTTCATCTATAGAACCCTTGTTTACTAAAACAGCTGTCTGAAATGCTGCCATCTCAAACCCGTTTAAACTGGGGTATGTACAAAATGGGGATCCAGATAGAGGCCTTTGATATTTCAACCTTTAGTACTTGGTTGGGTCAAGTTGGTCAAGCTGCATGTGAGGTGACAGATATGACAACTTTTAGGTCAGTCGGAACAAAGTCCGAAAGAAGATGTGTAACAAATATACCGTTTCTGAATGGGTACCACGATGAAATTGTTAATAGTGATCGGGAGCATCACCTTTGTATCATTTGCAACAGCAGTAAATCCATAGAGCGATGTACCCAATTCACCAGTATCAACGTTAAGCAGAGGTGGGAATAGGTAAAAAGACATGCCCTTTGCCGCACATGTTTAGCACGGCATTTTAATCGTAGGTGTACATCAAACAGATTATGTGGAGTAAGCGGATGCTCCTATAAACATCATAAGCTTTTACACAAGGACGAAGAAACACCGAGCACGTCAAGTTCGTGCACAAACACCCCCAACCAACTTTACTATTTAAGATCCTACCAGTTACACTCTACAACAACGACATTAAAGTTGACACGCGCGCCCTACTGGATGATGGTTCTTCTATAACACCCATGGACAAGGATCTAGCCGAATTTTTTCAATTAGAAGGCAAACCAGAAAAGCTGTGTAAAAGTTGACGTCAGACACACGTTGAACAGAAGAACACTCAGAGAAAGTAAGCCTGCAAGTCTGCGGAACAAGTCGCCCAAACAAATATCGCCTTTCCAACATCCGCTCTGTGGAATCATCGAGTCCTCCATTACAATCAGTGAACCTCAAAGAGTTGAAATCATATTTTCCATACGTGAGTGGTATTCCAATCGACTCGTACAACAATGCTAAGCCGAGATTATTGATAGGTCTTGATCGTGCGAAGTTATCAAATTCTCTTAAGCAGAGGAAGTATGTGTCAACTAGCAGCAATTAAAACAAGATTGGGGTGGACTGTGTTTGGCCCATGTAACGGAGCCGAAATTAAAAGAACAGAAGCAGAGTATCGCAATTACCATATGTGTGAATGCCAAGAAAAGTCTGATGAAAAGCTTCACGAGCTAGTTCGAAGTTCTTTTTGCAATAGAAAGCATTGGGTCAAGAGATATAAAGCGTCTGATGAGAGGAGATGATATAAGAGCGAAGGCTCTTGTGGAAAAGTCAACAGAACGCATTGAAAAGCGATTTAGAGTACCGCCATTATGGAAAAGTCACGACGTAGAGCTACCTGACAGCAGACCCGCAGCGGAGCGTGTATTTGTCTGTCTCGAAAAAAGGCTTAGAAGGGAACAACTATTAGAAAATAATCTTAACATGCAGATTCAAGACTACGTGAGAAAAGGATGTGCCCGTAAACTGACGAATGTCGACCTACAAGACGGCGAAAGCAAAAGAATTTGGTATTTACCCATTTCCCCGTGGTAAATGCAAATAAACCATCGAAGATACGCATTGTGCGGGATGCAGCAGCTCGGGTATGTGGAGTTTCTTTAAATTCAGTCCGGTTAACCGGTCCAGATGAAGAGGAGACATTCGTGAATTGTTTTACCAGGTAATGGTTAATAAGACTAATCAGAGTGCACAAAAATTTATCTAGAGAAATGCAAAAACAGGAATCGTAGAAGACTATGTGAAGCAAGTATTAACGTTTGGATCTACATGTTCGCCGTGTTGCGCAGAATTCATTAAAAACAAGAACGCGCTTGAATATAGTTCCGAGTTTGCCACGGCCGTAGAAACCATAACAAAAAATAATTATGTCGACGACTGTCTGGACAGCCTAGATACCGAAGAAGAAACGCTGCGTTTAGCGAAGGAGGTGATATATATACATCAGCAAGGTGGATTCGAGATTAGGAATTTTATCAGCATCTCTCCTATAGTGACTAAAGGACTAGGGGAGAGAGCAGCTAACTGAGAAAAGAAATTCACGAATCACTCGGGCCTGTACAAGTCTGAAAAGGTTTTAGGGATGTGGGGGTCTCCTCAAACTGATAAATATTCGTTCTTACCAAACTCAGAAATACTAAGTGAAGAGCTACAAAATGGAGAGTTACCTCCAACAAAAAGACAAGTACTAAGTACTAAGTTAGTGCTTACAGCGCATTTTCTGGTGTTGCTAAAAATTGTTCTGCAAGAAATTTGGCGTGAACGTACTGAGTGGGATGAACGAATACACGCTGTTCAATTTGAGTTGTGACTTGAATGGTTGAGGTTGTTGCCAAAATCGAAGGCGATCAAAATCAGAAGTCCGTATCTGAGTACATTAACATTTGAAAATGGCTGCTCCGTAGAACTTCACCTTTTCATAGATGCTAGTATGCCAGCGTACGCTACAGTAGCTTACTTGCGTGTACAAAAAGGTTCTTGCGTCGAATGCGCATTAGTATGCGCTAAAACGAAGGTTGGTCCTCTTAAACAAATATCGGCGCCCCGCATGGAGCTGGAAGCGGCTGTGTTAGGTGTCAGAATGGCGAAAACTGTGATAAAAGGACACTCCATCAAGATCGATCGACAATATTTCTGATCTGATTCATAATCCGTGCTGTGTTGGGTCAAAAATAACACTGGGAAAGTCAAACAATTTGTGATGTTCAGAGTGGGCAAGATATTAGAGAGCTCAAACGAAGCTGAATGGAGGTGGATACCCAGTAAAGAGAATGTGGGCCATGACGCTACGAAGTGGTATCCAAGGATGGACTGTCGCCGTTGAGCCGGTGGCATCGTGGGCCGATATTCCTGCATCAAACCAAAGATACGTGGCCATCAACCGTACTAATACCTCATGTTGCAATAAATGAATTTGAAGTACTCACTCATACTGTCAAGTGTCAAGTCACAAAATTAATAGACTACTCGAAATTTTCGACCTGGAAAGAATTGAGTGGAACCATGGCGTGGGTTTATCATTCTTACTATATATTTAGTAAAAGAGGGCGAAGGAAACTAGAAACCATTTTGTCTTTAGAAGAATTAAACAGGGCTCAGAACTATCTTTACAGGCTGTGCCAATTCGGAGCCTATCCAGATGAAGTAAGTTTCTTAAAAAAAGCGTCAGAAGACATTTCAGAATTTTCAATACTCAAGTCTAATCCATTTTGGAAACTGAGTCCATACCTAGATCCGAATGGTATAATGCGCATAAAAGGGCGTATCGATGCCTCTAGAAATGTATCCTTTGATTGCAAAAGGCCTATTATTCTAGCAAGATCGCATTATGTCACCCAATTAATAGTCGAAGACTTCCACCAAAAATACATGCATCTCTATTCTGAAACGGTAGTAAACGAAGTTCGCAAAGTTTATTTCATCCCACACCTACGAATGATAAAAAAAAAAAATTTCGGAAAGGTTTGTGACAAAAAGTTTAAAATGGAATTTTATTCCTCCGGCGTCACCCCATATCGGGGGGAGCTGGGAACGACTTATTCGTTCCGTAAAGGAAACCCTAGCTCAAATGCATATGCGTAGAAATCCGAAAGAAGATGTGTTGCTGACAATGATGGAGGAGGTTGAGTGTATTATTAATTCGAGGCCATTGTCCCACGTGCCTTTAGAAGAGGTCAGTGACGAAGCATTAACGCCGAACCATTTTTTGATGGGTTCATCGAATAGCGTGAGGCTTACCGGCCAACGTTACGGTGATGGGTTAGCCCTCCGAAAGAACTGGATAACATGTGAACAATTTGGTGACATTTTTTGGGATGCGATGGGTACAGGAATACCTGTCTTCACTCAGAAGGAGGGCAAAATGGTTTCACCCGGTGAAGCCGAAATCTGAAGGAGATATCGTCATCATAGTAGACCCGAACGGCCCAAGGAGTACCTGGCTAAAGGGAAGGGCTCTACAAGTTCATATTAGCAACGACGGGCAGGCAAGGTCAGCTGTTTTACAAACTGCGGCGGGGGGGTTTGGATGTGATGGTAACCCGGACAGAGTTGACAGATTAACAGGGTTGAGTGTTGCCAAACCTGGTAACACTGTGGATGACATCGCCAGCAAAACGTAAAAGAATGAGGCAGTGTGCTAAGCTGGCAACGCCGAAGATTTGACAGCGCTGGCAGATATTTTCGAGCAGAAAAAAGGCTCCAATTGCCACAACGACAGCGACCTAGCACGTAAATGAGAATTTTAGTCTCTTTTTTTTTCTTTAAATTAAAGTTACTTTACACTGAATTATGTATTTAAAAAGATAATAATAAACTATACAGAGTCTAACTAAAACTCGGAATTTTTAAGTCATGGCAACACGTCGTCATAGATGGTTTTACCAAGATGGTGAAACTGTTTGCATGTAAATCTTAAATCTACGGGTTCGACCGAAGTCACAAAACATCTAAATAACTACTTTGGTTGTTATAGTCGGCCAGCTAGAATCATTTTCGATCGAGGAACGGGATTTACATCGGGTGAACTGCGTCGGTTTCTTAAGGATAATAACATCCAGCACGTGCTTAACGCTACTGCCACTCCTAGGGCCAATGGCCAAGTTGAGAGATACACCCGGACACTACGACCAATGCTCGCCAAGCTCAATGATGTCAGGTTAGAATGGGACCAGGTATTAAATAGGTGCGAGTACGTCATGAATAATGCGAAGAATGTCTGCCGGCTATTCCTCTGTTCGGCGTGAAGCAACGAGTTGTTGAAATAAATTTAGATGTAGTTGCAGGCTTGGTGAATGAGGTCAACAACACCGATTGCGACTTGTTCCATATTCGCGGCGAAATACACAAAAACAATTAAACCTCCTAAGGCCTTAACGAAGCCTATTACAACGCAACGAAAAAGGAATGCTACCAATATTGGGAGGGAGATCTGGTCGCTTTACGACAGCACTCTACGGAACCCGATACGAACAAGAAATTGCAAGCTTTGTTTAAAGGAACATTTCTCATTCATCGAATTCTTCACAATGACAGGTATCTCGTCGCATACATAAACGAATGTAAATACAGGCAGAAACCCTTCGTTTCGGTCACTGAACCAACTAATCTCAAGCCATGGATCTGCTCGGGGACGATCAGAGGTCAGGATGGCCCAACTATATGATGTGAAATCTAGTACAGCAAAACCTGAGCCGTACTAGATTAGAGAAGAAAGAGAGGAAATAGAGAAGAAAGAGAGAAGTAGTTTTTGCCCTTATAAAGATTATTAAAGAAAAAGTAACGCGTCCGATGAAGAGACACCATTTCTTGTTCTTTTGTTCCTTTTATCCTTTTGTTTATTTTATTCCTCTTTTCCAATAAATAAAATCGAGTCTGTTGTTATTATATAATATGGGCATATGCCCAATTATTTTTATACTTACTTTCAAATAGTGTTTTAAAAGAAGAGATTCTAACTTTATCTCCTATTTTAAATACCTACTTGTTTTTCTTTTGATTCTGTAGCAGGAAACATTTTGTCAAACAATTGTTTCTCATTCACCCCAATTCTTCAATTCGTATACGACAGTCGAACACGACCATGGCCGTACCTTACGAACATACTCGTACGTAATTTTTGACAGGAGTCGTATGCATCGCAACGCATACGAGTGGCGTATTTTTCCGCTATTACGATGCATTCAATTGGTCGTTTGATGGTCGTATTTGTTTCGTACTTTACTCGTCCTCAAAGTTGGCTACAACTCGGCTTCAAAATGAAGAAAAATGGAAAATAAACATATGTAAGTACATGTATATGGCGTGGCGAAATCGAATCATCACCTTCCCGTGGTGCCCGCTGGATAGCTATCTGATAGTGAACTAACGATGAGCGTATGCTGAGTCTGACGATATATGTGTAGCTGAACACTCAGACCTACGTAAGCACATCTGGGTGAACTTCAGCGCGCATATGTTTAACCGGACGAGGCATCTCTTGTTGACCTGATCGGTTGAAATATATATAATATGCGTCTCAGAAGTAAGAAGCAAGAGCTCCTCAGAAGGAGGACGTGCGACGGATGAATTCTCTCGATGGAATCAATGGTGACGTCTATAGACCAACGGATACCTTACCGGAGCTACTTCGACATATTTAGAGCTGAGGTCTGTAAAGATTTTCAATACTACGTCAGGGTATTGAAAAAGAGATGGTGGCGGATGAACCCTTAATGGGCTAACGGCAGCGCTCATATCCCCGAAGTGGGTTACTGACATCGGTGTATCCGGCCCCTCGTCCTAGGGGTTGCAAAAAAAAGAATCTGGTCCTCCAGGTTGGGGGTTGTGCCGTCGCGTTAACTTCCGAACCACGTAAAACACTTTCGGTTACGAAGCAATCAACAGCCTCGGATACGGATGATTCTACTGTTCACGACCCAGGCAAACGTAAAAAGGACAACGATCTTCATGTCTGCACGCGGAATGTTAGGTCCCTCTACAAACCACGTGCAACCGAACAACTTGCGGAGGTCCTAGAGTGTCTCAAAGCAGGCATTACCGCCATCCAAGAAGTGCGATGGGATGGGCCCGGCAAAAGGAATATGAAAAACTGCGACACCTACTACGGCAATTGCTACAGACAACAAGGACAGCATCTATTCGGGTGCGGATTTGTCATTGGAGGCAGACTTAAGCAAGAAGTCTTGAGTTTCCAGCATATGAACGAGTGCCTTATGACTATCCGTATCAAGGCTAAATTTGGCAAAATAAGCCTAATATGCGTTCACGCCCCTCACGAGGAGAAGGACGACGCGACAAAGGATGACTTCTACTAGCTCTTGTACAAGACGTATGAGCAATGCCCTAGCCACGACGTTAAAATTATCCTAGGTGATTTTAACGCAAAGCTAAGAAGAGAAGACGTCTTTAGTAGCGTGGTCGGAAAGCACAGCCTGCGCGACATCACATCCGATAACGGACTCAGGCTAATCGACTTTGCGGCGGGGCGAAACTTTGTCGTAGCTAGTACGTGGTTCCCATGTCTCGACATTCACAAGGGAACATGGCTCTCCTTTGATCGAAAAACTGTCAACCAAATCGATCACATTGCGATCGACGCAATGCACTCTTCCAGTATTCTGGGTGTCCGGACTTTCCGAGGAGCCAACGTGGAGTCGGATCACTACCTAGTTGTAGCCAAGGTACAGATGCGGATATTCAGAACGGAGCGAAATCAATGAAATACTGTGAGGAAATTTGACGTCGGGCGGCTAGAATCGCAAGAGACCGCCAGAGCCTTTGCCAATCGAGTTTCTCCTGATCTTAATCTAAGTCCTATGCCGCCAGCAGCAAATGCAGAAGACCAGTGGCAGCGTTGCCAACAAGCCGTTAGAGATGCCGTCTCTGATGTACTAGGTTTCTCTCGGCCACCACAACGAAACCCCTGGTTTGATAAGGAATGCCGGCAAGCACATACAGCTAAACAAGAGGCTTACAAAGCGGCGCTGCATAGAAGGACTAGAGCTGCTTACGAGCTCTACATGAGCAGGAGAAAAGAGCAACATCGACTTCTCAGAAAGAAGAAAAAAGAGCATGAGAAGCGCTCGATCGAGGAAATTGAGAGACTTTATTGCAGGAATGATGTTTGAAAATGCTACCAATAGGTCAAAAGAACATGCCAGGGGTTTCAAAGCCAGAACGGAAGCCTACAGGGACGAAAATGGCAACATAGTAGTAGAATCGCAGTCGGTGCTGAGGATATGGAAGGAACACTTCTGCAGACTGATAAACGGCGATGATGACCAATATTCCGCTGTCAGGCAGAACGAGCCATTCAACAGTGACGATGGCAGTCAAGATTCCCGTCAACCCGATCAGAATGAAGTGAGGATAGCGATATCTAAACTCAAATCCAACAAAGCTCCTGGAGCCGACGGCCTTGCCGCTGAACTTTTCAAGGCAGAAGGAGATGAGTTGGTAAGGAGCATGCACCGGCTCATCTGTTAAATTTGGTCGGACGAAAGTATGTCCGATGAATGGAACCTCAGCATCGTTTGCCCGATCCTGAAGAAAGGAGACCCTCTAAACTGCGCCAATTACAGAGGTATAAGTCTCCTCAACATCGCATATAAGATCCTGTCTGCCGTATTATGTGAACGCCTAAAACCGATCGTCAAAAACCTGATAGGTCCTTATCAGTGCGGTTTGACCTTGACCAAATATTCACACTACGGCAGATCTTGGAAAAAACCCATGAATATAAAATCGATACGCACCACCTCTTCATCGCTCGTCCGTTTGTGCAGAATGACGATGGAGAACTCTCGCTGCTCCATCAAAGTCGGTAAGAACATCACCGAACCATTCGATGTCAGGAAAGGTCTTAGACAAGGTGACGCGCTACCGTGTGATCTCTTTAACATAGTACTTGAAAGAATTGTACGAAACTCACAACCTAACAAGTCTGTACAACTACTCACTTATGCCGATGACATTGACATAATCGGAAGAGCTCAGCGGGGCATTTACGAGTATTGAGATCGAGGCAGCAAATATGGGTCTAGCGGTCAATGAAAGCGAAACCCAACATCGGCGTCTTGGACAGAACGCCACAATAGACAGATATAATTTTGAGGTAGTAAAGGATTTGAACTCCGCAAATGACATCAGTAGGGAGATCACACGAAGAATTACTCTTGCCAATCGTAGTTTCTATGGGTTCAAACGGCAATTGAGTAGCAGAGCCCTATCTCGAACTACTAAGGTAACTCTCTATAAGACACTTATCATCCCAGTCCTGCTGTATGGCACAGAGGCATGGGCTTTGACAAAACTGGATGAGGATGCCCTTGGTTATTTTGAAAAAAGTTCTTCGAGCGATCTTTGGTCCCGTCTGCATAGACGGTGAGTGGAGGAGAAGGTACAATGCCGAACTATACGGCCTGTATAAGGACATCGACTTAGCCAGAAGAGTTCACATACAGCAACTAAGATGGCTGGGTCATTTAGAGCGGATGGAGCCCAACGTTCCCGCTAAGAAAGTCTTGGGGGGTCGTTATTTCTCAAAAATTTGTTTGTTTTTTATTTGTTTTTAAATCACTGTCTTATGTCCATATGTATGGTATATAGATAAGAGATGTATGTATATAAAGCAGTAAAACCACTTACCTGGGCGTCCACTTCGGCAGGCCTGTCGATGAGGAGTCCTCGGAGTAGCTGAAATTTTTCGTCGAGACTAACTTGTCCACCCTATTTATACTATACACACCGCACATAAACAAAAATAAATTGAAGTATTGTAGTATAAAACTGCCCAAAATGTGCACGCTACCTCTTATTATTCACAGGTAATCACTTTCTCAAAATAATAGCAAATTTTATATTTAACAAAATAATAATAATAATAATAATAATGTTAATAAAATAAACCTGGGGCGAATCAATACTTAATAGGGGATGGAATTTTATAATTGCTTAGAAGATACCTGCAAGGTCCACTGGGATCCTGGTGGTTCATGTGCTAGCCTTCTTCTTGGAATGCTGCTTGCCGCCCTGTCCCGGTGTTATCATGGTGTTATCATGTTTATCACTTTAGCTTTAATTTCGGCGAATTTTTCACAATTTTCAAGGGTTTCTTTTTGTTTGTTTTTACACTTTCTTTTCCCAGAATTACGTTAGGTGAAGTGGGTGGGATACGCAAAAAAAGCACTTTTCGGCGTCTACTTTTACGTAGTTTTGGAACGAATTTATTTTTTTTTTTCACAAAGGTGAAAAAAATGAACCGAAAAGGGTGTTCCTTTTTTTTAAATTACCTACTTCAAGGATCTGGGTTTTTTTTTTTGTTGCAAGTTCTAGCCACTTTTGCATTTCTTGAACGGCACGTGCATTTTTTTTTTTCAATGGTATGTTCTCGCGCCCACGGAAATATAAACTAAACCCGAACCGCACAGCGCGTTACTCTCTAAAGATGGGTTTTTTCCTTCTTATGCCAATATTTGGCTACCGGCTCAGAACACTGCTCACTGTCAACTGACCTTCCCCCACTCGCTTTCCGGCTTCTCCCCGCATGTGGAACAAGTGGGACCCATCTCCCAAGTCGCGTGAGATCTCGTTCGATCTTACCGCTATGTTCAGGGAGAGTATTATCTAACGGGTTTCTCGCCTGATCAGTGTTGTTAGAATGCTACAGTCCGGGGTGGACCTGGGCCTCAACCGACAACCCTCTCCAGCCAGCACGGTTATGATCCAACTGTGTTCAGTTGCGCACGCTAAGTTGGTTTAGTCCCCCTCCACTTGTTTGCGCCACCTATCGCGAGGTCGTCCTCTACTGCGTCGTCCATCCGGGGTGGATTCGAAGACCCAGCCATCCTAGTTGCTGTATGTGACCTCGTCTGGCTAAGCCGATGTCCTTATATAGGCCGTACAGTTCGGCATCGTACCTTTTCATGCAGACGGGACCAAAGATCGAACGAAGAACTTTTATTTCAAAATAGCCAAGGGCATCCTCATTGGTTATGCCAAAGCCCATGCCCCTATTGGGTGCCTTTTTTGTAGGCAGCATGTATTTGGTTTTGCTTTCATTGACCGCTAGACCCATCTATGCTGCCTCGATCTCAATACTCGTAAACGCCCTATCGACGGCCCGCTGAGTTTTTCTAATTATGTCAATGTCATCGGCATAAGCGAGTAGTTGTACAGACTTGTAAAAGATTGTACCTCCGGTGTTGGCTTGTGAGTTTCGTACAATTCTCTCCAGTACTATATTAAAGAGATCGCATGATAGCGCGTCACTTTGCCTAAGACCTATCATGATATCGAACGGTTCGATTACGTTCTTACCGACTTTGATGGAGCAGCGAGAGTTCTCCATCGTCATTCTGCACAAACGGACGAGCTTGGCAGGGATGTCAAGACTAGACATGGCTCTGTATAACTCGTCTCTATACACCGTATCATAGGCGACTTTGAAATCGATGAAGGGGTGGTGCGTATCGATTATATATTCATGGGTTTTTTCCAAGATCAATGGTGGACTTTCCCGGCCTGAAACCGCAATGATAAGGACCCACCAGGTCCTAATGCTCCTTTTTCTTCTTCCTGAGAAGTCGATGTTCCTCTCTTCTGCAGCATTCGTAGAGCTCGCAACCAGCTCTAGTCGTTCTATGCAGCGCCGCTTTGTAAGTCTCTTGTTTTGCTGCATGCACTCGCCGGCATTCTTCGTCAAACCAGGGGTTTCGCGGGGGTGGGCCAGCGAGACCCGTCACATCAGTCGCGGCGTTTCTGATGGCATGTTGGCAGCGTTGCCACTGGTCTTCAGCACTTGCTGCTGGCAGCATAGGTGTGATTGAGAGATTTCTGGAGACGCGTTCAGCGAAGACTCTAGTGGTCTCTTGCGATTGTAGCTTTTTTTTTTATGCTCAGTTTGGGATATCCGCATTCGTACCTTGGCTACAACGAGGTAAGGATCCGAGTCTCTGTTGGCCGCTCGGAAGGTCCGGACATCCAGAATACTGGAGGCATGTCTTGCGTCGATCGCAATATGTTCATCGGTTGATCGTTACATGATCATTGGACCACCATGTTTGCTTATGAATATTTAGATAAGGAAACCATGTGCATGCTATGGTGACATTTCGCTCCACAGCAAAATTAATCAGCCTTAGTCCGTTATCAGACGTGTTGTCATGTAGGCTATGCTTACTGCCCTACAAAAGACGTCCTCCTTTCCTATTTTGGCTTTAAAATTGCCCAATACGATTTTAACGTCGTATTTAGCACATTGCTCGTATGTTTTGTCGACGAGCCCGTAGAAACAATCTTTGGTGACAGAGTCCGTTTCTTCCATGTGTACCATCCTGAGGGACGGTTAAAAATATTTGTATACGTTTCTTATTATTTCTTTTAATTCTAATAAAGTTTTATTGGAAGTTAAATTTGGTTCTATAAAATTTGTATCCATTTATTAGAAAAAAAAAATTATATACACACCTTATTTTTTCTAATTGATTTTTTTGTTAAATTTCATAAATATAACTCCATAAAATAAGTAAATTTTAAATGCGATGCTTATATTTCTCTAATTCATATTTTTTAATTAATTGCAAATAGCAGTAGTATTCTCCTTATTTTGAGAATAAATTGTATGAAAATTTGTTGCATAATATCGTGTTGTATGGCTTTTGATATACTCGCATGTTCTTCCACAAACACAATTCATTTTTTCTGTACAAAATTTCGCAAACTTACATTTTTTACAATAACCTTTTCCATAAAGTTCAGATAAATCTTTTTCAATTAAACAAGTTAAGCATATTTTCTTACCATTCATTGGAGAAAGTACAATCTTTTCTCCATTTATATAACGATGACATAATTTTTTATTATGTGAATGGTTTTCCATACTGTTCTTATTATTTATATTTATTTGGGTATTTATTTATTTAATATATTTTTTAAAGAAATATTTCGAAATTATGTTTTATATTTCTTAGCCAAATAATACAGAATTATTAAAATGCAAATGATTATTAGAACCATAATTGGCAATAATTTATAGTCATATGCAAATATTTCATTAGTTAAAATTATATCAATGTAATTAACAAAATGTATTAGACTCATAACAATTTTTGATAGGAATCCAGCCATATTGAAGTATATTTAATTAGCAAAAGAATGAACTTTGTCTATTTTTGTATTATATAAAAACAGAAACATCGTTAGTAATAAAAAATCTAACAAATCACAAGAATATAAACATAATACCCAGTTGGTGGACCCTAAACGTACGAAATATTAGAAAATTAAAAAAAAATCATAATAGGATTTAAAGTTTTATAATTAAAAAAATTACAATTTTTTTTTTTAATATATAAATGGTTAGACATTACGGAAGTGGTAATCTAAATAGTTTTATAAACAAACTTCCTTTTGAAATACATAGTGCGGGTTATAATTATTGTAATATTCTTGCTGGGGTTCGTTTAAATAAAACTGTCTTTTGTGTATTTCAACTATTTATTTATTAACAATTACCACATTTACTTTAACACAATATTCAAATCACTTTATTCTTTATTTCCTTCAAATTAAACTGTCTCTACAGTTTAACTTTCAATCACAATGTTGCTTATTTTCACTACTGGTTGAGTCTCGCTTTTAATCGCTGTATTCACCTTATTATCAACTGTGTCGACTGTGGTTGTGGCCGGTGTATTTATACCAAACACAGAAAGTACTAGAACATGTTAGATGTCACTAGGGATGAATTGGTGACTGCGGCGAATTGGTAAAATCTGGAGTGAACATTGGCACACTAGAAGGTTTGGCGAATAGGTGTCGTTGCTTACAGTTAGGTTGTAGCGGGTTGACGGCGCTTCTTTTCGCCATCTCGCTATCAACAAAAGAAATGCCAGTGCACGCAATTTTTAATTTATAAATAAATTTATTTGAAAAATTGGAAAAAGAAAACTTACAATTTTAAAAGCACGAGTTGCTTGGTTGAAATTCTCAGACGACTAATTTAAAAAGTGAAATTTATATGCCACATCGAAATTTGGAAAAACTGAAACTACCCGGAAAACGGTGTGGGTTGTACAACCATACTAGGTCTCCCTTATGAAAGCTGGACGTTTTTGCCTTTGTGTCGTACCTGGTTTTCATACGGTCACTCGCTATCCTTATCCTCGTCCAGGTCCTCTGATGTATGTCTCGGATCCTTTCCCTGAAGTCTGCCACGTAGTCCTCTTCACAATTGAGTTCATCGTTAGGGGATCCAAACTTCACCTCAGTAGGTAGCCGGACTGCTCGACCAAACAAGATTTCAGATGGTGTTTAAAAATATTATCAATTTAATTAAGCTAGTCATTTGTTTCACTGAAGTATGTCTTTTAAAAAATCTCGCTGAAATCTGTCATTAAGTACCAACATTGAGATAACATAAATTGTAGAAGACTAACTTGCTAACAACTGTCAATTAATATTGCTTAATAAATTTCTTTTCTAAGAAAACGTGATCGGGTGAGGTTATCTTTCCAAATTGGAGTACTTTAACCTTTTAGGCAATTATCTTTACATAGCTAGTCCTTCGAACCGGATAAAGGTACTCCAGTGGAAAATAAATCCATCATGTCCAAAGTTTGTCAAATTCAGCATTTATTGGAGAAGCAAGGCGAGCTTTGCGAGTTGATTTCGAGCTCGTATGCTAAAGTAAAAACCAGCCCAAAGATTACCAGTCAGCGAATACAATCCCGTATCACAGCACTTTCTAATAATTGGAATGATTACAAGAATAATCATAATTCTTTGGGATTACTACGAGCATCATGCAAGAGTGGACAGAAAACAGAGTACGACGAGGATCCACATTTCAAGGGGAAAGCCTTCATGGAATGTGAGGAGAAATATCTCGATGCTATGGAGCAGATGACGATTTTGCTGGAAGAAATCACACCAAAAACTTCCATTGATGGCACTTCATTAACTGATGTCTCCATAGTTCGATCATCATCTTCGCCTACTACACATGTACGCTTGCCAGTAATGGATCTTCCCATGTTTAGTGGAGAGTTTTCTGATTGGGCTCCTTTCAAAGACGCTTTTACATCGCAAATCGGTGCTCATACTTTCTTGTCGTGCGTCGAGAAATTGCAATATCTGAAAGCATGTCTCGCTGGCGGCAAAGCAGCTTCCCGTAGCGTGGGATAATCTTCTGGAGCATTATGACAACAAGCGACTTTTGGTTGATTCAGCATTAGATCTAATCTTTTCTGCTAAATCAGTCATACAAGAATCATCCGCAGATCTTGATGCTTTGCTTAACACTATCAATCAAGCAGTGGGTTCTTTAAAGGGTCTTGGTAGCAAAGTCGATCAGTGGGATGAGATTCTAGTATTTATAATTTCTCGTAAACTAGATTCTGCATCGATAAAAGAATGGGAAAAACATCTACGTTCCAAAACTGAAATTTCCACTTGGAATAATTTGAAAGATTTCATCCAAACACGCATTCGTTCACTTCAGGCCTTCAAACGAGTGCATTCTAAACAGCAAGAAATCAGAAAGCCATCATCATCAGCTAAAAATCATTTATCTAAAGCCAGATCTCATCATGTTGCTTTAAGGGGCTCTTCCCAATCGTGTTCTCTTTGTAACGGGAATCATTTTATCTCAGCTTGCCCAAGTTATCTATCGAAAGGTTCTGAAGAGCGTCATCAGTGTGTTACGGTAAAAAGACTGTGCTATAACTGTCTGGGACCTCACTCCATCAGCGGATGCTATTCGAAGAAAAGGTGCAGATGTTACACATCAGATGGTGGTCATCACACATCTATTCACCCGGAGGAAACGCATCCAATCAACAATCTACCAGCTTGGCACAGAACACATCTACAATAGAATCAGTATCAGTTAGACCATCTTTCGCTACTGCATCAGTAAACACAACCTACATCTACAAATCTCCAAGAAATGGAACGCTGCTGGCAACAGCTTTAGTCAAAATCAAATCGAGCAATGGAGACCGCCATGTGGTTAGAGCTTTTCTAGATCAAGGGTCTGAAATAAATTTGATATCAGAAAAGCTTAGCCAAATTCTTCGTTTGCCACGTGTTCACACATCGTTAGCTATAGCTGGCATAGGTGCAGACATATCATCTTCACTCAAATCAAATGGAAAAGTTACCTTGGATATTCAGTTATGTGTGAATGAATTCACAAGTGTTTTTTACGCCTTTATCTTGCCAAAACTAACTGGCTATCTTCCTTCAACACCTGGCCTCATCTTAAGGGTCTGCAACTTGCGGATCCTGAGTATCATCAGCCCTGATGAATCGATCTCATACTAGGAGTGGAAGTCTACAGTCAAATTATCCAAAATGGACTTCGAAGGGGGCCAATGGTAGTACCGATTGCTCAACTAACCAGCTTGGGATGGATTCTTTCTGGCTCTGCACTATCAGCAGCACATTCAGCATCGGTGGAAGCTAGGACTTTTCATTGCCATGTTGACCATGAACTCAACGATCTAGTGAAAAGATTTTGGATTCAAGAAGAAGTCTTTAGATCGCCCAAGACCCAACTTACTTTAGAAGAGGAACGATGCGAGGGAATTTTTAAGACCACTCACTCTCGAGACTCAGAAGGAAGATATATCGTGAGGCTTCCTTTTAAGTCACTACCGGTAAGTTTTGGGGACTCACGCACCGCAGCAGTGAACATGATTCATAGGACGCAAAAACGTTTTATTCAAAATGCATCATTTTATGACGATTACTCAAAGTTCATCAGGGAGTATGAAGACTTAGGGCACATGCGCCGAACGTCTGAACCTCCTAAATCAGCTGATCAGGTATTTTATTTACCACATCATGGAGTTGTGCGTGAGATGAGCGACACAACTAAACTCCGAGTTGTGTTTAACGGATCTTTCAAGAGCCAACAAGGATTATCTCTCAATGAATTTCTTCACATGAATTGCTTCATGTCGATCTTCCAGACGTTTTAACACGACGGCGGATGAATCAGTTTGCTTTCTCATGTGACGTCACGAAAATGTTTAGGCAAATTCAGGTTCATCCCAACGATTGGGACTTTCAGAGAATATTGTGGGTTGAAGATTCAAATCTGGTGGAATTTCTCTTAACAACGGTAACCTACGGGACCAGTCCAGCCCCGTATCTTGCAAACAGAGTTCTTCGTCAACTTGCATCAGACGAACGTCATTTTTATCCAGAGGCTAAAGAAGTTATCGAAAAGAACACCTACGTCGATGATGTTTACAGTTTTTAATCAGCCAAATAATCAATCTTTTCAGGCAGGTGGCTTTCCACTTCAAAAATGGGCGGCTAACCACGAGAGTCTGTTAGAAGATATTCCTATTCGAGAACGTGCTTTCTGTAGATCTTCGCATTCGATCAAAGATGGCCCTATACATCGCACATTGCAACCTGTTCACGATCGGTTCATTTTCAATTCTGAACAAAACAGTGAACCAGTTGTCTACACGAAGAGAAATATTTTGTCCCGTATTGCAAGACTTTTTGATCCGTTGGGATGGCTGTCGCCGGTGGTTGTACGAGGCAAGATTGTTATGCAGGAGCTTTGGGAAGCTAATTTAAGTTGGGATGAAGCCATTCCTCTAAACCTAGAGCTGCGTTGGATAACTTACATTCAGGAGCTTCAAGATATTAATTTAATCACTGTACCAAGATGGCTTGGATTAACTTCATCATACATATCTGTGGAGATTCATGGTTTTGCCGATGCATCTCATTCAGCTCTGGGTGCAGTCATCTATTTTCGCGTTATAAGAGCTATAGACGATATTCAAATCACAATCTTAACTTCAAAGACAAAAGTGGCTCCTATTCGAAAACCAAGCAAGTCTAGTATTCGATCGAGATGTGTTCGTGTTACTACTCCACGCCAGGACCTATCAGCAGCGTTGCTTCTTACACGCCACATCAATCATATGCGAAAAGTTTTGAATATAGAAGTATCAGCTATTCATCTCTGGACTGATTCTAGTACGGCCTTGTTCTGGATTCAAGGCCAACCAACTAGGTGAAAAGATTTCGTACGCCACCGTGTCGCCCAAATACAAAAATTCTTCCTGAGGCTCATTGGCATCATCTACCAGGTGAGGACAACCCAGCTGATCATGCATCAAGGGGTTTGCCATCACTGTGTTTTAACTTGGATATAAACACAGATCTGGAAGAACGTCAGCCTACAGTAGCCTTTGCTACAAAACAAAAAAATCGATACTGCTTGGGATCTTTTATGTAAGTATTCATCGCTCATGCGACTCCTGCGAATAACGGCGTGGTGTAGACGTTCGATATCGTTCTACAAAAATTTCAAACAAAAAACAATCAATTCCAATGGAAACGTCGAACCAAAAAATCCTCAAATTCTGTCGATGGCTGAAGCCTGAAGAACTAGAAGAAGCTAAGCTTTTTTGGATCAAATGCGTACAAGTCGAAAGTTATACCTTAGAAATCAGTAATCTATCTCGTTTACAGTCCATTCATCGCAGCAGCTCAATTTATCGCCTTACTCCATTCTTCGATTCTCATGGAATTCTTCGAATTGGCGGGTGGCTTCGCAATGCCCAAATTGATCCGGACACAAAGCACCCAATTATACTTCCACGTGAGTCAAACCTAACAAAGCTGATTCTGGATTATACGCATCAGTCCACACTTCATGGTGGAGTTCAATTAATGCTGGCCACGCTGAGGCGGAACTACTGGATCATCGGAGGTCGCAATGCAGTTCGTAGTACTATCAATCGTTGTGTGGTTTGCACACGCTATCGAGCAACAACATCAAATCAACTTATGGGCCAGCTTCCCAACAATCGAACGATTCCATTACGTCCATTCTTGCACTCAGGTGTAGACTCTTTCGTTAGATCGTCAGCTTCGTCGAAAAACAAATCACTGCCAGCGGCTGGTACATTAACTTCAGTTAGATCTTCAGCTCTGACAATATGCAAATCACTAACTATAAGCCCCGCTGAATTCATATTGTCATTCGTGGTACTGGAGAACCGTTCTGTTTCGATGAATTAATTTTTTTTTTTTTAAAGGAAGGTGGAAAGCATCGAAAGCCAGAGTGTGGGACTTTAACCCTAACTAAAACCACCTCTGCTTTAAACCCCATTTCCCGACAATACTACCAAGGGTATACAGTCTTCCGGGGGGGGGGGGGGTTTCAACCGTGGATTGCAGTGTGGGAAAAATTCCCAAATAGGAAAAACACCTCCTAATATTACAACTGAGAGGAACTCTCATCCAGTAATTTTTCTCTAATGTATAATTAACGTTTTGGAGGGGTGAAGCTCATTAGCTGACCCCGAAATTAATTTTGTGTGTATCTACTTTAATTTGTTTATTTATAGGTTATAGGTATACCTGTGTATATATATAATAAAGTCATGTTTTATATTTTTTCTATTACAGTTTTCGTCAGAAAATTAAGTCACGCGGCCTTACTCTTTTAAGCCGCCTAATAGTATTGTTGTTTTCTTCCACCATGTATTGTATTTGAGGATTTACATGGTCTTGGAGTTGTTCGTAGTGCCTAAGAGCATATTTTTTTACAATTTCACTTACATTTTCTACGTCTAGATCCTTGTGTAGGTTGTCATTTCTTACATACCAAGGTGCATTAACGATGCCTCTTAGTGCTTTGTTTTGGAATGTTTGTATCATTCTTAGATTTGTCTTTTTGGTACAACCCCAAAGTTGTATCCCATACGTCCATACGGGTCTCAGGACTTGCTTGTACAATAGCAATTTATTTTCAATTGATAGCTGGGAATTTCTTCCCATTAACCAATGCATTTGTCTGAGTCTAATGTTGAGCTCCTCTTTTTTCTTTTTGACATGCTCCTTCCATCTGAGCTTGGCGTCAGGTGTTATACCCAGATATTTCGCAGTATTTGCGTACGGAATTTCTATTCCATCAATATTAACTCTTATATTATTTATTCTTCTATTAGTAAAGTTATAATGGATAGATTTAGTTTCATGAAGCTTTATTCTCCATTTTTTTGTCCAATCACTTACAGATTTAATGGCCTTTTGTAATTTTTTCGCTGCTTCATCAGCATTATCGCCAATAGTCATAATTGCAGTGTCGTCTGCAAAAGTCGCCAAGCTAGCTTCTTCCTGCTGAGGTAGGTCTCTTGTATATAGGAGATAAACGATTGGTCCCAAGACACTTCCTTGTGGAACTCCTGCAGATATTTTCTTTAAATGAGAGTATTCATTCTCATATCTTATTCGAAAGTAACGATCTGCGATATAAGATTTAAGAATTAAGTAAAACTCTTCGGGGAGATCCCTTTGCAGTTTAAATTCTAGTCCGCGATGCCAGACTTTATCAAACGCTTGTGCTACGTCTAGAAATATGGCTGAACAGACTTTTTTATTCTCAAGTGCTTTTTCTACTATACTTACAATTCTATGCACTTGTTGTACAGTAGAGTGTTTCTCTCTAAACCCAAATTGGTGCGAAGGTACAAGACTTCTTTCTTCTATTATTGGCTTGAGTCTTTTCAAAAGCAGTTTTTCAAATAGCTTTGATAATACCGGTAGGAGCGAAATCGGTCTATACGATTTCTTTTCATTTGGCGACTTATCTGGTTTCAGAATCATAATTACCTCTGCCACCTTTCATTGCATCGGAACATACTTTAGCCTGAGTGCTGCATTAATTAAATGTAATAGTTTCCGCAAAGCTTTGTCCGGGAACTCCTTAAGTATTTGTCCTGTTATCAAATCGTAGCCCGGTGCTTTTTTTGCATTTATGTTAGTTTTAATTTCATATTTTAGTTCCTGAAATGTTACATGCTGTATATTTCTGTGATCATTTCTGGACTGCAGGAAAAGATTTTCGTCTGCAGTTTGCCTAGGAAATGGTTGGAAGGTTTGCTGCAGGTGATCTGCGAAGAGGTTAGCCTTTTCTTTGCCATTTCTTGCCCAAGGCCTGTTTTCCTCTTTTATGGGCGGTGCTTGTTTTGCTGTTTTTTTTAAAGATTTGACAGCTTTCCATAGCGAGTATTCTGTATCTTTATACGCTGATAGCTTATTCAAGTATCTGCCAACTGATTCGTTCTTCACAATTTTTAGAAGCCTTTTGGGTTCATTGCACAATGCGTTAAGAATCTTTTAATTCTCAGGTGTTCTGATTCTTTGCCAAGTCTTACGAGCTTTGCGTTTTTTCCAGATTAATTCTTTAACTGCATATGGATAATTCATATCCATATTCCTGTTTTTTTGACCAATAGGGGTGCTTATCCACGCTGCTTGCTGGATATTTGTATTGAATAGCTCAATTTCTTCTTCTAGTTGGAATGAGGTTTTTATCGGGACCTGTAGGTTTATGCTATCTTCTAATGTTTGTCTGAATAGGAGCCAGTTTGTTTTATGATTTATAAGACGTGGTCGACTTTCAGTTCTCAGTATACTACCACTAATTGTCATAAGAACTGGAGAATGATCAGACGACAGATCATCTTTATTTTCTACATGAATGTAGTTATCAGATATTCCTTTTCCTACATAGAAGTCTATTAGGTCTGGGATTTTATTCTGGTCTACCGGCCAGTGTGTTGGCACAGCACTTGAATGAAAATCACAATTTAATGCTCGTCCTGCTGAATATAGCTCTCTACCTTTGGTGTTTGTTAGTCTTGAGCCCCAAAAGGTATTTTTGGCATTAAAGTCACCTCCGACTATAAAATAACTTCCCAGGGTTTGGAAAAATCTAATATAGTCATCTTTTTTTAGATTATGTTTTGGTTGGCAGTATATTGTAGATACTTTAATTTTAATTTTGTTTAATATGTGTACATTTATGGTTGTAGCTTGCATTTTTTCCGTGTTTAGGAAAACTAATAACTCTTCAATGTGCTGCATTAGCCCATTTGCATTCCAAGTTACTATTTTTATTTCATTATTCATACTGATTCTTTGGTCACTTTGTATTTGATAAACTTGTCTAATTGCTTGAATTTTTCAAATATTTTATTATTTGTGTCCTTTTGTTCTTCAAGTCTTGTATTTAGTTTATCTACCATATTAAGTATTTCCTCAAGCATTTGGCTATCGTTGTGTCTCACAACTTTGTTGGGTTCTTTGTGTATACTAATTACTTTAGTATGTTGTTTCTTTTTATTTAACGTCTTAGTAGGTTCGTTTTGCTTAGTATTCACTTTTGTTTGCTGTTTTTTACTGGCCATTTCTTCAGTAGTCCCTTTTTGTTTAATAATTCCTACGTATGTATTGGGTATTCTACCATACCCAAAGGTCTTACTATTTGTTATGTTATCTGACATTGTTTGACGGGGTAGCTCTTTTTCTACCATCCTTTTCTTTTGTATTTGTGATTTTCGTTGCCGGTTTCTGTTTTTTTGCAATTCTTGGGCTACCTCACATCCTCTATAGTTTGCAGGATGGTTTTTCTTGCAGTTGATGCAGTTGGGTGGTGTGTTTTTACTGGCAGTGCAATTCTGTGTTAAATGCCTTCCGGCACATCTGACACATCTTGTTTCGCGCGAGCAATATTTCTGCGTATGGTTAAAACCTTGACACTTCTTCCACTGTGGTATAGCGTCAGTTGTTTTCCGCAGTGGTTCAATTTTAACTCTCATGTTAAGGATGGAACATAGTTTGTATATACTTTCTGATTTCTCTTTGCTGTCAAATGTCAGCATAAAGAGTGGAAGGGCTCTGTTGCATACCACTTGCTTTCCTTCTTCATCTGTTTTTTTCCCTTTTTTTAAGATGTTGACTGCATCGAGCAAGTGCATGCCTTTCTGCTGCAAATCTTCAATAATACTTTCCCTATCACATGTTGGATGAAGGCCCCTAGCCATAACCTTGATGGGTCTGTTATTTTTATCTTCATATGTATACCATTGGATATGAGTTTCACTGAGCTTCTTCGCAAGAGCTCTGTATGTACCTGAATCTGCAGTATGGATTTTCCAAACATCATTGTTCCAAGCTACTATTTTATAGTTCTTGCTTGGTACTGAGTTCAGAAGTGTCTTAACCTCAGCGAAACTAGCTATTCCAATGATATTAATTGGTGGAGGCGATCTTTCCTTCTTAATATCTGGTTGGTTGGGTGTTACCTTATTTTTTGTAACTTTTTCTTTGCCTATTGTGGGCGATTTCCCTGGACTTATAACTGGTGAAGACACTGCTTTACGCTTTTTGCTTGGTCTCTCTTTCTCTTTTATTATCCAGTCAGTTTCTCTTAGGAGTTTCTCCTCGTCCGTGAGGTACTCACGTCATTTTTCTTGGGGTTTTAATTTAAGTTCCTTTTTGAGGTCCTTATTTTCTTGAACTAGCTCTTTAACTTTATTTTGTAAATGGCTTGTGAGCAATTCTATATTGCTAAGTCCAAGAATATTACGCTTCTACTCACAATGACATTGCGTAGTGCGTTTTTCATGTGGCACATGGACCATGCACTTGCCGCCAAAAACACGTATCATTGACAAGTCGGGTTTAACGCCTGACCACAACTCTTCAGGTGATCTACTGCTTTCTCCTCTGCAAGGAACTTGATTGAGTAAATATCCGGCGGTGTCCACTGCTTTAGCCTAAAAACGCTGGGAAATCTCTGCATCGAATATCATGCAGCATATTCTCTCCACCAGACTCCGATTTATGCGCTCAGCTATGCCGTTTTGTTCTGGTGTATATGGCGCCGTCTTCTGATGATAAATTCCTTGCTGCGCCAAATACGTTTCGAACCTCTTGTTACAGAACTCCATCCCATTGTCTGTCCGGAAATCTTTTATTTTTCGTGAATATTGGTTTTCAGCAAATGCTTTGAATTTCAAAAATTGCTCAAACACATCTGATTTCTTTTTCAACGGAATAGCAAATACTTTGCGGCTGTAGTCATCAACAAAAGTAACGAAATACTTATATCCAGTCCACGATGTCACGGACAGTGGCCCACACACATCCGAGTGTACCAAATCCAAAGCGTTCTCCACACGATTACCAATATGCTTAAATGGTGCACGAGTGTGTTTTCCTTTTACGCAAACTATGAACTGTGGTGGTGGATGTACAGAAAAACAAATACCAGTTGCTGCAGATCTAACTTTTGACAAATTCTCGTTGCATATATGACCCATGCGACGATGCCACAACTGTTTGTCTACGACCACACGAAAAGCAATTTCACTGCCATTTATCAGTGTAGCTGTTCCGATGAGTTTGTTACACTTGTTGAAAGTTTTTACAACTGTCCTTTTCGAAACGCACAGTATTCCCGTTTCTTACTAACCGCGACACTGACAGTAAATTCGCGCACAAACCTGGGGCAAATTGTACATTTTTTATGGTTATAGGGAAGTTATGTTTGCCGTTAACAAGAGATATATTCACACCACCACTACGAACTATCGGCATTCTAGCATTATTTGCAACAACAATGTCTTTGTGCGACGACACTTTTTGGTTTTGTAGAGACGAACTGTTCATTGTCATATGAGCCGAAGCTCCAGAATCTACATACCAAAAATGTTCCTTTGTTTCATTTGCGAGAAATGTTGTGTATAAGCATTCCGTCCGTTTTTCTGTTTGTTTCCTTTTCACACAGTTCCTGGCGAAGTGTCCGACTTCACCGCAACTGAGACAACGGAATTTTTTTCTTCTGGGCTTCTGGTTGTTTGACTTGCTGATCATCGCCTTCTCAACTGTACCAGTTCCACAGTATTTTACCTGCTGCAACAACAAAGCTTTCACTGCGTCTAATGTGAGTTTTGCTGAGGAGTTTTCAACTGCCATTACAAGAGGTTTATAATCCTCTGGCAGTCCAGCCAGCATCAAGGAGACGATAATTTCATCGTCTATTTTAAGACCAGCCTTCTTCACCTTGATGGATATCATGACCATTTTATTCACGTAGTCCTCCATATTCTCACACTCAGATAGTTTCAACTGCACTAGCTGCTTTAGTAACTCAACTTTGCGACACAAGCCCGTGTCCTTAAAGGCACTAGTCAGACTATCCCATGCACTTTTTGCAGTTGTTGCGTCAGCGATGTAGGAGTAATTTTGGGTTTCCAGTAACAAAATTAGCTCAGATTTCGCTTTAAGGTCCTTAGCGAGTGCGTCTGCGTTGGCTCCTATGGCGGGCTCAGCTTCCATGCAGCTCCACATTCCCTTGATCACATGGATCCTCCTCATGGATCCTCTTCGGCATGGCATATAAGATCTTTTCTGCGATATTGTGTGAACGCCTGAAACCTTTTATCAAAAGCCTGATTGGACCCTATCAGTGCGGTTTGAGGCCAGGAAAGTCCACCATCGATCAAATCTTCACACTTCGGCAGATCCTGGAGAAAACCCAAGAATTTCAAATCGATACTCACCACCTCTTTATCGATTTCAAGGCCGCCTATGACAGCATCTATAGAGAAGAGCTTTATAGAGCCATGTCTAGTTTTGACATCCCTGCCAAACTTGTCCGTCTGTGCAGACTGACGATGGAGAACACTCGGTGCTCCATCAAGGTCGGTAATGACCTCACCGAGACCTTTGATGTCAGAAAAGGCTTTAGACAAGGTGACGCGCTGTCATGTGACTTCTTTAATATATACTTGAACGGATTGTGCGGAACTCACAAGCCAACACCGGAGGTACAATCTATCACAAGTCTGTACAACTGCTTGTACACGCCGACGATATAGACATTATCGGAAGAACTCAGCGGGTTGTCACCGGTGCGTTTGCAAGCATTGAGGCGGAAGCGGCCAAAATGGGTTTAGCGATACACGAGGGCAAAACCAACTACATGCTGTCAACAAGAACGGACAGCCAACACCGACAAATTGGACAGAACGTCACCGTGGACAGCTATAACTTCGAGGTAGTAAGGGACTTTGTCTAACTTGGCTCTGCTATAAATTCGTAAATCAAGATCAGCGCACAAATCAATCGAAGAATTACTCTTGCCAATCGCTGTTCTTTTGGGCTTATAAGGCAATTCAACAGTAAAGCCCTATCTCGAACAACTAAGGAGACTCTGTATAAGACCCTGATCATCCCAGTCCTGCTTTACGGCGCTGAAGCATGGATTTTATTAAAAGAGGATGAAGATATCCTTGGTCGCTTCGAGAGAAAAATTCTTCGTATGATTTTCCGTCCACACTGGAAATAATTTCTCCACACTAGATATGACAAGTTCATTTCACCAAATACCGTTGCATTCAAAATCAAGACCTTTGACTGCTTTTTCTACATATGACGGTCATTTTCAGTTCAAAAGTCTACTATTTGGGATAAAAATTCCAACAAACAGTTTCCAGAGGATGTTGTCTACAAGATTCAGCCTTCCTTTATGTGGATGACATACGAGTAATAGTGCTCGATAATTGGAGAGAACATAACGAGAACTTGGTTAAAACACTGAAAAGATTACGACGATATATAAAAATCAATTAAAATTGAATCCAAAGAAGTGTAACTTTTTGAAACCATAAGTAGTATATCTAGGTCATTTAATCACACCTAATGGAATTTGCACAGACCCAGCAAGCATGAAGTAATCAAGCTTATCCAGTACCGAAAGATGCTGACTTAATTAAGAAGAATTTTAGCATTTAGTAACTTTTATAGGAGGTTTATCAAAGACTTCCCAGACATAGCAAGGCCGTTAAACCAGTTATTAAAAAAGAAACAACTATTCACATGGACAGACGAGTGCGACAAAGCATTTAGTACACTAAAGCAAAAGTTGATAGCACCACCAGTACTAAGTTATCTAGATTTTGCAAAACCCTTTATACTAACTATTGATGCCTCGAATTTTGCTTTAAGAGCCCTGTTGTCACAAGGAGAAATTGGAACGGACAGACCTATAGCGTATGCAAGCAAATCAATAAAAAAACATGAATTAAATAAACATATAATTGAGAAAGAGCTACTAGCAATCCATTGGGGTATAAACTACTTTAGACCTTATTTGTTTGGTAAAAAATTCATAGTTTACACCGGCCACAGACCACTAGTAAGCCTATTCACTCATAAGAACCCTTCTCCAAAGATGACTAGAATACGTATAGATCTAATGGATTATGATTTTGAAATAAAATTCAAAGAAGGGAAAATAAACACAAACGCGGATGCGCTTTCAAGAATACAGATATTATAGATTCGGACAAATTGAAAGAAATGGTACCAAGATACAATGTTGATGTTGTAACCAGAGCAATGAAAAAGAAAAATGAGATACCAAGCGTAAAAGAACACTGTGCAAAAGCCTTAGACTCAAATATGGAGATTAAACACCTTCACATATGGGACTGTACATCACTATCTGACATAAGGCGGATGAAAAAAATTGAGTTAAAAGAAATGAAAATTATAGAAAAAGGGGCCTAAAGAAATAAAGTTATAATAGCAGCAAATACGGTAGTTGTGGAATTTAGCGATAATTCTCTATCAGAGTTAAAATGAATTTTGAAGAAGCTAATATTCAATATGAGCAATGCAGGTGTGAATAAACTAGCGCTCGCGAGAAATAGTTTAATATTTAAAAATGTGAACGTGCACGAATTCAGAGATATTTAATAAGAAAAGAAACATTGATGAATGTTTAGACATATTATTATATGAACCTCCGAAGCAGGTTACAAATGAAGAAGAAAAGCACAGATTAATTGAGAAACATCATAACTCTAAAGTTGGAGGACATTGTGGCATCAGAAAATGTATCAGTAAACTAAAACAAAAGTGTGTCTGGAAAAACATGAACAGAATGATAAAGACATTTGTTAATAACTGTGAAATTTGTAATAAAGTCAAGACAACAAGATACACTAGAGAAAAGTTTGTGATAATAGACACGCCAAGCACCACATTTGAAACCATATCAATAGATACTGTAGGACCTTTGAGACCTTCGAACGGATTTAGATACATTTTAACAATACAATGTGAATTAACGAAATTTGTAGAAGCAATTCCAGAAGAAACTAAAGATGCAGTCACTATTGCTAAGACAATAGTAGACAAATTTATATTAAAATACGGATGCTTTAAGAGATTGAAAACAGAAAAGGGAACAAGTTCACAAACGAACTGCTAAAAAAGATTTGTACATTGTTAAATATAGAAAAAGTAGTTTTAATTCCTTTCCACCATGAAACTTTAGGATCAATAGAGAGGGGTCACAGAGTTTTGGATGAACACTTGATGAGTATAGGAAATAAGGATAGTTGGGATGAATGGTTACCCTATTACACTTACTGTTACAATTCTATGCCACTTAGTAGCACTTTATATTCTCCATTTGAACTAGTTTTTGCAAAACTAAGTGCATTACTATGCTGAATTTTAATCAGTAGGGACAAAATTTATGATTTGGACAACTATTTAAAATAAAGTTTTTAAAGTAAAGTTTTTAAAGTATTTAATGCAAGAGGCAATTTGATAAAAGATAAGCATAAGAGAAATGATGTACAAGGAAAAATAAATAAATCTGAATTTAAAGTAGGTGATTACGTATATTTAAGAGTACAGAATAAAAAGAAATTAGATAGATCATTTGAAGGACCGTATAAAGTAATATCACAAAATAGTACTATACTACTAGATAATAAGGAATATGAGATTCACAATAATAATTTAGTCAAGTCGAGACAGATGTAAGTAGATATAAGTAGATTGGTGAAGGATAAATTAATAGTAGAACATGTACAACTACAAACATAAATATAGAACATTTGTAGATCAAATGAACGCTGACATAGATAATAACATTTATTTAAGTTTTAAGAAATGTAAATAAATATTTTTTTTTTTGGGAAAGGATGTGATGTAATAATTGCATGAGTCAAGTGGCATACACATTAATGTGAAGTAATAATGATACGGGAGAATTATGCCAAACAATTAGTCCAACAAATTTCAATCACCTTTGCAAGCATCAAATGACATGCACATCGGAAGCGGCATTAGTGTGTCACCGGTGTCATTTCACAGAATGCTATTGTTTATTCATGTTCTGCTTTTATCATAAGTTTCGTATAATAATTGGTTCAATCATTTGGCTATTGTTTAGAATTAAGATAGAATAAGCATAATTTGTAAGTTGGAAATTGTATAAATGCCCAATAGTTTGTCAATAAAAATTAGTCTAATCATATCTTTTGTTTCGACTCTATTGCGGCGATTTGTACAGCAACAGTAGGAGCTCCAAGAAACCCCAATTCCAAATGCTTATATAACATGACGACCCTGCCACACTGGAACCATACAGGGACCATTACATGAGCTTGTAATTTTGTTTGTACCTTGATGTGCAGATCATCGACATCCTATGGAATTTTATTTTAATGAACGGCCACCAGTTTCAAACACTTGATCTGCATCGGGAAATATGTATCTACCTACGCACATACGTGCGTACGCAAATTTGTTTCCAGTTTGCAAATTTGACTTGATCAAATAAAGACAAATTTTAATTAGTTGTAAATATGCAGTACACGTTTCTTCGTGGGAGCACCCACCTTTAACAAATGCACTTATATTTAGAACAAATCGCTTTTAACTGTATTTTCGCTTAAGATCAAAACTTTAAAATCGTCTCCTGAAAATGTAGCACAGATTTTCCTGTCACAGATTAATTATTATTATCTATGGTATTACTAATGCCAAGAAGCAATAGGTGGTAGGTCTAAGCTTCCTCGTTCATCGGTGCTCATCGTAATTTCGCTCTAACTGTGTGTTTCGAATGAAATTTAAATATGTTAACATGAATAGAAAATTGTCGAAAATATTTCTCTACTGTGTCGAGAAAAGCTTTGTCGGCTGAGTCGTAAATTTAAGTTTTTTTTTTTTTTTCGAGGGTAGGTGAAAAATCTTCCATAGACACTATGAGAATAATAAGCGCGTGCTCATAGTAGTGTCAGATTCTTACTGACTAAAAAAACACCACCCTTCGATATAAATTTGTTAGATATCGCAACTAAGTATTAATTTATCAAGCAATTTTTCTATCATGAAATAAAAACGTTTGGCAGGTTTCTTTCCACTGAAAGATCCTGCATATTCCGCAATCTAGACTCGGTTAATCATTATCTCGCCAAGTCGAAAGGTTTCGTTCTTCGTAGTCGGCGCAATAAATTGCTCTCATCCAAAATTTGTAGGACTGTATTGTTGACGTGACCGAATAGTCGGTTTCTATGGTTTTTCGCGAAGCTTCTTGTTTCAGCTTCGATTGTCGGAATTCCGAGATCCCTGTGGATATCGTCGTTTCTACTATACCACGGTGCTTGGACAATTTCTCTTAGCACTTTATTTTGATAAGCTTGTAAAATATTTGCATTTGTTTTCTTGGTACAGCCCCAAAGTTGTATACCGTAGGTTCACACCGGCTTTAGCACTTGCTTGTATAAAAGCAGTTTGTTCTCAGTACTGGGCTGGGAATGTTTTCCGAGTAACCAGTACATTTCTCTATATTTGATTTCGAGTTCTTTACGTTTCATTTTCACGTGCGAATTCTATTTCAATCTTGCGTCGAGTGTCATTCCCAGGTATTTGGCCTCGTTTGCAAAAGGTATTCGGGCCGAGTTTAGGAAAATTGGCAAGTCATTAGTTTTCTTGTAAGTGAAATTCACGTGAACAGATTTAGATTCGTTGAGGGCGATCCGCCAGTCCCTCGTCCATTCATTTACATTATTCAGTGCGTTTTACAGTTTTGCAGTCGTTTTTTCGATTGTTTTACCTACTGCTAGGATAGCGGTGTCATCGGCAAACGTAGCAAGGATAGTGCCACCTTCGTTCGGTATATCACGAGTATATAGCAAATAGAGAAGCGGCCCAAGAACGCTTCCTTGCGGTACGCCGGCCGAAATTTCTTTGAGCTCGGAGTATTCGTTTCCATGTCTAACACGAAAGATTCTTTTCCCGAGATATGATTGTAGAATATCGAATAAGCATACAGGGAGAACTTGTCGTAGTTTGAATTTCAAGCCATCATGCCACACCTTATTAAAGGCTTGCGAGACGTCAAGAAATACGCTTGAGCAAATCTCAAATGCTTTCTCGATTACGTCAGTAATTCTATGCACCTGGTCAATCGTCGAATGCTTACTTCTGAACCCAAACTGGTGGTCGGGGATAAGATTATTTTCTTCTATAACCGGTTGGAGACGCCTTAGTAATATCCTCTCGAAAACGTTCGATATGATTGGAAGAAGCGAAATTGGTCTATACGATTTTAGCTCATTTGGCGGTTTTCCTGGTTTTAAAACCATTATGACTTCCGCAACTTTCCATTGGCTTGGCACGTGTTTTAATCTATGTGCAGCATTTACAATATGGAGAAGCTTAATCAATGCTTTTCTAGGTAAAACTTTGAGAATTTCTCCGGTAATCAAATCATAACCAGGAGATTTCTTAGGTTTTAGATTCTCGATCTCATGTTTGAGTTCGCTTAGCGTTGCACTTGTGACCGTCAAATTGCCAGATGGTAAATCTAGCCTATTGCGGTTATCGTAAACCACTTGACCATCGTACGGTTTAAATGTTTTTTCCAGGTGGGCCGCAAAGACGTCCGCTTTTTCTTTATTTTCCCTCGCCCATTCATTTTGATTTAATTTGATTGGCGGCGCGGAGACTTTGAGCCGTTTGGTGCCTTTTACAGCTTTCCAAAGTGAATAATTGGAATCTTATTTCGCTGTTAAACTTTCAAGGTAAGAGGCTATTGCACGATTCTTAAAATCTTTAGTAGTCTTCTTCAAAAAATTGCACAGACGATTCAAGTGTGCTTTATGTTGCGGAGCACGACTCTGTTGCCATTTTTTACGAGCTTTTCTTTTTTCCTTGACCAATTCTTTTATTTCCGCAGGATATCGCAAACCGTATCTGTCCGGCGTTTTCCTTGGATTAGGCGTATTATTCCAAGAGGCGAGCTGTACGATTTCAACGAAGCGATCAACTTCCCTCAAGTTCATAGGGTGTCGTAAGTGGAACGCTTAGTTCAACATCATCTTCAATTTCGTTCCTAAAGCCTTCCCAGTTAGTTGTTCGCCCCGTTAATCTCGCTGGCTCTAGGTTATAGACTAGTTTTTCGCTGATTGTTAAAATAACTGGGGAATGATCAGACGACAGATCAAAGCAGTCTTCGACTTTTATGTGGTTGATAGATATTCCTTTCACAACGAAAAAATAGATCAGGTCAGGTATTTTCGAAGTATCAGTTGGCCAGTAAGTCGGTTTACCCGTCGAATGGAAATCACAACTGTACTCCATACCTGCCCCATAGAGCATTCTACATTTTTTTGAGCTGTATCTTGAGCCCCAGAATGTATGTTTCGCATTAAAGTCGCCGCCGATGATAAAATTAGGTTTCAGGGATTCAAACAAGTTAGTAAAATCAGATTTTTCAAGCGCGGAACGCGGTGGACAGTAGATAGATGCGATTTTAAGAGTACGCTGACTATTTTTAACTCGAATCGTGCACAGTTGCAAAGTTTCAAGTTCTATCTTTAGGTCTTCGGATTGTTCGATGCAGTCTTTAATAAATAACGATGATCCGCCTCGCGCTTTTCCCGAAGGGTGACAAGCGTGGTAATCATTATAGCCTTTTATTTTTAGATGCGATTCCTTTTTTACGTGGGTTTCAGAAGTCAAACAAATATCAATATCTTTTTCACGCATGAATATTTCCAATTCGTCGAGTTTTTGCAAAAGTCCGTTTGCATTCCAAGTACATATTTTTAGCATTCGTTTGTCATTCATATTCTAGTTGAAGTACGCGTTTTCTGAGACTTATTTTCAAGCTTAACCAGCCTATCGAGAATAATTTTATTTATTTTGCTTTGTTCTTCAAATTTCTCGAGAATAACCGACAAAACATGAGAGACAGGGTCCGTCGAAATTTCAACGTTTTTTGGTTTTTCGGATGCCGCGGCCTGAGCGTAGGTCTGCACTCCTGCTGTCTGAGGGCCATTACCTGGCGGCTTTTTCGACGTTAACTTTTCAGTACCGATTCTTTTAAGAACAGAGGTCGAGGACTTTTCTATTGTCACTCTTTCCCTCACCTTTTTGCCCACTGAACCCGGTAGTTTTAGTTTGCCTACTTTCTCCTGTGCATTCTTACGCTTTGGCTTAGTTTGCAGTTTAGATTTTGCAAGGGGCTTAAGGAGCATATCTCTCCGTTTTTGCAACTCCTTAGCTACTTCACAGCCTCTATAATTTGCCGGGTGCTTTCCCTTACAGTTAGCACATGTTGCAGATGTTTGTTTATTTACTCCACAGACTTGGGAGAGGTGATTTCCGGCGCATTTCACACATCGCGGTTCTTTTTTGCAGTACATTTGCGTATGGTTAAATCCTTGGCAACGTTTGCACTGCGGAATCATCCTTAAATTTCTACGCATGGGCTCGATTTTGACCACGATATTTAGTATGGCTCTAATTCGGTAGATATCGTCTATATTATCCGATTTATCGAAGGTAAGCATAAAAAGCGGAAGTCCACGCCTTACCAAAACGTCTTTATCTATTTCCGTTTGTTGCTTCTCCTTCTTGATGATATTAACGGCATCAAGAATTTTAAAGCCTTTGGCCCGAAGATCAGTCATAACCTCATCTTTGGTGCATGAGGGGTGGAGTCCCCTTGCAACAACACGATGTGGCCTTTCTGACTTGATTTCGAAAGTATACCACTGAATTTTTTCGGTATTTAGCTTTTGGGACACAGCTCGGTAGTCATTGTAGTCATCGACGTTGACTTTCCACGCATTATCCCTCAAAGACGTAACCTTATACTTTGATGTTATTATTCCTTTAAGGAGGCTTTGCAACTTATTGTATTTCGTTATCCCGACAATGTTTATTGGTGGGGGTGGACGAAATTGCTCTCGAAGTTGCTTTTCTTGGGGTTCTTTGTGATTTTCTTCTTTCACGGGCTCGACTTCGGGCGATGAACCGGTTCTCCGTTTCTTACTAGGTCGTTTCTTTGGGACCCGATATGTTTCGCGTGCTAGCTCTTCTTCGTCTGTGTGATATTCCAGACTAGCTCACCGTGCTGGAGTACATTCACGTTCTCTCTCGAAATGTGTGTTCTTTAGGACTTTATTTTCTTCTTTTAATAAGTCTATCTCTTTCTTAAGATCTTGATAGAGTAGATCCATTTCGTTAAGCTTGATTCGGAGTGTTTTATTTTCTTCCTCAAGACTTTTATATTTCGCTGAGTCCTGAATTTCGCGCGCTGGCGCTTCCGGTGGACTTCTTTTCCTGGAGTTATTCGATCTTGGTGGAGGAGATCGACATACCCTCCAGCGCGCAGAGTCAGCCCTAGGTGCAGGATGAGCATGGAGCACCACAGGCGCAGAGACACTGAAGCTCCAAGAAGACAGTGGCCTACAGGCACCCAAAGGCCAAGATCCCCGGTAAAGAAGGCATACACTTCCCGGGAGGCGAGAAGACCAGCAGAGAGTAGCAGATCCAGAGAGCGGCTGCATAAACCTCCCACGCTACCAGACAGGGGTAAGCCCGGTGGTCTGGATGACCCGTTGAGAAAAGGCCTCAGTGGAGCGGGTGCAAAGTGGTACTTGCGCTTCCTAGCCCAAGGTTTCGAACCTGAAGAAGCAAGGAAGCTAACCGTGGAAAGGAAGAAGGAGGCAACTGACACTCCAGTAGTACAGGGACACCTAAAAAGGGGAAGGGATAACACCACCCCCCCCGGAGAAACCTGATAGCAAGCGACATAAAGCTACCAGTAGCGTCAGCTCGGCGGGCCCAACCACCATCCCAGCGGAGAGGAGACGCAGAGTAGAGCCAGGCACCAGCTATGCAGGCATAGTGAGAAACCTGCGAGTGGCTGTGCTCCCAAAGGACTACCCGGTGGCAACGCTAAGCACCGAGGAGCAAACGGCGCTTGAGGACGCCATTATTGAAGAAGTAGCACTAGGCTGGAAGAGCAAGCTTCAGTTTGAAGGTATACATTTCAGACTGGGCTTACTACTCGTTGACTGTTACAACGAGGACACAGCTCAATGGCTACTACAAGCAGCAGCAAGATTAACTGCGTGGAAGGTGGTCAAATTGACGGCGTGTTTGGGAGAAAATATCCCCAAAATCCACACCATCACCGTCTTCCTCCCAAGGAGCTCTGGGCATGACCAGAAGAAGTCGCTAGACCTCATAGAAGCGCAAAACGAGGGGCTTAACACCCATCTATGGAGAGCGACCAGTAGTCGAGAAGAATGCAAGGGAAGAGTGGTAACCTTCCTCATTGACGACCAATCGGCAGAGACGATTGCCAAGCAGGACTACATGATCCGATATAGGTTCGGCAAATAAATGTCTGCGGACTGCGGAAGCAGGCAGCCGAAACAGCCGAAACCCACGCGGGCGAGGACGGAGCACTCGCAGCAAACCATGGATCAGTAGCTCAAGAAGAGGGAACTGCAACTCCAGCTGACTCCATCACAGCAGCAACAGCACCAGCAAAGGCCGAGGAGATCCCCCTGAGTGAGAAAGACACTGAAAGTGTCGACATAGCTGGACTCAACATGGAGGATCTAGTCATTCCTCTAACAGAAGAGGAAGAAGAGATGGAGGTGGGCACCTGCCCCTCTCCGAATTTCCCCTAAAATGGAGCAAAAAGCTCTAACTCGCATCGCACAAGTTAACCTACACCACGCGAAGGCGGCCTCGGCCGTCATCTCAAGAAGTTTTATCAAACACCAACTTGGACTTGTGCTGATACAGGAAACCTATCATTTCAGGGGAAAGGTAAGAGGTCTCTCAAGCAAGAATGCACAGGTAATCTGGGATAATAGACAGGACCTCCCCAGGGCCTGCATACTAATCAGTAAAAACATAAAATTCTTATGTCTTTCAGAGTACATGACGCAGGATTTGACAGCTATCCAGGCCTTCATTAACGTAGGAGGCACCCACTGCGCCATTGTAATTGCTTCGGCCTACTTCGACGGAGGCGGGGAGACACCGCCAGAAGAAGTTCAAAGGCTAGTGAGACACTGCAGAAGGCACAAACTGCCACTTCTGCTAGGATACGATGCCAACGCCCATTGTCTGGAATGGGGCAGTAGCGACAACAACGCTAGAGGTGAGCGCCTTCTCGAATTCATTATTAATGAAAACCTAGATATTTTGAATGTGGGAACTACACCAATTTTCGTAACTAGGGTAAGGGAAGAGGTTCTAGATATTACACTCGGCAGCCCGAGTATTAGTAACTGCATTACAGGTTGGAATGTTTCTGACGAGCCGTCCATGTCGGACCACAGGATCATCACCTTCAACATAGAAGGTCTCAGTAAGGAGGTTACCCCGAAAAGAAACCCCCGCAAAACTGACTGGGACAGATATGGGTCTACACTCGAGTGGAACCTATTAAATGTGAAAGGAAAGAAAACGGCGAGCCACTTCCTAGAACTGGAAAGCAACGTAGAAGTGGTTAACAGGGGGATCAAAGATGCATTTGAAAGCAGCTGCCCTATTAGCCGTAAGAAAGATCCGAAGGATATTGCCTGGTGGAACAAAACGCTGGTCGACCTAAGATCAAGCTCTTTAATAAAGCAAAGCGTGACGGAGACTGGCAAACATACACCGAGCAATTAACAAGATACAACTTGGAAATCAGAAAAGCTAAAAGAAATAGCTTCAGAGCATTCTGTGAGAACATAGCGTCAACCCCTGCAGCGGCCAGGTTGCATAAAGCACTGGCTAAGGAGAAAGCAGGCGCGCCTGGCTCACTGAAAAAGCAAGATGGCAGCTATACCGAAGATGAAGAGCAGAGGGCCCTCCTACTATTAGAGACACACTTCCCGGGTAGCTCAATCTACAGCAGCACAGATGTACTAGTAAGACATAAAAGGCCCAGGAGAGAGGACTGGGCGATGGCAAGAGACATCTGCACGAATCAAAGGCTAAGTTGGGCTCTGAACACCTTCCAGCCGTTTAAAGCACCGGGAGCGGATGGAATATTCCCTGCCCTACTACAACAAGGCCAGGAAATCATTATGCCACACCTCCTAGGACTATTGAGAAGCAGCGTCGCACTTGGGCATATACCAAGAATATGGAGAAGGGCAAAGGTCATATTCATTCTGAAAGTGGGAAAAAGAGACACCACTTCATAAAAAAACCTTTAGGCCCATCAGCTTGACCTCATTCATGTTAAAGACGCTAGAAAAGGTCATAGATAATCACCTAAGAATGACTGTGCTGGAAAGAATACCTCTCCACCACAATCAACATGCCTACAGAGCAGGAAGATCCACCGAAACTGCGCTCTACTAGCTGACAAGTTGGGTTCAGGATACACTGGAGAGCAAGGAAACAGCAGTATGCGCATTTCTAGACATCGAAGGAGCCTTCGATAACACCTCCCATGAAGCAATTAGGAGGGGTCTCGAAATAAAAGGAGTAAATCACACCACAAGTAACTGGATGTGTGAGATGCTAAGAACTAGGACTGCTGAGATAGAGGTGGGTCAAAAAACCATCACAATAAGCACCACTAGAGGCTGTCCACAAGGAGGGGTATTATCACCATTGATGTGGAGCTTAGCAGCAGATGAACTACTGCACAAATTGACAGGTGCCGGCATTACGTGCCAGGGGTACGCCGACGATATAGTCATTGTCGCAAGAGGAAAATTTGAAGAAACGCTATGCGAAATCATTCAGAGGGGTCTACGAATCACACAGAAGTGGTGTAAAACGGTAGGACTCAGAGTGAGCCCTACCAAAACGACTGTGATACCCTTCACCAAGAAAAGACAATTAAAGCGTATGCAACCCATACTGTTGGAAGGGATCAGAGTTGACCCACAGAAACAGGTCAAGTATCTCGGTCTAACACTAGACAGCAAACTCCTCTGGAGAGAACATGTAGAAACTGTGGTAACCAAAGCCACCAGAGCACTTATGGTGTGCAAAAACATTTCAGGAAAGACCTGGGGTTGTAGCCCAGCCACACTGAGATGGATGTATCTGATGATAGTAAGACCCGTCATCACTTACGGGGCAGCGGCATGAGTCAACAGATCTAGACTAACCACGACGAGGACATCCCTCAACAAAGTGCAAAGATTAGCCTGTATATGTATAACAGGAGCTATGCGAACCTGTCCCACAGCAGCTCTAGAAGTGATCGTAGGGATACCTCCACTACACATAGTGCTAGAGCGAATCGCCAAGGAGACCATTTTAAGAATCAGCAAAGAGGGCATCGGGAAAGGAACATGCATCGCAAATAAAGAGCGAGTAACCCTATCCAAATCGGTGCCGCTTCTGGACTGGCCCAGAGATGATATGGTCAAGAAATACTGCTTTGAAAGGAAATTTGACTCAAAGCTGAGCAACAAAAGAGATTGGAGCAGCGAATCCGATAAATACCAACTCAAACAACACACAATTAAATGGTACACAGACGGATCGAAAACATCTACTGGCACTGGGGCAGGAGTGTACGGGCCCAGGACTAGATACTCAGAATCACTGGGAATATTCCCCAGCATATTTCCAGCAGAAGTTCACGCGATCGAAAGATGCGCGCAATTCAACTTAGACAGGAAATATAGCGGGCAGGACATCGCGATACTATCAGACAGCCAAGCCGCTATTAAAGCACTGACCTCGCATGAGATCAGATCCAAACTGGTATGGGAGTGTCTCACCAGGATCAACAAACTGGGAGAAACAAACAAAGTAACTCTCTACTGGGTACCAGGACATGTAGGAGTAGGGGGGAACGAAGCAGCTGATGAGCTAGCTAGAAACGGATCAGACACGCCGTTCCTTGGACCAGAACCCTTCTGTGGGATAGGACCCCACAAAATAAGGGAAGACTTAAGGAAAGAAGAAGAGAACAAATGGGCCAAACATTGGGACGATATCCCCCAAATAAAACAGGCAAAGGAACTTCTGGGACATACAACCAGAAAAGAAGCAGAGCCTGCCTAAGATTTAGTAAGAATCGGCTTCGCATCTTGGCGGGCATGTTAACAGGTCACTGCAGACTTAAGGAGCACCTTAGGAAACTGGGAATAGAGGGAGACGGACACTGCAGATTCTGCAGGGACTTCGCAGAAACACCAGCGCACCTTCTTATGGAATGCGAAGCACTGATCCACAAAAGAAGGAATCACCTTGGTGCCTACCTCCTATCAGAAACGGATTTACCTTCGCTGGATCCACTGAAGATACTCCGGTTTGCTGTAGCAGCTGGACTGGAGGAAATGCTCTAGACCGAGTATGTCATCGGCTAGAACCTTAGTAAGGGGGGCACAATAGATCTTTTATAGGTCGCAGTGCACTTGCACCTCTCAACAATATAAATCTAATCTAATCTAATCTACCCTGCACTTTTTAAGAAGGGATTTATTAGTTGCAATAACTGGCTCTCCCCAGAATCCGTAGAGCCGACCTCCGAAGAGGGTGGATTTTCCAGTGAACCTGGGCTGCCACTTGGGGTAATTAATCGTTTTGTTTTGTTCATTGCATTTTGTGTATACACTACGCTCGGTATACGGAGGAGGGATTTTAGTCGCCTCTTACGACAGGCATGCCTACCTCGGGTATATTCTAACCCCTACCCGAAGGGGGTGTAAATTTAAGTAATGATTTTTTGTTTATCAGTAAGAAAAAAAAACAAAAAGGATAAAACGACTTAAAGTATCAAGACTTAATTTAAAACTCATACTTAGTAGAACTGCAACTAAATAGAACTGCAAGATAAACTCAATTTTAACATTCTACAAAACACTACCTTTAAGTTGATGACATGCACAATTCGAGGCACTTTCCGCTTGCATTGGCACAATATTTCACGGGAACTTTACAGTTTCGAAAGCATCTAGGATTATCGGACTTTCCTATACAAAAAGCCATTGTGTCATTTCATAATAGGTACTTACTTACTTATGTCCTGTATCCCCTTGTGAGTTCTAGAGAATCTACTACGCCTACGCGCCATCGTCTACGGTTTCTTGCAATACGTCTCAGCTCTCCCCAACTTTTCCGCAACTGCCGTGCCTCCTTCTCGACTGTTTTGCACCATGTCCTTCTCGGATCACCAGGTCTTCTGCCATTCTGAATTAACGGGTTCCATTGCATAGCATGGCTCGCTATGTAACTGTCACTCTTTCGGAACGTGCGACCAATCCATTGCCACTTCTGTCGTTGGATGGTTGTGCCTATTGGTTCTTTCGTAAAGGTGATCGTTAGAGATACGATTGGGCCAGAAAATCCTTAAGATATTGCGCACTCCACGTGCTGCATACATATAACAGCACGGATTCAACATTGGAGCGAAACAGTCTTGATGTTCAAACTGATTGCATTACTTCTCCACATTTTGGACAACATCCCGAACGCGAACTTTGCTTTGGAGATTCTGTTGGCTATATCCAGTTCGGTTCCACCATCGGTCGACACAATACTCCCAAGATACTGGAAATCCTCTACTCTATCTATCGGTTGTCTAGCAATGCGTATTTAAGGCGATGAGTTTGTTCGTAGGCTGATCATTTTAATTTTTGCCCGTCGACAAAGCTGCATGAAGCACATCGCTAATCACCAATGGGAATAGTATTGGTGGTAAGACCAACGCTTGTTCGGCATCGGGTGTGTCTTCGAGATGTTGTTGGATTTTAGCTATTATCTTAGCTACAGCAGACAGCACGCAGATACCCCTCAGTATCCGCACTCCATTAAATTTCCTTGCTTAGGAAGATCACTCCCTTTTCCACTCCTCAGGAAAGCTCTCAGCTTCCCAAGCTCAGCCGATGTTATTGGCGCTGCTCATAAGAGCTCTGCGAGAATACCGTCAAGTCCTACCGCCTTGTTGGTTTTGAGTACCTTGATCGAGGTAGTGATCTCATCATGACTGGGAGTCGTGGTGCGTATTCCGGAACTTCTCACCTCGGGTACCTCAGTTTGATTTGGGAACATATCGCTAGCGAATATGCGGTTTAAAACCGTAGCGAAATGCTCTTTCCATCTCTTGAGCTGGTCCTCACCCAAAATGAGCAAGGAGCCGTCTAAGCTTTTCACTGGGTGTTGGCTGGAGCTGCGACCACGAGCCATCTCTTTGGTGATTCTGTAGGCGGTCCTGCTGTCACACTTACATGCAGCTTCTTCTGCTTCTGTAGCCAGCGCGTTAATGTAGTTGCGCCTGTCACGTCGCACGGTACGCTGAATTCTCTCATCTTTATGTGATATAGGGACTCTAGCTCGTTTCTCACTGCAGCTGGAGTAGCTGCAACACGGGCTTTCAGCTGTTTTCGTTCGTCAATCCGTCTCCAGGTATCCTCGGAAAGCCACGCCCTATGTCTTCCCTGCGATCGACCAACAATTCTTTAAGTACCAGATGTAAAAAAAATTTTCATAGCACAAAAATGGTCTTAGATGGTTGCGGGCAGTGAACTCCTGATTGCTTCCACACCTTACGAAAGGTGCACCCTTAATTGTTGGCACACTGAGGGATCACTAAGTCTATCAATATTGAACCTGGGTATTCTTGTGTTATCGTGGGATCTTCGAACTGCAGCAGTGCGTAGTTGGAGAGTAGCTATCATAAGATGGTGATCTTGTACTATCCCCACATCTGGCCCTCTCCTGTTTCGGACGTTCAGGAGACTATTTCTAAAGCACCGGTTGATGGCAAAATGGTCAATTTGGTTGGAGGTTGCTTGCATGTCATTGGAAACCCAGCTGACATTGTGGCAGGTCTTGTGCTTAAACAAGGTACCACCTATTATAAGGCGGCTGGCATTGCAGAAATCCACAAACCTTTCGCCGCTGTCATTGCGGTTGCCTAGCTCATGCTTCCCGATAACATGTTTGAGCCCTTCGCTGTCGTTGCCATTTCACAATACCAAGCAATAAATCAATTTTTTCTTGGATGTCTGAAGTCTGCTTTTCATGCATCTGAGCCCTTTTTTTATCTGCATTTTCTTGCATTTATTTTTAAATCCATCCCTTAATTTCTTATGTTTGTTTATTCTCCTTATATAAAACGATTGCTTTTTAAGCTGAGTCTCATAGTTTGTGCAATTAAGTTCTGCGTTATCATTGAATCTTGTTTTTGAACTTCTTCACTTATTGCCATAAAATTTAATATTGTTTCGTTACGATTTTTATAGATTAGTAAAGACTTGCTAGGATCAAAATAAAGGGTATCGTCATCGTCAATACCAATAGAAATATGCTCTTTTTTTCAAAAAGAGAGACAGATAAACATTTTGTTTTAAATATTTTTTCCGATGTTATTATTTTCAAATTGCTTGCTGTATATCCGCGGTCTTTTCAAATTTTCCATTTTGTCCCGAGGCTCCTCTGTTGAAGCTAACCATTTGTTATATCTAGCAGTCCCTTTTTTGGGAAAATCAAATAATATCTATATGGAAAATCATTCAATGTTGCACCACAGTGGGAAATCCCACATTTGTTTCTTTTACAGGTAATTTTTTGTATGTATTGTAGTTATATACCATATGTGTGTGTATGTGTCTGTATATAGTAATTAAATAAACCTGAACATCAAAATTATGTGAAGTTAATAGTTTGCCGGTGATGCAGTCTAAATCCCTGATATTCCAACCGTTGCGTCTTAACGTAACTCAGTGCTAAATAAACTTAATCAAACTGTTCCTAAAATATTTTTTACATGCAAGACTCCCATTCATGGAACATTTTGAGTATACCGTTATGGCCATATTACGAGTTTCATTCACCTCATTCGTTTTGCTTTTGCTTTGTCACACAAGGGAGAGGTAAAAAATAAATCATCTCTAATGAACGGAAGAAAGGGAAAGATGCGAGGAAAAAGAAAAAGCTTTAGTTGCTATTGTGACAAATAGCTTTCATAGCTTTTCTTTTCTGAAAGCTATTCGTCCCCTAAGGCTTGTTATCTAATCTGACGTGCCTAAACAACCATAATCTGGAAACATAAATGAGACCTTTTTTCTCTAAAGCGGTTCATACACCATTCAATTGGATTGTAAGCTGAGTTGTGAACTGAATTGATACTTGACCACAGACTACATCAATTGAATTGGAAGACTTTGCTTTAACTGTCAAAAGTATAATTTGTTTTCTGCAAAAAAAAAAAACACGCTTCCAAACATTCCTATTCGAATTTAAAGTCATGTTTTTTTTTTCTCTATTTATTTTCTTAACAACACCCAAGACAATTAAAATCATTCATTACCACAGCTCCCACACAACTGCCACTTCATTTGGCAGCAAATCAACCAGTTCGGCCATACACTATTCAACTCAGTCGAAAGGCTTGTCATTCAACTTGAGAAAATCAAAATCTTTTGATATTTCTCCATCCAACTTCCCCACTGTCAAATCGATCAAATCGACTACGCCACACACGGGTCGATTTTGATTTGATTTGACTCAATTTACAATTGAGTTGAAGTGTGTATGGTGCGCTTAATGTCGTTTTCCATTGGGCCAAAAGGAGTACTCTTTTTTTGTTCCGCACAGAAAAAGCACTCCCAAATGAAATTCGGAACAGAAAAATACTCCCGGAACAGCACTCCAAACAGCCAATGGAACATGATTGCGAGTGCTTTTTCTGAGCGGAACACAAAAAAGAGTACTTCTTTTGGCCCAATGGAAAACGACAATATATAAACCCTTACATCGGACTGCTTTTCAAAGTCATATGGTGCAAGATGCATTCTTTTGTTTATTTTATTTTCTCGGTTGGGGCAAGTTATTAGAAACAAATTTTACATACATAGATATAATTAACAAATTGATAATATATTAATAAAACTATGATGCAATTGCTAATGTCGTTTGCCATTGGGCAAAAAGAAGCAATTTTTTGCCTGTTTTTTTTTTGTGAAAAATGTAAACAAAAAATCAGACATCACCAACGCACGCAGAAGTAAGCGGAAGACAATTTCACATGTTCCATTGGAATCAAAAAGGAGTGAAATCGGGAGTAAAACGAATGGAAAACGACATAAGTTTGCCTGAGTCAGCTGAATAAATGTCACTTATATTTCGGAGGCGAGTGCTCAATCAGGACAGCGCTAAAGGTCCATTCACAGCTCAGCGAACTGCGAATGCCCAAACTGCGAACAAACAGTTTTTAGCACATTTATAAGCACGCCCTTGGCAATTTTATTATTCCAGAGGAACAGAGCTTAGTTTATCTATTAATTAATATATAAAAAGTTGAATTGTAATTAGTTTCTGCGAAGAAATTAACAATCCGCCGATTTTTCCGCGAATAAGCGAATGATTTCTGCGAACTGTCAACTTTTATTCACCTTCCACACATGTAGGACGCAATCCACATTCCCGCTACCAAAACATTCGTGAGAGTTTAACCTCACAATTCTTTTGCTTTGTTCTTGGTGGGTAAGATCGTGGTTGAATTTATCGAAAGAAAGTAGGATATTACCTTCTAAATGAAAGCTACGCTATGTATTTATGCATTTTTCGCGTTTAGGCAATTAGTTATAAAATTAATGACAACTCAAATTCGCGGATTGCAGCGACCACAAAAAAAGCGTCTGTGAATGAAATGTCAAAATTTGCGAATATTCGCATTCGCAGGTCGCTGAGCTGTAAATCGACCTTAAATCCAGATATTTGGAACAGCGTTGCCACTTCTTCCAGAGCAAATGTAGCGTACTGACAATAAAAATGTAACATTTTCAAAGAAAATGTAGCGAAATAGAAATTTTTGTTAATTTTCTTTATTTTTGCGTTATAACTCATAGCATTCAGTTTCAACAATACAAAATATAAAAAAAAACATAACAAATAATTCAACAACTAAGGTCAGGTCAGGTAAAGGCTGGCTGTCCAGTAAAGGTCCTTTGCGTTACCATGAATCAACCATTAGTCCACTCAGAGACTAACAAAACCAACCGTAGCTTTTGATAAAGCGATGGATGCTCATGATACCTGGGACGCCAGATCGCCAAGGTGTTCAAGGAAAGGGGCTAATAGTTGGATCATTCTTTTATGCGAAAGGGCAGCACAAGTGCATAGGAGGCGATGGGTGGTTTCCTCCTCCTTCTCGTCGCTACTTCTTCTGCAGAAGTCGTTGAAGAAGAGACCAAGTCTTTGGCATGTTGGCCTATAAGACAGTGTCCAGTGAGGACACCGATAACGCAGCTGATCTGTGATGGCTTTAACTTGACCAACTAGGCACTACGTTTCTGGTGCTGATTAGGCCAGATCTGTCTCGAAATGTGACACGTTGAGCCGTTTTCCCATCTGAGGTTGGTCGTGCTAATAACGTTCAGCTTTAGTAGATACTTACATACAAGTAGAGAGGGGCATACCCAGGGTTGGCCTGTGAGGCAAAATCCTTACAGTGGTACCCTGTCTGGCGAGGTCGTTAGCCCTGTGGTTTCCTGGCATGTCCCTGTGGCCTGGGACCTAGCATCGGTGAATGTTGAACTGCTCTGCCATCTGTGTAGTTTAAAGTAATCTTTGAAGTGAAGGAGCGCGATTCCAGCGACTTGATTGCTGCTTCACTGTCACTGAAAATGCTATATGCCGGACAGATGGTACAAAACGCTTCAGCTAGGAGAAGGCTTCCTTAATCTCCATGATTTCGGCCTGAAAAATGCTACAATGATCAGAGAGGCGGAAAGAGATGCTCAGGTTGAGCTTTTCGGAGAAAACATCACAACTAACCTCACCTACGGTCTCAGAGCCATATGTGAAGAAGTGAACCGAACTACCGTCGTCAGGGGGAGAGTTGTCCCATTCATCCCGTTCAGGTATGCTCGTACGAAAGTTTCGGTCAAATCTCAGTTTCGGAGGGGTGTAGTCCGTGTTATCGTGGGTGAAGTTGAGAAAGTCTTGGACCGAGGAGGGCCCAATGTGATAAGTAGACCACTGCGAGGGGGCTTTTAGACGGATCTGTTTGCCAAAAATATTAATTAATTTTAACAACTTAATCAAAAAGAAATGACGTTTAAAGTAAAAATTAATTGTTAAAGCATTCATAACATTAAATAAAAATATAGGAATTCATTGGTAAAAAGATTAAATGAGTAAAAGAATCTATTGTAGTAAACTAAATGAGAAATACTTCTTAAGAGGACCAGAAATCGTTACTAATTTTTAACTTATTTTATGTATTACATCTACAAGCTTAAAACTCAAGCAAAACCTTACCAATTCGTCAGAAGGTTCAAATATTGCCACACTTTTCAATATCGCCTTGGCCAGTAAAATTAATTCCACAATATCTGTACTTAACCTATTTCTCAAACCGTCTTTTATTATGTTTAGCATATGAAAGTTAATACTATACGTTAAAAGCAAAAAAAAAAAAACAAATAATAATTAGGTAGACTGTTTGGAGAAATGTAGCATAATGAGGGAAAGATGTAGTATGTAGCCTGGCACTTCAAAATGTAGCAGTTTTGCTACATATGTAGCAAAAGTGACAACGCTGATCTGGAACCCTGAATTCCCCAATGTGTTTCACACTACAGGAGTTTTCGTTTGCTGGTGGCTGTCGTAGTTGCTGTTCGATGTTGCTGCGCTATGTTTCTACTAATATTGTATTATGTCGAACGCATCTGTTCAGCTGATTTTACATGCACCTACACTCTGACACAACGTGGGACTTCTTTCAGGTTGTGCAGTGAAAGAAAGAGTAAAATAGAGTGAAGTTCTTTTATAACTTATCCGTCGTTGGAATTTACAACAAATTGCCGCTAGTAAATAAACATATAGTTGTGGATACAAATATTTGCTTGAACTAACCCCGCTGGTTTCGGTTCTTAATTATAGAATTTGGTATTTGTGAGTAGAAGCTCGATGAGAAGCAATTGCGATGCAATCTTCACTCAACTTTCGAGAAATGCAGCCGCGAATGCTAAAATTTGATTCACCCCAACACGGACATTCAAAGGAATATTTGCTACCCAATAGCCCACCACAAGCTGTAAATCCCGTACATCAAACAGGCGTATCTCCTCCTTACAGAAAGGTTCGAGCTCTGAGGTAAGTAATATAAAGGTATCTAAATATTCGTAGATATGTAAAATATGATACGGGCCGCTTTTCAATACGGGAGACGGCTTATATATCCAAACTTTAAGGAATGAGTTGAGTTTATCGTATACGCTGGAGTTGAATTTTTTTAAAACCATTTTTAGGCGCTGACTGCGTTATCTGAAAGTATTATTTGGCGATCGCAACGTAAGTTTTAAGACTGCCGCTTTGCTCGCGGCGCAGGCTTCTAATTTCAGTATTTTTCAAAGCGTAGTACATATTTGGGTACGTATAACCAAGGGGCAGTCTATTGTGCTATTAATTAGAAGTACGATACAGTTTAGGTTAGCCGTGCAGGCATTGGTCGTTGAAGAGGTATTCATTCGCCTAGTGTAGCTTTCGTAAAGTTGACAAACTTCAATGGGAATGTGCGATGTCTTCTTCTGTATCTCTGCAGATCCTAGAGAAATCATAGTTATGTAAGGAAGAACGTGTCTATCAATGGCTTTATGTGGTGATCAAATTGGTTAGTTTAGAGAGTTATTTTTTCTATATTTCAGAAGTCCTGCAAACCTTATTTTGTTTTGTATTGGCCAAAGTAGCGTAGCGATATTGTATTGGTCTAATTCTCCGCATCAACGTGTTTACAGCTTCGGTGTCAATTAGTTACTTAAAATGGCAGTCTATGCTGTTCGTACGAAAAGAACCAGTTCCAGTGAACCTGGTTTTTCTATCCAGTATTTAGAGTTTCTTATTCTTAATGCTGAGCTGACGGCTAGTTGTTTGCTGATAATGTCTTCTATTGGGAGAATATGTAACTGTAATGCTGAGATATGCTGACATTTTTTTAAGAATTTCAGGCTGGAATTTCTCCAGAGCGGTACACCGAACTAGTATACCATAGGTAGTTAGGTAGAAGTGCCAGTCCAATAAGAACAATTAGCACTACGATGTGTCGATTAGGAACCACAACTCATAACATGGTGGTCTGAAAGTGTTTGTAGATAGAATCGGGATAAATAAACCAAACCTATGGAGCTCAAGAAAAGGATTTGATCTCCAATCCTTTTGTCAGATACCTCATTGAGCTCGTCGAACAAGGCTTTCCCTATAGTACGTTGTCCGCCATTCGCTAGAGCTGGAGCTATACGTATTTTGGGGCTAGCCAAGTAACGAAATAGATTGGGCGAAATTTAAGGGTCACGAGTTGGAGCGTTGGAAGTATGACCGGTCGAAGTTACGAACCTGAAGAGATGATTCCTAGAAGGCGAATGGACATCTTATGTGTACAAGAAGCGAAATGACAAAACACCAGAAATCGGGCACATTTCTTGGACGTTAGGACAAAAGCTTACAATTGTTCTACGGATCCGAATAGGTAAAAATGGAATTGCTATCATCTTTGCAACAGAGCTACTTGGCAACGTCTTGGCTGGTGATGCAAGAAGAGGTGCGAAATGCAAGACTTGCAATGCAAACGTAATGGAGCAGTTGAAACGTCAAAAGCTTATGTTTGCATTGCAACGGTTGAATGCTTATGAAAGGATAGCTTACATAATAGGTCCATTCGCGTACTTTTTGCACTAAAATTCGTAGATTGTCGAATTTCAAAGAGTGGGGGTAAAATTCTCGCAGTCAGAGGTAAAATTACGAAGAAGTAAACGAACGCGTTAAACCATAAAAGTTGCCCACTTTTTAAACGTCAAACCTCAAGTCCTTTTGTACGCTAAAGAAAGAAAGAGAAAAAACAAGCCAACAAAAAATGACGTACACAGCGATTTGACAGATTTCACAAATCTGCCCAAAGAAATTTCTTGCTTTCGCAGCATGGGAAAAATTTCTTAGTGTCTCAAGAGACTGAAAAACTACGAAAATTCTCCGTACTTGAACAGGTTTTCGTAAAAATTCGTAACTTATCGTAAAAATTTGTTGCTTTGGGAGGGTACGCGAACGGACCTAATGTGTTTGTAGTTGATTGTTCAACTAAGTTGTGTACTTATTTTAAACGCCTTACCAAATACTCGTACACCAATAAGAATAAGAAAAAAAACGTCTTTTATATCCAAATATGTGGAAACAATGTTATGTCCCCAAAAAATATAGGATTTTTTAAATTAATCCAAGGATTTTCGGACGATGTATTTGCATGTAATTTTAGACTAAGTAAAATAACGTACTTGTAGGCCCTGGCACTTTAAAGAGCTGTTGCGCCAAATATTTGTATTTGTATAGATCAAGAATATTTTTTTTTTAAAATCGAGCTTCAAATTTCATTTCATTCGCACCAACTTCTATCAAAACTTGAACTTGAACATATCGCTGCCAAGGCTAGGCTAGGTAAGGTTGGCTGTCCACACGAGAGTGCAGACACACTTAGACCAGTGAAGTTCCTTTCTGATATCATGGATCAACCATTAGGCCACTCAAGGACTAACAAAACCGTCTGTGTTCGCTTTAGCTTGACTAGCTCGGCACTACGTTTTTGATTCAGCTTAGGTCAGATCTATCTCGAAATGTGATACGTTGAGCCGTTTTCCATCTGAGGTTGGTCATGCAAATAGCGTTCAGCTTCTTGCTTAGATGTAGCGAGGGGCATACCCAGTGCTTGCCTGTCAGGCAGAATCCTTAGAGTGGTACCCTGTCTGGCGATCTCGTCAGGCCTGCAGTTTCCTGGAATGTCCCTGTGGCCCGGTACCCAGCATCGGTGAATGTTGAACTGCTCTGCCATCTCCATAAGAGATAAACGACAGTTTAAGTTGGCCTTTGAAGTGAAGGAGCATGATTCCAGGGACTTGATTGCCGCTTGGCTGTCAGTGAAAATGTTAATATCCCTGACAGGTAGTACATTACACTTCAGCCAGGACAGGGCTTCCTTAATCGCCATGATTTTCGCCTGAAAAACGGTACAATGATCAGGGTGGCGGAATGAGATGCTCAGATTGAGCTTTTCGGAAAAGCATCTGTAAAGAAGTAAACCGAACTACCATCGACATGGGGGGAGGTGTCTCATTCATCCCAATCAGGGATGCTCGTACGGAAGTTTCGCTCAAAACTCAGTTTCGGCGGGGTATAGTCGGTGTTTTCGTGTTTGAAGTTGAGAAGATCAAGGATCGAGGAGTGGCCAAAGCGATAGCTAGACCACTGAGAGGAGGCTTTTAGACGGATGGCCTCACAGGCAGCAGTCTATGAGGCGAACCTTATATTTCCTCGTGAAGAGAACGAGTTCCGTTTTATGGAGATTAACCCCCAGTTCGCCGGCAAATATCAATACAAATGTAAATGCGAGTGAAGTGAGCAACATTTCTTAAAAAAATAAAAATCGGATTTACTACATTTTAGAACTGTTTGATTTGCATTTTTTCGTTGTGCGTTTGTAAAACTCTTGCTTAGCATATTTGCGCAACATACCATTTGTGTTTACGGACTTCACCATTGTCAGAGCATGTGCTCCCCAAAGTGGGTGCGATCAGATGGAAAAAGATGCATTTTGGATAGATTTTCACAATCTTCTAAAGAACGTCTTAAAGGAAGAGTTTCTGGTCTGTTGGAGTAGATCTGAATGGACGTGTCGGGAAGTCAAGTGAAATCTATGAAGGAGAACTGGGCTACGGCACCAGGAACCTTCCTGATGAAGACATCCTAAGCATGTTCAGGTCAAACGGTTTTATCGTGTTAACCCTTTGTTTCCTCGTGGTTTCACAGTGAAACCACCTACTAAATAATGTTGTTCTATTTTCTTAGCGCTTTCGTGATGAAACCGGGGTTATTTCTAGGAACTGAAATTCATTTTAAAACGGTAAAAAAACGGATCGATCAGTTGTGAATGGGTCGAAAGTGATAATTGTGCATTTTGATTTTTAATTGTTCGTCTCATTCGGAGTGCTTTATTTGTTTAGTGAATATTTAACTAAAAATTTGATTTTTGCGAAAATGGCGAGTATCTAAACTAAATATTCAAAAATAAAATATTCAAAATAATAAATAGAGAAAAGTGATTAATACAAGTTTCTTCCTGTGTTTTACTTAGTTCCCTAATGATTACGTGCTGAAACCGTTTTTTAAAATAGCAATATATGGCTTAAAAAAAAATAATAAATTTTTTTTAAATTTATATTTCTTATTCTTAACGCAGATTTTATAAAAATTTTAAACAAATATACAAATATTTGAAAAAATTTATAGGCCCGGGAACAAAGGGTTAAATACTATGTTCATCAAACAAAACCGGTACTTAATAACTTACGGCAGTGGTGGAAGTGAAACATAGAGTGACTACCATTTGGTAGACAGTCATGAAGCCTCGGGTAAAAGATTGCAAAGTAATCCTGGGAGACACGATGGCTCAGCGGTTTTGTCTTCTGCAAATAGACATTTTTATGGAGACAGTGAAGAAAAACAAACAAACAAAAGTCTTTGAGAAAATAAAGTGGTACAATCTGAACAAAAAAATCAATGCTTTTGTTTTCGCGTTCAAAAATTACCTCTATCACACCATCAACGGGGGTGAGGATGAAGAGTGCAAAGGACAAAATATGTGGGATTCCCTGCAACGAACTTGCTTAGAAAAGGCCAAATCATTGCTAAGAGCTTCAAAAGGCCATCCCCAACACGCCAAAGAAATAGTGGTAGAGTGTTAAAGCTAAGGAAGTGATAAATAAGAAGAAAGTGTCTTCTACAGCTTGGTCAAATTGCCTCTCTAATAATAGAGAAGAAAAAACCCGCCTCGAAGTGGAATACAGACGTTGCAAGACAAGTGAAAATAGTTGGGTCCAGCTCCAAGAAGGGAGTACGGAGGGCCTGCGACAACACAATATGAACAAGGGCACAACCATCTTGAAAATAGTCGCACAAAGAAAGAGAATGTTCATGAGATTCGTTTACAAAATTTCATTAAGAAGCTAGGCCTAGGCTGTTGCGCCAAATTTATAATATACTAGCGGGCACCCGGTGAGCGTTGCTGCGCCTAACAAAAAAAAAAAGGAAGCCGCTCTGGGGCTAAGTCTATTAGAGAACAGCATTGTGCCGGCCAACACTGGGTAAGTGGTTCTACCTTAAATACATATTAGGTGCGCAACTAAGTTCTCGCTGTTTGTCAATAGATGGCTCCAGCAGTAAGTGGTGGTCGATTTTGACATATCCAAAACGTCACTGAGCTTAGACATGGTACATGGTAAACAAACACATGACACATTAGTGATTTTGTTTTAGCGTCATATGCTTTTGGTTGTGTTACCGTTCGATCAAGCTGATGTCACATGCCATGAAGATCGTTGAGCTGGTATTAGGTGGTCGACTGCGAAAAATAATACGGCTATCTGATGATCAGTGCGGGTTTGTCTTGGGTAAATCAACCACAGATGCAATCCAAAGTATAAGGATCATAATGGAAAAACATCGTGATTCCTTAAGGGATTTGCATATTGTATTGGTTGACTTTGAAAAGGCATTCGGCAGACAACCACGAGATCTGATATGGGTGGCGCTAAGACATCGAGGGGTTCCAGAAATATATGTACAGATCATGGACATGTACGAGGGAGCAGGTTAGGTTAGGGTTAGGGGAAAAAGTGATCCCTTACCCAATGAAACTAAAAACTACTCAGTCACTTACTTCATTTCTGCATACAAACCACCCTGATGATTTGATGAAGTTCAACATCTTTTCCGTTGAAACGCCGGAGGGTTCCTCGAGATCCTGGAAGAAAAATTTACCAAGGAACTTTTTCCTGGAGTGTTGAAGACTCGGGCAGTGGCACAGGAAGTGGGTTGTGTCCTCAAAAACTTCCCCGTCACCACAGCCTCTGCAGAGTTCCTCCTCCGTCGGGCGTAGTTTCTTCAAGTGGTACCGCAGAGTGTTGTGTCCCGTGATGATGCCCACGAGGGTGGAAAGGGATTTCCTATCTTTACGGATGATTCTCTGGGTCTTTGCTTTGTCGAAAGATGGCCATAGCTTCCTAGTGATGGCGCAAGTTTCCATGGAGTTCCATCTTGTGTTCGCCTCCTCAGTGGCTTTATTCCCTGCAGCGAGCTTGAGTGTGCAAGGCGGGATACACAGGGGGGTCAACTTGTTCTGTTGGGGCTGCTGAGCCGATTTTCGCCAGCTCGTCGGCTTTCTCATTGCCTGGGATACCCTCGTGTCCAGGGACCCAACAGAGCGATACCTTGTGCTGTGTTCAAGAACCCTGAGCTCTTCTCGACAACACTTCACAAGCTTCGATTTAATTTCTATGGCAGTAATCGCTTTTATAGCTGCCTGGCTGTCGATAAAGATGGTGATACCTTCTGGCGGTATTGCCCTTATCGCAGACTCACGGGCGGCTGTTGCCACTGCTAAGACCTCTGCTTGGAAAACACTGCTGTCGTATGGATTTTGATACACCTAGAGGGTCGGAGAAGATACCTGATCCTACACCAGTGCTCATTTTTGAACCATCCGTGTAGATGGCTATAGATTCGGCATTAGGTATATGACCGCTTTTCCAATCTTCCCTGCTAGGGTAGGCGGTAGAGAAAGGCCTTGTAAAGTCTAAATATGGCCTCATGTAATCCGTTACGGGCATGAGGCCAAAGTAATCGAGTAGGATCATCGAGTGACCTGTTCTGCTTGGTTTCCAGTTCGCTGACTGACTTATTCTCATAGCATTAATGGCTGCTGATGTTCGTATAAAGATGTCTAGCGGCAGCAGGTTGAGGATAGCCTCGAGTCCGGCGGTTGGGGTTGTCCTCATTGCACTGGTGATGCCAATGCACGCTAGTCTTTGAACTTTGGTGATTGCCTTTAAGTTGGTGGATTTGTTGACAGGTGGCCACCATACTAGATTGCCGTAAGTCAGTATGGGTCTAACTATAGCCGTATACATCCATAGTATGATTTTGGGGGAGGGTCCCCAGGTTCTACCAAAAATTCTACTACATGAGTAAAAGGCTATTGTTGCTTTCTTAATTCTTTCCTCTATATTTAATCTCCAGTTGAGCTTTTTGTCAAGTACAAGGCCCAGGTATTTTGCGCTATCGGACAATCTGAGTGGGATACCATCAACAGAAGGTGTACTAAACTCCGGTATTTTCCTCTTGTTCGTAAAAAGTACGAGTTCGGTTTTTTGGGGATTAACCTTTAGACCGCAGCTCCTGGCCCATATGTTAAGAGTATTTATGGCTCCGTCAAGTTGTTCGCTGAGGGTAGGCAGGAATTTACCTGTTGCAAACAGCACGACGTCATCCGCATACGCTGTAGCTCTGACCCCACTGTACCTTAGTTGTTGTAGTACCTCATTAAGAACAATGACCCAGAGCAGTGGGGAGATTACCCCGCCTTGAGGGGTACCCCTCGAGGTGTATGCTTCTAGCTTTGAACCCTTAAGTTCGGTGGTTATATGTCGTTCCTCGAGCATGCTAACAATCCAGTTAATTAGACTGATGTCGATGTCTAGGTTTCTTAGGGTTCTTTTAACCGCTTCGGTATTTACATTATTGAAGGCTCCTTCAATGTCCAAAAAAGCAGCTAGTGTGAACTCTTTATCCTTAAGTGATTTTTCTATAGAGCCGACAACATGATGTAGGGCAGTTTCCACACATTTACCCTTCGTGTATGCGTGTTGGGCTGGGGATAAATCCCCCGGGCGTATTCTACTAATTATGTAGATGACGAGCAATCTTTCAAAAGTTTTCAGGATGAAAGAGGTAAGGCTTATTGGTCTGAAGTCCTTCGCGGTGGTGTGACTAGCCTTGCCCGCCTTGGGTATAAAAACCACCTTTACCTCCCTCCATGTTCTTGGTATGTAACATTGTTTAAGACTACTGGCAAATAGCTTTTTGAGAATTGGGGTAATGATTGGTGCAGTTTTTTGCAGCATGATCGGTATAATCCCATCAAGTCCTAGGGATTTAAAGGGGGAGAACGATCTTATTGCCCACTCTATTCTGTCCTCTGTTACCAAATCCGCAGGGGGTTCCGATTCGCTGTGATTGTTATTAGTACTGCTACATGGTACGGTAGTACACCCCGGGAAGTGCGTTTTAATAAGCAAAGGGAGCAAAGACAAGAGTGAGATGCCCCGCTGGAGTAACCGAAGAGTTCCCAATCAAAGTCGGGGTGCATCAGGGAAGCGTCTTAAGTCCTTTGCTCTTTATTACAGTCCTCGATTATCTGCTTGAAGGTAAAGTGATGGACCCCAAGGTACATCAGTTATTCTTTGCTGACGATGGAGCCATCATAAGTGAGGATACTACATCCCTGCAACGAGCACTTGATGTGTGGGTGGACGCTCTGGAGGGAAATGGGTATCGCATTAGTTCAAAAAAGACAGAGTACTTATGCTGCACGTTCTCTGATCCACTCAGGCCCATTCCAGACATTTATTTGAATGGAACAGTGCTTCCCAAGTGCGAAAAGTTCAAATATCTGGGATCTATGATCAATAGCAAAGCAACTTGTGATGGCGACATCAATCATCGCGTAAGCGTAGGGTGGATGAAGTGGCGAGAAAATTCCGCTATCTTCTGTGACAGAAAAATGCCACCTAAGTTGAAAGGAAGGCTCTACACTGCAGTTGTGCGTCCAGCGCTCACATACGGTTCACAATGTTGGACGATGTACAAAACGTATGAGAGTAAATTAACGGCAGCTGAGATGAAGATGCTTCGCATGACAGCAGGAGTGACAAGGCTTGATCGAATAAGAAGTTCGAAGATCCGTGGAAGCTTTCACATCAAGGAAACCATCGTACAAAAAATAGAGCACGACCGGCTCAGTTGGTATTGCCACGTTCAAAGAAGAGATCATTTGAACCCAGTTAAAAAGGCAATATCAATGCACGTTCCAAAGACATCGCGATGTAGGAAAGGTAGGCCTACAAACGCCTGGATCAGACAAATGCGACGACATCGGCATTTCATTGGCCTCAGTAACCGAGTGATCCAAAATATTTTCTGAGGTCAAATAGGCGAACCCCACAGGTGGATCGGTAGAAATGCGGTGAAGTGAGAGGGTTATGATCCCTTATTTTCGGATCATAACCTCGCTGATAAAAGGAAGAAGAAGAACATGCTTTTGGTTGTGTGAAAATGTCTGATTTTGTGCCAAATAATCGTCATTTGCGGGAAGTGTTGATTTTCTTCTTTCATTCGAAGAAAACGGCGGCTCAAGTGCATCGAGAACTCCAAAAAGTTTACGGAGATGCCGCTCTAAGTGAAACAACGTGCCGTGATTGGTTCCGTCCCTTTAAAGACAGTGATTTCGATGTTGACGACCGTCCGCGTGAAGGAGGCCAACATCTTTCGAAGAGGCTGAATTGGAGGCATTGCTCGATGAGGATCCGTGCCAAACGCAAGAACAGCTTGCTTCAGCATTAGGAGTTACCCGCCAAGCAATTTCCAAGCGATTGCATGCGTTGGGAATGATTCAAAAACAAGGAACTTGGGTTCCTTATGATTTGAAGTCAAGGGACCAGGTCGGTGTTATTTATTATGAACTGTTGAAACCTAACGAAACCATCACTGGGGAACGGTATCGACTTCAATTGATGCGATTGAGCCGAGCACTGCGCGAAAAACGGCCACAATACGAGCATAGGCACGAAAAAGTGATTCTACAGCATGACAACGCTCGGCCTCACGTTGCCAAACCCGTTAAAACCTACCTGGAAACGCTTTAATGGGAAGTCCTACCCCACCCACCATATTCCCCAGATATTGCGCCGTCCGATTATTGCTTGTTCCGTTCGATGGCATATGGTCTGGCTGATCAGCAGTTCCGCTCATATGAAGACATCAAAAAATGGCTTGATTCGTGGATAGCCACGAAAGATGAACACTTTTACCGTAACGCTATTTGAGCTCTGCCAGAAAAAGATGGGAAAAAGTTGTAGCTAGCGATGGGCAATACTTTGAATGATTCATTTGTAACCATTTTTTCACAATAAAGTTGCATTTTCATAAAAAAAACAGCGATGACTTAGTTGCGCACCTAATAGGTAAAAAAAAATGTTTAGTACTAAATTACTATAATACTAAAGTACTGGGCAAACTGCTGGACCTATGGTACCCGGCGTGCTTTGGTGCGAATAACAAAAGAAATTTTTTTTTAGAGGGTACTAAAGTACTATAATACAGGAATACTCTCGGGCCAATACCGAAGATTGCCTGAAAATTTGAACTCAATCGGTTACTTGGTTTCGGAGTCCATAGCATACAAACAGGTACATACATTTTTCCCCGTGGAAAAAAACACTCAGTTTTTCCCAAATTTTCCAATTTTCCGGTGGATTTTCCAAAAACTTTCTTTCATACAACCTTGTCCTGACAATTACGAGCACAACAAAAAAAAAAAAAAAACAGCCCAATCGGTCGAGCCGTTCTCAAGTGATGATCTTTCATACATGCGGCAATTGATTTTTATTCATATAGATATAGTAGCGGGTACCCGGCGTGAGACAGGTGCCTGGGGCAACAAGTCTTTCTTAGATTTGTCCTATTAACGGAAATAAGTCCACTGGTTTTCCTACAATCCAGCTTCAGCCATATTTGTAAGAACGAACTTACCTGATATCCCTTTCAGTACCCACTTACACATTTGTGCGGGCAAATTTGTCTCTTTTTATATTTTTTTAGTTCTCTCTGCAATTTCTTAATTTTAAAGTTCCAAATGCATCAATTGTGTTGGTTACTTACATTAAAAATTTCTTGTTCTTTCCTATTCTTTCCCATTTTTCTACTTAAAAATGTCTAGCCTACCAAATTTCAACTAAATCGAATGATTTTTACTTTCGTCGGTACTGAAAGGGATATCGCTATCGCAATGTCGTCCGCATAGGCTATGACACTGAACCCCTCTTTACCCAAGATTAGGAGTATCTATCTCACTACCATAAGCCACAATAGTGGTGATAATACTCCCCCTTTGGGGGTACCCCTGTGTACCGACCTTCGGGTTCGACAACACCCCAGCTCAGCATGGATGAACCTGCTTTCAAGCATTTGTTCGATCCAGTAGCAAAGATAGTTGTCAACCTTCAAGCTAAGAAGTGCAGTAGAAATGGCTTCTGTTTTCACATTGTTGAAGGCTCCTTCAATATCAAGAAAGGCCGTCATAGTGAAATCCTTGTTCGCAAACATTTCTCAATGATTCCTACCAACGACTGCAGGGCAGTCTCTACCGATTTTCCCTTGCGATACGCATGTTGGGATACCGATAGGAGATTACTATCCAAATTTGTTCGAATATGGACGTCGATCAACCTTTCCAAGGTCTTTAATAGAAAGGAGGATAAGCTGATCGGCCGGAAGTCTTTAGGTGATGCGGGAGAGGTCTTACCGTTCCTCCAAGAACTAGGGGTGCAGTCGAAGTTTAGACAACTAAAAATAATGTGGAGCCAAGGACTTAAAGTATCAAAGCCGCCTTGCTGTAGTTCCATTGGCAAGATGCCATTGAGACCAGGGGATTTGTACGGGAGGAGGCTGTGCACTGCTCACTGTATTTCCTTGGGATGACAACGTCCTCTGGCACTGTAAATTGGACTCTCTTATGGTTTTCTACAGAATGTACTGTCTCTGTTTTACTACCAGGAAAATGGGTATCAATGAGAAGCTCTAAAGTTTCCTTGCTGGACAAAGTCCAGTTACCATCTGGTTTTTTTAATGTAACTGGGAATTATTGGAGATTTGGATAAGATTTTTCTAATCCAAGACGAATCACTAGTCCTTTCTATACTCGTATTTTCACAGAAAAGATGCCACGAGCCCTTATGCCACTTAAATTTCCTAAGACCGCTCTTATAGAGATCCCAGTCAAGTGAGTCCCTAGAACGATTTGCTTGATTAAAAAGCTGCCTGCATTCACGTCGAAGCTTACTTATTTCAGAGTTCCACCACGGAAGGCTTACCCCATTCTTGTGTCTACTGATTGGGCAAGCCTTGTGTAGGGCCAAATTCATTGCTCCTGTGAGTGCGTCCACCATCTGATCTATCTGAGAGGGTGAGTGCGGCTGGACTAAAGCATAACTGTTGAGATGACTTTTCAACATTGTATTATAAATATCCCAATCCGTTTTTCTTGGGTTCTTGAAAGCAGATTTTGGGAGAGTACTAAAGTCAATACCGAACTGTATGAAGCGGCGGTCAAAAAAGACATATCTCTAGATACCATCTAGAACACAATGCCGAAGATTGCCTGAAAATTTGAGTTCAGTCGTTTCGGTGGTTTCGGAGTCCATAGCATGCAAACATACATATACCTTTTCGCCTGCTTGTCAAAATTATGACGTTTAAGTGAAATGCCACTTCTGCAGGCCAATTCCTTTATTTGTTTGGTAAATTAGAAAACATTTATTTTTTTCTTTCAAATGAATTTATTGTAAGGCTCTGTGATAAACAATATTTTTAGTTCTTCCTTCATGTGCGAACACAAACAAATCAGCAGGTTTCCCTACACTTGAACAGGCTACATACAATTGTCCATGTGAGAAACAATTATTTTCCAAAAACTGGAAGCTGCAAACGTTTGAATTCGAATGGCATGTCTGTTGGTATCATCGGTATACGTGGAATTAAAACGTCTTCACGTTTGAATTTCCCATTTAAAATAGTGGCTTCAATAACGTTGGTCATTATCTTCTTAACCGCAAGTCTTCTGCCATTGCACAATTTTGGTTGGTTGGTATTACGAAGCATGATGATTGGTGCTTCAACTTTCAATTGCAATATGTGCGGTGGCAGGGCTGGTAAATCCAATGAATTTAAAAATTCTGTGGGATAATTGACCACCTCATCTTCCTTCATAATGGTATCGACTGTCTTGAATGTGAACACTGCTCCTGGTATCTCTTTTAAAATGGCCTCATTCATTTCTGTAACGTCTTTGTTTTTTGCCGCCAATAGCTTTTTCGCTCAGCCAAACATGTGTCTAGTATTATTGTACAATGTTTGGAAAAACTTTTCGAATCACTTCTTCTTTTGATTGAACAATATTGCAAAAATTGGTTGGTAACGTTATTAAGCCAGTTTCATTGTCTATCGGCATTTTTGTAATTGAACACGCACATTTGTGGTTAATGTGAGTGTTCTCACATATCTCCACAGAGTGGATGACTTTAAACACGCATTAAGCTCATCAGCAGCGGTGGATCGAGGAATTACTGGCAAAGTTTGCCGGAAATCACCAGCTATACTCTGTCCAACATAAATTGGCAGTACACGTCTTATGGGGAAGCTTTTTCAAAATCAGTAGCGTGCCATATTTTTGCACCATACTAAATTGAAAGAAACCCCCCCATAAAAAGTGTTTACCCGCCAGTGAATTTCCAATTGCATCTGACGTAGATTAAAAACGTCTTATTCAGCGCACATGTGAGTGTGCACTGATTGGCTGGGGCCTGTGGCTGCTGCTATTCAACCCCCATTAAATGGATGTGCATTCAGAGTTACCAGTGTCCGTTTGGTAACTCGTTCAGTTTTTTTTCCTTGGGTTTCTGTTGAGAAGCTTTTGGTTTTAGAGCTTTGAAAAAAGTTCTTAATGGTAAGTGTTATCGTGGAGATCTTGTTTTGATCTTTTGCATTTGTTTTAATGTGTGGAGTGGAGTGTGGAGAATACGTTAAAATGCAGTTACAAAATTGTAAGCTGATTTCTTTAAGGAAAAAGTTTATTTGCGTAGGTTTTCGTAGCGCGCGGTCAGTTTTTTTATGTTAAGTGTATTTTTCTAAATTTGGATTGTGATACTAATGTGAAGTTAAGTGTTTTTATGTTAATTGTATTTTTAAAAGGTGTATTTTTTTTTCAATTTTGTGCGCCTTTTCTTGGTGGTGTGGAAAAAGATAAATTTGTTTTATTTTTTACAAATAAAACAAATTAAATGAAATTTTCAATCTAAAAAAAAGTACGGTAACCCTACATAATATTCTTTCGTATTTTTGCTAATTTGAAATGCTTACTACGGAAACCCTGTAAGAGCTTTTGTTAGAATAAGAGACAAACATCCATATCTTCCCTGTACTGCCATCCATCCCTATCTTTATGTTGGACAGAGTATAATAATATTAAGGCGCCACCAAAGAGCCGTTGATTTCCTCTCATATCCTTCATTTTACGATTGAATGCCTCCAATGATCTTTTGTGGGCCATAGGACATTCATCCCACACGACAATTTCACACTGTTGCAACACTTTGGCCATTCCTGAAGTTTCGGTAATATTACATGTTTCGGATTTTCGTTGAAGTTCATGTCCAAAGGCAACTTGAGCGCATAATGTGCTGTGCTGTTCTGCCGCCGCCGTCCAACAACGTCGCCGCGATTCCAGATGATGCAAGAGCCAATGCTATTTTATTTTGCGAAAGAATGGTGGCCAAAGTTGTTGAAATAAGGAACGTTTTTCCAGTGCCACCAGGGCATCTAAGAGATACGTTCCACCACTTTTGTCTGCCATTGCTCGCATGAAAATGTCGTAAACATCTTTTTGTTTTGCGTTTAACTTTGGAACATTTGTTAGAACAAATTGAGTTAAATCATTGCGATCGAAACCATGTTCACGCAGCAAATCTCCATTATACAAATCTTGTAGTTGCCGATTTGGCGATGGCATGCCTAATTGGGATAACGCTTTGTTTGCAATTGTAAGGCAAATATCTTCGATCATTATGAGATTTTCATTATGCATTTCTGGTGTTGTTAGCAAATACGGATTCAATGTTGTTCTACGCATTCGATTCAAAATATCTTCCGTCATAAAATCGCATAATTTGTCCACAATTCAGATGGGTTCGATGGGTTACACGTTGCTATGATAATCGCAAATAGTGTACGAATCTGATGAGGCGGTGCAATAATTGACGATTCAGCGAGCGTAGAATCCCAGTGAGCATCGTCCTCGAGCAAATGTAAGCGACGGCATGCCTCACGATAAGTTGGGCACTCTAATCCATCTACTGTTTTCAAATTTGCAAAGGATGTTGGTCCACGAACGTTGATTAATAGAAGTCGTAAATAAAAACATTCGTTATGTCTTGGATGAATTGTATAAATTCTTCCTAATGCATCGGTTTGAAATACATTTTGATGACCTGGAACTGGCTTCCCTTGCTTGTGTCTTGCAAAAACTTTGGTCGATTTATTCCATGTGTAATACTGCGGGACTTCCGTGTATAATAATTGACTGGCAAATGTGTCACTTCGGCATAAAGCAAAAAAGCATTCAATGTAGTGACTGGTGGTGTAATTGATCTTTGCAACGCAGTTTCACTTAACGTCGTATCTTTTGTATTTCGATGTTTTGTTAAGAGAATTTATGCCATTCGTCTTGAATTACATGTGTCCGTAGATGTATATTTTGCATTTTCTTGAATGAAATTCAATTTTTTTTTGAAGGGCCTATGTCCTCATTGTTTTTCTGAATAGTTTAAAAGAAAAACCAAGTAAATTGGTTGAAAATTACGTGAGTTATACGTAAACGCACAAAATATCAACTTTGTTTTATATATATAGATAAAAGGTATGTATTTAACAAATCACGTAACTTTGTCCTAGATGTTGAATATGAAGAAAATTAAAGCAGAAAGATTTTTTTTTTTTTTTTTTTTTTTTTTTTTTTTTTTTTTTTTTTTTTTTCGTGGGTAGGTGAAAATCTTCATGAGACACTATGAGACCGTGTACTCATAGTAGTGTCAGATTTCTACTGACTAAAAACACCCTTCCCTTCGTTTTGTTTACTACGACTAAGTTTGACCTTATCAAGTAGTTTAAGCTTCAGATTTATATTCGCGTGAGGCAGGTAGATTTTCAATAAAAGCACCTGCTGAAACCGTCATGACATGCGGCTTTTTGTCTTATAGCGCTAATTCGAACGGTTTCGTTCTTTGAAGTCGGCGCGTAAGATTTGTCACATCCAAAGTTTGGAGTATGGCACAGTTGCAATGGCCATGAAGACGAATACGAAGCTTGCGAGCGAAGCAGAAAGATGGCACCATTGAGAGCGGATGCGGATTCTTCGAGAATATCAAGTGTGGGGACATCATTCTGTCCGATGCCTGCCCTTAGAAGTGGGCAAGACCAAATGGATGAATAAGACCTGGAACGGACACGAAAACTGGCAAGAGTTCGTCTACATGTTGATCGTGTGGTGGGTGTTTTAAGACAAAGTAAGTGAGTAATCGGCAGCCAATTACTGCAATGGCTTAGTCAATGTTTGCCCCTTAACTATAACGACTGACCAGTAACAAATAAAAAACGGTTTTGTACAATAAATGAATTCAATGTTTTATTTTGTTAACGGATTATATATATACATATTTTATTAAAACAAGGTAATAATTAATAAATACAAAAGTTTGTATAAAAAAGGAAAGGAAGTAATTTTCCGAAGGACAGGCCGCCATGGATTGTACCCAGCCTCCATCCTACAGCTTCTCACCTTCCAAGCCTTTGGTGGAATTAAAAGGAGTCTTCATCCTCGTATTCTTGGAATGCAATAATTTATTACTTTTAAATACATAACATTCAAAGGCAAAAGATTACAAGATGTTCTACTACGGAAAGGAAAAGGCTAAGAACGGAATCGGTATCATCCTTGCAGCAGAGCTACTTGGAAACGTCTTGAGCATTTCCAAGTCCAGTGACCGTTTGATGTCAAACTAGTAATACAAGGAGAGGTGTGCAATATTGTCAGTGCATATGCTCCCCACAATGGGTGCAATCAGAGAGATAAAGATGCATTTTGGCTAGATTTCCACAATCTCCTCAAGAACATCCCAAAGGAAGAATTTCTGTTTGTTGGAGGAGATTTGAATGGACATGTCGGGAAATCAAACGAAGACTATGAAGACTGCCATGGAGGACTAGGATATGGCACCAGGAACCTTCCTGGCGAAGACATCCTAAACATGTGCAAATCACACGGTCTTATCGTGTTAAATACCATGTTCATCAAACAAAGCCGACAACAGTGGTGGAGATGAAACTCAGATTGACTACCATTTGGTAGCCAGTTTCATGAAGCCTCGGGTAAAAGATTGCAAAGTGATCCTGAGAGAGGCAATCGCTCGACAACACCGTCTCCTGCTAACAGAAATTTTTATGAAAACACCGAAGAAAAGCAAACAAACAAGGGTCTCTGAGAAAATCAAGTGGTACAATCTAGACAAAGAAAAAGGCGAGGCTTTTGTTTTCGTAATGAGCAGCAGCTCAAGTGCTGGTTCAATTATTGTTTTTGCATCCTGTGTAAAAATATGAACTGAACTAGTTCACGGGGAAAACAAAACGCAGCTAATATGAACAAGAGCGCCACTATCTTCAAAATAGCCGCCCAAAGAAGGAAGAATGCTCAGGAGATTCGTTCGCCAAAGTTCATTAGCAATGCTCATGGCCAGCTTCTTGTGGATGACGACAAAATTCTGCAGAGGTGGCGGCAGTATTGTGAAGAGCTTTTAAATGAACAGTTTCCCCGGCTATACTTTCCAAGAGCCACCCCTAACTGTGAAGAAATACCCGACATTACAGCCGAAGAAATTAGTGAGGCGGTCAAATACTCCAAAAAACCAAAAGCGGTTGGGCCAGACGAGATACCCTCTGAGTTCTGGAAAAAGATGGGAGACATCGGGTTCAGATGGCTCAGAGTTCTCATCTCCAAATTCGTGAGAGGTGATCCAATGCCGAATCAATGGAGGGAAAGTTACCTTCTCCCTGTATACAAAGGGAAGGGTGATACGCGAAACTGTGATAGCTACCGTTCGATCAAGCTGATGTCACACACCATGAAGATCGTTGAGCGGGTATTAGGTGGCAGACGGCTATCTGATGATCAGTGCGGGTTTGTCGCGGGTAAATCAACCACAGATGCAATCCAAAGTATAAGGATCATAATGGAAAACATCGTGATTCCTTAAGGGATTTGCATATTGTATTGGTCGACTTTGAAAAGGCATTCGACAGACAACCACGAGACCTGATATGGGTGGCGCTAAGACATCGAGGGGTTCCAGAAATATATGTACAGATGACCATGGACATGTACGAAGGAGCAAAGACAAGAGTAAGATACCCCGCTGGAGTAACCGAAGATTTCCCAGTCAAAGTCGGGATGCACCAGGGAAGCGTCTTAAGTCCTTTGCTCTTTATTACAGTCCTTGATTATCTGCTTGTAGCTAAAGTGATGGACCCCAAAGTACATTAGTTATTCTTTGCTGACGATGGAGCCATCATAAGTGAGGATCCTGCATCCCTGCAAAGAGCACTTGATGTGTGGGTGGACGTTTTGGAGGGAAATGGGTATCGCATTAGTTCATAAAAAGACAGAGTACTTATGCTGCCCGTTCTCTGATCCACTCAGGCCTATTCCAGACATTTATTTGAATGGAACAGTGCTTCCCAAGTGGGCGCCGTGGCGTAAGTGGTTAGTGTGTCGGATCTACTACGCATGAGGTTCCAAGTTCGAATCCCAGAAAATACCAAAAAGTTTTTTCACGGTCCCACCTCTCGCGAGCGTTTGACAAACACCCGAGAGTATTGTTGTCATGAAAAAGCTTCTCAAATCGCCGTTCGGAGTCGGCATTAAACTGTAGGTCCCTTCCATTCGTGTGAAAAATATAACGCACACAACATGAATGGTTGCGAGAAGCTAGGCCCTGGCACTTTAAAGAGCTGTTGCGCCAAATATTTGTATTTGTATTTTTGTGCTTCCCAAGTGCGAAAAGTTCAAATAACTGGGATTTATGATCAATAGCAAAGCAACTTGTGATGACGACATCAATCATCGTGTAAGCGTAGGGTGGATGAAGTGGCGAGAAAATTCCGCTATCTTCTGTGACATAAAAATGTCCCCTAAGTTGAAAGGAAGGCTCTACACCGCAGTTGTACGTCCAGCGCTCACATACGGTTCACAATGTTGGACGATGTACAAAAAGTATGAGAGTAAATTAACGGCAGCTGAGATGAAGATGCTTTGCATGACAGCAGGAGTGACAAAGCTTGATCGAATAAGAAGTTCGAAGATCCGTGGAAGCTTTCACATCAAGGAAACCATCGTACAAAAAATAGAGCACGACCGGCTCAGTTGGTATTGCCACGTTCAAAGAAGAGATCATTTGAACCCAGTTAAAAAGGCAATATCAATGCACGTTCCAAAGACATCGCGATGTAGGAAAGGTAGGCCTACAAACGCCTGGATCAGACAAATGCGACGACATCGGCATTTCATTGGCCTCAGTAACCGAGTGATCCAAAATCGGCGGGCCTGCCGATATTTTCTGAGGTCAAATAGGCGAACCCCACAGGCGGATCAGTAGAAATGCGGTGAAGTGAGAGGGTTGTGATCCCTTGTTTTCGGATCATAACCTCGCTGATAAAAGGAAGAAGAAGAACATTCAAAGGCAAAGACTTAACCTGATATACAAATAAGGTGGAAAAGATCCTTGAGCGCAATTTTCCATATTTTCTGCATATAATATCGGCGATTCACGTCAGTTAGCTGCCGCGCATACTTCGAAATTTCCATAGTGTACATGCAATTATAAAAAAACAGCAATAGATCAATAAATTTACTTTAAAATAGTATTTAATCACGAAAAAATTAATTTTTCCATAATTCCCGGTACTAACCGTATGACAGTTGGCCAGCAGAACATTTTGACAGCATAGACGTCAAACCGCGAAAAGGTCTATTGAATTTTCAGTGCCGTTCGAAAAATGTTGGCCAAACATTTACCCTTTACAGGCGCAGTTCTTGGAATTTATGAGAGCTACGGGGTTTTTTTTCACTAGGTAGCAAAATGTCGTTCAAATAGTGCATAAAAGTCGATGTCCGAATCGAACCGAAGTAATTTAGTGAAAAAAAAAATGGGAAAAATCAGTTCGGAGTGCAAAGCTAATATTTTGTTTCTGTCACGTCTCAATTTGACAACACGTGAAATTTCTAGAAGATTAAAAGTTGCTCAACAAACTGTGGTATGGAATTTAAAAAAAAATATCGTAGGACCGGGACTACCAGCAGAAAGAAAGGCTCAGGGAGGCCAAAAAAGACGACCTCAGTGGAAGATCGTTTTTTGATGCTGTACAACCGTCGGCATCGGTTAAAGACTTCGGTGGATCTTAAAAACGATCTGTGTCGAGCTATAGGAAAAATAATTTCGTCAAGCTCAGTGAGGAAAAGGCTCGTGAAAGCTGGACTTAGAGCACTCAAGCCAGTACTGAAGCCGGATTTTCCAAAAAGAGTCAGAGAAAAACGATTGCTCTGGGTTCAAGAGCATCTTAATTGGACTTAAGGCATGTGGAACAATGTTATCTTTTCCGACGAATCAAAGTTTAAACTGCATGTTGGAAATGGGGGGATTCTTGCGCGAAGAGAACCAAAGGAAAGACTGAGCTCTGAATGCATCTTACAGATGCCCCCCCAAAACTGAAGGTGTGATGGTCTGGGGATGCTTCTCCGGAGATGAAAAAGGTAGAATGGTCTTCTTAGAATCGATAGTCACTACAGAAGTTTACCTACGGGTTCTGGAAAATGTATTAGAGCCCTCTGCGCTGGAGCTTTTTGGTGATACTTGCAGATTCATTTTTCAACAGGACAATGCTCCTTGCCATACAGCCAAAATTGTAAGTATGAACTTGTTTTTTTTTTTTAATATGAAAGACTAATATCAAGCTTTTAAATAAGCTAGAACTTTTATGACTAAAAATAATATTTGCATTTTTTTTTTTATTTCTTTGGTTAAAAAGTACTTCGAAGAAAATAATGTCGAAGTATTAAGTTGGTCTCCTTACAGTCCAGATCTCAATCCAATTGAGAATATCTGGTCAATAATGAAACTTAAGGTTGCGAAGAAGCGTCCGAAGTCAATTGAAAACCTAAAAAAATTACTTATCCGGACTTGGAACAACATATCTGCTTCCACATGGAAAAACCTATCTGAGTCAATGTCTCGCCATTGTGCAGCTGTAATAAAAGCAATAAAAAAACAAAAACACTGCACCAATAAAGCATTTTTCTTTAATCCTTAAAAATGAGGCAGGTACCTAAAACCCCATTTTTCGGTCTAACAACTTGTTGCTCCCGTGACCGCGTCTGAAAAATGTTAACACTCTAAATGTATCATGAAACGATTGAAACCGCATAAGAAAACAAATCCTATATAAAAAAAATATGTAGTTATTGCAACAAATTTGACAAAATTCAAAAAAAAGTTTGACCAACATTTTTCGAACGGCACTGTATAAGATAATTTGGGACGGATTTCCAACATAAAATTGCTGAAATTTTTTATTTTTTATTTACGGTAGAAAGACCCAAAAGCATAATAACACATTTTTTAAGAAAGTTTTAAAGGTAATACTATAAAAAAAAAATTCTTCGAAATTCTAACTTTAATTTATGTTGCTATTGCTTAATAGCTATAAACAAATTAAAAACAATATATATTAACTGGAATGGAATGAACAAAAAAAAGAAAAAGGATCAGTCTCCGTCTGACTTTCGAACAGAGAACATCAAGACCTATTCCTCATAATCGCGAGCGTGTGTACTCTCACTAATAACCGTACTCTTTACCCCTTTCCCTTGATAACCTCAGTAATCTCTCCCAAAAGTTTGCCTGACCCATTTACTACTGAAGTTTACCATTTCGAAGTAAAAATGACCCCGGGGCTAAAAAAGAGAAGACGCGTCACCCGGACCGAAGGCCAAAAAACACAAAACCCTCTCCACATCCATAAAAAAAAATTCGCGCTTCATTGTCATTTCCCCGAAAACCCCCCACAAACCACCTACATCTCTGAGTTTATTTATTCTAAAAAATCAATCGACGCCATCAGCTCCGAATATGAAAATATAACCCAACTCAGAGATGGAAGCATACTGTTACTGGCGAAGGACGAATGAGTAGCCAACAGATTCCTAGCAGTTAACAATCTTGCTAACATATGTCCGGTAACGATAAGGCTTCATGAACGCCTCAATAGCTCTAAAGGAATAGTCTACTCTCCATGCTTAATCAGTGTCGACGAGACAGAGATAGTATCAGAAATGAAATCTCAAGGTATAACGGCGGTATATAAATTTACAGAAAAAAGTAATGGTAAAGATCATCCAACTGGAGTCATGCTATTCACCTTTGACCGCTATCAACCGCTATCCCGGTCTTTAACCACCTCCCTTTCCTACGTTTCGTGCAACTCAGCCTTACAGCTGGAAAAAGAAATTAACTACTTAGAACTCACATCAGCCCTAAGCAAAGTATAATACGGCAGAAGGCAAGTCAGTAACTGATCTTCTTCTATACCTAAACCATCAGATCACTAACTCCTTGTCGTCAAAAAATCACGCATCAATTATATCTCTCGATTTTGCTAAAGCCTTCGATAAAATAGGAGTGCATACAATAATAGACCAACTAAAAAGATTGAAATTAGGGCCCAAAATAATCAATTACATCCACAACTTTATGACCAACAGACAGATAAAAACCCGAATTAGAAATAATACCACCAGCCCACGTCCCATTTACAACTGAATTCCTCAAGGATCACCCATCTCAGTAATTCTGTTTCTAATAGCTCATCACAAACTTACTGAAATACTGACTATGTACAAGGAAATTGACTTATGTGCATATGTTGATGAGTTTAACATAATAAAACAAATAAATAAGAACAACTGCGGCAACATCGATCTCGCCCCTCTCTACAACCAAATCGCAACCTGGTGTCAATACTCAGGCGCAGAGCTCTCAATCGACAAATGCAAGCACTTACACATATGCCGTAAGAAACAATGTACATCTAACATCCTCTTCGGCAACTCGTCTATCCCAAGAGTACAGTCATTAACAATTTTAGGACTCGATGTCAACAACAAATACAAATGGAACACTCACATCGAACATCTCCCCACACTGGCAGGACGGTTAAACATTATTAAATGTCTATTTAGCAAAAAATTTAGTACCAATCCACTGTCAACAATATAAGTCATTAAATCAATTCTTACTAGTAAAATAGAAGTCGGAGTATTTCTCTATGGACAAGCCCCTAAATCACAACTCAATAAAATAAAAACCATTTACAACTCCGCGATAAGCTCTGGGCGCATATCGAACCACCAAAATCAATAATCTACTATTCGAATCAAAAATGCATACAATAGAAAATTTAAGAGACCTCTCAATAATCAAGCTATTCATATCCCTCCTATTCAGTGCGCAGACCCCACTTCCTAATCTAATCCAAAACATTATAAAAAGAAAACGCCCGAAAAACTCCTCTCAACCATAGCCTGGATAATTGCACTCTGTGAATCTCTCAACATTCCGTACAGACCGATTAAACCCCCTCCTTCAACAAAACCACCCTGGTCATTCAACACATATGTAATATATTCCTTAATCCATAAATACACAAAACTGTCTACCCCTCCGGAGGTATTCCGTGCAAAATTCCTCGAATTCAAAGACAAACTCAAAGATCACGCGTTCATATATACCGACGGATCCAAAACAAATAACACAAGCTTCAGTGTCACATTCTCAAAAAAGATAATCCGAAACTCTATCCTTCCAAATTATAGCTCGGTGTTTTCCGCGGAAATAATTGCGATTACTCTCGCCGTGAGCGAAATAAAGAATTCGAGAAAAAATAAACGAGATGTGCACTGACTCGCTATCGCCTATAGAAGCCATATACAATACAACAAATTATTTACTGCGAACCAAACATCAAGCTTATATGGATCCCCGGCCACGTTCAAATAGCGGGAAATGAATTTGCAGATCAGGTTGCAAAAAATGCGTCTAGCTCAACCCTTATATACACACCTAATTTCAACCCTCGCGACATGAAAAAGTGGTTAAACCTCCAATACAAAACTAAACATTAACAACAGTGGCTAGATTCTTCTGAATGGTATAAAAACGCAAACAAATTCAGACTTTACATCCAAGATTACCTAAATACCAAGGACATTAACACAGAAACGAAAATAAAGTTATCCAAATTCATCCGAATTAGATTGGGACACATCAAACTCTCCCATCAGCACTACATCGATAGAACCCGCTCCTCACAATGCCCTTACTGCAATAATACAACCATCTCCATCGCCCATATCCTCAACACCTGGGGCCTCACTCTGTATTGCTACTCTAAATCATTCGAATTCGCAGAATTGTCACTGTAATTCGAATCGCAAATCCAAATTTATGACAGTCGAACAAACTTTTGTTGCCAACTTCAATGTCAATTTCTTATCGCAAATTTGGCACTCTGTATTGCTAAACGAAATGTCAAAGTAACTCGAATTCGCATCATTTTGTTCTATTGCTATTTGGTTTGCGGATGTTGAGGTAAGCAATTGTGTTTCTTTTAAAATGTAAACATTTTAGGACATAAAATGTTATTTTTAACTTAAAATACAATGAAAGTGATATACATAAAATAGTTTTGTGAAATTACTTGATTAAAACGTGTTTTAGAACATTAGGGCAGTCCACCAAAAATCAAATGTAAATGCTCCACCTTAACTTCTCTTGAAGATAGTGGATAGAATGAGTAAAGTGGGAAATACACCGTACAAATGTTCTACGAACGGTTTCACAGCTTTGGTGTTGTATACGATAATTGCGTCGTGTGTATTTACACAACCGACCATTGTACCGATATCGTATGTTCGCATGGTCTTGACTGTACAACCGCTGTAACATACACAAACTGTATGGAAATTTTATGGTATGTACACTCCGTCTCACTTGATTACGAACAGGCAGTTTTTTTTTTTTATGTTACGATATTTTTCAAACCCTTCGCTAATCTGGGAAAAACCAATTGCACAAGGAATGAAGTATATATTATGTTTATATTGTAAAAAAAAAATGGGATTAAGTTGATAAATGCAACTTTTATGACGCTTTTCCCAAAAAGATCATCAAATTTAGCTATTTTTTTTGTCTCACTTGATTACGAACAGTAGCTAAATCTACCTGTTAGAAGCTTAAAAGGTAAAAAACCAATACAAAATTTCTTTGTATAAATAAATGTTGGTTTTATTCAAAGAGTAGCAATAGTTTTTAGTAATGGGTACTACCTCCTGATCGCTGAATCACTTCAAGTAACCTGTTGTGTAGAGATTCATAGAATGCTGTCAAATAATTTAGCGGAATTTCGGACCAGGCTCGTTTTATGGCTTTAATTGCCTTCCTCCTTCGTAGACTTTTCTTGAAAGCCAACCCCACGCGTTTTTCATGATGTTCAGGTCGGGTGAATATGGCGGCCATGCAAGTAGGTTTACATTTTGGTTCTGAATCTAGGCTTTTGTTGTCCGTGCGGTATGTATCGGTGCATTGACTTGTTGGAAAGTCCATCGCTGTCCACCAAACATCTCCGAAAACTGCAGAAAAGCTCTTTCCAGTATCGATTTGTAAGTGATTGCCGTCATTTTGGAGCTTTGTAAATCCAGCTCTACAGTTCCGTAATAGCTTATTGCTCCCCATACCATTATACCACCTCCTTTGCTGTGCCGCCTTTGAAGATGCATTTCTTCTTTTCTCAAATCATGGAAATAACAGCTGTATCCATCAGGTCCGTCCAAATTACATTTTTTTCATCAGAAAAGACGACGGTATGTCACTCTCGATTCCACCTGATGTGACTTGTTGCAAATCAAGCCACTGGATTTTACATGCCGCATTCAATGGTGGTTTCCTCTTCATTTTTTCATGGCGATGAACAGTCGATCTGCTAGCTGTAACTCCAGTTTCTACCTTAATTTTACTTACGGAGAGCCTTGAATTTGAAGCAGCTCTCAGTATCGCCCGCCTTTCCTGACATGTTGTTGCTTTGCTGAGTCTTCCTTTGCGGTTTTTCCATACTTCTCCGGGTCCTTAATAAAGCTGTGTACAACAGTGGTGCCTCTTCCATTCTTGCTGGCTATGGAACGGATGGATTTTCCTTGTTCCCGGTAAGCTTGAATTTGGCCTATTTCCTCCTTGGTTAATGTCTTTCCTTTACCCATAGTTGTAGATTGTATGAAGTTATTTCTTGAACTAAACTCCATAATACTCGAAGTATCCTTTTATTTGATTTAAAACACGGTAACAGGTAGATTAAGCTACTGTTCGTAATCAAGTGAGACAAAAAAAAACAGGTAAATTTTGTGACCTTTTTGGGAAAAGCGTCATAAAAGTTGCATTTATCAACTTAATCCCATTTTTTTTTTTTACAATATAAACATAATGTATCCTCCATTCCTTGTGCAATTGGTTTTTTCCAGATTTGCGAAGGGTTTGAAAAATATCGTAAAATTAAAAAAAAAAACTGCCTGTTCGTAATCAAGTGAGACGGAGTGTATGTGTAAAATGGCTGAATAAAATGTCTGGTTGTACTTAAGTCGTATGCAAATTGTATGAGTGTGCTGCATACAACAGTATGCCGATGCCGGTACGACGGTTGTGTCGTATATTTCCCACCTAATATTCTCAGTTTCGGGTTTAACCAACCAGTGCTATATTTTTCTTCTACTTTTTATCACTTAGCTCCATTATATTCGACCTATTTCTAATTCGCCTGCGTTCTATTCTTTCTCCTTGTGTGTCATCTTGATAAACCACAATTCGACAACTTCCAGTTCCATTTATATAACATATATTTAACTTTCTTTCTCAAATATAAATAAAACACAAAATTCTTTGGAACTAAATTTGCTGCAAAGTGACATACTCGAAGCTAGATTCGCACATTTCATAGCCCGAGTTGGCAATACTTCCATTCGATTCTGTTTTCTTACAGAGTGCCGGCTAAGATTAGAATCGCAAACCATTTTCGCAAAAATTTAACTTTCGAGTAGCAATACAGAGTCTGGCCGCTGCCCCCATTTTGGAAAATTAAGGAAACACATATTTCTCAACAATAACCCAACAAACTTACTTTCTAAGCCTAGCCTATAAAATATAAACACTGTAATAAGTTTCTTTAAACAATATAATTTATACCTTAGTTGCTATTGCTCTACTCTGGGTTGTAATTTTACATTATGAGTCAGTGGTCCAATAAATAAATAAAAAATAAATAAATAAGAAAAAGGATACATTTTTTTTTTTTTATTATTTATTAAAACTAGTACCGCGTGTGTTAGAAATTCGATCGAAGCACAGAGGAGTATCACTATGGAGAAACCACTATGGCCAAAAAGGAAAAACATGAAATTCGTTAAAACCAAAAACAATTGATAACTATTGTAGTGTAATAATGATTCTATTTTTTTTGTCTACTGCACAATCAATCCAAAATTGGGAGTTGTGCTACTCGTATACACATGTTTTTGCTGAAAGCAATAACGTTATCCCCAATTTCAAACAGACCGTCCCGATAGGACATTATTCCAAGAAAAGATGCACTGCTTCTTAACAAATAATATTCCATCTGCTAATATGAACCATGAAGCCGCGCTGCTTCAAAAATCTGTACGTACTGCAGCCAATCCCTCAATTTCACAAACCCATAGTCGACCCAATAACCCAAAGGTCCCGTGTTGGAATAAAAAGATCAAAGATCTCCGAGATACCAAGTAAAATCCATGGAAAATATTCAAAAAAACATCAAAATGACTTAAATCTAGTCGCTTACCGAAAAGTAAATGCTCGCTTTCGAAAAGCTGTCAAACTGGCTAAAAATGTTTCTAAAACATGATGGGCCGATATCAAGCTTCTTCTTCTTCTTCTTCTTCCTTTTATCAGCGAGGCTATGATCCGAAAACAAGGGATCACAGCCCTCCTCCTTCACCGCATTTCTACTGATCCGCCTGTGGGGTTCGCCTATATCGGGCCGATATCAAGCTTCTTACTTTCAATTATTATCCTCACTTCTTCAAAATAATTAAAACTGATTCCCAAAATTTAATCAACTCGGCAATTATTTTGCCAAAACATGGTCCAGTTATTATGCTGATATAAACTTCTTCTCACAATTCATTCAAACTAAACAATCAGCAATAAATACTCAGGTATTACACGATATCTCTTATTCGGCCAGTCTAATCGAGGTACCAATTAACTTAATTGAGCTTGAATGATCCCTCACTTCCGTGAAAGGCAAACCACCAGGTTTTGATCGGATATCGTACCTGATGCTCAAAATCAGTCCAGCAATCTTAAAGCATAGACTCCTGTCGCTATACAACAACATCTTAGACAGAGAAATTATTCCTCAAACGTGGAAAACAGCCACTATAATACCAGTACAGAAGCCAAAAAAATTTCCACTGAAGTCGTTAACTGTCGACCCATTTCTCTCCTACCATGTTCTGAAAAGCTGTTAGAAGAAATTTTCCCTAAGAGATTACTCTGGTTCTTTAAAAAAAAAAGGCTTATTTCATTATAACCAAGTAGCATTTAAAGATAGTCGTGCCTCATCCGATGCTTTATTATGCATCGACGAATATGTTACCTCTGCCCTATCGACAAAAAAACCGTATCCAAAACCATAAGTATTTGAGAAAATCGGGATTCACGTCATACTGAACAAACTGTCAAAATGGAAAATCGGTCCGAAAATACAATATGGTATTTAACTATGTTAAGTCATTCTTAATACACAGAAAGTTTCGAATGCGATTAAATAACGAATTCTCCAATCTTTTAACGAATTAAGTTAAATTGGGATCAACAATTTCCTTCAGCAAAAGCAAAATCCTACACATTGCAGAAAAACTAGATGTGCAAAATACTTACCACTTGTTTTTAACAATATAAGCATCAGTAATGTTAATAGTTTAAATACTCTTGGTGTTACGTTCGACTGTAGTTATTCTTTTAAGAACCATTGCATGCTAGTAAAAAAGAGTCTTACTACCAGGGTTAATATTATAAAATATCTATCGTCAAAATCCAGTTGTGCCCATGTAAACATACTCATTAGAATTATTAAGTCTATTATATTATCTAAGATAGATTATGGATTAGTAATTTATGGTAAATGCTCGAAGTCATCACTCCAACTTATAAAGCCACAATATCACGCTGCAATAAGGTTAGCTCTAAGAGCATTTAGGACTACTCCCAGCTATAACATGCTAATCGAACCTGGCCTTCCATCAGTTGAAGACAGATTTCAATATCCCTCTTCACTTGTCATTCACAAATCCTGCTCGCCCAAACCACCTCTAACAACGGTTGCCAGACAAGTCCTAAGCCGAACAAGAAGCCACAACTGTCCATTAGCAATTTATAACGCTCTATCGTTCGCTTAACAAACGGACATTCCACTCTCGCTTCGAACAGCAAAGGGACCCACCTACCCACCATGGTCGCTGACCATCATCACTGACCTCAGTAAATACCAAAAGCTTTAACAAGCAATGAATGCTATAAAGCATTATTTACAGAAATATCCGTTCACCATAAGCAAAATAATTGGAAACTCATATTTACTGATGGTTCTAAAAACGAAAATGGAACAGCATTCTCTGTTGTAGACGAAAACTGTAAAGTTTTAAATAAACGCGTTCTCCCACTATTCTCATCAGTCCTATCAGCTGAATCCTCTGCAGTCCTCTGTTTGCGCCACCAAAATAAAAACAAATAATAAAATACTTATGAGCAACATGAATTAAAGTTAGAATTTCCTAAGAAAAACAATTTTTTTTATAGTATTATTAACTTCCTCTCAAAGAAATTTTTTTTAGTCAGTTTTGCAGGACAATTTCCCCGGCTATGCTTTCTTAAAGCCACCCCTAGCTGTGAAGAAGTACCAGACATTACAGTGGAAGAAGTTAGTTAGGTGGTCAAATAATCCAAAGATGAGATGCCCTCTGAGTTCTGGAAAAAGTTGGGAGACATCTGGTTCAGGTGGCTCAGAATTCTCATCTCCAAACTTATGGGAGGTGATCTAATACCGTACCAATACACAGTGTTTCGCGTAGTACATATAAGGTGGACAAAATTAATTGTTTGACTATTTCATGTTTTTCTTATGAGTTAAGTATATTGTAATAAAAAAATCATGTTTTAAGTGCTTTATTTACGTTTTGTGGCTGCTTTATAGAGTAAACAAAAAAAATTTGAAAAAAATGTGCATTTTATTGATATTTTTTTTTAATATATTGTGTATATCATATAATTAAGGATGCCCTTTAGGAGGACTAAAAAAAAAGCGCGAACGCCAACCTTAGGTTGGTCCAACCGTTCGACTTAAAAATGAATCTTGATTTTCTGAATTAAATATAACTTTATTTATTTACGACCTATAATTTACACGTCCAACTTTAGACTAAACTTAAAAACTAATCCAAACCCGTAGGAGAATGCTGTTCCCGCCACCCAGTCTACTATGTCATCAATTTACTCCCGGTGCGTGCATCCGAGGCGTGCAATATGATTCCAATGCACCGGCACAATGGAAACATGTTCGCACCTGAATAAACTGACCCAACGAATTCCATGGAGTTCGCTGTCATGCACTTAGCTCATGGCTCAAGTGCGTTGCGTTAACTCATATTCATTGCTGCTGTTATGGAGTGAATCTTCTGATTCGAAGGTTTCATCTGATTCAATATTTCGTTGCTGAGGTAATGATGGGACAGCAGGGCCGACTAACAGAGCCATAACTTCTGCGGAAATATTGGTTGTCGGTTTCTTCGTTACTTTTCTAAAACTATTTAATAATGGATCCGAAGTAATAAGTAACATGGTCAATAAATCGTTGTTGGTAGTATTGCGATTTGTTTTTCTCGTATGTCTTTCCCTTAACCTCCGGCAATCTTTATTTCTGGCCTCCTGAGCTTCTTCGGAAAGTTGACCAATGGGAAGGGAGCAATGTCTTATTATATCTGCACTATAAAGTAATATTTCATGAACCGTAACGAGCATGTTATACCATGGATACATATTCAAATAAGGAAGTCGTGTTTCTTCAGTATATTTTTCAAACTGGATTATGTTAATTTCATACCCACTAGAAAAAGCCCGTAAGATGACATCAAAACGTTCTATCAGTGTTTGGTCAATACCAGTTATATAGGCACTTTTGACTTCTGACTTAAAAAATCTACGAGCTGTGTTAGTAGACCCAATTCATTTTTAAACCGTGTTTGTTTATTTTGTTTTCTATTTTCTAGCACTGCCTTATTTTCTCCTTTAGCTTGCCATGTTTTGAAACATGTAGTAGGCACTCAAATGTTCTTATCCAGTCATGAAATGTAGATATACCAAAAGAGTACGTATTAGGGTTTGGTTGTCTATATATGTGAGGTAAATTCATTTCAATTCTTTACGTATATAGCAGCGTTGACTAGATTTTGTCTCTGTCAAAGAATTGCAAACCTTACCATCAATCATGGTCAAGTGAAAATCATAGTTTACCCCAACTTGTCTTTCTATTAGATTAAGATGTAGTGGAATGAGCGAATGAATCTGTTTCTATATTACCACACTCATTGCGTGTAAGCTCATCTGTTTCCTTACCAAATAACAGTTTGATTGGTCTACAGTAGCGAATAAGATTTTTCCAAATAATTGTGTCATCAACAAATACTCGTCAGTGACGTCATTCCGACTAAACTTCTGTTTATCGACTAGGGGCAAAAATGCCATCGCAGCCCCACTTACTTATTAATTTTAACGAAGTAAAATCAGTTCTATCCAAAACATCCTTCTAAGCTTCGCATAAACGACTAGTCGTTAAATCTATCAGGGATTGTAAATTTATGGCAGCACTGACCTTCGTAACCTCAATACTGCTTTCATTGGGCTGACATGCCACTTTGGCTTTTGCTAGGTCATGGTAGGATGGATAACTATGATGACCGATACTTTCTGTTTGTTTTCGTATCAGCTTGTATGAATGAACTGCCATTTTACAATCAACATATTGTGCTAATGCTTCTACAGCAGTGAATTGACGTTGTTCCGGCTTTTTCTTTTTTTTATCGGCAACAAAGGCAGATGTGTCCCTGTAAACCTCACTCATGACCCGAGCAACAGATCTTTGTCCTGATAATCGCTTGGTGTGTTCAGCCGCAAACAAGATTTCGGCATCTGAATGAAAAGAAATTATTTCTTGGATGCGGCGTTTTTTTTGTCCTCACAGAAGCCGCACTAAAAGCCGTTAAAGGCCTACCAGCACCACGTGAAGTGGATGCGACATCGTCATCCATTTCCGAAGAATATTCCTCAGCCTTGTACAAATGGAAATTTTCTTCTAACCATGAGCTATTGGTTTACAAAAAGCGATCTAGCCGCCTATCAGCACCATTTCACTTTACCTTCATCTTTGAAGAAAGTCTGGAAATATTTCTACGCAACTAATTTTTTTCCAGTTCTCTGTTATCTATATTTAATATTGAATATATTTTTTCGAGTATCTCATCGACGAAATTATTTTTTGGTACACCTTTCCAGATATTAAAAAAACTCTCCCTTCGTAATGCTATTGGGATGGCCTACAAAAAAAAAAGCATTACTTTTTTTTACACACGTTTGCGCACTCTTATTTTTTCATGGCTTTTAATTAAGAAGTCAAGCTTTGTATCAAAATAAAAACTGACCCGGGACAAGGTGGGGCTCATATTTAAAAGTCTATGAAAAAAAAATTGTCTAAAAAAAAACCTTACATCTTATAATAAAAATAATCTTCAAAAACAGTTTAATTGACTTCCAAAATTTATTAGAATTATCTACTCACTCTGGTTATTTGAATCCACACGAATTTGGTTTGATTTTTCACACAAAAAAAATTAAAAATGAATTAAATACAAATTGATCACTAATTGTGCACTTGACCTGTGATGTAACACACTCCACTTTGGCTTGCTCTAAAATCATTTCCACGCTTTTAAATAAAGAGAAAATGTTGTTTACTTACCTTTCATCTCAATTTTATTATGAATTGTTTGAATTTTGTCCACTTATTGGTGTGAAATGGAACACAATGCAATGTAGGGAAAGTTACCTTCTCTCTGTGTACAAAGGGAAGGGTGATCCGCAAAACTGTGTTAATTACCGTTCGATCAAGCTGATGTGACACACCATGAAGTTTCTTGAGCGGGTATTAGGGGGGCCGACTGCGAAAAAGAATACGACTATCTGATGATCAGTGTGGGTTTGTTACTGGTAAATCCACCACCAATGCAATTCAAAGCATAAAGATCATAACGGAAAAACATTGTGATTCCTTAAATGATTTGTGTATTGTATTGGTTGACTTTGAAAAAACATTCGACAGACAACCACGAGATCTGATATTGATAGCGTGGGTGTTGTACAGTTGCTCATGGACGTATACGAAGGAGCAAAGAGAAGAGTAAGCTGTTCCGCTGGAATAACAGAAGAGTTCCCAATTAAAATTGATGTTCTTTGCTTGTTTTGTAGTTCTTGACTGCTTGAAGGTAAAGTGACGGACCCCAAAGTTGTATCAGTTATTTTTTGCTGACGATGGAACCAGTGAGGATCCTACGTCCCTGAAAAGAGCACTTGACGTATGGGTGAAAAAAGGCCGAGTACTTCTGCTGCCCGCTCTCTTATCCACTTAGACCTATTCCCGGCATTTATTTGAATAGAACAGTTCTTCACAAGTATGAAATGTCCAAATATCTGCGATCTATGATCAATAGCGAATTAACCTGTGATGACATCAATCTCCACGTAAGCGTGGGGTGGATGAAGTTCCGGGGAAACTCCACAATCTTCTGTGACCGAAAAATGTCCCCTAAAGGCAATACGTTTTTACGCATCAAGCGAATAACAAAAATATAAGTTAGAAGTTATTAAGTGAATTCATTTCAGCATGCTAGTACCGCAGAGACGTAATTTTTGGTTTAATAGAAAATTGACTTTCATGTAATATAAGCCGGATTTAGGAGTGGAGTTAAGACGGATATTATTATTATTATTTATTACCAGAATAATTACAACAATAACAATGCTAATATTAATTTAAAGAGCCGAAGCTGCAGACGCTAACGGCTCTAATGCTATATACATATATATAGAGGTATGCATAACAACCGATTTGATTCAAGAAAATTATAATTTTGTAAAACCTATTACGATTTTTTTTTATCTTGAATTGAATTATGTCTGATTTCTGTTTCTATAGTTCATATTAAAGGCAAGGAAACATCTTGTGTTCTAAAAAAAAAAGAGTAAATATTTGCATTGCACACTACAACATATAGGTATATTGATTGTACATTAATTCCAATATCTCTTACGCGGGAAACTACAGACAACTATTTATTTTTCTGATAGCTTATAAATCTATAAGTTTGAACACGAAAGAAATGATTTCTGGTATCAATCGTGTTCCCTTAATTGTACAGGCGTGTATTATTCACAAAAAAAAAAAAAAAAACTTCTACATTTAAGAACTTAATATTAATATTTAAAATTAGGGCTTGTATAATGAGTACAAAATATACGAGTACTTCTTACATTATTTCGATTTTTGTTATAAAGTTTGTAATTCTTAGGCTATTTGACACCCCTGCAACTCCAAAAACAATAATCCAAAAGTCATCCGGAAAAAGTTTAAACTACTTATCAAAGGCCGCACGTCAGAGTTCAACGGAGAAGAAAATATGCAACATTTCAGGCAACAACGTATGCGCATTAGACAGACCAAAATCATATCCTTTGCATAACAGAACACTAGAGAATTCAATGCAGACAGCTAATGTTAATCCTTTTACTCCCAACAGTAAGATTTAATTATGTTTTTTTATAAATACTTTTCTTATGTTTGTCTATTTTTAAGGTTTATTGGCACAAAATAAAAAACGTTGCAGGACTCAATTTGGTCAGGAAAATTATAAAAGTACATCGTTAATGTCATTTCTGAATTCTGACTTTGCCGCTATTGATTTGCTCGAAGAAAATGCTGGAGAAATTCACCAAGCACCAAAACGTTTAGCTCTTCAAGATACTAATATAAGTCGTTACAAAAAGGAGTTTTTAGAAATCTCTTTAATAGGTAAAAAATTTACATTTTTCATTTAGGTATGTATAATAATTATTTTTGAATGTTTCATAATACTGCCGCATCTGTAAAAAGACTATTTATATTTTATTAACTTGGAAGGCATGAAACTTAAATACTTGATCATTCATTTTATAATCAATAACTGCCTCCATACCCGTATGTATGCATATGTATACATATAAGGCGGACCCCACAGGCGGATCAATAGAAATGCGGTGAAGTGGGAGGGTTGTGATCCCTTATTTTTGGATCATAACCTCGCTGATAAAAGGAAGAAGAAGTATACATATCAATATTGGTATTATTATGCTCCTTTCCAATTTCTGCGCATTTGAAATTTAGGTAATCATTAAAATGTATTTATTTTTTTTAACAAAACTGCATATGTATCTTGAAAACTTCGTACGTCATAACTTCCTTTCTTCTTTCTTCCGTATGTGAAAAATTGTTTAAATACTGATCCGGGTTAGAAAAATAATAAAATACTTAAAATACTTCGGTTTGTTCAAAGAATCAGGAGAAGCCCTATTAATAGATTGCGAACAATAGTGCACTTTGATAATCCAATGAGTGATATTTTTGAAAAAGGAGTGATAAATGTCATTAAAAAAAATTATGGTTCAAAAGAATGTGGTAGTTGGAAATCAAAATGAGTCGTTTTCTTTTGATTTAAATAAATAAATAAATATTTGGCGCAACAGCTCTTTAAGTGCTAGGGCATAGCTTCTCGCAACCACTCATGTTTTCACACGAATGGAAGAGACCTGCAGTTTAGTGCCGTATCCGAACGGCGATTTGCGAAGCTTTTTCGTGACAACAATACTCTCAGATGTTTGTCAGACGCTCGCGAGAGGTGGGACCATGAAAAAAACGTTTTGGTGTTTTCTGGGATTCGAACTCGGAACCTCATGCGCAGTGATCCGATACACTAACCACTTACGCTACGGCGGCAAATCTTTAGATTTGCGGAGGCAAAAAACGGAAAAAGCGCAAAGTTATCCAAAATGTTGTTGTTGTTGTTATCCAATGGAGAAACCTGGCCTAGGCCATTTCTTCTCGAGCAGTCCAGTAAAGATGGGATATTTTTGTGCTTTGCTTCCTAGCTTGATCCAACGCCGGGCATCTTGAGAGATGGTCTTCGTCTTGTATTTCATTTGTTGTGCAAAGGCTGCATATGCCGGATTCAAATATTTCAACTCTTTTGAGGTGTAAAGCTAGGCAGCTGTGTCCAGTTTTTAATCTTATCAGTGCAACTGCTTCCTTCCTTGGTGCATGAGATATAGTCATGTATGTTTTCGTAGCATTTCCCTGCAATTGCTGCTTGTTCGTTGTTGGTTTCTTTGTGCATGAGATGTGCTTTTATTCGATGCAGTCTGCTTATCAGTGGCGTCGTCTCTGGGGTTCTGCTTATGATGTTGGCTCCCTTCTTGGCTAGTTTGTCTGCTGTTTCGTTTCCCAGTATGTCGACATGGGCTGGTATCCACTGTAGTTTGACGCAGTGTCCTTTTTGTTGTAGGAAGTGATATGTTCGTCGGATGTTTCTTGTAGTTTGTGTTTCGTTTTGGCTGTTGTAGCTAATCAATTATCGGATTTTGAGTCCGAAAGGATAACGACATTTTCTGAAGATTCCTGTCTATGAAGAATTTGCTCTAGAGCATATTCTATCGTTGCGAGTTCTCCTTCAAATACAGTAGAGTTAGTTGGTAATGCGAAGTAGTGACCAAATTTTTCACAGTGCACTGCTGCGCCTGCACTATGACCTTCAGAAAATTTCAGGTAAAATGAAGTGGCTGCTATTCCTCTATCCATCCCTTGCATAATGGTGTCCCCCTAGGGTCCCTTCTTTCCGTGGTACTTTTTGGCATTGCGTTTAACTACATAAACAAAATTCACTTAAACCACAAAAGCATTAGGCATTAGGCTCTGTACGCCGATGATCTTATAATATTCTCCAAATGTGAAGACATTAACTTAATAGGCAGAATTTTTTCTCCGCTTATAGCGGACATATGTAGATACCTGGGGCGAAATGTTCAGGTGCAAAAATTTCGTTTGAAAAATGCAAAGTATTACATATATGTAGAAAAACTAGTTACATAAAGAATATTGTTTTTAATGTAGATAATAGTAATATACAAAACGTTGATAATTTATCTATTCTTGGTATTACTTTTGATAAGAGATTTACTTTTAAAGATCATTGTGTCAATTTAAAACAAAAATTATATACCAGGGTAAATATTATTAAATAGTTAACCTCTAAGAATAGTTTTTGTCATGTGAATAGTTTAATTACAATAACCCGTTTAATGATCCTATCCAAAATAGACTACGGACGCAGCATTTATGGAAAGTGTTCCAGATCATCCCTAATTCAACCACTTTGCCATGCTGCAATAAGATCCAGTTTAAAAGCTCTAAGATTCATACCAATCAAAAACATGATTGCTGAAACTGGACAACCCGGTATCCATCACAGAGCTGAAGTCCTTGGCAATACTGAATATTACCGCAACGCAAAATGTTACGATTTATAAGGCTGCCAGAAACTTTCACGCAACAACGGTCACCTAAGCTACTGTCAACTATCCAAAAATCGGTGACATACAAGCAAATGTTCTTGAATTTTTTGGGAACATACAAATCCAACAATTGGAGGTTCATTTTCACGGACGGATCGAAACAGCCTATGGTGTGGCATTTGCGGTCGTGGACAAGAATGGTAATACCCTATCGAAAGGGCTACTACTAATTGACTTTGCATCTGTCTTTTTTGCGGAAGCCACATCTATTGCACGGGCTCTTGCTGCTCCAAGCAAACGAAAAACAGTAATTTGCACAGTCTATCTACCCTGACGGCGATTACTAACACTAAAAATAAAGCACCGATTATTGTAACCATTCGGGCCTTTTCCATTCTTCAGCTGCCTTGAAGTTGCGAAACGGCTTAAGAGTCAATAATCCTGAAAGGACCCCAGGTGGGACATCGAACTAAAGGTTGAAGACGTCTTGACTGTGACGTAAAACTTGTTATTCGGTATGATGGAGAAAACAAATGAGATGTCCACTCCAGGTGGTACTCGTGAAAACGATAAACCACCCGTGGTCTTTTCGACTACGGCCGGGACGAGGATTCTGGAGGTCCCAACCACCATACTTTGTGCCCAATTTCTTGTCAGTAACCAAGCTTGGACAATTCTGTGAACAGGACCTGGTTGCTGCAGCTGTAAGCTACGAAACGACCGAAAGTTGGAAAACCTTCGTCCTTGCGTCGGTTTACTTCCCTTATGATTCGGTAATGCCTCCACCACCGAAGGCGGTTGCCGAACTCATAAAGTACTGTGACACTCGGGAGATGGGACTAGTCATGTGCTGCGACGCTAATGCTCACAATACAGTCTGGGGCAGCAGCAAATGTAACACACGAGGAAACCATCTCCTAGACTTGAACTATCGTCTGGCATGGTAATTAACAGGGTTAGGATTTTGTTGACATAAAAAAGTAAAAAAAGGCAAAACAAAACACTTAAAAAGGAAAAAAAAAAAAAAAAAGGCATTTATTAAAAAATAAGAAAAGGAAAGTAAATGCACATTTAGTTATAGTAGCATTGAACTACCAAGAGCTTTTTGAAATTTTCTGGTAATAATCTTCTCCGGTTGTTTGAAGTTTGGAATCCAAGTCGCCGTTCATTACAGAATTTATCTACTCAATAGTTTTCAGTCCCGTATTTGTATTGAAAGCGGCAGTAAACTTCTTCAGGACTTCCTTTGCAATCAGCCCTTTGCTTTTTTCAAGTTTTGCTCAATGTTCTTTAAAACCGGCAACACTTCGCCAATTGATGTTCCTTGATCAGAATAATGCTAGTTAAAATTATAAGTACAGACTCTCAAAAATACCTGTTTTTTGTAAGTCTTCGAAAATTCGTTATTTTAGGTCGACTAAAACCCTAAAATTGACTTTGATGTACGCCAGCTGCGCTTGTACTGCTTCAACTTCAATGAATTCCTTTGCAAACACAACACAGCTTGCATCGTCTTCAAGAACGCTGACGATGTTTTTAATCCGAGCGAAATAATCCACATAAGATGTATTGTATACAAACAAGAAATATGCAATAGAGTTATACACAGTAACGTCTGGGATCACATACAAGTGCAAACCGTCTGTGGCCATGTACATATTTGCATGTTGACTCTCCCAACAGACTAGACGTTTTCAATTTTAATGCGTCTAGGAATTTAGGTATGCGTATTACGTAGTGTGAGTAAGAAGTATGTTTGCACAGATTTACATACATGCAAACGCGCATTTTTCTACAATTTTTTTAGCGAGCAAACTTTGAGAAAAAGTAAAATAGGCAAAAAAGGCAGAAAAAGGCAACAACGGCAAAAAAAGGCAATAATGATATAAAAAGGCAAAATAAAATACATGTATTTGCAATCAGGAGGACATGAAACGTGTTTGTGTAAAGTCGATACTATCTTCCGATTAAGCAAAAAAAAGAGGCAACGTTAGTAAAATCCTATCCCTGGTAATTAACAATGTTGGCTCCCAGCCAACTGCAAAACGCCGGTTCCCTGGTGGAGCCCAGAACTGCAGCGACTTAGGAAAGAATCCAGAAAACTTCTAAATAGTCAAGACAAATTTAGAGGGTGATTGGGATCTTTTTAGATTGAAGCAAAAAGATTATAAGAAGTTAATTCGGTTGTCGAAAAGTGCTTCTTATAGAGATTTTTGTGAAAAGATCGAGATACTCGGTGAAACCAGCAGGTTGGTTAAGGTCCTTAAAAGAGGCAAGCCGACCAAACCGGAGTCACTGAGAAAGTCTGATGGCAAGTTTACTGAGACGAAAGCGGAAACTTTTAGTCTTCTGCTGGAGACTCACTTTCCTGGCAATCAGATAACCACTAGGTCGCAGCTTGGCCCGCTTACCCAGGCTGAGCTTGATCTAAGTCAGAAAACTCGGCGCAGCTGGTATATTGCATCAGCCGTGGTAACAGTTGAGGCCATCAATCATCATGCTATGGCATCTTTTGATGGTTTCAAATCGCCTGGCACCGATGGAATATATCCAGCTATGTTGCAACAGGGTATAGATCAGCTATTGCCAGCTCTGAAAAGGTTTTCACCGCTGGCTTGGGGCTGGCATATATTCCTACACCTTGGCGGACAATCAGAGTAGTTTTCATACCAAAAATCGGTAAGGAGGACTATTCGCTCCCCAAGAGTTTCAGACCTATAAGTTTGACATCCTTCTTACTGAAAAATATGGAGAGACTGGTAGAATTTCACATGCGCAAAGTTGCTTTGAACCTGCATCCACTATCGGAGATGCAGCATGCCTATCAGCGTGGGAAATCCTGCGAGAACGCACATCAAAATTTAGTGGCCAGAATTGAATGCGCGCTTGATAGAAAAGAATACGTGATGGGTATCTTCATCGACTTGGGTGCTTTTGATGCGATTTTTGATTGCATACTCGGCCAGACAACATGGGGTAGATGAAACATTAGTGTTGTGGATTAAAGCAATGCTAATGAATGGAACTTTTGTAGTCGATGCGGATTGTGGCCGATATGTTATGACAGGGGTAAACAGGGGCTGTCCGCAAGTTGGCGTTTTGTCTCCATTGTTATGGTGCATGGTGGTCGACTCTCTGTTGAACACTCTAAATAGTTCTAACGTCTACGCTCAGGTATATGCGGATGATTTCGCCGTACTTTCTGTCGGGACATGCCTGGCGACAGTCTGTGCTAACGCACAGGCGGCGCTGGACACGCTCGATGAATGGTGACCTGCATTGCGGTTGATCGGGAAACTACTGACTGCTCAAAACTTGGCTTGGGCCAGTAGCGCAACAATCAATTTCGTGATAAAGTGCTTACTTAACATCCTAGTGGTGGTCCCCGGGCAACTATACGTATAAACCCTTATATGTGTAGGCTAAAATTGTAAGTGCGGGTTGTCTAGGGCCTTGATTCTAGGCTAGGTAACGTGGGCCAGCAACCTGCGTTACCGAAAATTGCTCGCTACAGAAACCGACACTATGCCTCGGATAAGGAATGATCACATGTTGACCACTTTTGGCTATTGTACCCGGACAAAGATAGGTTTCTGAAATGTAAAGACGCTCCTCGACTCGGAAACCGAAAGGCCTTATAATGCCAGATTCATCCAACTGGAAAAGGAATTCATGCGATATAAACTGGATATTTTGGGGGTAAGTGAAGTAAGATGGTTAAAAGCGGGCAAGTACCAGTCCCCAACGCGTAACACTGTACTACTCTATTCGGGAAGACCATCCGGAAGTCCGCGGGAATATGGAGTCGGACTGCTGCTAACAACAACATCACGCAAGGGCCTAATTTCCTGGCAGCCTCATGGTGATAGGATTTTGACGGCCAGATTCCGTACTAGAGCACGACGCGTCACCATCATACGGTGTTACGCCCCAACGAACAGTTCGTCTGAGGACGAAAAGGAGAGCTTCTGCAACCTCTTAAGTGCCGTCTTCAACACAACACCAAATGGAGACATTGTCATAGTGATGGGGGATTTGAATGCCAAGGTAGGCAACGAAGGGCTCAAACATGTAATCGGGAAGCATGGATTAAGCAACCGCAATGACAACGGCGAAAGGTTTGTGGATTTCTGCAATGCCAACCGCCTTGTGATAGGTGGCACCATGTTTGAGCACAAGACCTGCCACAAAGTCAGCTGGGTTTCCAACGACAGGCAAGCAACCTCCAACCAAATTGACCATTTTGCCATCAGCCGCCGCTTTAGAAGTAGTCTCCTGGACGTCCGAAACAGGCGAGGGGCAGATGTGGGGATAGTACGTGATCACCATCTTATGATAGCTACCCTCCAACTACGCACTGCTGCAGTTCGAAGATCCCACGACAACACAAGAATGCCAAGGTTCAACGTCGATAGACTTAGTGATCCCTCAGTGCGCCAACAATTAAGGGTGACTTTTAGCAAGGTGTGGAAGCAATTAGCAGCTCAATGCCCGCAACCATCCAAGACCATTGGTGTGCTGTGAAAAATGTTTTTACATCTGGTGCTGAAAGAATTGTCGGTCGATCGCAGGGAAGACATAGGGCGTGGCTTTCCGAGGATACCTGGAGACGGATTGACGAACGAAAACAGCTAAAAGCTCTCGTTGCAGCTACCCCAGCAGCAGGGAGAAGCGAGCTGGAGTCCCTATATCGCATGAAGATGAGAGAAGTTCAGCGTAGCGTGCGACGTGGCAAGCGCAACTACATCAACGCGCTGGCTACAGAAGCAGAAGAAGCTGCACGGAGGTGCGACAGCAGGACTGTCTACAGAATCACAAAAGAGCTGACAGGTGGTCGCAGCTCCAGCCAACACCCAGTGAAAAGCCTAGACGGTTCCTTGCTCATTTTGGTTGAGGACCAGCTCAAGAGATGGAAAGAGCATTTTGCTACGGTTTTGAACCGTGTATTCGCTAGCGATATGCTCCCAAATCAAACTGAGATGCCCGAGGTGAGAAGTTCCCGCATACGCACTACGACTACCAGTAAAGATGAGATCATTACCGCGATCAAGGCACTCAAAACCAACAAGGCGGTAGGACTTAACGATATTCCAGCAGAGAAGCTGAGAGCTTTCCTAACGAGTTGAAAAAGGGAATGATCGTCAAGCTTCCTAAGAAAGGAAATTTAATGGAGTGCGGAAACTGGAGGGGTATCTGCGTGCTGCCTGCTGTAGCTAAGATAATAGCTAAAATCATCCTGGAGCGAATCAAACAACATCTCGAATACACACTCGATGCCGAACAAGCAGGTTTCCGCTCTGAATCTTCCTGTGCCGACCACATCAACACCTTGCGGATTATCTGTTCGATGATGATGATGTGTTGAATATCGATCGCCACTCCACCTGCTGTTCATCGATTTTGAGAAGGCGTTCGATATTGTCAATAGGAAGTTTATTTGGCGTGCCTTACCCAGGAGAGGTATTCCCGATAAACTAATTGCTATTTTCAAAGCTACATATGAAGGCTCCAAATGTCACGTTCTGCACAGGGGGAGGTTGTCTGAGGAATTTGAGATCCAAAGTCGGGTAAGACAAGGCTGTATCCTTTCAGCAATATTATTCCTATTAGTGATTAGCGATGTGCTTCATACAGCTTTATCGACGGGAAACGGAGGAATTCGATGGACTCTTACATCTCAACTGAAACATCTTGACTACGCTGACGATGTATGCTTAGTCTCCCACAGAATTATGGACCTCCACCAAATGACAGCAGATGTGGAGAGGGAGGCAGGCGTCTTCGGGCTGAAAATTAATACGGCAAAAACTAAAATGATCAGCCATGAAACTAACTCATTGGCTCAAATATGCATTGCTGGACAACCGGTAGAGAGAGTAGATGATTTCCAGTATCTTGGGAGTATTGTCTCGACCGATGGTGGAACCGAACTGGATATAGCCAACAGGATCGCCAAAGCAAAGTCCGCGTTCGGTATATTGTCCAAAATATGGCGAAGCAATGCAATCAGTTTGAGCACCAAGATAAGACTGCTCCGCTCCAACGTTGAATCCGTGCTGTTATATGGTTGCAGCACGTGGAGAGTGACCACTACTATCACCAGAAAGCTGCAAACGTTTGCCTGCGCAATATCTTAAGAATTTTCTGGCCCAATCGTATCTCTAACGAACACCTTTACGAGAGAACGGGTCAGGAACTAATAGGCACAACCATCCAACGGCGGCAGTGGCAGTGGATTGATCACACGTTCCGTAAGGGTTACAGTTCCATAGCGAACCATGCTATGCAATGGAACCCTCTAACTCAGGATGGCAGAAGACCTGCCGGTCCGAGGAGAACATGGACAGAATAGTCGAGAAGGAGGCACGGCAGTTAGGGAAAAGTTGGGGAGAACTCAGACACATTGCCAGAAACCGTACACGATGGTGCGTAGGCGTAGAAGAGGCCCTAGGACCCACAAGGGGATACAGGACATAAGTAAGTAACTAAGTAGGAGTGGGCTTTCGATGAATCCTTTTAAAACTGAGGTTGTTCTCTTTACGAGAAGGAGGATTCTGACCGGTCTGACTCAGCCAGTGCTAAAAGGCGTTACTGTCCGCATTTCCAATGAAGCCAAATATCTGGAAGTAATTTTAGATAAGAAATTTCATTGGTCTAAACAGGTCGAGTCGAAAACATCCAAGGCGCTCTCAGTCTTCTGGCAGTATAAGGGTGCTTTTGGGAAGACATGGGGCTTGTCACCGAATAAGGTTCTCTGGATCTACCCGGCTACAATAAGACCATTCCTCGCATATGCGTCGGTTGTTTGTGGAAGGGGTTTTCGCGTAAATATGTGGTTGCTTTTTGCGGCAAACTCCAAACTTTTGCTTGTCTCGGCTGCATGGGAGCTTTTCCGAATACGCCTGGCTCTGCTCTAGACACTTTGCTGAACTTACATCCCCTCGATACTTATATCGTGGGTTGCACTATCAAAGCCATCCATCGCGGGGCGGTTTTTGGTATACTCCACACTGGAATTTTGATGAACTTGTGCGACACTTATCTTACGACTCCTGTCTTATGGATATGCCGTCTGACGCAATGACACCAGAACTTCAGCTAATGCGCAAATTCAGAGTCGACTTTCCTTGTGTTCAGGACTGGCTTCGCCCAGAGTCTGAGCGAGGAATGGAATGCAGTCGTATTTTCACGGATGGTTCCAAAACCAGCCAAAGGTCTGGTGCTGGTGTCTTCGTGGAAGTCGACAACATTAAACTTCTTTTCTCGTTAGGCAAATATGCATCTGTTTTCCAAGAGGAAACTTATGCAATCCTAATGGCCATGAACTATGTTGTGAAGTACAGGTGGAAGGGCCGTAGTATTTGCGTCTGTAGTGACGGCCAGGCTGCGCTTAAGGCCTTGCCTAACCCTTTAACCACTTCCAAAATAGTTCGTAAAACCAAAAACTCTTTGAACTCAGCCGCAAGGCTGAATTCTCTGTCTCTTATCTGGGTCCCACGTCACACTGGGATCTTGCGGAACGTGATCTCCGATGAGATTGCTAATCAAGGCTCAGAGGATGCTTTCTCAGGTCTCGAACCCGCGTTGGGTCTCCTTGCGTCCTCGGTTAGGGCTTCCATTGAAGATTGGGTCTCTCACGAGCACAATTGTGTGTGGCATGACTCTCCAGGATGCAGGTTGACTAAACGCATGCTCCCGGACGTCTGTAAGAAATCAGCGGCATTCTTGCTGTCTCTCAGCAGAAAAGACTGTAGACAACTTATTGGCGTCTTGACAGGCCACTTTGCTTTCACCAAGCACCTTAACGTTCTGGGCTTGTGTGACACTACAATCTGCGACGCTTGTGGAGAGAGCGACGACACCGACGAACATTATCTCTGTGAGTGTCCGGCCTTTGCTCGTATCAGGTGGCAGATCCTCGGTGCTGATGTGGTGAGTGCTGGTACTGTAAGCTCCTCATCACTGAAGTGCTTGCTTGGCTTTCTTAGAAAGACAAAGAAATTCCAATAAAATGCGTTAATCAGGGTTTGCTCTCTGGTAGTACAATGGAGCAGTTGCGTCTGAGTGCTCCAGTCGAGCGTTTCCTATCCTGACAAAAAAAAAGAACAAAAAAAACCATTCAGGACAAATTAATCAAAAACCAAGGAAACAAAACACTTCTATGGGTCCCTGGACACGTGGGAATAAAAAGGAACGAAGACATAGATGCAGCAGCCAGGAATGCGGTTAACGAACCGTTACTCACTCACTTTGTTTTTAACAAAAGAGATACAAAAAGACACATACAAGCTTATGCACAAGTAAAACAAAAAGAGGAGTGGTTCACATACACACATTATTATAAATCTTTAAACCCGGACGGGACAGCAGCATTTTACCCGCAAAATGTATCGAACAATATGAGAAAAGCTTTTACTCGGCTTAGGTTGGGTCACACTCTGCTAACCCATGGACATCTTTCAAAGACAGCTGCCCACAATGACACCTCTGCAACTCTGCCCAAGCACTAACATACAACAAATTATCAATCTAAATTAAGTATTCTATTTCCCAACTCCCAACTATCCCAACTCCTCTTTTTTTCTTCCATACATAATATTAAGGTAGTTTATACCATATTTTCCTCATTAGAATTAATCAATAAATTATAGTTCATTTTAAAATGTATATCCGAAGGCCCTGGTAGCCAGCGCTGTAAATTTGTACTATTAGCACATAATTTATTACCTGCTTAATAATAATAATAATAATAATAAAAGTTTTAAGCCAGATTGACTGGAGATCATTTTGTGGGGAAGCTTTCACTATGCTTTGCATAATTCTCAGCAAAACACACCAAATATCGCAGATCTTGTATGCAATGTCGAAGAGACTGATGCTTCTATAATTGGCGCAGTTGAGGGGGTCTCCTTTCTTGTGGATCGGGCAAATGATGTTGAGATTCCATTCATCAGGCATACATTCTTCACCAGCTTTGAAAAATTCGGCCGGTAAGCCGTTAATTCCAGCAGCCTTGTTGAATTTCAGCTTTGCCATCCTTACTTATTTAGGTGGCGGTACAGTTCGGGGTGAACCTGGGCCTCAACCAACAAGCCTCTCCATTTAGTTCGGTCTTTAGCTAATTACCTCCAGTTGTGCACTCCAAGTTGGTCGAGGTCCCCTTGAACTTGTGCGCGCCACCTACGGCAATGATTCCCTCTATTGCGTCGTCCCTCGGGGTTAGATTTGAAGACTCTGTGGGCCGGAGCGTTGGTGTCCATTCGCTCTACTTGTCCTAGCCATCTCAGACGTCCAATACGCAGACTAGATCGATGTCGCTGTACAGCTCGTATAGTTCGTGATTGAATCTTCTCCTCCAAAACTCGTCAACGCAAATGGGACTGAAAATTTTATGAAGAATTTTTCTCGAAGCCAAGGATATCTTTATCCTCTTTTAATAAAGTCCATGTTTCAGCGCCGTAAAGCAGGACTGGGATGATCAGAGTCTTATACAGAGTCTCCTTAGTTGTTCGAGATTGGGCTTTACTATTGAATTGCCTTATAAGCCCAAAAACACAGCGATTGGCAAGAGTTATTCTTCGCTTGATTTCTGCGCTGATCTTGTATTACGAGTTTATAGTAGAGCCAAGGTAGACAAAGTCCCTTACTACCTCGAAGTTATAGCTGTCCACTGTGACGTTCTGTCCAATTCGTCGGTGTTGGCTGTCCCTTGTTGACAGCATACACTTGGTTTTGCTCTCGTTTATCGCTAAACCTATTTTGGCCGCTTCCGCCTCAATGCTTGCAAACGCACCGGTGACAGCCCTCTGAGTTCTTCCGATAATATCTATATAGTTGTACAGACTTGTGATAGATTGTGCCTCCGGTGTTGGCTTGTGAGTTCCGCACAATCCGTTCAAGTACAATATTAAAGAAGTCACATGACAGCGCGTCTTCTTTTTTCTTCCTTTTATCAGCGAGGTTATGATCCGAAAATAAGGGATCACAACCCTCCCACTTCACCGCATTTCTACTGATCCGCCTGTGGGGTTCGCGACACGTGACAGCGCGTCACATTGTCTAAAACCTTTTTTGACATCAAAGGTCTCGGTGAGGTCATTACCAACCTTGATGGAGCAGCGAGCGTTCTCCATCGTCATCCTGCACAGACGGACAAGTTTGGCAGGGATGTCAAAACTAGACATGGTTTTATAAAGCTCTTCTGTATAGATGCTGTCATAGGCGGCCTTGAAATCGATAAAGAGGTGGTAAGTATCGATTTGAAATTCTTGGGTTTTCTCCAGGATCTGCCAAAGTGTGATGATTTGATCGATGGTGGACTTTCCTGGCCTGAAACCGCAGTGATAGGGTCCAATCAGGCTGTTGATAAAAGGTTTTAGGCGTTCACACAATATCGCAGAAAAGATCTTATATGCGAATTTGAGGAGACTGAAGCCCCTATAATTAGCGCACTTGAGGGGGTCTCCTTTCTTGTGGATCGGGGAAACGATGCTGAGATTCCATTCATCAGGCATACGCATACACTCGTCTGACAAAATCTGAGAGATGAGTTGGTGTATACACTCTTATCAATTCGGGTAAATTCAGAAACGTCAAACATTGTAGTGATGCGGCGTCACTGCTTATTTGCGATTCTGATGCGATACACAGCTGATGCGGATGCTTTGCTGATTGAATAGTTCGTTGGCGTTTTTGAATGCATTTGCATCAAACATTTTTTGGGTCAAGGTGGAAGTATTGCTAATGAAAGTTTTGATTCATAATAATGATCGTAAAGACGATCGATTTTTATTAAATATTTGCCAAGCAAGGAGAAAGCGCTCGAATCGGATACGTACTGTAATTACCAAATACAAAACAAGGACAATTCCAAAAATCAAAGACATTTAATCATAACATTTAAGAATTTTCGGTCGATCTGGCATTTACTAAATTTTAAGTGCGGAGCTTCTTGCATTTTCGCACGAACCCTTCCCCACAGAAATGCTCTCGATTTTATCCCTGAAGAAAATTCTTTCGTGTTTCATATTTCAGCCTTGTTGTTAACAGGAGTTTCACCTCCGCGGCGCTGAAATACTCTGAAAACAAATTTTATAAAATATAATTACTTATTTACTGTTAAAAATGTGTATTTACTTACTTTTCATTCTCCTCTGACATTTTTACTTATGTCTTGCCTGCCGAATCAAGAACGCATCAGAAGCATCAAACCTTTCGGCGATGCTTTCGTTCGTTATGTTTGCGCATCAGTTTACGCAACTTTGCAATAATGATCACTTGACGTTGAGAGTGGTACCAATTGTTTGCATTAATGAACGTTTTAAAAAGCATCATGAGCATCATGATGCCAATGATGCGTTACTGAATTTACACTTCATCACCAGTTGCCTTGAAACGTTCGGCCGGTAAGCCGTCAGGTCCAGCAGCCTTATTGGATTTTAGCTTGGATATTGCTATCCTCACTTTGTTTTGGTCAGGTGGACAGAAACTTTGACTACCATCGTCTATGTTGAATGGTTCATTCTGCCTGACAGCGGGATATTGGTCTTCGTCGCCGTTATACAATCTGCAGAAGTAGTTTTTCCATATTCTCAGCACCGACTGTGATTCTACTACGAGGATTCCATTTTCATCTCTACAGGTTACTGACTCGTTCTTTTTACCTTTTGGTAGAACTTCCGTACATTGTTCCTGTAGTATAAACTCTCGATATTCTCAAACGCGCGCTTCTCATGCTCTTTGTTCTTCTTATGGAGAAGCCGATGTTCTTCCCTTCTCTTTTGCTCGTAGAGCTCGCGAGCAGCTCTCGTCTTCCTTTGCAGCGCCGCTTTGTATGCCTCGTGCTTTGCTGCATGCACTCGCCGGCATTCTTCGTCAAACCAGTGGCTTCGCGGTGGTGGCCGAGCGAGAGCCAGCACATCAGTCGCGGCATTTCTGGTATAGCATGTTGGCATCGTTGCCACTGGTCTTCGGCACTTGATGCTGGCGGCATAGGGGTGATTGAGAGATTTGGGGATACGCGTTCAGCGAAGAGTCTGGCGGTCTCTTGCGATTGTAGCTTGTCGACGTTAAATTTTCTCACAGTGATTCTTCTTTGTTGCTCAGTTTGGGATATCCGCATTCGTACCTTGGCTACAACAAGGTAATCCAGAGGCATGCCTTGCGTCGATCGCAATATGATCAACCTGATTGATCGTTACATGATCATTGGACCGCCATGTCTGCTTATGAATATCGAGATGAGGAAACCATGTGCTTGCTATGGTGACATTTCGCTCCACAGTTAAATCAATTAGCCTTAGTCCGTTATCAGACGCGGTGTCGTATAAGCTATGCTTACCGACTGCCCTACTAAAGACGTCCTCCTTTCCTATTTTGGCGTTAAAATCACCCAATACGATTTTAACGTCGTATTTAGCAATGTGCTCGTATGTTTTGTCGAGGAGCTCGTAGAAACAATCTTTGGTGGCAGCGTCCTTTTCTTTTGTGGGGACATGAACACATATTAGGCTTACGTTTTCGAATTTAGCCTTGATTAACCTTGCTTAAGACTTCTTGCCTAAGTCTGCCGCGTATAACAAATCCGCATCCGAATATGCGCTGCCTGTTGCCTCTGTAGCAATCACCGTAGTAGATGGAACAGTTTTTCATCCTCTTTTTGCCCGGCCCATCCAATCACACTTCTGGATGGCGGTAATATCTGCTTTATAGCAGCCTAGGGTCTCTGCTAGTTGTTCGGCTGCACGTGGTCTGTAAAGGGACAGAACATTCCACGTACAAATCCGAATGTCGTTGTCCTTATTTCGTTTGCTGTGGTCATCATCAGTTGAGTCATCCTTATCCGAGGCTTTTGGTTGTTTCGGAACCATACGTTTTTTACGTGGTAGGGAAGTTACCCAGACGGCACAACCCCCAACCTAGAGGTCCAGTTTCTTAATTATTCCCCTAGGACGAGGGCCCGGGTACACCGGTGCCATTGGCCCATTAAGGGCTCCTCTGTCACCATCTATATTCCAAGATCCTAACCAATATTGGAAATTCCTTATCGATGTGTGATCCGAATACGTCGAAGCAGCTCGCGCAAGGTATTCACTAAGTTCAACCTAACTGGAGCTATAGACGCCACCGTTGACTCCATCTAGGGCATTCGTCCGCTGCCGCCTGAAACAGGCTCTAGTGAGAAATCACTCTTCCCCCCTCTCTCATCTGCTGCCGCCAAGAATCCACCAAACGAGGTTGGTTACCCATTTCCTGGATTAAGGTAAGGCACCCGGCACCCGGCTGTCACCGCGTGGAGGTTGAGAGTTGGAGTTTGTAGGCCTCAGTTAAATGAAAACGCTTGTGTTTTCATATGATCGCATGCACTACCGTTTGATCAGCCCTCCACGTTGAGGGATGGTTATTAACCCTGCGAATGAAAACCACCGCTCTACTGCTGCGGATCAGGTTAGAGGTGTATTATACCTCGAGGATACCTTTTTTTTGTTAGAAAATGGTCTAACATTTCCAGTACTGGGGAGGTATTTGAAAGGTATGCAAAATATTCGCTTTCTTCAGAGGTGTTTGCAGCATTCTAATGATTTATCTGGCTTACGATTTAAAAATATCTTTGAAATGCATTAAAAAATATGAAATATGTAGGTACAATAAAATACATTGAATGGAAAAATCGAAAACGAAGTTTCATGACCGTTTTTCTGAAAATGTCGCATTCTTTTTCGCTTGAATTATTTTTCTTACCAACTCGGATATTTTTCAGTCATTGAATGAGGGATTAAGTGCTGAGGTCCACCTAAGCTTAACGGGTAGACAAAGAACATATGCGATAATTGCATCATTGATTTCTCTTCTCAAATTGTGATGTGGGAATCGTTTCACAAGAGATTCTTCTAACATAGAATGTGTTTGCAGCGGGAAAACTTTTAGAGTGCTATTTAAGATCATTTTCCTGTACTTCGGCCTAATCGTTGCTAGGGTGGAAAGAAGATGCCCATTTATACATATATCATTCCTCTCTCGCGTTAAAGCAAATCCAATGTTTCGAATATAGGTTTTAGCAACAGTAAATAATCCTCCAAATAAATAAAATCAGTTTGGAGAAGTGTTTGTATGCCCAACATGCTTCATTCATTTCACCCTTATGTTTAATAATATCCTTAAGGGAATCATACAGAGGGCTCCATCGTGTAACTAATGGGTATTTTAATTGCGACCCAAAAGCTGTGACAATTTGTTCGGGAGTCTTCGGCCTGCTTATCTTGCCTTACAGATGTGAACATTTTTGCTTTATCTTCTTACAAATTAATTAAAATTATTAAAAGTCTAGGAGCATTAAACCAAAAAGTTAATACTTACATGTTTATGTTTTTTTTAAAGTTGAATTGTTTTGCTGCTGCATGAATTGAAATCCGTTGATGCCACCAAATTAATTGTATGCGTTGCACATTTTATATGCTTTGGCAAAGAATTTTCAAAACGTTCATAATCTCATTGATTTCATCACTTTCAGCATTCCCATTGTCTTCAATATTGCCACATACATATTCGTTGGTCACGAATTCTCTAAATACCTTTACAAAACTGGAGCCATTATCGGTCACAGTTGCTACATTCAATTCAATTCAATCCTAATTTGCAATGACTCTTTAAGATAAAATCGCTTATACGATCGTATGTATGTGATCCTGAAAAACGTCTGCATGACAAAACCATTGAATTCCTTCCAAACGATTCATCCAGCCAATGGCAAGTGTACAAAAAAAAAAAACTTTTATGCTTTGTTGGCCACACGTCGGCAGTAGTAGATATGTAAGTATTTATTTTCTGCAATTATGTTTCTCAGATGTTTGGTCATTGTTAGAAACGTATCATCTAATACTTCGCTGTTGGTCTGAACACGACTTGCAGTTTAGGATTAGCAAAGCGTATAAGATTTGTAAATTATTTCCAATGAGTAGTATGGTAAGCTCTTGAAATTTTTCTTGTTTTGATTTGGTTGGCCGTTGCTTTACAGACTTCATTAACTCGAATTTTTGTAACTCTGGAGGATGTTTTATTCTTAAAAGTCGAATGAAGTTAGATGTCAGTTGCATTGAGCCTGGTAATTCTTACGGGCAAAATCGAATTTCGCAGGGATCTGGCATACATTGGTAGCGAACCGGAATATTTGTTTTTGCACATTTGTTTAATATGTAAAAAAAAAGTTTTATTTTGTTTATTTGTTTTATAAATGAAAACTAAATAGTTTTTTTTTTTTAGTATACTCCTGTTTTTTTAATTGTTTCGTTATATTGTGATATCTAATTTTTTGAAAAAAAAAACTGATAATAAACTAATTTAGAACGTTGATGTATGGTTCTTATTTCAAATCAATACAATTAAATCCAAAATGACTGCAATGACTTCAAAATGACTTCAATGGTTTCGTCGTGACTCCAAAATGACTTCAATGCCTTAAAAAAGACTTCAATGACTTCACTGAAATTATAGAAGATTGATAATATTTGACTTTACTAAAATGAATTCTCAATCAATGACTTCAAAATGAATGGTGATTTCATATTTTGAAGTTGAAGTATGATATTGAATTTATTTGATTGAAATCAATACGAAGGAGTTTTCCTCGTGACTTCAACGAATGCAATCCAAAATGAATGCATTCTTTTACAACTCTGATACACAAATAGTTAACTTTGAACTTTGCTTCCTGCCTACTTCCTCGGTAAAAATAAAATTGTCTTTTCTAGGTGTTGGTGAGTTCGGCCTGGTTTATCAGTGTCTAAACCGTTTGGATGGGTGTATATATGCTATTAAAAAGAGCATTAAACCAGTTGCTGGAAGCTCATTTGAGTAAGACCAGCTTAAAAAGTAGATAATCTCATCAAGTTAATTTATAAATTTCAGAAAACGGGCTTTAAATGAAGTTTGGGCACACGCTGTTCTCGGGAAACATGACAACGTCGTGCGATACTATTCTGCATGGGCGGAAGATGATCACATGTTAATTCAAAATGAATTTTGCAATGGAGGAAGTCTACAATCATTGATACAAAAACGGTTTTTAAGTGAACCAGAACTTAAAATATTACTTTTACATGTCGCCGAAGGTTTAAAATACATCCACTCAAATGACCTTGTTCACATGGATTTAAAAGCTGGAAACATTTTCTTGACAAAAGTGCCATCTAAGAGTTTACCATTATCTTCGAATGATTGTTATGAAGATAGTATTGATGAAATATATGACGAGTTGGAGAGCGCAGAATGTATAATAACTTATAAAATAGGCGATCTAGGGCACGTGACTTCAGTTAAAGAGGCCCATGTAGAGGAGGGCGATTGTAGATACTTACCAAATGAAATTTTACAAGAAGATTTCCATAATTTGCTTAAAGCAGATATATTTTCGCTTGGAATCACGTTATTTGAGGCAGCAGGTGGTGGACCACTTCCTAAAAATGGAATGGATTGGCATAAACTGAGAAATGGAAACGTTCCTGACATTCCTGCTTTGAGTAGTGGTTTCAACGATCTTATAAAACTAATGATGCATCCAGATCCAGAAAAAAGACCGTCTTCGACGACTTTATTTAACCATCCGTAAGTTATATCTGCAATAATTATACGTTATTCCTACTGCTTTAAAATTTGAATATTTCATTTGCAGGATCCTCTGCTCTTTAGAATTCAAATCGAAATCACAGCTAACACAAGAGCTTGCTATTGAACGGAGGAAAAATGATATTTTATTAAAAAAATTGAAGGAAGCAAGGAAGTTAATAAAGGTGTATAGCCAAGCAGCAAATACAAGTATGTAATTTATCAAAGTCTATTTGTTATATGTATTGGACTTTTCTCCTTACAAATATGTATATTCACAAAATCTGCACCAGTCTTAATTTTTATTTTTCACATTTGTAGCTGAGAACGGAGTTGTATCTTCGCTTTGAAGACAATGGTTCCCTTGTGAAATCTACATGCATTGTGTCCTGTGATCAACTCAACCATTGTTCTGCAGTCCTTCCTACTCAGATTGAATTGCAGTACCTCCATCAGGCGCTTGGTGATTTTGTATGAATAAAAACTAGACCATCTCTCATTATGTATAGACACTATAGAAACACAAGCGTGTCAAAAATATCATTGTCATTGCATATTCTGCTTTGACTTGGTATCCAAATAAGTTATACCCAATTCCACTTGGAAAGCTGGTTGCATTTTAGAACAATTTTTGAGTGATTTTTGGGAGTCTGGAGGGCCCTGAATGCGGGCTGGCTGTCAGATGCCAGATGCTGATATTTCTACCAATCATGCAATCTCTCTTCAATTATCCAGTTTTCCATTCCGAGAGTGGCAAAAACTTCCATGATTAGCGAATTAGTTCTTAAGCTGATAGCATTGCTTTTTCATATTTTGGATAGCATTCCGAACGTAGCTTTAGCCTTTCCGATTCTGCTGCACACGTCCAATTCGGTGCCACCGCGATTAGCCGAGACCACACTTCCTAAATAAAGAAAGTTATCAACTTTCTCGACTTCCTGTCCGGCAATGTTAAGTTGAGCGTGGGTATTAGAAGTGCTCAGGGCTTTTGTTTTGGTTGTGTTTATTTTTAACCCCACTTTGTTTGCCTCAAAAAAAAAAAAAAAAACAAATACTTGGCGCAACAGATCTTTAAAGTGCCAGGGCCTAGCTTCTCGCAACCACTCATGTTGTGTGCGTTATATTTTTCACACGAATGGAATGCCGAATCCGAACGGCAATTTGAGAAGCTTTTTCGTGACAACAATTCTCTCGGATGTTTGTCAGACACTCGCGAGAGGTGGGACCGTGAAAAAACTTTTCGGTGTTTTCTGGGATTCGAACTTGGAACCTCATGCGTAGTGATCCGACACACTAACCACTTACGCCACGGCGCCTCAGCTTCTAGATTGTGGGTCATCATCCGAGGTGAAAGTAGACAAATATTGTCAGCGTAAACTAGGTGTTTAAGGTAAGATGTCATAGTCCAACGAATTCCAAAGTTACCTTCCGACAATGCTGCACGGAGTACATCGCTGATAACCGCCAAGAACAAAAGTGGGGACAGTATGCACTCTTGACGTACTCCACGTTGGACTTCAAAATCCTCCGACACCTTACCATTGTGCACGACGTGACACTTACCGCCCTCGTATGTAGCTTTGATAATAGCTATACGTTTTTCAGATTTCTACTGACTAAAAATACCCTTCCCTTCTTTTTTTACTACCACTAAGTACCTAATCAAGTAGTTTAAATATTCGTGTGGAAGGTAGATTTCCAGCAAAAGCACCTGCTGATACCGTTATTCTATGCCGCTACTTGTTATTGCGCTAAATCGGGCGGTTTCGTTCTTTGGAGTCGGCGCGTAAAGTTTATCACTTCCAAAGTTTGGAGTATAGCACGGTTGCAATGACCATGAAACGAATACGGAGCTTGCGAGCGAAGTTTGCTATTTCGTCTTCCACGGTGGCTATCCTTAAGTCTCTGTGAATACCATTGTTTCTAATATAGCAGAGAGCATTCACAATTCCTCTTAAAACTTTATTTTGGAATGATTGTATAAAATTGCTATTGCTTGGTTTGGTACAACCCCGGAGTTGTATACCGTACGTCTATACAGGTTTCAGCACTTGCTTCTCTTGAAGCAATTTGTTATATACACTTAGCTTGGGATACCTTCAAACTTGCCAATACATTACTCTTAAGTCGATTTTCGAGCTCGTCGCGTATGTCCCGAATGTACAGCAAAAATTAGATGGGATCAAGGACACTTCCTTGCGGAACTCCAGCGGCGATTTCCTTTATTCTGAATATTCGGTTCCGTGCTTAACACGAAAAATTCTGTTTTTAAGGTAAGGTTCTAAGATTTATGTAGGTTCTCCGGAAGGACCGTCTTACCTTATACTTCAAGCTATCGTGCCAAACCCTGTCGAAGACGTCAAGAAAAGCGCTAGAACAAATCTTTTTCTCCTCCAGTTTTTTTCAATTTCATCGGTTATTGGTCAATTGTGGAATGATTGATTCTGAACCCGAATTGGTGTTCAGGTATTAGGCGCCTTTCTTCAGTATCCGGTTGAATGTGTTTCAATAGGAGTTTTTCAAATACCTCTGATGTTATTGGTATTATAGTAGCGTTATCGGATGGTATCGATGGTTCGTGCCCTATTTCTTCTCCTCTTCGCCATCCACTTCTTCTTCCTTTTATCCGCGATAAAAGGAATTCGAAATTCTACTGATCTGCCTGTGGGGTTCCTCTTCGCCATCCACTAAAGTTGAAAATGTACCACCGACCTCTTTAAGCGAGATTTAATCATTCTCATTGTCTGTACTACGGTGGCTTCCTGGTATCGCTAGGTAGTAAAACAGACACGTCGGTATTGACAGTGGTTAACTGAACCACAGCAGCATCGGTCTCCTCATTCAACATGAGGCTTTTCATTTACATGTTCAAAGTGCCACTGAAAGATAACCCGCTTGAGACCAGTAATGAGTTTCCACTTCCATGTTCTTCAAGACACATTTTACAGTGATAAATAAATATTAACATACATATTATCATAGATATTCAACATAACGAGCATAAAGGAATACAAACATAAAAAATATAGCCATTGGATAGCAGCATGAGGTGTTAAAATCGGCTGGTTTGCCTTGGTACATTCGAGGAGCCACATTTAGTAACTACATTTGCAGTGTCGGGCGTTGGCTGCGTCCCATTTTTAGAGAATAACATCTGCCATGGTTCGTCATAATGATTGAAGTTATTTTGTAATTCTATGAGTAATGACAGATATCTTCAGCCAGATTGTTTTAATGAGTTCATATGTATGTGGCAAAAGGGGTTTTAATTAAATATTATCTTGTTTTTTCTGTATTGTATGTTTATATGTTTCCAATACATACTCGAAACTACAAGATAAAGCACTATGCAGCTTCTGCCATTTAAAATTGAGACTACCTCAAATGAGGGCAAACTTTGATTTCAATGTAATCTTCTTAGCTCTTGTAGAATACGTCATTTTCCAAGAGTGGTATACATGCTCTCTATCTTTCGAGTTGCACAAAAAACATGAAATTGGTAGCTCTTTCCTGTATCATACATATATGGTTTGCAATCTGTTGAGACGCACCCGTATTTTCATTTGTAGGCCTTGAACGGCTTGTATGGATGTAGGGTCTTGTATGCAAAACTTTTCACAGAACAGTAATTCCACTTGTTCCTCCACAGTCCCATTGCGCAAAAGTTTTTATTAAAGCTCATTGTGAACCCTATGTAAGTGCTGGACGCACAACTGCGGTGTATAGCCTTCCTGTCAGCTTAGGGGACATTTTTCCATCACAGAAAATTGCGGACTTTTCCTGCCACTTCATCCACATTACGCTTAATTGATGATTGCGATATGTGATAAATTGTCTTTTAGCATTGGGATTGTGGTTGGTTTGTTGCTGTATACCTTGTCCTTCAAGTACCCGTAAAGAAGAAGTCGGAGTGGCCAAATTTGGGGATCGATTGGCTAATCGATATCACCTCTGTTTGACATTATGCGGCCGGGGAAAATGTCTCTCAAAATATTCATCATTTCGTTAGCTGTGTACAATCAATTAAGTCTGTGTATGCATCTGTTGCGCCCCAGTTTTGGTACCAGCGTGTGTCTCCGTTTGTTCAACCTGCAAAGTCGTTGCACTATGTCGAAACAATATTGCTGTGCACTAATTTATTTATGCGGATATTGCCGTTAAATCAAAGCCAATGCCCTGGCAATGTTATTGCTCGCTGCAATAACATTGTTTCGCTTACGCAGCAATATTGTTCAGTTTCGCAACGGCAGGTCAACCAACGGAGAATCGCTGATCTTGCGTCTCGACCTACCTCAAGTTTCGACTAGAACGAGAGGCCAATGGTGAGTCGTAATTTGAACACGGAACGGTGCGGTCGTTTTCCTTTGCTTGGCATTTTCATTCCGCGAGTCGTAACATTTTTGGTGCAGCCGCTAGGATCGACTCGGTTTGTCGATCATCGATCTCTCGCGGAAAATTCGTTTTCTTTTTATAGTGTGTGACTGAAGTTAAGAAAAAAAAGAAACGGCAATACGAAAAAAAAATAAAAGGAGTTAGTGATTGAAGTTAAGAAAAAAAGGGGTAAATAAAGATGCGCCCTAGTGCAAAAAAAATAAATAAATAAAGGTAAGCCCCAGTGCAAAAAAAAAATAAATAAATAAATAAATAAATAAAGATAAGCCCAAGTGCCTTAGGGAAAATTTGAGTGAGCGAGTAATCTGGTAGGGTGAGTAATAGCACATAAGTCTCTAGCGTATAAGACCCTATATCTATTTTACGAGTTAAGACTACTACTAAATTGCCGGGTTTAGGTCGGTTACTTTACTGTCTGTCACAATTCTTGCAAAAGACAAGATTGCTCCCTTTCTAGTTTAGTTCTCCCGATCGTTCAAGTTTATGGCCAACAGCGAAATTGAGGCCAGACTCGACGACATAATAGACGAGAACGAACAGCTGAGGAAGGAACTAAAAGAGCAAAGACAGGAAGTGAAGGAATTAAACGACACTCTACTCTCTGAACTCAAAGATATTTTGAAGTTTGAGGTCTTCGAGTTGGTGTGGTCCCGGTTGAGTTCCCAGTGGGGTCAATTTACTCGCCTGGAAACAACTGATGCGATTCAGACGGAGTACATCAAAGCCGTACAGAATCTTAAACAAAGTCACGCCAACGAAGTGCAGAAGCTCGCTGACAAACTAAAACAAAGCGAGTGCATACGCATAGACCTCAAAAAGCACTTAAGGGAAGCCGTTGAAGAAGCTGACTAACAGGTAGGCGAGCTGACGAGTGAGCTCAACCAAAGTTTGACCGTGTTTAAAGAGTTACGGGAAAAGGCGAAAGTAAAACCTCAGCCCGTACTTGACGGCCAAAATCTCCCGTCACTGGTAAACACTATTTGCCAAAAGTCGACTTCGTCTTTAGGTCCGCCGAAGTCCAAGTCCACAGCTAAAAACGGGCTAAGCGAGTTCACCAAGAGTTTCAACGACTCCATTAGAAGTTTTGCCAAAACCAGCCCGAACTGACAATACTACAATGCCATACGAGGGGATTGTCAAAACGGTTTCGCATTCCGCAGTTGTCTGGAGCTATCACGTTCGACTTATCAGGAAGGGTTTATGAGTTTGTAAACGCTTGCCAATTGGGGTTGCAGTGTATAAAACCTGTAGACGAGGAGAAGTACGTTTCCCTAATAACTACGAAGTTTTTTTTTTTGTTTTTCGTTTTTCCTTTATACTTTAACTACGAAGTTAGTAGGGGAAGCATTCGAACTGGTCAGAAGCCATGCGCCCAAGACAGTCGTGGATCTAGAGAAACTTATAAAGAATTTCTTAACCAGAAGAACTCTGGATAGCGTAGTGGCGGAAATAAAATGCTCATACCAGCTACCGGGTGAAAACATACAGTACTTCACTAGAAGACTGGGAGGTCTGCGAAACAAAGCGACTGAAATATTAGGAGCTACTTACTCAAAATCCGAGACCGGGGCGCTCTTAAAGGAGTTAAGAAATACTACCATAGGCGCCTTTAAAATAGGTGTGCGTGATCCAGCGCTGCGTAATATTCTCTTGACAAAAGACGAGGCAGACCTACAGAAGCTGGCGGATTTCGCAGAGGCAACTGCACTTATGTTGAGGCCAAGCATACCAGTGCCAGCGCCCTAGTGTATTCCACCGACAGAATCTGTCGTACCCCTCCCCGCAACATCCGTCTTATGGCCACCAACTCCTGCAAAATCCATACAGCAACCAAAGTTCTTCCTTTGTCTCTTATACCTTGTACGGCCCCGAAACTAACCCTCACCAACTCAATGGCTTCACAGCGCAGCCCTTGCACTATCTTCCTAACACCTTACATGCAGGAACAACACAATGCTCATGTAGTTCCGTTCAAGCACTCCATAGATTAAACTCCCCCATGCCTACACAAACGCGGAGCGCAGCCCCCAAATTTCAGGTAAAGTGCGGTTTCTGCAACAAAGCAAATCACACTTATGCACATTGTAGAGAACGCAAAAATACTCCTTACTGCGAGAGTTGCCGCTCCTACGGGCATAGGAATGACGTTTGCACTACGAAAACAGTGTTTGCTGTCAAAACGTTGCCAAGGCGAACGAAATGCCTTTGGTGTCAACGAACGACACACTCGGAGGAGGAGTGTCGCAGTAAACAGAACTATTTAAGAGCAAACCAGGGAAACGCGAGGGGCCCAGTATAGACCGTGCGCCGCAAGCCTCGTATACAGAAAGGCTTTTGGTAGTAAAAGAACCGGAACAAAAGGCACATTCAGCATTTTCGGACTTCAACATAAACGATTCAGGTCCCAAGACTGATTCAAAGCCTAAAAAACGGAAGCGCCATCAATCCCGGCTAAGACGAACCATAACTTCCTCGAAACATCCTCCAAAAAGCATACAGCGACCGGAGAAGGTGAGGTACAGTTTTATGGTATACTTCTTCAGCTTTTTCAATGTAGTACCTAATTGCTTCAATTATTACGTCCGAATTGAAGGATTCCATTAAATTCGTTAAATGTCAGGAATTTCGTAAAGAACAGATTAGAACTGGCTATATCAAAGGTCACCAATATGGTAAAAAATTACATGGAACGTTGTACTTTCCTTCAACGCGATCGGTTACTTACATGTAAGCGGCACGGACACGAAGTGTTTGTACAATTGCCACTGCCCATTACAAAAAATGGTGTGGCAACAATGCTAATTGACACTGGTGCGGACGTCAGTTTGCTGAAACAAAAAATATTCGGAGGAGTAATGGAGACACTGGGAATACTGTCGACGACTATCCCACTATCCAACAGTTTAAGCCTCAATGCAAAGATATATAGTATAGGTGATTACAGTGACATACCCGCAGATGGTATTTTGAGTCGTGACGTACTGTGGAATCGCACTGTTATTGACTTAGTGGCCAAGCGCCTGAAATTCCTGGACACTACAAGTAAAACTGTATTGGCAGAATTGCATCTAAGGGCATTTGAAGCCGCAAAAAGGCTGACCAACGAAGGTAACTCCAATGTTCGGGAATTAAAAACGCGTTCGCAGTCGGTTGTTAGATTAAAAGTTAAGGGCCACAGATAAGCTAACAAGAACCTTCGAAAGGCAAAAATTAAATCCAAGGGTGCATCTTGTTTCAAGTAGGGCAGAGAGTACTGGTTAAAACCCCGGCAAGGAAGAATAAATTCGCCGGAATGTGGACAGGACCTTTCGAAGTAGGTTAAGATAAACAAGGCGGTTAAGAAAATGCACAGTAACCGACTTAAAATGTACTATCAATAAACACTCAATCAATTTTCTCTTTTCAGGTAGTGGCAATCGGTAACCCTTCATAAATTACATTAAGTTATTTATGTATTGTAGTTAAGTTTTCTTAAAAAAAAAAAAAAAATATTAAGCTAAAATAATTTACATAAGTGTAAGAATTATGAACTTGTCTAAAAATGTACTTCCTGGTTTGTTATTAGCGCAAAGCTATGCTGAGGCACCGTTTGAAGTCAACCCGTTAAAGGACGATAGGAGAAGCCGTTTTCTACAAGGATAGCTGGACCGTGCTGACAAAGTTCACACCGACGGACTACACAACCGTGCTGGGACTCGCAGAGGCTTGCGACAGGCATATCGAAAAAATGTGTCAAAGCATCCCTGATGACGATTTCCAAAACCACTGCCATGTAATGGTTCAGGAAACTGCAGTAAACCTCGCCATTCTTCGACAAAACGGCATTCGCATGAGGCATACCTTCCAACTCCATCGACAAAAAAGAGCGTTGAAATTTATCGGGCGATTCTCCAAATGGGCATTCGGTACGATAGACAGCGATGATGCGCGTAAAGTCTACCACCAGCTGGAGTTCTTACACAAGAAGAATAAGGACTCTTTTTCAATTGATGCGACGGCAAATATCAGTAATGGGCGCGAATTTTGACAAGCTGACCAAACCCATTCAACAGTTGGCCATCGAAGTGGACAGCATAGCAGAAGGCGTAAAACAACTGAGCGACTCGTTCGTCATATCAACAAATAAGGAGATCTCTCTGCTGAAAATGCGAACTGACGTAAACGGATTGGTGTCAATTATCACGTCCAAAGTGGCAGAGATCCAGAACAGACAGTCGATTGAGCTTTCAATCCTTAATGACCTTTACCAGTCCAAACTCCATCCATTCATACTGGACGTAGACAACATGACGGACGTCCCGCACACGATTGTATAGAAGGGAAGACCGTCCTATTTGTCCTTCATCCAGCAGCCAAAACATCAGTGTTCCCGAACGAAGGATGTCTGCTGATCAAAATCACCATCCCCTTACCGGAACCCTTACGCTACGAGATTCACGAAGTATATCCGTTACCAACAGCCTTCAATGAGCTATGGGACTTAATAATCAATACCAAATATGAATACATCGCTGAGCCTGAGAACGACGCGTTTTTCGTAATGCTAAACCACCAAGAGCATCCGCAATGCACAACAGTTTCCTACGCGAAAGCGGAGTCTACGATTGAAGTCTGCAGTTACGAGGACCCAATCCTAACCTCAGGGTCCTCACAGTGTTTGGTCGAGCTTCTTCAGCATTCTGCCACCACAACCGTTTCCTGTCAGTATGTAGCAGTCAACGATGGTGTCCTCTTAAAAATGACGCCAGCAAACCAATGGCTGTTTAGCTTAAAAAACTCATTGGTCCTGAACATAAATTGCTATGGGGCTCGCTATACCGCTACATTGGAAGGTCCAGGAGTATTTAAAATGACGCAACCTTGCGAAGCCAGCACGAAGGAAATAAAGTTCGCCTACCAACAACACTGATGTCACCGCTGAACTAAAACAACCAGTGATAAACCATTCGGGATTGGTCGACGCTCCGAAAATGGCATCCAGAAAGCTCAAGCCTCCGGCCACACCAACGCCACTCACCATTAAAGTCGACAACCACAAAAGCATCGACAGACTTGATGGATGGGAAAAGGTCTTTACAAGAGCTCCAGCAAGACTGCGACAGATTGGATGTAGACAGGGCAATTTCTGATCAAGGCTGGGAACTGTCATTTCATCGGTACTCAATGATATCAGTGGGTACCGTGGCAATAGCGGTCATTCCTGTCATTATTCTGCTGAGATTTCTGAGGGCTCGAACAGGCGTTCGCACCATGCAGCATGTCGAAAAAAAAAAAAAAGTTTTTAGTAAAAGGAAAAAAAAATGCAATTGACGCAAATTTATATGGAATACCTACTTTATATGTATATATATGTTTAGTTAAGAACCCCAATTATAGACTGTATACGGAAAATTGGCGAGAAGGAACTTTATAAAAAAAAAATTGTTTGTATATACCGAAAGTATCCCATTTTATTTTTTGTAATTGTTTTCTATTTGTTAATAATATTTCGCTTCAATTTCATAACAAAAGTATCTATGTACATATATAAGATTAATAATGGACCAATACAATTTTAATTGTGTATCTATTTGGATAAAAATGTATATTAACTGAAAGGTAAAAACAAAATATGTAGATTTATTTAATTATATTACCATTAAAGATTCGACAAGCATTTGTCTCCAGATCTAGTCGAAACTTTTTCCAAGTGGGCCAAAAAGCCAATGCCCTGGCAATGTTATTGCTCGCTGCAATAACATTGTTTCACTTACGCAGCAATATTGTTCAGTTTCGCAACGGCAGGTCAACCAACGGAGAATCACTGATCTCGCGTCCCGACCTACGTCAAGTTTCGACTAGAACGAGAGGTCAGTGGTGAGTCGTAATTTGAACACGGAACGGTGCGGTCGTTTTTCTTTGGCCTTTTCACTCCGCGAGTCCGTAACACATCAATCTAATTCCAATGTGGCCCAATGATGCCACCGACAGTTTCCAGTGTCCCAAATAACGGCCATTTTGCTTGTTATCATTGGCGAAGCCAGATAACTCGAAACGAGCGGTATAAGGAGCAGAATCGATGATGATATTGTCAAATTTCTGACTGTTAAGTTTTTCTAAAGCATTTTACATTGTCGGCCACGTAAAAATATTATTTAAGCTTAAACAGACTTCAAATTCTCCCCATATGTAGTAAGCTTAATCCAGTCATACCTCTATGAAAGGAAACGCACTGTCGTCATAAACAATACCAAGATTTAATTCGCTGACATTCTAAGTGGAGTTACTGAGTGATATATTTTATGTCCCTTACTTTTCACTCTTTTGAAAATGATCTACAATGTATAAGAACTTCATCTGTACATATGTATGTATACCGACGATGTGCAGCTCCATGTAAGTTGCCGATTAGGACTATAGAAGATGGCGTAAATAAACTAAACCATGATTTGGAAAGGCTTTCAGATCGGCCCGAGAGAAATTGTTTCCGGCTCAATCCAACGAAAGTGCCTAGTACTCGTAATTATTAAAAACTAACTTTATTCGAGCTACTTTCCTTCAATTTCTCTCGGTGGCAATCGACTACGGAGGGACTAACAAAAGTTCGCTTAGTTGGTGTCAACTGTTGGTTGGGTTGGCGAACCCCACGGGCGGATCAGTAGAAATGCGGTGAAGTGCGAGGGTTATGATCCCTTGTTTTCGGATCATAACCTCGCTGATAAAAGGAAGAAGAAGTTGGTGTCAACTTAGTAGTTTTTGAAAAAAAAAAAAAAAAAAATGCATTTCTGTAGCTTATAAGAACAATAGGTAAAAATGGAGACGACAAAGAGAAAAATTAGTGACGTAAGCTTGGTTAAAGTTCCAACACAGGAAGAAATTCGTTTTGCCATTCCCTTCGGATTTCGACGTCAGCCAGCCAGTCAAAATTCTGCACGAATGCCAAAATGCATACGGAATAAATGAATAAATCTCTTTTTACTATTTCAAAGTGGTTTCGAAGATTCCAGACTGCCAATTTTTCTGTGGAGGACGAATCTCGTGAAGGTCGGCCCAAATCCTCGACCGACGATACAAATGTGGTCCTGGTGAAGGCTAAAATTGACGAAGATGCCAGGATGGCACAGGAGATGATAGCGGATGAACTGGGCTTGAATGCCATGGCTGTGTCACGAATTTTAAATTATCACCTGAAATATTCGAAGAAGTCAGCTCGATGGGTTCCAAAAATTTGGAATGGAGAGCGAAAAGAGGCTCGTGTTCGTTTTGCTCAATATTTCCTGGATAAGTTTGATAATGGATAGTCAAGCTGCTTCAGTAAGATCGTTACATGTGATGAATCTTGGTTTTACAAGTACGACCCGGAAACCAAACAGCAGTCCATGGTATGGAGCAAGAAGGTGCAAATCCTCCAGTAAAGGCCAAACAACAAAAGTCAGCGATAAAAGTTATGATGTCGATGTACTTCACCAGGGCGAAAATGGTCGCCGTCATCCCGCTTAAAACTGATCAGACAGTCACTGCTTATTGCTATACTGAAACTTGCTTACTACAAGTTTTCCGAAATTTACTAGGACACCGACAAAAGAGGAGCTGTGCCGCTACTTTTTGCACCACGACAATGCGCCTGCGCACACTGCTGAAAAAACCAACAACTTTCTTGCGCTCTCGGGCATCAATGAAATTCGCCCAGCACCTTATTCTCTGGATCTAGCGCCGTGTGACTTTTGGCTGTTTCCAAAAATAAAAAAAGATTTGAGGGGAAAAATCTTCACATCTAATGAGGAGATGATTAATGCAGTCAATGTCGAAATCGTAAAGCTCCAAAAAGAGGATTTTGAAAGCTGTTTTGAAAGATGGATCTATCGGCTAAAGAAATGTATTGAAATAAATGGGAATTATGTGGAGAAATTAAAAAAAGATGAAGATTAAATATCTAAAGTTAAAATTATTTTTGTGTTTTATTATTCAGTCAACTAAGCGAACTTTAGTTAGTCCCTACGTATATTCAGAATACCAAAAATCTATGTGTCTGGTTAAATATAACGTTCATATGGGATAATCAGGTCCGTACATTGACTTAAACAAATCTACGGTTGTTTAAGGAACCTCTCCCTTTCTCAACATTTACACCGTTCATATGACGAATTGAACTCAGATTCAATTCGAATTAAGTGTCTTCTAAACGCTTGAGTCAATCACGTTTCAATCCAATCACAAAATTTTCTCTGATTGAGTTGAGATTTTGAATATAAACGCGTATTGGAAAATTGAGTTTCGCAGATAGAAAAAGAAGAAAGACAAATGAAAGAAACTTATCCTTGTGATGTCAGACAGCAAAGGGGGGTTGTTTTTCTCCACGAAGAGTACGTACAATTCCGTAGGGGTTTCCTTATGCTAACTACTTTACCGTTTGCATGCATTGTTTACTTCTTTTTGCTAAACATTTTATGGTCCTTTAGCTTACTACTTTACAATTCGCATGCATTGTTTTGACTATCATTTTGACATTACTGTGGCGGATAAGGGTAAACAGTTTGGCATACCTAAATTTACGCACAGAGGAAAAAGTCTCTCTCTCTCAATCCGGTCATGTAAACAGGATTATTATACGCCTCTTCACACCTGATAAGGAGAACACCAGAGAACCTGCATGCCTTTATAACAAGTTGCTTTTCTCAAACTCTTCACGTTCACTTGTTCTTATCCATCCTCGATTTTAAATGTTTAATTTGCGTCCGTCAACTTTTCGTAATTGCGATTCGTCTATGGGATTATTTACTTCTTAACGTAAGAAGACTATTACTTACTTACTTAGATGGCGCTACAGTCCGGGGTGGACTTGGGCCTCAACCAACAAACCTCTCTAGTCAACATGGTTACGAGCCAGTTGCCTCCAGTTGCGCACGCCAAGTTGGTTGAGGTCCCCCTCCACTTGTTTGCGCCACCTACCGCGAGGTCGTCCTCTACTGCGTCGTCCATCCGGGGTGGGAACGTTGGGCTCCATCCGCTCTACATGACCCAGTCATCTTAGTCGCTGTATGTGCACTCTTCTGGCTAAGTCAATGTCCTTATATAAGCCGTATAGTTCCGCATTGTACCTTCTCCTCCAATCACCGTCTATACAGACGGGACCAAAGATCGCTCGAAGAACTTTTCTCAAAATAACCAAGGGCATCCTCATCCGGTTTTGGATGAGGAGCCCATGCCTCTGCGCCATACAGCAGGACTGGGATGATTAGTGTCTTATAAAGAGTTACCTTAGTAGTTCGAGATAGGGCTTTGCTACTCAATAACCATCTTAGCCCACAGAAACAACGATTGACAAGATTAATTCTTCGTGTGATCTTCCTACTGATGTCATTTGCGGAGTTCACCATAGAGCCTAGGCAGACAAAATCCTTTAATACCTCAAAATTATATCTGTCTATTGTGGCGTTCTGTCCAAGACGCCGATGTTGGGTGTCCTTTTTTGTAGACAGCATATATTTTGTTTTGCTTTCGTTGACCGCTAGACCCATCTTTGCTGCCTCGATCTCAATACTCGTAAATGCCCCATTGACTGCCCGCTGAGTTCTTCCGATTATGTCAATGTCATCGGCATAAGCGAGTAGTTGTACAGACTTGTAAAATATGGTACCTCCGGTGTTGGCTTGTGAGTTTCGTACAATGCTCTCAAGTACTACTCGTATGTTAAGACCTTTCCTGACATCGAACGGTTCGGTGATGTTCTTACCGACTTTGATGGAGCAGCGAGAGTTCTCCATCGTCATTCTGCACAAACGGACGAGCTTGGCAGGGATGCCAAGACTAGACATGGCTCTGTATAACTCGTCTCTATACACGCTATCATAGGCAACTTTGAAATCGATGAAGAGGTGGTGCGTATCGATTTTATATTCATGGGTTTTTTCCAAGATCTACCGTAGTGTGAATATTTGGTCAATGGTGGACTTTCCCGGGCTGAAACCGCACTGATAAGGACCTATCAGGTTGTTGACGATCGATTTTAGGCGTTCACATAATACGGCAGACAGGATCTTATATGCGATGTTGAGGAGACTTATACATCTGTAATTGCCGCAGTTCAGAGGGTCTCCTTTCTTCAGGATTGGGCAAATTATGCTGAGGTACCATTCATCGGGCATACTTTCGTCCGACCAGATCTTACAGATGAGCTGGTGCATGCTTCTTACCAACTCACCTCCTCCTGCCTTGAAAAGTTCAACGGCAAGGCCGTCGGCTCCAGCAGCTTTGTTGGATTTGAGTTTAGATATCGCTATCCTCACTTCATTCTGATCGGGTTGACGGGAATCTTGACTGTCATCGTCACTGTTGAATGGCTCATTCTGCCTGACAGCCGAATATTGGTCATCATCGCCGTTTAACAGTCTGCAGAAGTGTTCCTTCCATATTCTCAGCACCGACTGCGATTCTACTACTATATTACCATTTTCGTCCATGCAGGCTTCTGCTCTGGCTTTGAAACCCTGGCATGTTCTTTTTACCTTTTGGTACAATTTTTGAACATCATTCCTGCAATAAAGTCTCTCAATTTCCTCGATCGAGCGCTTCTCATGCTCTTTTTTCTTCTTTCTGAGAAGTCGATGTTCCTCTTTTCTCCTGCTCACGTAGAGCTCGTAAGCAGCTCTAGTCTTTCTTTGCAGCGCCGCTTTGTAAGCCTCTTGTTTAGCTGCATTTGCTTCCCGGCATTCCTCATCAAACCAGGGGTTTCGTTGTGGTGGGCGAGAGAAACCCAGTACATTAGTGGCGGCATCTCTGATGGCTTGTTGGCAACGCTGCCACTGGCCGCATTTGCTGCTGGCGGCATAGGACTTAGATTAAGAGAAACTCGATTGGCAAAGGCTCTGGCGGTCTCTTGCGATTGTAGCCGCCCGACGTTAAATTTCCTCACAGTATTTCGTTGATTTCGCTCCGTTGTGGATATCCGCATCCGTACCTTGGCTACAACTAGGTAGTGATCCGAGTCCACGTTGGCCCCTCGGAAAGTCCGGACACCCAGAATACTGGAAGAGTGCATTGCGTCGATCGCAATGTGATCGATTTGGTTGACAGTTTTTCGATCAAAGGAGAGCCATGTTCCTTTGTGAATGTCGAGACGTGGGAACCGCGTACTAGCTACGACAAAGTTTCGCCCCGCCTCAAAGTCGATTAGCCTGAGTCCGTTGTTGGATGTGATGTCGCGCAGGCTGTGCTTTCCGACCACGCTACTAAAGACGTCTTCTCTTACTAGCTTTGCGTTAGAATCACCTAGGATAATTTTAACGTCGTGGCTAGGGCATTGCTCATACGTCTTTTCCAAGAGCTGGTAGAAGTCATCGCGTCGTCCTTCTCCTCATGAGGGGCGTGAACGCATATTAAGCTTATGTTGGCAAGTTTAGCCTTGATACGAATGGTCATAAGGCGCTCGTTCACATGCCGGAAACTCAAGACTTCTTGCCTAAGTCTGCCTCCAATGACAAATCCGCACCAGAATAGACGCTGTTCTTGTTGTCTGTAGCAATCGCCGTAGTAGATGTCGCAGTTTTTCATACTCCTTTTGCCGGGCCCATCCCATCGCACTTCTTGGATGGCGGTAATGCCTGCTTTGAGACACTCTAGGGCCTCCGCAAGTTGTTCGGCTGCACGTGGCTTGTAGAGTGACCTAACATTCCATGTGCAGACACGAAGATCGTTGTCCTTTTTACGTTTGCTGGGGTCGTGAACAGTAGAATCATCCGTATCCGAGGCTGTTGGTTGCTTCGTAACCGAAAGTTTTTTACGTGGTAGGGAAGTTAACCCGACGGCACAACCCCCAACCTGGAGGACCAGCTCCTTTTTTTGCAACCCCTAGGACGAGGGGCCGGATACACATACGAAGTAGGTTACTGACATCGGTAACCCACTTCGGGGATATGAGCGCTGCCGTGCGGATAATTTTGATCTTGTTTTTTTTTTTTTTTTTTTCTCGTGAGTAATAGTAATAGTGAAATTAATGTTCATTTATGGATTTGTTAAGTTTTGCATTAAGAATATAATTATTTCATTATTTTCCTTATTACTTTTTTCAACCCAGTTTAATTTAATTTTTATTAAACTTGTTAAATTATTTATTTGTACTTTTACAATGTACGAGATCAGCTGGTCTAAATAAAACGTTTGAAATGAAATGTAGTTATACTGGTTTTTTCGATTTTTCTACCATTTTAAAATAGGTCTATCTTTTTACCAAATGTAGGCACATACAATTTAATTATCCTTTAGTTAGTTGTACAAATTTGTTTCAGTGCTTAAAATCATAAACCGTTAAAAAAACATTTGACCAACACTTCACAGTATGAATGCTTCAAAATGCTAAAAATTTAGTTAAAATACTTTTTATATCCACTTTCTCAAAAAACCTATGCTCCTTGACTTAACCTTAAACAGAAGTATCTGCTTTTAGTGCACTTGAAAGTATGTGTCTCTCAGACATGGAATCTGGAAACCAAACTAATTGCACTAAATTTGAAAAAGTAATACTTAAATCTTAATGCAGAAACATCTATTCGTGTTAAAATTTGTAAGTAAATAATACAATATCTACACATAAACGTTGTTACAACTAAATAAAATTTAAAAAACAACATTCACAATCGTAAAAATAAAATCGGTGCGTGTCTGTCTGTCAGACACATTTCGAGTTAAGGTTAGGAAAAAAATGTTTTATGACGTGTTTTTATTTGTTTTCAGGTTATGAAGATATTGAACACTCCCACGCATCTGATCGTTGTTTACGCTCATACGTCCGAAAACGGAGAAAATCCTGCATATCTGCAATGGAAAATCTTCGTGACAGAAACAAAATAAATGTTAATAAAATGCAACGTTAAAATTTCAATTTTGAATGTATGTAATTTAATAAATGTTATGTCTTACTTTTTTACCACTTGTTCATTAAGGAATAAAGCACATGCATATTCTGCTATCAATTAATTATTATATTTAATCACATAAAACAACATGTCTATAATGTTTGGTGAATGGTAAAGATTTTTTTTACAAGAAGTGAAAATTACTCGACCTTATTGAAATTAAGATTATGCAGTTACTCGCGAGGATGGGTCGCTGACCGGCACTGGTCTACTGCATAAACAATTTTCACTGCAGAGGCACATGCAATACTTAAAGCTGCCATAACAATACTAAAAACTAGGGAAAAAGATGTCATAACTACTGACAGTTTATCAGTTATACTACAATGTCACCATTATAAATAAAATAAAAGAGATTCTTATACGTTCACCAAAAAAAACTCAAAATAATGTAGGCCCCCGGTCACACAGGAATACAGGTTAACGAATATGCCGGCAAAGCAGCTACTATTGCCTACAAGACACCATTCTATGCATTCGATTCCTTTACCAAATAAGACCTAGCTAATGCTATACATAATATACACTAAACAAGAACGAAGGAAAACATACACCATGACACCAACATAAATCCAAACCGCATCCAGCCAATTTACCCTACGTCCGCATCAAGAATTGACATAACAAATTTTGTAAGACTTCGATTAAGCTTAAAGTCACCGACTGACCTTCGAGCCGAAAGCATCATACATACATATTTTGGCGTAACCGCCCATATATTTTTTTACACGAATGAAAGGGACCTTCGGTTTTGTGCCGTATCCGAAGGTCAATTTATTTTGCTTTTTCGTGACAACAATACTCTCGGATGTTTGTCAAACGTTCGTGAGAGGTGGGACCGTGAAAAAACTTGGTGGTGTTTTCTGGGATTCGAACATGGAACCTCACGCGCAGTGATCCGACAGACCAACCGCGGCGCCGCGTCACCCACGCATCGCTCTCAGTCTACGTTGATTTTTGCTTTTCTGCCGCCAAGTGCATATATCGGTACATTCCATTATACCGATATTTGTTAGTGTGACTGATTCTTTTATGAATTCCACGCGGGTGTTTCTAACGCGTAAAATGGCCCCGGCTCGAAGAGGGACAGGAATTGTTCAGAGTTCTTGACGAAGATGACCCCAAAACCCAACCTAATAAAAAACTAAAAACCACCCTGACAGCTGTTACAAATACCCGGATCTTTCAACAAACAATGCGAAAAATCCCAGATTTATTCTTAACTCTCAAAAAACGGTTGAAGACCCATCTCGTCCCTCAGCCCATTCTTGCTTAAGGAAGTTAATATCAGCAAGGAATACGAACAAACTAGTATCGTGTATGGTCGAAATTCCGAGGGGAAAAAAACAAGCAACGTATTTTTTTTTTCTGCACATCTATAGCACAGTACGTTTCGAATGATATATTATAAGTTGCATTCTCCTCCTTTTATAATAAATACTAAGAAAACGTACGATAAATTTCGTGTTCACGTATTAATATATAAGATATCTCAACTGCCCGGCCGAAACTTGCTGATCATGGTGAAATCATAGAAAATTGCTAACATTCAGGGTTATCGTGAATAAATTTTCCCTCGGAATTTTTCCCCCGAACAAAAATTAAGTATCTTCAAAAAAGAGGAATTAATTCCGCGGAAAGGAAATAGGTATCATGAATGATAATTCAAGAAAATTTTCAACGCAATCGCGATATTTAATTTTTTCCCGATGAATTTTTTCCCTATTTTTGAAAGTACCTAATTTTTGTTCGTAGGAAACATTTCGAGGGAAAATTTATTCACGATAACCCTGATTTTCTTTAAAGTAAATAGTCTTGCTCGTGAGTGGTCCTTTGTAGTGAAGCTTCTTGATCGCTTACCGCGAGTAAACTGAATACCACCTTGATCAAAAAGTTCCCGGAATAAAAACCGTGTGGCGCTCCCATCGTTCCGATTTGAGTTCTGTTTTCTTTGTTAAGTTGGTACATCTGTTGTTGATATTCCCTCTAAATCTTAGCGTCATAGCTTGACATTTGCAAAAGTTACGTAGCCAAGAGTACATATATCTCTGTGTGTGTTGGCGATTTTTTACCAGACCAGAATTGTGGGCAGAAAACTCGTGGATTTTGCACTATGATAACGCACCGTCGCGCAGTGCCATCATTATTCGTAATTTTTTGACGAGAAATGCAACAAATACCATCCAACAGCCACCGAATTCACCTGATTTGGCACCCTGTGACTTCTTTCTGTTCAATCGAGTTAAAAACCATTACGGGGAACGCGTTTCAGCAGCCGAGAGGAAGTAATGGAAAAATCTCAGGAAGCACTGATGGACATACCGAAAACCGAATATAAAAAATGTTTCGAAGATTGGATTAAGCGCTGGCATAAGTGTGTTGCAGTCGATGGGGATTACTTTGAAGGGGACAATATAGATTTAGATGAATAAACTTGTATTTTTAATTTTCTGAATAAATTCCGGGAACTTTTTGATCAAGGTGGTATATACCAAACCCAATCCGCTACAACTAACATCAGTTGCATGGCGACACTATTAAGCGCCATAACGCGGACACAAAGTGTGAGTCATGCAATCTCCCACCACATACACCGGACAGCTGCGCTCGCACCATGTGCGCCAACTGCTCCCTTCCCCACCCATCATCCTAGAAAGCATGCCGCAGTTACAAACAGGCGAACGAGATTGTAGATTGTTGAAGAGGTAGGATTAGGTCACCTTATCACTGCGGCCACATTGGGACACACATTACCTCTGATCTTAAAGCTCACTCAATATGCCCGATTTGGTGATGAACTCCACTATGTTTTTAAGTGAGCTTGCAGATATGTAGGTCCTCTGCTTAGGTAGAATTTACCTAAATAACGATGACGTGTCCTGATACAGTTACAGTGACATAGGATGTGTTCTGCTGATACTTCGTCTTCGTTGCACAATCTGCAAATGCTGTCTTGTGCTATTCCCATAGGCATGAAATGTTTTTTCATTAGACAGTGGCCTATAAAGAAATCTGTGGCTATTCGAATCTGACTCCTAGTTAATTGTAGGAGTTGTATTTGGCAGAAAGATTTTGGATTGTCTTTCCATCCAGTAATGATGCGCTTTTTCTTTTAGCCAATTTTTGATACAGCTTTTTGCTGTACTCACTGGTAATCCACAGAATGATCTTGGCATCATAAAATTAGACACAGCTCCTGTTCTGGTCAGCTTTTTCATTTCCTTCATATCCGCTGTGTCCTGTCATCCAAATGAAATGAACTCTGTTTATGTTGGCCAGTGATATGAGTAGTTGAAGGCAGTCCCATACTAGTTTGGGTGTTATTTCATAAGCCTTAACTGCCAGTAGAGCAGCCTTACTATCTGATAAATAAATAAATGCTTTTGCTGCTTATAGATTATGGAATACGGAGTTAATTTCTTTCCATGTACGATTTAAGGTTTTCGTAGTAGCACCGAATACACCAGCCCCAACTCCTTCATCTGTCTTAGATCCGTCTGTGTACCATACATGAGAGCTATTGGCAAATGTAGATTTTTGTTATTTCTAGTATTATTTATTATTAGTAGTAGTATTCATTACTTTTTTAAGTTCATGCGCAATATCCGAATGAACTTGGAATTTGAGTTATCTTTTGCGATGAGCATAAAGGCGTTAACCAGAGCTTCTTTCTTTATATGAAGATATAGAGGTGGTAGGTTTAGAATAACCTCCAGCGCTGCAGTAGGAGCAGTTTTCATTGCACCAGTTATGCATACACGGGCTAGTCTTTGTAGTTTATTGAACCTATCCTGTGTAGACCTTGCTTTGTTTTTTGCCACCATGCTGGTGTTGCATATGTGACAATTGACCATGCTATTGCCGTGTAGAGTCATAGCATAATTTGGGGGTTTAGGCCCCTATTTCTACCAATGAGACTTTTGCTGGTCCATAGTGAAATCCTGGTTTTCGTTACGTGAGAATTCCAGGTAAGTTTTTCATCTAGTGTTGGGCCAAGGTTTCACCAGAGAGTGTGGGTGCTTTAATCTTTCACGCTGTCTTCTTTTGGTGAAAACAACTATGGTGCTCCTCCATGCTCCTGAAGAGCATAGGTCGTTGATTTTCCTGATTGGTATATTGGTTTTTATGTAGAGGATTTATAGCGATGGCTCTGTCCCTGATATGTCTATCAAGTATTTTCTCCATATTTTTCAAGAAGAAAGAGGTAAGGCTTATGGGTCGGTTCGATTTTGGTAGATCTGTTGGTCTACGACCCGCTATAGGATGAACTTAAATGTAACTTCTTTCCAACTTTTTGGTATATAGCCTCACGCAAAACTTGTTCTAAATATGCTGATTATTAGTATCGGTGTTAGATGTGGGGTGCCCTTTTTTTTTAAGGAGAGCAGGGAATATTTCTCCTGGGGCTTTAAAAGGAAGAAAAGAGTTTATTCCTACGTGAAAGATTTCCTTTGATCTCTGCCAGTCCTCTCTGTTTGGTCTTACGATCCTGCTCTGGGGAGGATAGGCTGGAGAGATGGGAGCGATGATAGAATCTGGGAAGTGTGTTTCGACTAGGAGATGTACCATCTGTACACAATTTTCCGCAAAAGTACCATCTGGCTTTTTCATTAACGCAATTTGATTAGTGTGCTGTTTAGAGAGAAGTCTGTGGATGGGTTCGCTGCTGCGAATATCAGACAGCTCCTGGCAGAAATGATCTCTTCTAATCTCGAGGTTATATTTGGTTCAAAGTATGAAGTCCAATCATTGTTGCGCTTCGCCCTATTAAATAACTTTCTAGTTACTTTTTTTTAGATTGGAGAGCTTTTTGTTCCACCACGCTGTGAGGCGGTTGCCTGACTTTTCTTTCTCTGGGCAGGTCTGGTGGTAGGCTGATTTGATTGCTAGATTTAGATTCCCACAACCAAGTTTTAGACTATCTATGTCTCTAATATACTTATTGCAACGGTTTAAGCTATCCATAAGCTCTAGACTATATCGGTCCCAATTTGTGGATCTTGGCTGTTTAGTTTGAGTGTTTAGTGCCTAAATTAATTAAATAATCTGGTCTTTAAGTGTGTAGGGCTTCGGAATAAGAGCCATATCTATAGTCAGTAATAGTCATTTTCCAGGAATATTTTACAACCTTGACTCAGTATGTAGTCCTTGGATTTCTCATCAGCTGAGAAAGGCCCAATTCAAAAATGCAATTTTGCGGCAGTGTTGCAGCAACATTAAAGCAAGAAGTCCAAAAAAGCAACATTTTAGCAGTGTTGCTCAAATCAAAAGTTTTTTTTTTTGCAACATCAGCGCAACCAACGAAGAGCAACGAAGAGCAACCTGGCAACAGTTGTGTTGCTCTTGTTTTCATTTGTTTTGAACTCTTGTTTGATTTTTCCAAGTGAGAAATGGATGAAAGGTAAACTTTTAACAATTTTAATGTTCTATTTATATAATATATGCAAATATTTTTACTACATTCTCCATTTTTTCCTATTGTACATATCATTACAACACAATCGTTCATAAATCTCAAAATAAATTGCACAGGGAAACAGCAACAGTGCAGTAGCAAGGCAACAACAACAGAAAGCCTGTTCTGTAGCCGCAACACTGCACAGATTTTTGACGTTTTTGAATTCACTCAAAGTTATAGTTTCACCCCCGCTATTTTCCTTAGAGATCCTGAGGACTCGCCATCTTTTTGTGGAGGCGGCGGTGTTCTGTTTTGCGATCCTGAATAGGAATACGTCCTTGGTAATGATGTCTTCTTCGGGGATGAAAGTTACACGTATGAATAGCTTGGGAACTTCGAAATCCTGAGTTATTCTCAAGCTAGCTGATTTCCATGGCTTGATTCTTGTTGAAGTAAAGAATCAATTTGGCATCACTATCGATCTACTACTTTATGTGGTCCTGAATGGTATCAATAAAAGTTTCTTTTACTTCCTTGTTAATTTTCTAACCTTAAATATTGTTTTTCTTTTGAGATCCGGAATTTCTCTATTTATTTTAAAGGTTTCCACCAGGTTATAGGTTATATATTCACAGTCGGTGCTGAGAATATGGAAAAACTACTTCTGCAGACTGTATAACGGCGACGAAGACCAACATCCCGCTGTCAGGCAGAATTAACGTGGACGATGATAGTCAAAATTTCCGTCCACCTGACCAAAACGAAGTGAGGATAGCAATATCCAAGCTAAAATGCAACAAGGCTGCTGGACCTGACGGCTTACCAGCCGAACTTTTCAACGCAGCAGGGGATGGATAGGTAGAGTGCATACACTAACTCATCTCTAAGATTTGGCCAGACGAGTGTATGCCTGATGAATGGAACCTCAGCATCGTTTGCCCGATCCACAAGAAAAGAGACCCCCTCAACTGCTCCAATTATAGAAGCATCAGTGTCCTCAACATCGCGTATAAGATCTTTTCTGCGATATTGTGTGAACGCCTGAAACCTTTTATCAATAGCCTGACCATTAAAGCTGTAGTTAATATAGCAGCGGAAGCAATTGAAGATGAAAGATGGCGATACGGCACCAAGGAATACTGTGCAGTAGTGACGCTAGATGTCAAAACCGCATTTAATTCGGCAGACTGGCCCACTATAAGAAGATCTCTTGCTAGGATGGATACACCATCTTACTTGCTGCAGATAATGGCGAGCTACTTTATCAACAGGAAACTGAGGTATGATACCGACGAAGGAGTGAAGTACTACGATGTTACAGCTGGGGTCCCGCAAGGATCGGTGCTGGGCCCACTACTATGGAACATAATGTACGACGGAGTTTTACGACTACCACTGCCACCTAAAGTGAATATAATTGGATTTGCTGACGACATCGCTGTTGTTACAGTAGCAAAACAAATCAGTGAAGTAGAATCAGCTACAAATGTGGCAATCAGTCAAATCAAAAGCTGGCTAGGATCCGCCGGTTTAGAATTAGCTGACCACAAAACTGAAGCTGTTCTAATAACCAGTCGGAAATCTGTGGAATATATGAATGTACAGGTTGGAACCCAAATCATCAGATCCAAAGAAGCAATCAAATACTTAGGAGTACAGTCAGCACTCTCAAGGATAATGCCCAACATTGGAGGACCTGGATACGCTAGGAGGATCCTACTATCCAGAGTTGTCAGCTCAGTCCTTCTTTATGCGGCTCCGGTTTGGGCGAGGGCTCTCGCGACCAAAGAAACAAGGAGGAAACTTACATCAGCCTACAGACTCTGCGCTATAAGGACCATCAGTGGTTTTAGAACTATCTCTGACGAAGCAGCCTTTGTCATAGCAGGAATGGTTCCTATCGACATCCTCGCGAACGAGATGCAGAGAATCTACAATCGGAGAGGCTCGAGCCATCAAGAGGCTAGCGAAAGAAGAAGGGTTATAGAAGAAGAAAAAGCAGCTTCAAGAGCTGTGTGGCAAGATCGATGGGATAATGCGGTTAAAGGCAGATGGACCTATAAATTAATCCCCACCATCGACATTTGGATAAACCGAGCACATGGGAACTGCACCTACCACCTCACGCAGTTCCTGTCTGGCCATGGAGGTTATCGCAAATATCTTTACCGGTTTGGACACGATAGCTCTCCGTTGTGTCCGGAATGTCCAGACCAGGAGGAAGATACGGAGCATGCAGTCTTCTACTGTAGGCGATTTGAAAACTGGAGAAACGAACTTCCCAGTCTCCCATTCCTCATAGATCATATGGTACAATCTGGGGAAAAATGGATGGAAATTTGCGCGTTTATTACGCATGCGCAAATGCAGCTTCGAATTCAAGAACGAATACGTCGAGAAGCAGAAAGTACAGCATAAATTGCTAACCAGCCCCGCGAAGTAATACCTAACGGCAGTCCCGCGGGGAGAGTGGTAGAAGTGTGAAGGGTGTGTGTTTAGTACGTAGGCGTATTCCTGAAATCGATTACTCAGGTTTGCGAATCGTGCATGCTAGTAGCACTCGGGCTATTAGTATCTATGAAGATTACACATCCCTGGCGCAACCTAAAACAAAAAAAAAAAAAAACATGGACTTTATTAAAAGAGGATGAAGATATCCTTCGTCGCTTCGAGAGAAAATTTCTTCGTACGATATTCGGTCCCGTTTGCGTTGACGGGTTTTGGAGGAGAAGATTCAATCACAAACTATACGAGCTGTACAGCGACATCGACCTAGTCAAAAAACTGCGTATTGGACGTCTGAGATGGCTAGGACATGTAGAGCGAATGGACGACAACGCTCCGGCCCGCAGAGTCTTCGAATCTAACCCCGAGGGACGACGCAGTAGAGGGAATCATCGCCGTAGGTGGCGCGCACAAGTTCAAGGGGACCTCGACCAACTTGGAGTGCGCAACTGGAGGTAATTAGCTAAAGACCGAGCTAAATGGAGAGGCTTGTTGGTTGAGGCCCAGGTTCACCCCGAACTGTAGCGCCACCTAAGTAAGTAAGTAAGTCAGGACACATTTCCCCGTTGCTAGCAGACATCCGCATAGGCTATGGTTTTTACACCACTGTTTATGAGTGTGAGCCGGGCAAAATCGCATCATCACCTCCCTGCGGTGCCCGCTGGATAGCTATCTGATAGTGAACTAACGATGAGCGTATGCTGAGTCTGACGATATATGTGCAGCTGAACACTCAGACCTGCGTAAGCACATCTGGGTGAACTTCAGCGCGCATATGTTTAACCGGACGAATCATCTCTTGTTGACATGATTGCCTGAAATATGCGTCTCAGAAGTCTAGCAAGAGGTCCTCAGACGGGGGACGTGCGGCGGCTGAATTCTCTCGATGGAATCAACGGTGACGACTACAGACCAGCGGATACCTTACCGGAGCTACTTCGACATATTTAGAGCTGAGGTCTGTAAGGATTTTCAATACTACGTCAGAGTATTGAAAAAGAGATGGTGGCGGATGAACCCTTAATGGGCCAACGGCAGCGCTCATATCCCCGAAGTGGGTTACTGATATCGGTGTATCTGGCCTCTTGTCCTAGGGGTACAAAAAAAAGGGATCTGGCCCTCCAGGTTGGGGGTTGTGCCATCGGGTTAACTTCCCTACCAGGTAAAAAACCTTCGGTTACGAAGCAACCAACAGCCTCGGATACGGATGATCTTACTGTTGACGACCCATGCAAACGTAAAAAGGACAACGATCTTCGTGTCTGTACGTGGAATGTTAGGTCCCTCTACAAACCACGTGCAGCCGAACAACTTGCGGACGCATTAGAGTGTTTCAAAGCAGACATTACCGCCATCCAAGAAGTGCGATGGGATGGGCCGGGCAAAAGGAGGATGAAAAACTGCGACATCTACTACGGCGACTGCTACAGACAACAAGAACAACGTCTATTCGGGTGCGGATTTGTTATAGGAGGCAGACTTAGGCAAGAAGTCTTGAGTTTCCGGCATGTGGACGAGCGCCTAATGACCATCCGTATCAAGGCTAAATTTGCCAACATTAGCCTAATATGCGTTCACGAACCTCACGAGGAGAAGGACGACGCGTCAAAGAATGACTTCTACCAGCTCTTGGACAAGACGTATGAGCTAGGCGAGTTTAACGCAAAGCTAAGAAGAGAGGAAGTCTTTAGTAGCGTGGTCGGAAAGCACAGCCGGACACACAACGGACTCAGGCTAATCGACTTTGCGGCGGGGCGAAACTTTGTCGTAGCTAGTACGCGGTTCTCACGTCTCGATATTCACAAGGGAACATGGCTCTCCTTTGATCGAAAAATCGTCAACCAAATCGATCACATTGCGATCGACGCAAGGCACTCTTCCAGTATTCCGGGTGTCCGGACTTACCGAGGAGCCAACGTGGACTCGGATCACTACCTAGTTGTAGCCAAGGTACGGATGCGGATATCCAGAACGGAGCGAAATCAACGAAATACTGTAAGGAAATTTGACGTCGGGCGGCTACAATCGCAAGAGACCGCCAGAACCTTTGCCGATCGAGTTTCTTCTAATCTTAATCTAAGTCCTATGCCGCCAGCAGCAAATGCGGAAGACCAGTGGCAGCGTTGCCAACAAGCCATCAGAGATGCCGCCTCTGATGTACTAGGTTTTTCTCGGCTACCACAACGAAACCCCTGGTTTGATGGGGAATGCCGGCAAGCACATGCAGCTATTGCTATCCTTACTTCCTTTTGGTCAGGTGGACGGAAATATTGACTATCATCGTATAAGTTGAATGGTTCATTCTGCCTGACAGCGGGATGTTGGTCTTCGTCGCCGTTATACAGTTATTACTTCTGCAGACTGAATAACGCACCGACTGTGATTCTACTACGAGGTTTCCATTTTCATCTCTACAGGTTTCTGTGCGGGTATTGCTCCTCTGACACGTTCTTTTTACCTTTCGGTAAAACTTCCGTACATTTATTTATTTGTATCATTGTCAACAAAGTACGTGGGCTTTCTAAGACATTAGAATTACGGATAGTGGAAAAAAAAAGTTAATACAATAATACTTGTTAAATATAATATAAAGATAAAGAAACGATAAAATAAGAAAAGAACAGAAAAAGAAGAAAAAAAAAAAAAACAACAGTTTAAAAAAAGCTTAATACATTGAGCAAACAATTATGACTGAAAATAATTAATCAAATTTGATTTTATTAAGGATATCGACATATTAAAGTCAATTAAAGACGCACAATCAATATACAATAACAGTAAACCATTTATAGAAGACGATCGGCCATAATTAGTACGTGAACGGGCTACATAAAAGAATCTGTTATTACGCAAATTGAGAAATGGAACATTAAGATTAATAAGACTTAAGATTTCCGGGCAGTCAATCTCGCCAATCAGTACTCTGTGAAGGAAAACAACTCTTGACACCTTTCTTCTAACCTCAAGTGATACGAGACTAATTAGGTGTAATCGATCTGAATATGGGGTAAGTTATGCAAATCAGACCAAAGAAGACCCCTGAGGGCAAACCTTAGGAATCTTTTTTGAGTTGCTTCTATTCTCGCGATGTGAGTGCTGTAATGGGGATACCAAACAACCGATGCATATTCCAACTATGATCGAACAAACGATACATACAGGGTGTCCGCCGGGAACGTGTACTACTTTGTTTTGCCGCCATTTTGGTAAACGTTAGTCTTGACAGTTCATATTTGGCAGTCGTGAAGTAGACACGTGGCAAATTTATTATGGAAAAATATTCGATAAACCAACGTGTTTTAATCGTTAAAACATTTTATCAAAATCAATCATCGATTACTGTGACGATGAGAAAGTTACGTGAAATTTTTGGGAGAAACAACGTGCCAACAAAACGCACTATTTATCGTGTAGTGAATGATTTCGAAGAAAGAGGGTCTGTAGGTGATAGGCCCAAGCATGGGCCACAACGTACTGCAAGATCGGCTACAAACATTACTGCTGTTCAAGGAAGTGTTCAAAACAATCCATCAACCTCAATTCGACGCCGTGCTCAGGAGCTTGGTCTTCAAAGAACAACTTTGGCCACAATTTTGCACAAGGATTTGCATTTGTTTCCATTTAAGATTCAGTTGACACAAGAGCTTCTTCAAGAAGACCATTTACGCCGCCGTACATATGCCAATACGATGTTACAGCTAGCCCATGACATCCCCGATTTTCATAAAAAAATCATAATGAGTGACGAGGCACATTTTCATTTGAATGGATATGAGAATAAACAGAATAGTCGGTTCTGGGCAATGGAAAACCCTCAAATTATTCATCAGTCACCTTTGCATCCATTAAAAGTAACAGTCTGGTGTGCAATTTGGTCAGGAGGAATCATTGGACCTTACTTCTTTGAAATGAACCGCGTGAAATGTGTGAGAATGTAATGAAAAATGTGCTCAAAAGGGTACGCATTTGTGAGACTAGCAGAGGCGGATATTTACCTGATATTGTATTCCATACATAATTGCCGACATTAAATAAAACATTTATCAATATAAGATCCATTCTCTTTCATTTAATCAAAAATTATAAACAATCAAAGTAGTATACCTTCCCGGCGGACACCCTGTATAACGCTTTTAGAGCATAAGGGTCGGAGAATACTCTAGCAAAACGTTTTAACATTCCCCATGCTCTGTTCGCTTTGTTAGTTGCATATTCAATATGGTTATTGAAGGTTAGGTTACTATCCAACATAACACCCAAGTCTTTTATTAAAGAGACGCGAGAGATAACACTATGATCAATGGAATAATCATGAAAACATGGTGAGATACGGCAAGAAAAAGTAATGACCGAGCATTTACTAACATTAAGAGACAAGTAGTTTTTAGAGCACCACAAAACAAATTTTTGAAGATGTCCATTCAAACGGTGAAAACGGGTAGAATCATTGCACGAAGAGTATATTTTAAAATCATCGGCAATCATCAGGATATTACATTGTGGTAAAAATTTTACAACGTCATTAACAAATAAAATAAATAAAAGAGGACCAATGTGGCTTCCTTGTGGGACACCAGATGTTACCACGATTTCTTTAGATATTTGGCATCGAAACTTCACAAATTGGTATCTGTTTTTTAAATACGACGAAAGCCATTTTAGAAAAACTAGAGGAAATCCAAGTCGTTCAAGTTTGTAGAGAAGAAGCCTGTGGTCAACACGATCAAATGCTTTGCTGAAGTCGGTGTAAATTGCATCGACTTGATTACCATTACAGATCTCACTGATTACAAAATTTGTAAAAAGGAGAAGATTTGTAACTGTTGATCTGTTTTTTACAAAGCCATGTTGGTTATTGCAAATTATATTTTTACAAAAAAAATTTAATTTCTCAGTAACTAATGAATCAAACAGTTTAGGGATGGACGATTGCTTACAGATCCCCCTATAATTTTCAATTTCATTTTTCCTGCCGGATTAATATATTGGGACTATAAAAGAGTTTTTCCATATGGTTGGAAAGATTCCAGTCTTTAACGATAAGTTAAATATGTGGCACAAAATAGTTTGTAAAGGGAAGGCACACACTGTTCCTGGAGTATAAACTCTCGATATTCTCAAACGCGCGCTTCTCATGCTCCTTCTTCTTTTGGAGAAGCCGATGTTCTTCCCGTCTCCTTAGCTCGTAGAGCTCACGAGCAGCTCTCGTCTTCCTTTGCAGTGCCGCTTTGTATGCCTCTTGTTTTGTTGGATGCACTCGCCGGCATTCTTCGTCAAACCATATGCACACAAACTTTATTTAACTTAAATAATACAATGCTAATGTACAATACTCTTGTTACTTCAGTGACGGTCGCGATCCAACTCCCCATAGCAAAATGTTAGCCAGCGGAAATCGAACGATGGAATGAAGAACATGGAAATGGAGAGTGTGTGTGTGAGAGCAGTTCCCCAATACATAACACCCCTTAACGCCCAGTTGCAGTATACAACTCAGGATATCTTCTTACTGTATTCGAGCGGCGCGGTGTTGATTCGACAGGCGTAGACTCGGCCCAAGAACAAACGATGGCGATGGCTGGTTGACTGGCAGCGAACTAGAGGATGACAGCTGCGGTGGTGACAATGAGGTCCGAGGGAATGAACCCGGCTCATTCTCCTCTTCGGAGTCTGATGGAAACTGTACATCTTGATTGTCCTTCATTTTCGGCGAACTGAATTCGAGGCCGCTTGAAACATGACGACTTCGAATCTGATCTAGATCTCGTTTGATGACTCTCGTATCTTTCAATCGCACTGTATACGAAACTGGTCCTGATTGCGATTCGATGGTTGCTTCGACCCATTTGGGGCCAGCCGAATAATTACGAATCCAGACCAGAACATCTTTACAAAAGAATCTTGTGACCAAGGGTTCATCTTGTTTAGCCGTCAATTCATGTGGGTGAATCTTATCTTAAAGGGCCCAGCAAAGTCGACGTGAAGACGGGACCATGGAGATTTTGACATTTCCCAGAAATGAATCGGTGCATGCGGATTTTCGTGACGCGTCTCCTGACACGGCACATATTGATTAACTACGCGTTCAATATCCGCATCTATGTTGGGCCACCAAACATAACTCCGAGCTAACGCCTTCATTTTAACAATTCCAGGATGACCGGTTTGTAAAGCATTGAGGATTATCTGGCGGAATAATTGTGCGGTTCCACCATAAGAGGAAACCTTTTAATGCTGTGATTTCGGTTCGGCGTGAAAAGAATGGGTACAATTTGTCGGAACGAGCGACTTTATCTGGTCAGCCTCTTAACGCCCAGCTGAGCACCTTGGCAAGATCAGGATTTTTTACCGTCTGTGAAGCAATTTGTTTGGCATTAACGACTGGCTTGGCGACCATCTCTATCATTAGAACCTCTTCGGCTTTAACTTCTGTTGACTTTTCAGAATCTACTGGACACCGACTCGAAAAATCTGCATTACCCATTTTGTGTCGAGGGCAGTGTACGATGTCAAAGTCGTACGCGTTCAGGAAAATACGTCGACGGAGCATTTGATTAGATATAACTACAGGCACTGGCTTCGTTGTGCTAAATATACCCAAGAAAGGGCGGTGGTCAGTCACAAGCTCGAATTTCCTTCCGTGCACATAATCATGCAATTTCTTTACTCCAGCGACTATTGCAACGGCTTCTCTATCAATTTGAGCATAGTTACTTTCTGCTTTGGATAGCGTTCTAGAATAAAATGCCATCGGTTTTTCAGCACCGTCGGGTGAACGATGCCTGATAACGGCACCAATTCCATACAGTGAGGCATCGCAAACAACTACGAGAGGAGTGTTCTCATTATAATGCGCGAGAATCCGATCGGGAATCACGAGTTTCTTGAGATTGTCGAACGCCCGCTGGTGTTCCGTCGTCCAAGACCACTGACAATTCTTATCGAGGAGGCGATGCAACGGCTCAGCTATCGTTGCTTTGTGAGGCAAAAACGCATGATAAAAGTTTAGGAGGCCGAGGAAAGCCTGCAACTGTTTCTTATCGGTAGGTGCCGATGCGTTCTGAATGGTCTTAACTTTCTCTGCGGATGGCCTTATTCCAAGTGAGTCGAGCTTGAAACCGAAAAACTCAATTGTTGAAACGCCGAACTTGCATTTATCCTTCCGGAGTCGAAGTCCAGAACTGTTAAAACGGGTGAGAACCTCATCTAAACGATCAGCAAGTTCTTCTTCAGTTTTTTCCATTAAGATGATGTTATCAAAATACGGCAAAACCCCTGGAATATTTCGAAGGAGAGTCTCAATAAAATTCTGAAAAATACCTGGGGCTGATGATATTCCAAACAGCAATCTAGTCACTCTAAAAGCACGCTTATGAGTTACGATTGCCTGCAGAAATGAGGACTGTTCGTCGACGGACAATTGCTGGTAAGCTTGAGCTAGATCAAGCTTGGCGAAAAGGCTTCCCCCCTCTATCGACGAGAGCAGTGTGCTGATCGCAGGTATCGGAAAACAATGAGGCTTGAGTGCCTTGTTGAGCGTTGATTTGTAGTCTCCGCAGATTCGAAAAGAGCCATCACTCTTAGGGACGGGCACGATGGGAGTGGCCCAGTCAGAGTATTCGATTGGGTCGAGAATCCCTTGAGTGCATAGTCGATCCAGTTCTGCTTCGACGAGTCCCCTGGTTGCCAATGGAATACGACGTGGAGGGTAACGAATCGGTTGAACTGTTGGATCACCTTGGAGTGACACAGGCATTCTCGTGAATTTGCCAAGTTCTCCGGAGAACGTTCTGGATCTTTGCTGCTTTCGTGACGAAGTTGACACCTTGGATGCTGATGTCGAGGGGCGTGAACCAGTTGCAGCCCATAACGTTCGATCGATTACCTTCCACAATTACAATTGGAAGGTCTGTAATTTCTTTTCCGTTGTAGCAGATGTTCACGTCCACCACACCTTTCATTGGGATGTGATTACGTTGAAAATCCATGAGCTGCAAATCACATTTGTGAATGGCCGGATTTGTGGTAGGCCACACGTCATGAAACGTTCGAGACGACATTATGGTATAATTCGTGTTAATTAGAATTCTTCAAATCGACGAACGGTGAGATTTGATTGATGGACTGCGAATTTGATTTCTTGGGTCGACGGGTAACATTGGGTGTCATATTCTGAATTGAGGAGCTGGGTATAGATGAGGAACAACATACACGCTGTAGATGCCCCTTGGTTCAAAATGAGGAGCATTTCGTGTCCAAGTATGGGCACTGAGTTCGAGGATTTTGACCTCCACATCCGTTGCACGACTTGACTTTCGTTTGGTCTCGAGAGTGTTGTGGACTGTTGCGATGATGGCGTTAATTGTAACCACCATGCTTCGAGATGTAGTGCACGTGGTCTGGATGTCGAAGTTCAAGCACGAGTTTCGAAGCTGATTAAGCTGTGGTTGCGCGATCGATCACCTTTTGTAACTTCAAGCCAGTTTCAGTGAGTAGATTCCGCTGAAGTGCTTCGTCTCGTATGCCACAGACTAAGCGGTCACGCAGCATACGCTCCAATGCGGTGCTAAAGTTGCAATCCACTGCTAATTTCCGCAAAGTTGCCGCATAATCCGAAAATCCCTCGTTGGGTTGTTGATCGCGTTTGTGAAATTTGAAGAATGCCGCAATTTCCGAAGGCGGAGGAGAGAAACGATTAGTCAAAATGATCTTAATTTCATCGAGGGTCATTTCACTTACCTGCTTTGGAGATGCCAATGACGACAGGAGGTCAAAAAGTTGGAATGAAGAACATGGAAATGGAGAGTGTGTGTGTGAGAGCATTTCCCCAATACACAACACAGGGGCTTCGCGCTGGTGGGCGAGCGAGACCGAGGACATCAGTCGCGGCAATTCTGATGGCATGTTGGCAGCGTTGCCACTGGTCTTCGGTACTTGATGCTGGCGGCATATGGGTGATTGAGAGATTTCGGGATACGCGTTCAGCGAAGAGTCTGGCGGTCTCTTGCGATTGTAGCTCCTTGACGTTAAATTATCAGACAGTGATTCTTCTTTGTTGCTCAGATTGGGATATCCGCATTCGTACCTTGGCTACAACAAGGTAATGATCCGAGTCTATGTTGGCTGCTCGGAAGGTCCGGACATCCAGAATACTGGAGGCATGCCTTGCGTCGATCGGAATATGATCAATTTGGTTGATCGTTACATGATCATTGGACCGCCATGTCTGCTTATGAATATCGAGATGAGGGAACCATGTGCTTGCTATGGTGACATTCCGCTCCACAAAGAAATCAATTAGCCTTAGTTTGTTATCAGACGTGGTGTCGTGTAGGCTGTGCTTACCGACTGGCCTACCAAAGACGTCCTCCTTTCCTATTTTGGCGTTAAAATCGCGTCGTATTTAGGACATTGCTCGTATGATTGCTCGAGCAGCTCGTAGAAACATTCTTTGGTGGCAGGGTGTTAGCGAATTTAGCCTTGATTCGGATAGCTTAAGACTTCTTACGTAAGTCTGCCGCGTATGACAAATCCGCATCCGAATAAGCGTTGCCTGTTGCATCTGTAGCAATCACCGTAGTAGATGTCACAGTTTTTTATCCTCTTTCGCCCGGTCCATCCCATCACACTTCCTGGATGGCGGCAATATCTGCTTTATAGCAGTCTAGGACCTCTGCTAGTTGTTCGGCTGCACGTGGTCTGTAAAGGGACAGAACATTCCACGTACAGATCCGAAGGTCGTTGTCCTTATTTCGTTTGCTGGGCTCGTCATTAGTTGAGTCATCCTTATCCGAGGCTTTTGGTTGTTTCGGAACGAGTTTTTTACGTGGTAGGGAAGTTACCCCGACGGCACAACCCCCAACCTGGAGGGCTCCCGATACAGGCCCTCCGTACTCTCTGCTTGAAGCTGGGCGCACTTCTTTTTGGCTTTTTTCTTGCAACATCTGTATTCCATTTCGAGGCGAGCTTTTTCGTCTCTTTTATTAGAGGGGCACTTTGACCAAGCTTTGAAAGCCGCTTTCTTCTCATTTACCACCTTCTTGGCTTCATCACTCCACCACCATGTTTCTTTGGCGTGTTGATGGTGGCCTTCTGAAGCTCTTAGCAGTGATTTGGCCTTCTTTAAGCAAGTTCGCTGAAGGGAATCCCACATATTTTGTGCTCTGCACTCTTCATCCTCAGCTCCGTTGATATTTTGTTTTCGTTATTTTTCATCACGAAAACAAAAGCATCGCCTTTTTCTTTGTCCAAATTGTACCACTTGATTTTCTCAGAGACCCTTGTTTGTTTGCTTTTCTTTGGTGTCTTCATAAAAATTTCTATTAGCAGGAGACCCGAGGCTTCATGAAACTGGCTACCAAATGGTAGTCAATCAGGGTTTCATCTCCACCACTGCTGTAAGTGATCAGGTGTCGGCTTTGTTTGATGAACATGGTATTTAACACGATAAGACCGTGTGATTTGCACATGCTTAGGATGTCTTCACCGGGAAGGTTCCTGGTGCCGTATCCTAGTCCTCCATGGCAGTCTTCATAGTTTCGTTGTACTTCCCGACATGTCCATTTAAATCTCCTCCAACCATCAGAAACTATTCCTTTGGGATGTTCTTAAGGAGATTGTGGAAATCTACCCTAAATGCACCTTTAGCTCTTTGATCGTCAAATTGCGTCCAAACTGTTTCATTATTTTGCTAGCACCCGGATCCGTATAGCTCTGACCCGAACATTTCTGCTCGGTCCAGAATCAGTACCATGCACAGCAGTGGTAGTGCCTGGCGGGGTAATGCCTTTCCTTTTTGCAAGTATAACCATAATGATACAGTTTTGCAATATTACCATATTGCGATGGTGTTTGTTGTTTGAAACGTGCATGCTCCTGTTTTAGTATTGTTTGATCTTTCTTCTATGACACCGGTGATCTCCAGTCGTGTCAACCCACGGACTCGCATGCGCGTCGCATGCATTAACCCGTCCCTGCACGGGCCATTATAACAACAGGCGGTATTAAACCTAACCCAAATAAAATAAAAACAATAGAAAACTTTCCCATACCAAATACCGTAAAAGAAATACAAAGTTTCTTAGGTTTAACAGGGTATTACAGGAAATTCATTCCAGATTACGCAGGTATAATAAAACCATTTACCATATGCCTAAAGAAAAACGCAAAAATCGAAAAAAATAATCCAGAATACCAAGAAGCATTTAGTAAAATAAAAACACTCATGTCAAACGATCTACTCAATCGTCACGCAGACTATAACAAAGAGTTTACATTAACCACAGACGCAAGCAACTTTGCTATAGGAGCCGTCTTATTACAGTCACATGGTCCTTTTTCATTTACTTCTCGAACATTAAGCGAACACGAATGTAACTACAGTACGACAGAGAAAGAATTGCTCGCGATTGTATGGGCAACCGCTGAATATCACCATTACTTATACGGACGAAGATTCATAATTAAAACAGACCATCGACCACTGGTTTGGCTTTCAACTTTGAAAGAACCCAACTCAAAATTACAAAGATGGAAAATTAAATTAGAAGAATATGACTTTAAAGTAGAATATATTAAGGGTAGAGAAAACTACGTCGCAGACGCCTTATCAGGAATAAAAATGGAAAACAACATAAATATGTTAAATAACGAAGATGAAGATGATGTTAAAACTAAACATAGCGCTGAGTCAGACAACTCACATTTAATTCCAATAAGTGAAAGAGCAATCAACTTATTTAATCACCAAATAGTTCTAGTAGTCAACGAAAATGATGAAGATACTAAGATTATATTTCCACACACAGGAAAAAGGAGAATTGTATTCTGTATAAGTAGAGATATTCTTTCAGATGAAGAAATAACACAATTTAAAATAGATTTTGAAGTCTTAAAAGAAATTAAACTAAACTTAGCCACTTATAAAAGTAATATCATATTTGTCATAGAAATACCAAATTGTTCAACTAACGAATTTACTAAGTACCTACTATCTACAAGCTTTTCCAAACACATTGAAACAATTCATACAATTTGTAAATAATAGTGTATTAAAATATGAAAATGAACTATATTTTCCTACAAAATACATACAAAATCTTACTAAAATAACAGATAAATGTATTCAAAATATTTTTGTAATTATGAAAATCACACAAACGAAAGAAAAATAATTGAAATTGGAAACAATTATTTAGCTCTTTTAAACACAAATACAATAACATTAAATCAAACTTGTAACAATTCGAACTTAACAATCGAGGGGAATTACTTAATAAAAATCGAGAATTGTAAAATTTATTTAAATAATAAAATATTTAATAAAAAAGAATATTCAAGTGAATTAATCATCCCAAATATAACTCTAGAAGAAACTTAGGATATAACCTTAAAAAAATATATATTATGAACATATAAAAAATACTGAAAAAATTATAGAAATACATTCAAAACACAAGCAAATTGTCTACTCCTCATATTCTTCATTAATAATCATGGTAATTTAGCAGGCCAAAGGCCAACAAAGTAGAGTTATTAAGTAAAAAGGTTAATCTAACGAACGGGGAGAAGCGAGAGAAAAATAATGTAAAGGACTACCGACGGCAAGGAGAAAAAAGAAAAGAGTCAGTCGGTCTCAGGTAGTGTTGGTTAAACATCGATAGTTTCCAAATTTCTAAAAAGCCTTAAAAAAAACATTTTTATAAGGTACAAAACCTTATGAATACTAAAAATCTGATGAAAATCTTAATATTTGAATCTAAAACTAAATGAAAGCAATTAGAAATGTATCATTTCAATTGTTAACTTGCTCTTTAAGATATTTATATCTGTGAAAACAAAAAAAAAGAAAAGATGGATGGATGGTAGCCCCAAAATAATATTTAAAGCTCATCTATAGCAATTTTCCCACGGGATATCAAAATGAAATACTTAAAACTATATATTTGTAGACAGGTGAACGACACACCAGCAAATAACCCATACGCTACCAGCCTTATTCATTAGAATCCGCTAAACACATGAATAGTTATGCACTGCATAAGAATTTATGTTGCCACTATACAACGATGCATAAATCGTTATTTTTATAAAACATTTTTCGTAACTGTTAAGAAGACACAATTTAATTTCGGAATCTCGGGTTGTTAAACAAAAATGGCGATTGTGGGCGGATCATATCGGGTAAAGAACTTAGCCTTGCTCTTGGATCGAGAACTATGTGTACCAAATTTGAATGATCTAACTCAAAAATTGCGACCGCTAGGGAGTTTACATACGGACGGACGGACATGGCTTGCTCGACTCGACGATCGATCCTAAGCATAAATATATATACTGTTGCTGATGGCGGTTTAAAAAAAACGGAAGATGCTTTTAGCTTTTAACACTTTATTTAACTTTACTAATATGGTATATGCGTATTGCGTTACGCTAAAAAAATGTTTAATCTGTTGCCGCCATCAGAACCAAAAGGGTAATGGTTGATCAAATTGCTCACGCCGGAAACTTCTCCCTAGCTGTCACTTTCTGTTTCTGATGGTGCAAATAAGTGCTGCCAAATTTCTTGAATGCTGACTAAATGCTGCCAGGTTTGGCAACACTCCCCCCCCGGTAAGCAGGGCTGTAGGCTCGGGTTACCGTCTGCGCTAAACCGTTGAACGTCCAGCGGCGCAAGCTTCACAACCGGTCTTGTATATACTGCGTTTTCCGTTTTGATGATAGCACTTCTAACATTCCCATCTTTTTCTGAGATAAGTTTGATAACTCTCGCCTTTGGCCATATGTTTCGTGGTTGATTCTCATCCAAGACGATAACGATGTCTCCAACCTCTAGATTTTTAGTGGGTACAAACCATTTTGTTCGCCTCGTCAGGCAAGGCAAATAGTCTCGGATCCACTTTTTCGAAAAATGATTTGCATACTGCTCAGATAACATCCAGTTCTTCTTTAACACACTGCTGCTATTACAAAAATGTCCAAAAGGTTTCTTACCATTAGATGAACCAAACAAAAAATGGTTTGGGGTCAATGCTTCTTCACTATCACTATCAAGGGGTACATAAGTCAAAGGTCTTGAGTTTACTACACATTCAACTTCCGCCATCATGGTTAGCAAAAGTTCATCAGAGGGGTTTCTTGTCGTCTTAATTGACATTAACGTTTGCTTAACGGAGCGCACCATTCGCTCCAAAACGCCACCCATGTGTGGTGCCAAAGGTGGTATAAATGACCACTTTATTTTTGAGTCAACAAATTCTTGTGTCATTTGGTCTCAGTCTATATTGTCAATCGCCTTCTGTAACTCCTCAGATGCTCCCCTAAAATTAGTCCCATTGTCGGTTTTAATCTCGTTTGGTGTTCCACGCCTGGCTATGAACCGTTTTAGGGCTAGCATGCGCGAGTCCGTTGTCAAACTATGAGCTATTTCAATATGAATCGCTCGTATTGTCATACATGTTATTAACACACCCCAACGTTTTTCGGTGCGTCGACCCACAGTAACGTAAAGGGGACCGAAGTAATCCATACCTATGAACGAGAAGGGCTGCGTAAATGTTTTCATCCTTTCAGCTGGTAACTCACTCATTATTGGATAAATCGGCGTTGCATTTAAATTTTTGCAAAATTGACATGAACTTTTTACTTTCTTCAGCTGATTTCTTAACGCTTGTATGAAATAACTTTGCCTAAGCTCGTTTACCACTGTTTCATTATATTGGTGATGATATCTTAGGTGATATTCTTTAATAATCAAACCAGTCACTCTATGTTGCTTAGGAAGTATAATAGGCCTCTTTAACCCCGATGAAACTTGTTCCGCAGCGTCTATCCGCCCTTGCATCCGTATTATGTTGTTATGGTCTAGATATGGTAATAATTTGTATAACGGGCTGCTCTTTTCCAAAACCCTTTTGGATTGATGCTCTTTTGTTGCTTTCAAAATTGTGATTTCCTAAGAAAACGATTCCTGTTGACACTGTTGGTATAAATAGTTTTCAGCATTTGACAGCTCAGAATTTTATAAGACCCGTTGAAAGTTGAGCATACCAATTCCTTGGCGTTTTGCTTTAAATTTTTGCAGAGCTCGTAAAACGTAACACATAGTGTGGACCAATTTATTCCATCTCGAAAATCTCTTCCAGTCTATGATTGGCTCATGTTCTTGGTGAACTAAGTGCACTTTGGCCTCTTCATCCGTAGAAAAGTTTATCAAAAATTTCCCGATCTCAAATCCGGCTTTACTGTGGATATATCTTACATCATTAGCTACTTGTATAGCTTCGGTGTCCGTGTCTACGCTTTCTAAAAGCTCATCTACATAATGGTTGTTAATGATTGCAGTGACCGTCGCTCATGCTTTTCGTTAAACTTCATAGCATTTTTATTTTTAACGTATTGGGCACATGCCGGTGAACACGTAGCACCAAATATCAATACTTGCATAGCATATACTTCAACTTTGTTTGACTCTCTATTTCTCCAAAGGAACCGCTGAGAACATTGATCGCCTTCTTCGATTCGCACTTGGTGGAACATTTCTTTAATATCTCCACACAATGCTACCTTCCTCTCACGAAAACGATATAGCACCTCTGGCAACGCGGGCAATGTGTCAGGTCCGCGTAACAACATCTGATTTAGGCAAACTCCATCTGTCTTTGATGCTGCGTCCCACACCATACGAACTTTATCTGGCTTATGTGGATTAAAAACCGGGAACATTGGTAGATACCAATTACGCTCATTCTCTTTCATCGCTTCTGCTTTTGACAACTTACGTGAGTAGCCTTTGCTTTGATACTCGTTTATTTGCTCATTCATTTTGTTTAATAACTGTGGCTCTCTATACAATTTCTTTTCCAACAACTGTAGTCGTCGTCCTGCTGTTGCTCTATTATTTGGCATGGATATTTCGTTAAGCTTCCAAAGCAGTGGGACAGTATATCGGTTGTCCTTGAAGGCGGTACGGGTTTCTAACATTGTTAACGCTTGTTCATCTTCCGCTGATAGCAACTGCTTTACTGACTTGGTGTTGATATTCTCAATAGCAAAATATTCCTCAACTAATCCATACATTTTATCGTCTAGAGATGGGACACGTGGGGCGGGATAAAGTGATAGGGGCTTTGATGAAGACGTATTAGTTTCCCAATATGAAGAGGAAAGTGGTGGAGTATATTGGTAATTGCCTAAAGTGTATCGCGTTCTCACCCAAGGTAGGTAAGCACGAGGGGCTTTTGCTCAGCATTCCGAAAGGGGATACGCCGTTTGGGACAATACACGTAGATCATTTCGGTCGGATTTCAATAAGGCATGCGAAGAAGAAGCACGTTTTCTTAGTAATTGACGCGTTTACTAAGCACGTGAAGTTGTTCGCTACTAGGTCGACTGGTACCAAGGAAGTGATAAGCTGCTTACGGTTACATTTTAAGTATTATAGTCGGCCTAAAATATTGGTATTCCATCGAGGCAGCGCGTTCACGTCGAAAGACTTTGAGGAGTTTATGGATCAGAGTAACATCCGATCCCATAAAGATCGCGAGCGGGTCTACCCAGGCTAATGGGCAGGCCGAAAGAGTGAACAGGAGCCTGGGGCCAATGATTGAAAAGATGATCATGACCGATGAGGTCAGACCTCTTCTCTTGACGGGGTATTGTCGAAAATAGAAGATAGAACAACACCGTGCATAGCAGTTATTTGTTATTTGGAGTTGGGCAAAGGGGGGCGACAGATCATTTGAAGGAGAGTTTGGATAAATATTAGGAGCGGGAAATGGGAAGGGATTTGAGGCAGTTGCGAATCAGGGCATTGGAGAAGATAAATCGAGGTCAGAGGCGAAACCAGACATTAAAAAAACCATAACAGGACTAGTACAGAGTATAAAGTAGGCAGTTATGTCATGGTAAGGAATTATGAGAGTAGAGCAGGTGCCTGCAAGAAGATAATTCCGAAGTTTAAGGGGCCGTAAAGAGTCGCGAAGGTGTTACCCTACGACAGGTATTTGCTGAAGGAAGTTGAGGTTTCCAATTGGGCCAAGTCCTATATGAGGGGACTTGGGAAGTGGCGAATATTAGACCCTGGGTCGTAGATAAACAAAGCAGTTGCCGGCGGAATCGGGATGATTTGGAGTCAGGACGGCCGAGTTGTAGCAGGCCAAAGGCCAACAAAGTTGAGTTATCAAGTAAAAAGGTTATTCTAACGAGAGGGGAGAAGCGAGAGAAAAAAAGTAATGTACAGGACTACCGATGGCAAGGAGAAAAAGGAAAAGAGTCAGTCGGCCTCAGGCAGTAAAGGCATTTTGCTATCAGCCGCCGCTTTAGAAGTAGTCTCCTGGACGTCCGAAACATTCGAGGGGCAGATGTGGGGATAGTACGTGATCACCATCTTATGATAGCTAATCTCCAACTACGCACTGCTGCAGTTCGAAGATCCCACGACAACACAAGAATGCCCAGGTTCAACATCGATAGACTTAGTGATCCCTCAGTGCGCCAACAGTTAAGGGAGCACTTTTCGCAAGGTGTGGAAGCAATCAGCAGCTCAGTGCCCGCAACCATCCAAGACCATTGGTGTGCTGTGAAAAAGTAATGTTTTTACATCTGGTGCTGATAGAATTGTCAGTCGATCGCAGGGAAGACATAGGGCGTGGCTTTCCGAGGATACCTGGAAACGGATTGACGAACGAAAACAGCTGAAAGCTCGCGTTGCAGCTACCCCAGCAGCAGGGAGAAACGAGCTAGAGTCCCTATATCGCATGAAGATGAGAGAAGTTCAGCGTAGCGTACGACGTGACAAGCGTAACTACATCAACGCGCTGGCCACAGAAGCAGAAGAAGCTGCACGGAGGTGCGACAGCAGGACCGTCTACAGAATCACGAAAGAGCTGACAGGTGGTCGCAGCTCCAGCCAACACCCAGTGAAAAGCCTAGACGGTTCCTTGCTCATTTTGGTTGAGGACCAGCTCAAGAGATGGAAAGAGCATTTTGCTACGGTTTTGAACCGTGTATTCGCTAGCGATATGCTCCCAAATCAGACTGAGATGCCCGAGGTGAGAAGTACCCGAATACGCACCACAACTCCCAGTAAAGATGAGATCATTACCGCGATCAAGGCACTCAAAACCAACAAGGCGGTAGGACTTGACGGTATTCCAGCAGAGCTCTTACGAGCAACGCCAACAACATCGGCTGAGCTTCTGCTTCCACTTATAGATAGAGCTTGGGAAGCTGAGAGCTTTCCTAACGAGTGGAAAAAGGGAATGATCGTCAAGCTTCCTAAGAAAGGAAATTTAATGGAGTGCGGAAACTGGAGGGGTATCTTTGTGCTGCCTGCTGTAGCTAAGATAATAGCTAAAATCATCCTGGAGCGAATCAAACAACATCTCGAATACACACTCGATGCCGAACAAGCAGGTTTCCGCTCTGGATCCTCCTGTGCCGACCACATCAACACCCTGCGGATTATCATCGAACAATGTGTTGAATGTCGATCGCCACTGCACGTTCGATAGTGTCAACAGGGAGTTTATTTGGCGTGCCTTACGCAGGAGAAGCATTCCCGATAACTAATTGCTATTATCAAAGCTACATACGAAGGCTCCAAATGTCACCTTCTGCACAGGGGAAGGTTGTCTGAGGAATTTGAGATCCAAAGTGGGGTAAGACAAGGCTGTATTCTTTCACCGATATTATTCCTATTGGTGATTAGCGATGTGCTTTATGCAGCTTTGTCGACGGGAAACGGAGGAATTCGATGGACTCTTACATCTCAACTGAAGCATCTTGACTACGCAGACTATGTATGCTTACTCTCCCACAGAATTATGGACCTCCACCAAATGACAGCAGATGTGGAGAGGGCTGAAAATTAATACGGCAAAAACTAAAATTATCAGCCTTGGAACAAACTCATCGGCTCAAATATGCATTACTGGACAATGGGTAGAGAGAGTAGAGAATTTCAGGTATCTTGGGAGTATTGTCTCGACCGATGGTGGAACCGAACTGGATATAGCCAACAGGATCGCCAAAGCAAAGTCCGCGTTCGGGATGTTGTCCAAAATATGGCGAAGCAATGCAATCAGTTTGAGCACCAAAATAAGACTGTTCCGCTCCAACGTTGAATCCGTGCTGCTATATGGTTGCAGCACGTGGAGAGTGACCACTACTATCACCAGAAAGCTGCAAACGTTCGTTAATAGGTGTCTGCGCAATATCTTAAAGATTTTCTGGCCCAATCGTATCTCTAACGGACACCTTTACGAGAGAATGGGTCAGGAACCAATAGGCACAACTATCCAACGGCGGAAGTGGCAGTGGATTGGTCACACGTTCCGAAAGGGTGACAGCTCCATAGCGAACCATGCTATGCAATGGAACCCTCTAACTCAGGATGGCAGAAGACCTGGCGGTCCGAGGAGAACATGGCGCAGAACAGTCGAGAAGGATGCACGGCAGTTAGGGAAAAGTTGGGGAGAACTCAGACACATTGCCAGAAACCGTACACGATGGTGCGTAGGCGTAGAAGAGGCCCTAGGACCCACAAGGGGATACAGGACATAAGTAAGTAAGGCAGTAAAGGAAGCGGGTCATTCCAGCACAAATAAAGTATTTGTACATGTGAAAAAGATGAAAAGTTTGTTTGATTTCGAAGGAATTGATTGAATATAACAAAAATAGTAGAGAAGGAGACCGGCTACAGTAATAATTATATTAACAATACTACTTGTAAATGTAAGACAAAAAGTAGAAAGGTAATAACTAATGTAAATCATCCAACGGTTTCTCTTAAATCCTCAGGAGATTCTAAGGTGGGAGGTGTTATATTAGAAAGCCCCCACAACCCAAAACCAAATGGCTTAATTCTTAATAATTACCCACATTCGATGATGTCATCACAACCATAGTTGCATTCTTTAAAATGAATTAAGATAACAAATCAGAGGATTACATGTGAACCATACTAAAATAATATACTTTTCATACACAACTATAATAATTGTAACAATATTAATAATCATTGTATGTTTCAAATGGCAGACCAATAATAATAATGTAAAAAATAAATCTTCCAACGGTCTCATTTCAACCCTTAGAAGACTCTTCGGGGGGAGGCGTCATATCAGACGACGAACAACCCCTACAAGAGATAACACATAATCATGCAGCAATCTACATTGTGTCGATCGCTCATTGGTTATAAATATATTTAACTGTTCTGCGAAAAAGTATAAAGACAGAAGGCAATAAGCCTGAGCAAGTCATTATCTCGGAAGCGACAGCGCGAACTGCTGTTTAAAATAAATAAAACATTTTAAACTAATATTAGAATAGGTATTTTTATTTTCTTTCGTTTCTTCAATCAAAATTTATATATATATATATATATATATATATGTAAATACATAATTAGCTTACCTACCTGAATAGAGCTCTGTTCAGGTGTATGTGAAAAACAAAACAGAAAACAAACTCTGGGGTAGATAACCGCGACGGAAACCGAACTTGTTACAAGAAAATAATTTGCAAAAAAATAAAAAAAATAAAAAATATGAGATGTAATAATAAAAAAAAAATAAAGGAAACTATCTACAAAATATTAACAAAAAAAAACTATTAAACAACATAAAAAGGACAGAAGGTCTCACTAACACTTAACTTAGTTTATAAGAATCGATGAATACGATGGTCACACTGATTTTCAGTGATAATGATTTCCTATTTGTAATTGTTTCTGTGTGGTGATGATTTATTATTGGCTGGTTTATGTTTTATGATGATTTATGTAGTGTGCATATTTTTGTTTCTGTTTTATATTTTATTTTATTCGTATCTGTAGGGTTCATGTGTGCAATGGGGTGTAAGGGGTTCCTCTAGTCGCACAAGCTTTATCTCCGCACTCACGACTTTATAAACGTATGATGTCAATTTTCGGCGACTACTACCTCAATTTTTAGCGGTATGTGGCCGCCTTAGGACAATTTATATACATAGAAAAAATATCTATTTAGGGAAACTTTTCCCAATAACAGCGTGGCAAAATCGCATCATCACCTCCCCGCGGTGCCCGCTGGCTAGCTATCTGATAGTGAACTAACGATGAGCGTATGCTGAGTCTAAAGATATATGTGTAGCTGAACACTCAGACCTGCGCAAGCACATCTGGGTGAACTTCAGCGCGCATATGTTTAACCGGACGAGGCATCTCTTGTTGACATGATTGCCTGAAATATGCGTCTCAGAAGTCTAGCAAGAGGTCCTCAGAAGGAGGACGTGCGGCGGATGAATTCTCTCGATGGAATCAACGGCGACGACTTTACCGGAGCTACTTCGACACATTTAGAGCTGAGGTCTGTAAGGATTTCCAATACTACGTCAGAGTATTGAAAAAGAGATGGTAGCGGATGAACCCTTAATGGGCCAACGGCAGCGCTCATATCCCCGAAGGGGGTTACTGGCATGGGTGTATCCGCCCCCTCGTCCTAGGGGTACAAAAAAAAAGGATCTGGTCCTCCAAGTTGGTAGTTGTGCCGTCGGGTTAACTTCCCTACCACGTAAAAAACCTTCGGTTACGAAGACACCAACAGCCTCGGATACGGATGATTCTACTGTTGACGACCCAAGCAAACGTAAAAAGGACAACGATCTTCATGTCTGCAAGTGGAATCTTAGATCCCTCTACAAACCACGTGCAGCGGAACAACTTGCAGCGGCCCTAGAGTGTTTTAAAGCAGACATTACCGCCATCCAAGAAGTGCGATGGGATGGGCCGCGCAAAAGAAGGATGAAAAACTGCGACGTCTACTACGGCGATTACTACAGACAACAAGGTCAGCGTCTATTTGGGTGCGAATTCGTCATTAGAGGCAGACTTAGGCAAGAAGTCTTGAGTTTCCGGTATGTGAGCGAGCGCCTCATGACTATCCGCATCAAGGCTAAATTTTTCAACATTAGCCTAATATGCGCTCACGCTCCTTATGAGAAGAAAGATGATGCGACGATGACTTCTACCAGCTCTTGGACCAGATGTATGAGCAATGCCCTAGCCACGATGTTAAAATTATCTTAGGTGATTTTAACGCAAAATTAAGTAGCGTGGTCAAAATGTACAGCCTGCGCGACATCACATCCGACAACGGACACAGGCTAGTCGACTTTGCGGCAGAACGAAACTTTGTCGTAGCTAGTACGCGGTTCCCACGTCTCGATATTCACAAGGGAACGTGTCTCTCCTTTGATCGAAAAACTGTCAACCAAATCGATCACATTGCGATCGACGCAATGCACTCTTCCAGTATTCTGGGTGTCCGGACTTTCTGAGGAGCCAACGTGGACTCGGATCACTACCTAGTTGTAGCCAAGGTACGGATGCGGATATCCAGAACGCAGCGAATTCAACGAAATACTGTGAGGAAATTTAACGTCGGGCGGCTACAATCGCAAGAGACCGCCAGAGCCTTTGCCGATCGAGTTTCTCTTAATCTTAATCTAAGTCCTATGCCGCCAGCAGCAAATGCGGAAGACAAGTGGCAGCGTTGCCAACAAGCCATCAGAGATGCCGCCTCTGATGTACTGGGTTTCTCTCGGCCACCACAACGAAACCCCTGGTGTGATGAGGAATGCCGGCAAGCACATGCAACAAAACAAGTGATGTACAAAGCGGCGCTGCATAGAAGGACTAGAGCAGGAGAAAAGAGGAACACCGACTTCCCAGAAAGAAGAAAAAAGAGCATGAGAAGCGCTCGATCGAGGAGATTGAGAGACTTTATTGCAGGAATCATGTTCGAAAATTGTACCAAAAGGTAAAAAGAACATGCCAGAGTTTCAAAGCCAGAACAGAAGCCTGCATGGACGAAAATGGTAACATAGTAGTAGAATCGCAGTCGGTGGTAAGAATATGGAGGGATCACTTCTTCAGACTGTTAAACGGCGATGATGACCAATATTCCGCTGTCAGGCAGAATGAACCATTCAATAGTGATTGCTAGTATTGAGGTGGGAGCAGCAAATATGGACTTAGCGATCAATGAAAGCAAAGCAAAATATATGCTGTCTACAAAAGATGACACCCAACATCGGCGTCTTAGACAGAACGCCACAATAGATAGATATAATTTTGAAGTAGTAAAGGATTTTTGTGGCTGGTCAAACGGTAGTGTATGCGATCATATGAAAACACAAGCGTTTTCACTCAGCTGAGGCCTACCAACTCCTACTCTCAACCTCCACGCGGTGACAGCCCCATCCAAGAAATGGGTAACCAACCCCGCTTGGCGGATTCTTGGTGGCAGCAGACGAGAGAGGGGGGGAAGAGCGTTTTCTTACTAAAGCACTTCTTCCTGTTCCATGTGGCAGCGGACGAATTCCTTAGACGGAGTGAAAGGTGGCATCTATAGCCCCAGTTAGGTTGAACTTAGTGAATACCTTGCGCGAGCTGCTTCAACGTATTCGGATCACAGGTCGGTAAGGAATTTCCAATGTTGGTCAGGACATTGGAATAGAGATGGTGGCGGAGGAGCCCTTAATGGGCCAACGGCAGCGCTCTTACTCCCGTAGTGGACTACTGGCACCGGTGTACCCGGCCCCTCGTCCTAGGGGAATAATTAAGGAACTGGCCCTCCAGGTTGGGGGTTGTGCCGTCGGGGTAACTTCCCTACCACGTAAAAAGCGCATGGTTCCGAAACAACCAAAAGCCTCGGATAAGGATGACTCAACTAATGACGACACCTGCAAACGAAATAAGGAGAACGACCTTCGGATCTGTACGTGGAATGTTCTGTCCCTTTACAGACCACGTGCAGCCGAACAACTAGCAGAGGCCCTAGACTGCTATAAAGCAGATATTACCGCCATCCAGGAAGTGCGATGGGATGGGCCGGGCAAAAAGAGGATGAAAAACTGTGGCATCTACTACGGTGATTGCTACAGAGGCAACAGGCAACGCTTATTCGGATGCGGATTTGTCATACGCGGCAGACTTAGGCAAGAAGTCTTAAGCTTCCGACACGTGAGCGAGCGTATTATGACTATCCGGATCAAGGGTAAATTCGCTAACATTTTTTTTTTTTGGTTGCGCCTGGAGGTGCATGAATCTTCAAAAGATACCAATGGTCCGTACCATTGGTTATGCCCGATTCATATATCTGACAATGCCATCAGTGCTAGTCAGTATATGCCTACGGGCTAAACCTCACCCCCTCAGAGAGGCACTATGAGAACCGGCTGCGCGTACTCATAGTAGTAGGAAATTCGTTCCTCTCATTTTTTCATTTTTTGTGATGACTACGACTAAGTTGCCTTAACGAGTAGTTTACGCTTCTGTAGTGTTAATCGCGTTAGGTAGGTAGCTTTCCAGTGAAGGCACCTACTAATACCGTCATTACATGCGGTTTTTCCTTACGGCGCTAGGTCGAAAGGTCTTGTTCTTTGTAGTCGGCGCTCAAGGCTTGTCACGTCCATAGTACGGATTATTTCATTATTGCAATGAACACGAAGACGGGTACGAAGTTTGCGAGCAAAGTTTGTTACTTCGTCCCTCACGGTAGCAATTTCTAGATCTCTGTGAATATCACTATTATATACCAAGGAGCATTCACGATTGCTCTTAGCATTTTATTTTGAAATGCTTGCAGTAGAGCCATATTGCTTGGTTTGGTACAACCCCAAAGTTGTATACCATATGTCCAAGACGGTTTTAGCACTTGCTTATACAGAAGCAGTTTGTTGTATACGCTTAACTTCGAGTATCTTCCGAGTAGCCAATACATTTCTCTAAATCTGATTTCGAGCTCTTCGCGCTTCTTTTTAACGTGTGGTTTCCACTTAAGTTTTGCGTCTAGGGTCATTCCTAAATATTTTGCTTCGTTTGCGTAAGGTATTTGTACCGAGTTAATGGATATAAGTAAGTTGTTTATCTTTCTCAACGTAAAATTGACATGCGTTGATTTTGTCTCATTGAGGACTATTCGCCAGGTTTTTGTCCATTCGCATACATTGTTCAAAGCTCGTTGGAGTTTTCCCGTTGATGATTCGACTGACTCATCCGTTACGAGGATAGCCGTGTCGTCTGCGAACGTTGCTACAACGGTCCCTTCATCTTGTGGTATATCTCTTGTGTAGAGCAAGAACAGGATTGGACCGAGAACACTTCCTTGTGGAACACCTGCGTAGATATCTTTGAAATCCGAATATTCACTCCCGAATATTCATTCACGGAAAAGTCTGTTTTCAAGATAAGATTCCAATATTCTGTACAACTTTTCCGGTAAGATTACCCTTAGCTTATACCTTAGGCCTTCGTGCCATACCTTGTCGAAGGCTTGCGATACGTCGAGAAAAGCGCTAGAGCATATTTTTTTCCCTTCTAGAGCTTTTTCAATCTCGTTCGTTATTCGATACACCTGATCGATTGTGGAATGTTTGACCCGAAACCCGAATTGATGATCCGGGATCAAGTGTCTTTCTTCAATTACTGGTTGCAATCGTTTCAGCAGAAGTTTCTCGAAGACCTTAGATATTATTGGCAGAAGTGAAATGGGTCTATATGATTTCTTGTCATTTGCACATTTCCCCGGTTTCGGAACCATAATAACTTCGGCGACTTTCCATTGCCTTGGGACATATAATAGTCTTAAGGAAGCATTTATAATGTAGAGCAACTTAACCAGCACTTTTTTCGGTAGCTCTTTCAAAATTTCGGCAGTGATTAAATCATATCCCGGAGCCTTGTTATTTTTCAATTTTTGTATTGTCATTCGAAGTTCGGACAGGGATACGGTTTTTACTCTAAAGTTGTCGGGTGCCATATTATCATTCGGATCTTCGATCAACGGTTGTCCATCGAACGGCTTGAACGTTTCCTCTAAGTGATCGGCAAATAATTCTGCTTTCTCTTTATCTTCTTTTGCCCATTCCCCGTTAGCTTTCCTAATTGGCGGCGAGTGCATTACAGGTTTCCTTATGGACTTCAAGGCTTTCCATAGAGAGTAGTTTGAATACTTATCAGCGGTCAAACCCTCGAGGTAAGTAGAAGTCTCGTGATTTTTTAGGTCCTGCAGCACTTTTTTAAGCTTGTTACAAAGATGGTTCAGATAAGTTTTATCCGGTGGCGCGCGGGATTGTTGCCATCTCTTGCGCGCTCTCCTCTTTTCTCGCTAACATAAGCCTAATATGTGTTCATGCCCCCACAGAAGAAAAGGGCCCTGCCACCAAAGAGTGTTTCTACGAGCTCCTCGACAAAACATATGAGCAATGTCCTAAATACGACGTTAAAATCGTATTGGGCGACTTTAACGCCAAAATGGAAAAGGAGGACGTCTTTGTTAATGCAGTCGGTAAGCATAGCCTACACGACACCACGCCTGATAACGGACTAAGGGTAATTGATTCCGCTGTGGAGCGAAATGTCACCATAGCAAGCACATGGTTTCCTCATCTCGATATTCATAAGCAGACATGGCGGTCCAATGATCATGTAACGATCAACCAAATTGATCATATTCCGATCGACGCAAGGCATGCCTCCAGTATTCTGGATGTCCGGACTTTCTGAGCGGCCAACATAGACTCGGATCATTACCTTGTTGTAGTCAAGGTACGAATGCGGATATCCCAATCTGAGCAACAAAGAAGAATCACTGTGAGAAAATTTAACGTCGAAAAGCTACAATCGCAAGAGACCGCCAGACTCTTCGCTGAACGCGTATCCCCAAATCTCTCAATCACCCCTATGCCGCCAGCATCAAGTGCGGAAGACCAGTGGCAACGCTGCCAACATGCCATCAGAAACGCCGCGACTGATGTGCTAGGTCTCGCTCGCCTACCAGCGCGAAACCCCTGGTTTGACGAAGAATGCCGGCGAGTGCATGCAGCAAAACAAGAGGCATACAAAGCGGCGCTGCAAAGGAAAACGAGAGCTGCTCGTGAGCTCTACGAGCAAAAGAGACGGGAAGAACATCGGCTTTTCCAAAAGAAGACGAAAGAACAGAAGAAGCGCGCGTTTGAGAATATCGAGAGTTTATACTCCAGGAACAATGTACGGAAGTTTTACCAAAAGGTAAAAAGAACGTGTCAGAGAAGCAATACCCGTACAGAAACCTGTAGAGATGTAAATGGAAACCTCGTAGTACAATCACAGTCGGTGCTGAGAATCTGGAAAAACTACTTCTGCAGACTGTATAACGGCGACGAAGACCAACATCCCGCTGTCAGGCAGAATGAACCATTCAACATAGACAATGATAGTCAAAATTTCCGTCCACCTGTCCAAAACGAAGTGAGGATAGCAATATCCAAGCTAAAATCAAACAATGCTGCTGGACCTGATGGCTTACCGGCCGAACTTTTCAAGGCAGCTGGGGATGAATTGGTAGAGCGCATACATCAACTCATCTCTAAGATTTGGTCAGACGAGTGTATGCCTGATGAATGGAATCTCAGCATCGTTTGCCCGATTCACAAGAAAGGAGACCCCCTCAACTGCGCCAATTATAGAGGCATCAGTCTCCTCAACATCGCATACAAGATCTTTTCTGCGATATTGTGTGAACGCCTGAAACCCTTTATCAACAGCCTGATTGGACCCTATCAGTGCGGTTTCAGGCCAGGAAAGTCCACCATCGATCAAATCTTCACACTTCGGCAGATCCTGGAGAAAACCCAAGAATTCCAAATCGATACTCACCACCTCTTTATCGATTTCAAGGCCGCCTATGACAGCATCTATAGAGAAGAGCTTTATAGAGCCATGTCTAGTTTTGACATCCCTGCCAAACTTGTCCGTCTGTGCAGGCTGACGATGGAGAACGCTCGCTGCTCCATCAAGGTCGGTAATGACCTCACCGAGACCTTTGATGTCAAAAAAGGCTTTAGACAAGGTGACGCGCTGTCATGTGACTTCTTCAATATTATACTTGAACGGATTGTGCGGAACTCACAAGCCAACACCGGAGGCACAATCTATTACAAGTCTGTACAACTGCTTGCATACGCCGACGATATAGAATTATCGGAAGAACTCAGCGGGCTGTCACCGGTGCTTTTGCAAGCATTGAGGCGGAAGCGGCCAAAATGGGTTTGGCGATAAACGAGGGCAAAACCAAGTATATGCTCAACTAGAAGGGAAAACCAACTCCGACGAATTGGACAAAACGTCACCGTGGGCAGCTATAACTTCCAGGTAGTAAGGGACTTTGTCTACCTTGGCTCTGCTATAAATTCTTCTAACAAAATCAGCGTAGAAATCAATCGAAGAATAACTCTTGCCAATCGCTGTTTTTTTGGGCTTATAAGGCAATTCAACAGTAAAGCCCTATCTCGAACAACTAAGGAGACTCTATATAAGACCTTGATCATCCCAGTCCTGCTTTACGGCGCTGAAACATGGACTTTATTAAAATAGTATGAAGATATCCTTGGTCGCTTCGAGAGAAAAATTCTTCGTAAGATTTTCGGTCCCGTTTGTGTTGACGGGTTTTGGAGGAGAAGATTCAATCACGAACTATACGAGCTGTACAGCGACATCGACCTAGTCAAAAAACTGCGTATTGGACGTCTGAGATGGCTAGGACATATAGAGCGAATGGACACCAACGCTCCGGCCCGCAGAGTCTTCGAATCTAACCCGGAGGGACGACGCAGTAGAGGGAATCATCGCCGTAGGTGGCGCGCACAAGTTCAAGGGGACCTCGACCAACTTGGAGTGCGCAACTGGAGGCAATTAGCTAAAGACCGAGCTAAATGGAGAGGCTTGTTGGTTGAGGCCCAGGTTCACCCCGAACTGTAGCGCCACCTAAGTAAGTAAGTCTGGCAGCGACAGCTTTTTAGGGCGTCAGCTATGACAGCGACAGCTTGTTAGGGCGTCAGCTCTGGCAGCGACAGCTTCTTAGGGCGTCAGCTCTGGCAGCGACAGCTTCTTAGGGCGTCAGATCTGGCAGCGACAGCTTTTTAGGGCGTCCGCTCTGGCAGCGGCAGCTTGTTAGGGCGTCAGCTCTGGCAGCGACAGCTTTTTAGGGCGTCAGCTCTGGCAGCGATAGCTTTCTAGGGCGTCAGCTATGACAGCGACAGCTTGTTACGGCGTCAGCTCTGGCAGCGACAGCTTTTTAGGGCGTCAGCTATGACAGCGACAGCTTGTTACGGCGTCAGCTCTGGCAGCGACAGCTTTTTAGGGCGTCAGCTCTGGCAGCGATAGCTTTTTAGAGCGTCAGCTATGACAGCGACAGCTTGTTAGGGCGTCAGCTCTGGCAGCGACAGCTTCTTAGGGCGTCAGCTCTGGCAGCGATAGCTTCTTAGGGCGTCAGCTATGGCAGCGGCTGCTGAAGGCAGCTACTTCGCAGCACCGACTTAAGGCTGGTACTTTGACAGCAAATGTCACAAAAATACTGCTCCGAGGTGTGCGGAATAAATCCTCAAATCTGAATATTACGGTCAGGACCGGCAATAGCTTATCCTAGAGGAGGATGAGCCCAAACTTTACGGTCGGAGCGGCTGTGGTCAGCAGCAGGTCCGATTTGATTAATGCTCAAATCTTGAAAAAGACAGAAGAGCAGCCAAAATATTCGGTGGATGTGTCTACTCCAGAGAGTTGCCTCACAGTACACCAGATTGGTACTAAAAACAACAGGGTGAGGAACTCCGACTTCTTCCTCGGCAGTGGGTTACCTTATTGAAATCCGTGTAGGCATTCAGTGTGAATTCGACGACCCAATGCAAAACCTTCCTATATTCGGCACACATCTTCGCTCACTTCTCCATATATCACATAGCCGTTTCCCCTTGGTTTAATGTCACCCGTATACTTCGGCTCTCCATATTACTACCGCACGACCTCTCACCACAGTGTGTTGGACAAAAACACCGCGAGCATACCTTCGCCCGACCAACAAATCTAACCACAGTGTATTTCGCACACTGGGTTTTTCCTGTTAGCACACAATGTTGAGGTAGTGCTGAACCAATATCCCAAGTGCTCTCTCTCTCCTTATTATGGAGTGGCGTGATATCACGATCGAAAGAAAAAGGTTATTGAGTTGCGAGTATGGTGTGGGATTTTGGCTACGGCAATGGATGGGTGTGCGTGTCGGTCGGCTGAGTTTGGCCTGGGGTGTTGATGGTTGTTCGGGATATTCACAGTGGGGTCGGTAGGTAGAACGACGGTCAGTGAGTTTCTGGTGGAGAATTCGGGTAATTGTGTGGATGTGCAGTGTTCGCGCGTCCAACGCCGGAATGATGATCGCGGGGACGGTGCAGATGAGGAGCGAAGTGTAACGCTTCGTTGCAATTTGCTTAATAATTAAGTGTCTTGGATATTTCTGTCAGAAAGTGAGGACACAACAGACAACTATGATTTACTTCTGACATTCAGCAGAGCTGCCAAGCTTTACATATAATTGCTTTTTTGTGGAAAGCCATCTAGTGGTGAGATATGGGATTGAAATTCTGGTTCACGAAAAGCTTAAGTGCTGGTTCAATTGCTGTTTTTGCATCCTATGTAAAAATATGAACTGACCCAGTTCACAAAGAAAACAACACGGCTAATATCACTTATTGAATTCTGCTCTTATGGTTCTGAACTGAAAAATACAACTCTGGCCCTGCTCTGAGCTATCTATTCTTACGAAGAGAGCACAATATATATTTTAAAAATATTTTTTTTTTTTAGCCTCACGGATATTTTTGGTTAACTGGTGGCTTAATTTTTACGTTACACTGGACATTCTGTAAATTATTCGCTGTCAAAAGAATTTCTTGGCCTCTGTCATTTAGCTAGTTTTGGAGAGACATCTTTACTCAGTGGTTGCCAGTGAATTTAGCGTACTAATAATTTAAGCTAGGAATTACTTGACCTCTTATTTTTATCTAGAATAAAGAATGACTGATGAATATTTCGAAATACTTAATTTTATAGTGCGCAGAATCGATTTTTTTTATTTGCGATTTTTGTACCTACCTCTTCGGTAGTATGACATCACACACCAGAGTTAAATTATTTCAAATTAATTGCATCAAAACTGGCTGACACTGTCTAAAATTTAACCACCAGTTGATACACTGCCTGATGTTCGATTCTGAACAAAATAAGAACAACGCCTATTTCAGAACATAGCGGTGCAATGTAACCGGTTATCTGTATCGGCTACAGGTCATTGTATCAAAACAGCCCCGTGATCTAGTACATTTTTGTGCAGGGAATATTTAAGCGAACAAACCTTAAGGCACTAAATGTTGACATATAAGCCGATATAACAATAAGAAAAAATTATTTGCTTTTCTAACGTTTAGATTATTGTGCCATTCTTGTTTACTTAGACACAAACTTCTTAAATATATTCAGTATTATGGATGCGTTTAAATTAAGGCGGACTAGCAACTTACAGAATAGAGTTTTTTGTGTGAAATGGAAAATAAGTGCAAGTGTTTTTATGATATTGCTTATTTTGCATTTTTCTCCGTATGTATTCTGTGCCACTCATAACATAAAAAATGAGCCCCAAACAAATATTCATAATGATGTGCTCCCCACCGGAAGGTAATAGCAAATATATTTCGTCATTAAGGATATATATATGTATATGTATTTATAGATAATTAGTCGTAAGCGAATACGAGTATTAAAAAAATAAATTGAATTATAATCCATATTCCATCCATCTATATCCATACATATATTTACAATTTCTTAAAGCCGTATATTTGTACGGACAAGTACCTACGTAAACTTTTTTTGATAATCGAAAGCGTAATGATCTTATCTGTATAAGCGTATAGGGCTTACATCTTTCCCAACAATCTGCTATTTTAATTTAACAAATTAAAAAAAAGTATATGTGTACTAAAAATAAATGGAAAAAGTTTCGTCATATTGCGCGTACACACTATACACGCGAATGTTATTTGCTCTTTGAATGATTAATAGATATATCCTTATCAGTGTACCTTTCACAGTATATGTATGTACCTACAAAATCCAATATGTGTTAATTTAATTAATAGTTCCTAGTGTTGATTGACATGAAATAATATGGCTAAAATATTTATACTCGCCCTTTTTTTTTAAACGAAATTTCGTTGGACAAAACGTTAATGATTTAAAACTAGAACATGACTCTACTCAGTAACTATTAATAGGCCGACCATGAGTCTTTGGGTACATTTTACATATGAGTAAATGTATGTATGTAAATGTACATATGTACATACAGTGACAGAAATATCTTTGAAATGTAGAATTTCGACTGGAAAAAGTATTAACACAACCGTTTTCACTCAAAAATCTAAAAAAAATAAGTAGACTGGCTGCAAACATGTTCCAATTTGATTTTTTTTAAATGCTTTTTTATATTAATCTAAAAAAAATTCGTACGTCCGCAATCGTGTTTTTAAGCTATGTTCATTTAAATTTTCATAAAACGACCTATTCCTACGCTTCCCGTGACTTTCTTTTTTTTCCGTTAACCGTGTTGTTTAAAACAAATGCAAATCTAAATAGCCAAAATTAAAAACAAAAAGATAAGCCTATTAATTTCGGCTTGGGTGGACGTGTAATTCTCGAACAGGGGAACGCAAATTTTTTAAAAAAGAATAAATTCCGACTTGATGATTTCGCAGTGCTCGTGGTATACCATAACGCTCGCAAACGCAAATTTAGAAATAACATAACGAGCTAAACAACTTGCAATGCAATCTCCACACATTTTTTCCAGATTCCTCTCCATTTTCTTACTTGTCAATGCATGTTAGTAAATAGCTTTTTTGGCATTTGCTGTATGAATTGCAAGGTTTTGTTTATACAGGGAAACAACAAATTAACAAAATCTTTGCATTCCATACGGCAAGTGCTGGGAACCCATGGTAATTGAAAACTTCGGAAAATACATCTCCTAGGAGTCTTCAACAAGGGCTTTTTTTTGTGATTAAAGGAATTCTAATAGAAAGATTTACGGCCGTTTGCCTTTTAGACTAAAACAACAACATAACATACACCGAACGTATTATTTACATCTGCCCACAGATACTTCTGCAAAGTGTGGAAGGAATCGACCAATGTCGATTTGCACGTCTTTTATAAATCAATAAAACAATATTCCTTATAAATCTAAAGAAATTAAGTACCTACATACGTGGAAAGTGTTAAAAATTAATGTATATCGAAATACTTTAATACAAGAGATATATGGTTGTAGATGTATGGTTTGTGAGGTGCATGAGCACTGCGACTTTCAGTAGATCTATTGTGCCCCCAAACTAAGGCCCTAGTCGATGATATGCTCGATTTAGAGCACTTCTTGTCCAGCTGCTCTGATGAACCGGAGTATGTGAAGTGGATCCAGCGAAGGTAGATCCGTTTCTGATAGGAGATAGGCACCTTGGTGATCTCTTCTTTTGTGGATTAATGCTTCGCATTCGATAAGGTCTGCTGGTGTTTCTGCAAGGTCCTTGCAGAATCTGCATTGTCCCTTCTATTTCCAGGTTCCAAAGGTGATTCTTGAGTCTGACTGATTCTTGCTAACTCCTAGGCAGGTTCTGCTTCTTTTCTGGTTGAAGCTTCCCAGAAGTTCTTTCACCTGTCTCAGTTAAGGGATATCATCCCAACTGAGACCCATTTGCTCTCTTTTTTTTCCTCAGGTCTTCCCGTATTTTGTGTGGTCCTATTCCACAGAAAGGTTGCAGTCAAAGAAGCGGAATGATGGAGTCGTTTCTTGTTGGTGCATCTGCTGCTTTGTTCCTCTCTACTCCTTCATGTCCTGGTAGCCAGTAGAGATTCACTTTATTAGTTTGTCCCAGTTTGTTGAATCTGATCTCGTGTTAACTTAGTGCCTTGATAGCGATGGCTATCTGACAGTATTGCGGTTTCCTGTCCGATTTCATGTCGAGGTTAAATTGCGCGTTTCTTTCGATCGCGTGAACGTCCGTTTGGAATATGCTGGGGAAAATTCCCAAACATTTTAATTATCTGAACCTGATCCGTACACGCCTGCCCCAGTGCCTGCAGATGTTTTCGATCCATCTTTAATACAAAGACACCTGCAACTTTTAGGAGTATGGATTAAAAACTCCGTTTTGCTTTTTCATTTGTTTGTTTTATTTTTCTTATGGGTCGAAAAAAAGTTTAAGCACAATGCAACCAACAACAAAGTCGCATGCTTAAACGTATAAGTCAAAAACAGAAAAGGAAAAATGTAAGCGGTTTTTAATTTTTTTTTTTTAATTTAATTTTAATTTTTCAAAGTTTTATGTTAATTATTATTAGTTCTAAAATCAATTTTTGTTATCTTGAATTCAACAAAGTTAGCTAAATTCTTATTATAGGCATGAAACCCCACGTAGAAGATGGCGCGTTGACGCTCGATGACTCTGCTCTCTGTATCGTCAGGTCTCTCGCGTTCTTCAATGCGTACGTTTTGCTCTCGATTGTATTTACCTTCTCACATAGTAGCCGGAAAGGATGTTATTTTTCATTTTAAACACTAACAGCATATTCATCATATAAAGCTGCGGGTCGATATTTATCAATTTTAATAGTTCAGTCATAAATTAACAGCTTTATTTTGTAAAAGTTGCAGTCTATCTTTATGTGTTTGTTGACACATATAAATAACACTAGCACAGTAATCAAAGTGATGTTTAATTTGTATATTATACACATGCATAGAAAAGTTAATTGAAAAGTTTCATCTTATTTTCTTAACACGATTACGATGGCGCCATGATTTTTTTATGTTTTCTAATAGATCTAGGCGCACTGTTTTCGATATATCGAACTTTGAAAATTAACTTTTGACAACCAATATTTCAATAGAAACTACCTTCAGTGTTTCCAACAGTGGTTGAGTGGCGCGCTTCGCGCGATTCATTTATTTAAACTCCGCTTTGTGAAGGGGTTTAGCCGCTCACGCGACTTCGTCGCTCCGCTAAAGGTATATAACAACTGTCAGGCAGGCGCCTGGGGCTAAGTCTTAGTATGTTATACCCCTTTTTTTAACAGGGAACTGTAAGGAAATATCGTCAATAGCTGGCAACCTTGAAATTAGTTCTTTTTATTATGCACTTCATACCCGAAATGCTTCGCGGCTATTGAAATATTGGTTGGAAAAAGTCAATTTTCAAAGTTCGATATCTCCAAAAGAGATATCTTGAGATATCAAATAATATTACTTTATTATTTTTTGTTCAGTGCGCCGAGATCTATTAGAAAACATCAAAAAATCGTGGCGCCATGGATATCGTAATATCGCCATTTTCCTTAACATACCAACTTTTTTGATACTATTTCAAATACATTATGTACATGTAGTCATTATGCTCTTTGAGAGTAAGTTTATAGTCTAACGTCACACCAAGGTATTTAATTATATTTACGATTAAATACGTATTTGCCCCATTACAACTAAATATACATTTAGTTTGCACTAATCTGTTATTTTCTACCACGTACTTATGTTTTCGAGATTTTTCCTCATATTATCTATATAAGTATGTATGTATATAGAGGGTGTTTTTTTAAGCCAGTACTTCAGTGCTTCAGACAGTTATATCTGTCAAACCAACTGTAAGATTGCAAACTATCAGTGACATTTTTATTCAGTAGTCTTTGCAATTTTATCGTGATGACATACACGCTCCAACAACGTTACAAAATTTTATAAATCTCGTTCCAAAATGATGGTTCTGTGTGTCTAACTTATAGAGCATTTGCACCATATTACACCCGACATAATCGACCACCTGAGACCGCTATTCGTCGTATTGTTGACCGTTTTCGCACAACATTTTCTTTGCAAGATGCAGTGGCACCGGGAAGCATAAGAAGAGTGCATGCTGAAGAAAATATTGCATCCGTTCAGGAGAGTAGTGAAGAAGATCCAAATTTATGGATTCAACGTCATTCACAACAGCTTGGTCTTTGTTCGTCCACTTTATGGAAGATTTTCCCAAAGGTCATGCTTTGAAGGCTTACACGATCTTGTGATTTGACGCGCCTTGATCATTTTCTTTGGCGATACGTAAAGTCGCTAGTCTACGCTGACAAACCAACAACAATCGACGCATTGCAAGCCAACATAATTCGTTTTATTGAGGCCACACGGCCACAAATGCTTGAAAAAGTGGTCGAAAACTTTGTCTCTCGGATGACATTCATCAGATCCAGCCGTAGGGGGCATATGCTTGAAGTTGTGTTTAAAAATGAATTGCAGAATGTATTCTCTCGATTGAACACAAATAAATGGCTATCTAATGAAATTTTATGTGTTTTGTTCACCACAAAGTTAGTACATACTGGCTTAAAAAGAAACAAGCTTAAAATCACTACCGGACGTGTAGAGGAGATCGGGATCAGCAAAAAGACTACTTTCGTCAAATTGTTTATGTATAAATGGAATGGAAGCACAACCATTATCGTACCTTGTGGTAGTCCTACTTCAGTATTAACTGTCGTAGATATATTATTATTGGCTGTAGATCTTTGGTTCCTTCCAGTTATAAATGATTTAAACCAGTTTAACTTTTTGATTTAATACCGTTACACAAGATATCTTGTAATTATACCATGACAGTTTTTCCTAAATAATTTTCTTATATAGCCATCATATAATATTTATTACTACATCGTATAAAACAAAGTCCCCAAAATCTCGATGTAAGCTCTAATCCACTGAAAGAATTTCAATGCGGTTTTCATTGTTATGATATGCGGGGAAGGTTGTTGTGTACCTACCAAAAATTGCTCTACCACTTACAGAAACTGAGCATTCGAGGTCTAAGTGGCAGAAAGGGGGGGTTTACATCAAATTCACACGGTATGTATATATGTATGTATGCATGTACTTTATTTAGCTTATAAAAAAGCTATTTTGATAATTTTACAATAACATTTCACATTTATAGTTTTGTTACAATTTTTCATAGATTTATGTTAATTAATAGCTCTAACATGATCAATTAATTTTTTTTTGAATTCGTTAAAGTTAGCTTCATTTTTTACGCTATTTGGCAAACTATTATAGCCGTGAAATCCCATGTAGAAGATAGTGCGATGCCACCTTGATGTCCTGGCTCTCTGGATCCTCAGGTCACTCGCGTTCCTCAATGTGTACACGTTGTTCTCGTTCGTATTTACGTTTTCGCATAGGTAGCCAGGAAGCATGTTATTTTTCATTTTAAAAACAAATAGCATAGTGATCACATATAGTCGCTGGTTAACATTTAGCCATTTTAATGATTCAGTCATAAGCCTTATTGAGGTGTATCTACCACATTTTAAAATAATTCTCATTGATTTGTTTTGAAGTAGTTGCAGTCTATCTTTATATGCTTGTGGACACGCATAAATAACACTAGCACAGTAATCCAAGTGAGGTTTGATTAGTGTGTTACACACATTTATGGCAGAGCTCATTGAGACGTCCGATCTTATTTTTCTTAACACCGAGTTTTTTTGATACTTTTTTACATATAAAGTCGATATGTTCTTTAAGGGTAAGTTTCACGTCTAACATTACACCGAGATATTTTATTTTTTTTACTATCTCTATTTGTTTTTTATTGATACACACATTAACATTAAGAGACATATTTGTAACATTTTGATTGAATATTATACATTTAGTTTTATCCACATTTAACACTAATCTGTTCATTTTCAACCACGTGTTTATACTTTCGAGATATTTGTTTATATTTTCTACACAAGTACATAAATCACTACCGGACGAGTAGAGGAGACCGTCATCAGCGAAAAGAACAAGCTTTGAATATTTCACTACTTTTGTCATATCGTTTATATATAAAAGGAATAACAGTACACCCAGTATCGTACCTTGAGGTATTCCTACTTCTATATTTACTGTGGTAGATATACATATTATTATTTACTATGGTTCTCTGGGTCCTTCCAGTTATAAAAGACTAAAGACACGGTCGTAACTCAACAATGGCTTTTAGATTTAAAAACAAAAGAAATTATTTTTAGTAAATTCGTCAAAGATTCATTTGAGGTACAAATTATCGTTCTGCATTATCCCGAAGCTGAGCTATGCTCAAAAAAATTCATGAAATCATTTTCAACAATTTTCCATCAATTTTCCTTATTTTCTTTGGTTTCCTTTTCTATTATACCTGCTTGAGTGATTTTGTGTGCTCTGGTGGGGAAGTTGTAATATAATTTTTGTATTGTATTCGGTTGGTAATTATACCATATTTAAACAATTGAATCAGTGCTAACCAAAATTCGGGCGAAGCAATGCGATCACGGGTCAGCTATACTGTTCCATTAGAATTGCCAGTACAAGAAAGATAGGATGTTTGCCTCTCAGTCTTGTTGCAATAGCTGTATAAACCTGTCTCTTTTAAGCTCTCACTGGGTCACCGTAGTTACCATCTGCTGATTTAGAAACAACACAATTTGTTGAACGAAATGAAGATAAGTTATTGTGTACAAATTGTCGTTTGAAGACTATAGCGATTTTTCGCTTTATTTACAAATTAGTCATACTTAATTAATCACAACAAACACAATATCACTATAACGCACGTACTATATAATCTAATCTAATAAATATAATCACTTATTCACACTACTTTATATAAATTATAAAGCAAACGAAACAACATCTCACTATACGCACGTAAAAATTGCAAAGTATAAAGAACAAAAAGCGAAAAATTGTTTAACTGCATTTTAACGGTTTTGCCAGAAAAATGAGAAAATGAAAAAAATCTATTGGCAACACCCTCACATACTCAAATTCATTTATTGGTTCTCAAAGCACAAAATCCCAAAGTTCTTTGACAAAAACCATAGAAAAAACTGCAGCAATTTGCTTTGACATAGTAATGGGAACACTGTTTTGATGTTCATATTTTCCATACACACAGGGGATTGATGTCGGCCACATGATCATTCTGCCATCGGCTGTGTGGCAGGCTGGTTGTAATATATTCTTCTTCTTCTTCTTCCTTTTATCAGCGAGGCTATGATCCGAAAACAAGGGATCACAGCCCTCCCACTTCACTGCATTTCTACTGATCCGCCTGTGGGGTTCGCCTGGCTGGTTGTAATATATTGTATGCGAATTTTAGGAAAATTACAAAAAACAAATTGTGTGTAAGTCAGTGGTTTGGTTTTTATTTCAGTGGCAATTTTTCTAACTAAGTGCCACGAAAACATGCACAGGCACCAGTGTTTAAAAAAAGCTCCCCATAAGGCCTGTACTGACAATTCTAATGAAACAGAGTATGATAATATTATATTATATAATATAATATAAATTTGGCGCAACAGCTCATTAACTGCCTAGGCCTAGCTTCTCGCAACCAGTCGTGGTGTGTGCGTTATAATTTTCCACACGAATGGAAGGGACCTAGAGTTTTGTGCCGTATCCGAAGGGCGATTTTGTTTATTTTTTTTAGAAACTTTTTCGTGGCAACAATACTCTCGGGTGTTTGTTAAAAGTTCGCGAGGGGTAGGACCGTGAAAAATACTTTTTGGTGTTTTTCTGGGATTCGAACATGGAACCTCATGAGCAGTGATCCGTCACACTATCCACTGCGTCAAGGCGACCTTCCTATTTACGGGCCTATAATCACTGAATAAATTTGCGTTATTGATCTCTTTTACAGTGATTATTAACGATTCTTTCCAAGATTCTGGATATCTATATGTCAGCAGTATATACAATTACAGTTACTGAGTCCTTTAGTATTCTTGAAAATCACTTTTGGTGCTTAGCATATTTATTGCACGATTTATGGATTTTAGACTAACAACACAAAATTAAAAATCTATGTTGCACTCTTCAATGAAATGTACTTACATATATACTTACTTACTTAATCCTGAACTCTTCTACCTTTCAGTATAGGGTTATGGGGTTGCGATTATTAATGTAAAGAATGATTATTTTTAGAGCATTGGAGACGAACCTGCGATAGTTATGGTTTTAGCCACCAACGCTCTACCACTGAGCTATCCCTGGATGTTTTCTTCTGCTATCAATTCTCCAAATTCTCCGTAATTGTGCAATAATCGACAACCACGCTGCCTTCAAACGCATTTCTTTCATTTGGTGTGTGTTGGCATTTATGCCATATGCCATGTATTTTCGGCAACCACTCATGAAATACATCGAATCAAAAACATGTGTTTTATTTCGCCTGCTTTGGTGTGTGTTGGCTCATCAGAGCAATGAATTGTTTAATAAGTCAAAATAAAATGTTTTGAATGGTCCGGTGTGTGTTCAGCCTTATTACGCAACCATTCTCAGCTCAGATATTTATTATGGTATCCTTGCGCTTATTAAGCACATATTTCTTTAAATTGTTCCACATATCCTTTTGACCGTTTGCGTACTCTTCCTGCATTTTGGCGAACTTCGACTTTCCTAGAAAAGTTTATACATTGACGATAAGCTTCCCAGTCTTGCATGTTATTATATAATATAGGTATATCTCCTTTATATAAACCTTTTTTATTTACTTTTGTTTGCTGGCCACACGCTCATCGCAATGAAAGTCATTACTACGAACGTTGTAGCTGCACACAAAAAAAGGCTTCATTAGAATGAAAGCAATTTTGACAGATGTGAAACGCTGAAATATAAAACAACATCACTTCTCTTGTGAAGTCGAGTCGGACGGTTGTAGATCCCATATCTCATGCGTGCAATACAGATTTACAAGATATCTATATCTATAGATATTTGCTACCGGACCAAAAAAAAAAATAGAAAATATTTACGTCTTCTCTCGTTCAACTCAAATTTCAAATGAAGATTTTTGTTAAAAGTGAAATGGTTTGGAAACGAGAAATTAATTTTCGGTGGACTTTTGATGAAAGCAACCCTTTTCTATTCACTTAAAATCTACTTGTTTCGTTGGACATGACTTTCATTCCCATGAACTTGTGGCCAGGTATTTTAGATGGAAAGACCACAACCATATCGTTTTAAAATCAATCACCAAATGCTCCGTTCTCTGTTGCATATTCATTGCATTTCGTTTTGCTTGCCAAAATGCAAGGCGAGCATAATTTGGTAAGCGCGTGCATACTGCCGAACTCTTGAGAATCGTTGATTGCGTCAGTTCCCAAGAGTTAAGACAGTGCGACTGAGAGATTACGTGAGATTACGTCTGGAAATTGTTCCCAAGAAGCAATATGACGCGTATCAAATTATACTACATCCTAATGTTATACCCCTAGAACGCGGGGCCGGCTTCACCAGTGCTATTAGTCCGCTACGGGAATATGAGCGCTGCTGTTGGCCCATTACTGGCTCCGCCACCGCCATCTTGGAAAAGCGAAGTTAGTCAGAACTTTTACGATTCGTTATCATTTAGGGAACTCGTCAACTGCCATCTGGAACAAGAAGAAGTTTTCTTGTGAGAAAGCACCTCTCTTGACTGCTGCATCCAAGATCTTCCAAAGGGATTGGTTACCCAATCTCCGATCAAGGTACTATGCACCCAGCGGTCACCAACGTGAAGGTGGATAGTAGGAGTTGGTAGGCCTAGGTTAAGTGAGACCTTCGTCTTTTCATGTAATCACATGCACTACCTTTTGACCACTAGACTTTAGTAGGCTACACACTAACATTTTTGAAATGATATTCTTGCTGGAATGATGTAAAAATAACAGTGTATAGCTTGGAATGAAAATGACGATTGGAATGATGGCGAGAATTATGAGGGTTGAAATTTTTCGTGGATTTTGCTGGAACAACGGAGAATGATGCATTACTTACTTAGGTGGCGCTACAGTTCGGGGTGAACCCGGGCCTCCACAGAATGATGCATTGGAAATGACGATTTGTAGGCAAATTTCATCATTTGGCATTGCAAGTCGAGTTTGCATCGGTTCGGAAGAAACTTTTTAAAATGATGGCTCCTCCCGATCCAAAGGAACTTTTGGAGGAATTTATTGATTGTTGCAGAAGTCATAGCATTCTTTGGGTCACATGGAACAAAGATTATTTTGAAAATAAGTTGTTAAAAAGTGCTGCGTATGAGTTGTTCAAAGTTTAGCGGAAATATAGGGAAGATGCCTTTTTAGCCAAAGTCAAAAGAAAAATTAGGTATACTTCGGTGTAATTTTCGAAAGAACTTAAAAAAATCAGGCAATCCGAATGCTCTGGTGTTGGATTAGACGACGTGTATATTCCATCGTTATGTGGTTTGAATCGGTGCATTTTTTAAGCCATCTGGAGAAACTAGTGCCATTATTTTCGACAGTATCCGACTCCTTCGAAAATGAGGACGAAAGTAATAATAATACATACACAAGCAATTTCTTTGTCATTCATTTTTAAGTAAAAATCAAACGTCCGCATCCAAAGAAGATAAACCCAACAATGAACAAGAAAAATTGAGAACATTTTCAAAATAAGTCATATTATAGTGCATAGCCTAGAATGAAGTGATGAGAAAGGGCATTCTAGGAATGTGATTTCAAAAATGATAGTGTATAGTGTAGCCTACTTTAAACATAGCGAAGAGACAGCGACAGAGAATAAAAAAAAAAAAACTTTTCACCACTGAGTGCAGATTCGAGATCATGATCGAAAAAAAATTAATTAAATTCTGCACTTAGGAAAAGATAGTTTTAGGCGTGTTTCGGTGAGACGTCGCTTCTCAGTGAAGTAAAATTTAGCACGGACTACAACAACAAAAAATGACTGGCAACCACTTTACCTTTTATCTCCAGTCAAAACAAAACTTAGTTGGGATGTTTGTGTTTTATTGTTTCTTTGTCATATTATGTGGTTTCTCAAACTTAAAACCGAAAAAAGAGCTTTATACGAATTTGCTCTAATCTGCTTCTAACCAATAAAAAAAAAATCATTATAATCCATTCTTCAATCTCGGAGATCACTGATGCTTGTTGAACCTAGATTCTCATGCCTTGCGTCTGAACGTCAGTTCTCTGTACAAGTAGTTCGGCTGTGGAACTCTCTGCCACCTGACCTGAGAAGAATCGAAAACATAAAAAAATTCAAATCCGTCCTTTTCAATTACTTGGCCTCCGAATAAGCGTAGTCAAATTAGTCTAAAAATCTAATTATTCTTTTAAACTCATTTTAAATGTAGATGCATTTTTTTATATTCTTTTTTTTCTCTTTCTGTGAATTCTTTTACATTTACATCTATGTTTCAATTTTCTTTTTTTTTTCTCTTTTTGTTTTTTTTTTGTTTCGTTTTTCTATGCTAATAACTTTTTGTCTTGCAATCTTGTATGATATTTTGAAACTTTTTATGGTAAGTGAATTGAATAAATAAAATATGAAATTCAGCAGTTTTGCTATAAGCCTCGGATAAAGGAAATGTCAACTACTTTTTACTATATAATAATAGTAGGTATGAATGATGCAACAAGTGCCTACAAGTTCATGCGAAGTCAAACGGTTGTCAAAAGTGCGATTCGAAATCTTCATTTCAAAATTTTCGATTTACAATACATATTTTATAAATATAAAAAGAGCTTACGACAATGATATTTCTGTTGTTTGCCGGTGGTCTGATTTTATTTAAATGTGCATTTTTTATAATAAGTAATACATAATTTTTTGCTTTTTCTTTCCGATACATTTCTGCTTAAATCTTCATCACACCACCTCAAATTATATTCTCCTAGTTGATTACGTTCTTTTATCCAGAAAAATGTTTCTTACTATAACCTTTTTCGTCAATATGTGGGATAATCGTTGGTTCTATAACCAAAGAATATTTTTAAAATGTACCTGAGGTGCAAGTCCAGTGTGTACATATGGTTGTTTTCAATTCCAGTCTCCACCGTGAATACATAAGTTCGTGTCCAACAGACTATGTCGTACCTTACATAGACTTTTACAAAAAATGCTCCATTCTTTTTCCCGGTAGACAGAAGTGGCTGATATAGAATAATCTTTCCTCGTGCGCGTAGCATTCGATACAGTCCCGACGAAAACGCACTGTTTTCCACTAGTCCCCTCTCCACTAGCTCGCTGGCGGTTTTCACGTCAGGCTCGGCTGCTGTCTGCTTTGCGACTCGGCTGGCACTATCGGCAGGATGCAAATCTTCTGTACGCGTCTAACTAGCTGGCCGGTTTCGGTTCGTATAACCACTGATCTGACTACTTCGTTCTTGCTCCTGATAAGCTGGCTGACTCGACCCATCTCCCACTGTGCGGGAGAAAAACTTTCGGATTTAATTAATACTAATTGACCTACCTTCAGGCTTTCCCTTTCCCTTCTCCATTTCTTTCGCTCTCGCAAAGTTGCCAAGTACTCTTCCCTCCACCTCTTCCGGAAGTGGTTAAGCATGAGCTGTTGCTGCTTCCAAATCTTTACCCCTCTCCGATCGGGCTGACCTGCTATTGTCGACGGCGGTGGTCCCACAATCGGCTCTCCAACCAGGAAATGCGCTGGCGTTAATGCTTGCAGGTCTGTCACATCATCACTTAACGGGTGAAGAGGGCTTGAGTTTAGAATACCCTCAATGCTGACCAACATAGTCAGGAATGACTCATATTCCAACACTTGCTGCCCAACTATCCTTTTCAGATGATACTTCATCGACTTAACAGCTGTACACCTTCTGTTGATGGTATCCCACTCAGATTGTCCGATAGCGCAAAATACCTGGGCCTTGTACTTGACAAAAAGCTCAACTGGAGATTAAATATAGAGGAAAGAATTAAGAAAGCAACAATAGCCTTTTACTCATGTAATAGAATTTTTGGTAGAACCTGGGGACCCTCCCCCAAAATCATACTATAGATGTATACGGCTATAGTTAGACCCATACTGACTTACGGCAATATAGTATGGTGGCCAGCTGTCAACAAATCCACCAACTTAAAGGCAATCACTAAAGTTCAAAGACTAGCGTGCATTGGCATCACCAGTGCAATGAGGACAACCTCAACCGCAGGACTCGCGGCTATCCTCAACCTGCTGCCGCTAGACATCTTTATACGAACATCAGCAGCCATTAATGCTATGAGAATAAGTCAGTCAGCGAACTGGAAACCAAGCAGAACAGGTCACTCGATGATCCTACTCGATTACTTTGGCCTCATGCCCGTAACGGATTACATGAGGCCATATTTAGACTTTACAAGGCCTTTCTCTACCATCTACCCTAGCAGGGAAGATTGGAAAAGCGGTCATATACCTAATGCCGAATCTATAGCCATCTACACGGATGGTTCAAAAATGAGCACTGGTGTAGGATCAGGTATCTTCTCCGACCCTCTAGGTGTATCAAAATCCATACGACAGCAGTGTTTTCCAAGCAGAGGTCTTAGCAGTGGCAACAGCCGCCCGTGAGTCTGCGATAAGGGCAATACCGCCAGAAGGTATCACCATCTTTATCGACAGCCAGGCAGTTATAAAAGCGATTACTGCCATAGAAATTAAATCGAAGCTTGTGAAGTGTTGTCGAGAAGAGCTCAGGGTTCTTGAACACAGCACAAGGTATCGCTCTGTTGGGTCCCTGGACACGAGGGTATCCCAGGCAATGAGAAAGCCGACGAGCTGGCGAAAATCGGCTCAGCAGCCCCAACAGAACAAGTCGACCCCCCTGTGTATCCCGCCTTGCACACTCAAGTTCGCTGCAGGGAATAAAGCCACTGAGGAGGCGAACACAAGATGGAACTCCATGGAAACTTGCGCCATCACTAGGAAGCTATGGCCATTTTTCGACAAAGCAAAGACCCAGAGAATCATCCGTAAAGATAGGAAATCCCTTTCCACCCTCGTGGGCATCATCACGGGACACAACACTCTGCGGTACCACTTGAAGAAACTACGCCCGACGGAGGAGGAACTCTGCAGAGGCTGTGGTGACGAGGAAGTTTTTGAGGACACAACCCACTTCCTGTGCCACTGCCCGAGTCTTCAACACTCCAGGAAAAAGTTCCTTGGTAAATTTTTCTTCCAGGATCTCGAGGAACTCTCCGGCGTTTCAACGGAAAAGATGTTGAACTTCATCAAATCATCAGGGTGGTTTGTATGCAGAAATGAAGTAAGTGACTGAGTAGTTTTTAGTTTCATTGGGTAAGGGATCACTTTTTCCCCCATAGGTACCACAATGGGTCAACGCTGACCTGAGTGTGGCAGAGAGCGTCGCTCCCTGCCAGCCCACATACCTAACCCAACCTAACATAACAGCTGCTTCGTATATGCCACCCTGATGGGGGGCTGCTGGCAACATAAAGATTCACTCTGTACCTTTGAGATTTAACTGGCTGAACACATCGTCTGCTTATGAATCTATCATAACAGACAAGAAACGCTATTGACGATAGATCGCCAACTATGTCGATATGGACCGCTCTTGTCTTCAAACATATAAAAATTGCAACCCAGGCCTTCGTTCAGGTGATCTGTTTACCCTCTCTGTCCGTAAGCTTTAGCGTGAGGGTCCTGCATAATCAACTCCGGTATGCAGGAACGGCTTTCCGACTTGCACTATGTCCGCTGGCAATTCTGACATCAATTGCTGCTCTAGTCGGTAGTTGTACCTAGAGCATATCACACACTTATGTATGAAATTCCGCAACTCGCTACGTAGTCGGGGAATCCAATACTGCTGGCGTATATATTGCATCATCACTCCTCCATGCTTTGTCGCCCTATGTGCACTATCCATAACTAACCATCTGGTATGATCACTGGATGGCGTTTGTCGTACTTTCCACTGGCCCTATGAAGACGTCCGCCTACACGCAGGATGCCTTCGCTTTCGAAAATCGGCCTAAGCGACTCGATTTTGCTGTGCTCGGGTAGCTGGCCCTTGTTGCGAAGTGCAGCGATCTCTTTCCCATAGCTGTCCTCCTGCGCCTTGCGAAGCAAGTATCTCATAGCAGGAACCCTTTCGTTTGCTGTTAGCTCATGGGAGGTAGACGTGCCTCGTGGCCTCTTCCTCCAGAACTTAGATCGCAACACACTTATGAAACGAAATAAATATCCCAGGATGTTTAATGCTTTATCCAGGGTGCTGGCGTACTCAACTATCGGCACTGTCAATTGCGCCCTTGGCATCCAGATACCAAGACTGTTCTCGCCTCTTGTCAGTATACATGCGTGCATCTCATATAATGTCGTTTCTGGCGTCGTCTTTCCTATTAGCTTTGCCGGCCACTCCTTCTCGGCTAGGCATAACCATGCTGGACCATATAGCCACAAGCTGTTTCGTACTAGCTCTGCTGGCGCTGTCCCATGGCTCAACAGGTCGGCTGGATTGTCTCTAGTCCAGACGTGTCGCCACATGCTTGCACTTGTATTTGCCTGTATTGCTGACACCCGATTGGCAACATAGGTCTTCATGTCACGTGGTGGTCTCTGAAGCCAATGTAGTGTTACCATCGAATCTGTCCATAGCACATATCTTGCTGCTGTCCATTCCATGGCTGTTCGCACTCTTTCCACTAATCGGCTCAGCAATTCTGCTGCTGCTAATTCTAATCGCGGTATAGTCACCGTCTTAAGCGGCGCTACCCTTGCTTTCGCTACCACTAGCTGGCTAGTCACTTTCCCGCTGGCTTGCTGTACATGGACATATACAACCGCACCGTATGTGGCCATCGAGGCGTCAGAAAACCCATGAACCAGAATCTCTGCTCCCGGTCCCCTGAACTGTTCGAGCTGTCGTAACCCTTTCCATAAAGCTATCCATCTTTCCGCTAGCTCGGCCGGCACTTCCCGCTCCCATTCGAGGTTCTTCCGCCATATGTCCTGAATTAAAATCTTTCCCACTATCGTCACTGGCGCAATATACCCATTGGGATCATATAGCTGTGCGACGCAACTTAATATCTCTCGCTTTGTGGTCTTGCTGTTTAACTCTATCGCTTTGATCGTGAATGTAAGCTCATCTGCTGTTTTTAATACTCTGTCCACTCTCCTTTTTAATCGGAGCACTTTTGCAACGCTCTCCCCTCCTGATACACAGTCGTCCATATAGAAATCGTTCTCGATTACCTGTGCTACATCAGGGTACGAATCATTGGCATCCCGACCACACTGAATAACAGCACGCACTGCATTGTGGGCCGAAGATGTCATGTCATATGTAACCACTGTTAGCCAATACTCTCGCAACCTTTCGTTCGGCGATTCACGCCAGAATATTCGCTGTAAGTTCCACTGCTGTTGGGCACTGTCCGCACTTGCCGGAACATCATATTGATGTCCGCGCTGAAGTCTATCCGGCGTCTTCGGAAACGCATCACTATTTCATGCAAGTCTCGCTGTAGCTTTTCCCCTAGTTGCTGTACTTCGTTGAAGGAAACACCCTTATCTGTCCGGCAGCTGACGTCAAATACTACTCGGAATTTCTTCGTTACACAATGGTGTGGAATGTAATATATCATCTGTCCAGCTTTCGGCTGTTCCTGTACCTCGGTCATAGACGCTCATACTCCCTCATGAACTCGACGTACTTCTCCCTCAAGGCTGGCTCGCTCTCTAGTCTTCTCTCCAGGTATATAAACCTTCTTAACGCTGTCTCTCTCGAACTCCCGATATCCTTGATACCTGGCTTCAATGGAATCGTGACGATGAATCGACCATTCTCGTCACGGCTGGCTGTTCGGAGGAAATTATCCTCAACATCTTGCTCTTTCTTGGTTCTGGCTGGCTGTAACGTGATCTGATCCATCTCTCAAAGCTGTCTCAATATGTTTAACTGTTGATACAATGCTCTCAGTCCTCGTCCGTGCTCAGTGCATGAGCACCGAATACAACTGTCCCAAACGCTGTCCCTAGTAATACAACGCTCCCAATGGTACATGGAATTGAGTTGGTCACTATTCTCGCAAAGAACTTCGCGCCCAACAACACCCACTGGTGCCCTTTTCCAGTACTCTGGATCTGCAAATAGGCTAACTGTCCGGCTGGCTATCGGTGATAAGCTGACACTCGGTGTGCAAACTGTCCAAGCTGACTCCCTTGGTAGGATCCAGAATTCATCCTATATAGAGATGTCCGATCCAAAACAGGGCACTATCTGTACTGTCGCCCGCTTGCACACTCTGATGGGATTACCATCAGACATAGGTTCTGCTGTGATCTGCAATGAATGTATGATGTCATGAGACATGAGATTTAGCTGTGCCCCTGAATCCAGGAGGGCTCGTATTGGTCCGAGGAGCTTTTCTCCCGACCATACCCTTATCATTACTGTCGGCATTACTATAGCTGTCGCTTCTACTGTGGGATCAGAAAGATAATTAGAAGAATTTGGATACTGGGTGATCAAGCTCTTGTCATCTTTATTTCCTTTTAATTTGCTGTCCATTCCACTTTGTGGCACTATCCTAAACTTAACAAATGTAGCTGTCGGTCTACTAATGCGGCTTGCTCATTTAGGATGGCATGCTTCTGGTCCATAAGCTTGAGCTTCTCATCCGACCCGGAAACGCTGGTGTCACTGTCCATCCTCATCTTCTTGCTGGCTGGTTCTGCTAGTCAGGTTGTGCGCGACCTATGCGCTCCCCTCTTGCTGCCAAACTGTATGTTCATCGCTGTTACTGGCTGCTGGCTTGTCTGTCGGGCTGGGCACATTGCGCTGTTGTGCATCTTCCTGCCTGGACAACGTGGACAGGGTTGCTGATAGCAGCTATCCACCTGATGTCCCTTCTTCAGGCAGTTCTCGCACAAACTCCTTGCCTGAACAAACTCCTTCCGACCCTGTAGGCTTAGTGCCTTGAACTGCTCGCAATTGTACAGCTGGTGCCCGTCGTTACATATCTCGCAACCGTGGCGTCGCGGGATCGCTCCCTCACTGGCTCTTGAAGCTAGTCCGGCTGATGTACTTTTCTGGCTGGCTAATGTTCTTCTCGCTGACGGCTGGCTGTTCCTCTCGCTCTCGAAGCGATCGAACCGGGCTGGACGACTTGCTTTGGTGCTGTGCGATGCTTCCGCAGAGTGCGGGCGTCTATTCTCAGCTGCGCCGTTGATGGCAGCTGCTTGCTTGTCGAGAAATTCCAGCATCTCCTTGGCGGTCGGGGATTCCGACTGCCGCTGTAGCTTACATTGCTTGGCTGTCTCGCTGTCCAATCGTTCGTGTAGCATGTGGACTATGAACATGTCCCAATGCTCTACGGGCAATTCTTGGGCTCGAAGCTGGCGCTGTAGCTATTCAGAGCGTGGTCTGTCCTGTAATGCTGGCAGACGTACAAACTGGCGCAGAAGCTCTCCACATATCGGGTGCTTTTTATTATACAGCTGCAGCCGGCGGTCCCAGGCCTCCTTATAGTTGTCGTCGGTAAGCTGCCACTCGCCCATGGTACGGGCGGCTTTCCCTGTTAGCGATTTCTGTAAGTACGCGAACTTGAATGCTGGTGTAATCTGATCGTTGCTATGTATCGCTGCCACGAACCTGTTGTGGAACCCTTGCCATTTGGTGAGTGAGCCGTCAAACTCACCCCACGTGTTGCGCATATCGTGCTGCTGAATGGGCATTTGCACTTGAACGGCAATTGCCTCCTGTGGCTGGCTGGCTGGCGCTTGTTTTACTGTTCCGCTTTCCTCTGCTGTAACCTGCTGATCTAATTTCTCCAGTTGACGCCGGAGGGCTGTCTTGACAGCATAGTATGTCTCATACATGGCTGCTATAACTACGCTGATGACCTCAGAGTCGCTATCCCCTGCTAGCTCTGCTTTCTCCACCTGGGCAGTATAGAGGCGCCCCTGTGCCTCCTCGAGCCCCTCAAGGTGGACCTTGACTTCGGCACGATCAGCCGCAATGAACCCCTCGCTTTCCACATATGTAGCCAGATGCTGGACTGCTGCTGGCGCCAAAGTATACTCGCTCATGTAATAAAAAATGTTAACTACTGCGCTATCGACACTATCGAGTTGCGTTAATCCCGCATGCTTGCGCTTATGCTGGCATTAACTATCTTACAAAAGACTTCGCATGGCCCATTTCTTCCGCTTCCCATACCCATGGGTGTGCGGATTTGCTTATCGTAATATATTTTTTTGGCTGTTGCTGTCCGGCAAGCAAGTACGAGTGAGTGCTGGGGACTCCCTAAGAGGTACGCAATCGTCATATAATTAGCTCACACTTTCCTGTTGGCACGCTGTACCCTATTCCTATAGATCTCTTATTCACACTGGCACTAATTCTCACGCCATCCACACACTAATCTTGAGCTATTGCGATTGCATGAGCGGCTCGCACGCTAATCCTGAGTCATACACTATACTATACTATACACTGCACACTATTCGTAAACTGTAACTGGCACACCGGTCTTTGCTCATGGCTGGCATGTTTGAATGTGATTATCACTTGCACGCTATCGTAAGCTGTCCACCTGCAGGTACATATATTTCATACTGGACATCGGACTTCGTCTTATGAACATCCGGAATACTTTCGGCTATAGTCGCTTTCCATCCTAAGCAATAAAGGAAAAGGGATCCCGAAGAAAAAAACATTAACCAAACCAAACCAAATTTCCACAGTCAGATCACTGCTGTGTGTCACTGTAGCCACTAGGCCACATCCCTACTCACTTCGACGAAACAAAATTGTCGGTCAGGGAAACGTGATCAGACAGGCACATACACGCACGCATGTCGTGGCCGCTGCCACTATCTGCCGATCGTCACGTAGACCAGACAGGGGTGGGTTTCCCTTGCACACACTCTCGCTTGCCACTTGCACGAACACTTATCGCTTTATTTAGAAAAATGATTACTGATTTGCTATCCTTGATCTTGATTTGTTTGATCACTTTCCTGTATTCGTTCGCTTGCTTAATAAAACTCACTCACTTTTCCAATGTTTGGATAATCCTTTTCGTTCGCTTGCTGAAACTGGAATGAAGTGGTTTCACACTTACCCCGTCATGCGCTCGTCCGTCGGCTGTCGGCTGTCGGCTATTATGCTTATTATGTGCTGGCTTGCTCGTTTGTGTGTGGCATAAACATGCATTAATAGGGCCATTACACACTGGTGCAATTTCACACCGGGGTAACCCGGGGGTTTCCCTTACTCTAATTACACACTGGATGAATAATGCGGGGTAAAATTCTGTATACATGAACCGATTTTCATTGTAGTGGTACGACATACTCATTTTTTTGCATCTCGAAATTGAGAAGTTATGTGTGTATTAGTTTTACCCCGATGCTCAACCGCTTCAATACTGGATGAAGATTTCACCCCGTTTCTTACTTCACACTTCATCTCCCTCTTCCATAAAGTCGGTTTAACCCCGGGGTAATTGCACCAGTGTGTAATGGCCCACACTCTACTTTAAGCGGCATATACACACGTCAAATTCTCGTCAAGCAAGTGAGAGTGTGTTAGTGAAAATGGCGCACGTATGGGTTGTGTGTATGCTTGACGCAAATTCAATTTTTTTAGATTTTTCTTCAATCATGTATCCAGCATTGACGTAGTGTATATGGGTGATTGACAGATTGATCAAGCATATGCTCATTTTCGCGTGTACAGCGACGAAGCAACGTCGCAGGAAGCGGAAGTAAGTTTTTATTTTTTTTTATGGAGATGTACGCGTCCACAGCGACGAGGCAACATAGCAGGAAGTAGGTAGCGGAAGGAAGTTTTTATTTTTTTCATGGAGATGGAGGAGAAAAATGTTATGTTAGAATTTATAGAAGTTTATCGTTCTTTACCAACGTGTGGAACGTAAAAGCGAAAGAGTATAGCAACCATATTTTAAAAATGAGCAGTACGAAGCGCTCCTTAAAAAATATATATTTATCATATCATATTTTCTTTTTTATATTTTTAAAAAACTGATTTCAAATATTTATCGCTTAAATCACACCAGAGACCGCACGTCCTTTCACCTCAACGTTTGTGTAAAAATGAGTGATTGAAGACTCATGCTTGATGTGTGTATATGCAAGCAGAATTTACCAACACACTCTCACATGTGTATATGCCGCCTTACTGGCTGAACACAATGCATGCCGCGGCCGCGCCGCGGTAGCGTAGTACGTAGAGCTGTCAAATGGTGTGGCGCTGCACTCACAAAATTCGCCCACAATGGTGTAGCGCGTAGTAATGTCAAATAATGCCAGCTGATTAAAATTGTGTTTTTCTTTTTGAGTGTTATTGAGATTTGATTATTTTTGTGAGATTATTATGCTATAATAATACAATAAAAATAATAAGAAATGGATAAATTTATTTTCCTTTCACTAGCAAAATAATTTTTTCCACGGCGTGCTCTTCCATTTTGACTGTAACGAATATTTCAAATTTATTGCGCTACTGCTGAACTCAGTTCAAGAATCCACCACGAAAACATCGTATAGAAAACCAAAACAGTCTTCAACAGTCGCCAATTTCTCTATCTGTCACTTGTGGCGCTGCACAAGTTAAAAGTAAACCAACTTCGTACTACACCACTGCTACCGCCACGCCGCAGCTACCTCATTGTGGGCGCTCTAGTGAGTTCCCATATATTTTAACTCTGTGACAGATCGTACTACGCTACCGCGGCGCGGCCGCGGCATGCATTGTGTTCAGCCAGTTAGGCTAATATAGAATAATCTTTCCTCGTGTGCGTAGCATTCGATACAAAGACGAATATTTCTTCGAATAGCAAAACTGGGGAGGGATTAGCAGCTCCCCCGCAGCCACTAGAACAATTGACTCCGTTGAACAACAATTTCTTTTTGAAAACAATAAAATATATATTTTTCTTTTAATCGCAGATAATCGCAGATGAAAATAGTTGAAATTACAATTATGGTTGAGTGCAGTAATATGCATCTTATGTACTTACTCTTAGTTACTAAAAAACTGGAGCCTTTGAAAATTGAACTCATCGCGAATTTGATGATTTTAATTTCCTCCGACTTCTCAATTCTTTATTTCAGTAAATGAATCCATATTTTGACCACGTTGGTAAAATTTTAGAAAACAAATAAAACCAGTTGCTTATTGAATGCTAATTAAACAGAAACTGCCTCATGTTAAGAGGTGTCATAATCTCTTCTTCATCAACTGTTTATTCGTTTGATGGAATCTCACCGTTTATTAACGGTTTACTTGCTCTACAAAATTTGTCGACGATCCTGTCCTATCTTTCGAAGATCAGTGACTTCATAGGTCACAATTAGAAGTAGTTAAAATTTAAATCAAGCGGAATCATTTTCAAATTATGATCAGCTAGATTGTTCTAAACGACCCACTGTGGCGTCGATTATCCGAACATCTATTAACCGAAACGTCAGCTATTTGAACGCTAATCAGCCGCAAAGTCAATTATCCGAACTAACCTTCAACAGGAGAAAACAAAAACAAACACGAGTGTTCCTGATTTAACATTACACTTTGAATCGGTTGCAGTTACAACGACTGCATACGTGCGTACCCTACTCGTAGTATGTATCTAGTATAAACATTTCTGATTTTATTCGTGTCTTTTGGTTCGGTGAAGAACGTCGGTTTTAAAATGTCGCTAGCAAGAAAAAGGAACCGAAACGTTTTATCAATCGGAAGAAAGATAGAAATTATAAAGAGACTGGGAAAAGGTGAAAGTGGATCATTGCTGGCGAAGTTGTTCGATATTGGAAAAGCTACAGTCTCTGAAATTAAAAGCAAAAAGGACTTTGTTTTGAAATTTGCGTCAGAGCTAGCTTGTAAAGATGGGTCAAAAACGAGAAAGACAATGAAAAACCAGAGGACGAGAAATTGGAAAATTTGTAATTTGTGCAAAAAAGAACCAGAGGGGAGCCTATTTTCTAATCCAGTTTTATGTGAAAAAGCAATAGAATTAAATGAAAGACTTAGTGCCTCTCCTGATTTTAAGGCGAGCACAGGTTGGCTTAAGAACTGTAAATCCTGTCATGGTATATGGCAGTTGAGATCAAGGAAAATCATTATCTGGTGATGGGCTTGCCGCTGAAAGATTTAAAGAAACGTTCTCAGCACTCGTTAAAAAAGCAGGCTATTCACTCGATGACTTGTATAATGCCCAAACTGGTTTAAACTGAAAATCACTGCCACGAAAATCCCTAGCCTCAAAAAGGGAAGCAGCAGCACCTGGTTTTAAAGTCAGTAAAGAGCAAGTCACAATTATGGTAGCCGCACATGTTTCAGAAAGTCATTCTTTACTCTTGTTAATGATCGGCAAAGCTCAAAAGCACCGATGTTTTAAAAATGTGGCTTGTCTTGCACTTCAGTACAAATCACAAAAGAGTGCTTGGATGAATTGTGAACTGTTTCTTGATTGGTATACCCATGAATTCATTCCAGGGATAAAGAAAAGAAGACCAGAAAGGTTATTCTTGTACTGGACAATGCACTATCTCATCCAGGAGCGGAAACATTGAACGCGGTCGACCAAAATTTTAAAGTGATTTTTTTTTTACCATTTAACGTGACAGCAAGTCTCCAACCAATAGAGCAAGAAGTTATAGAAAAGCTTAAGAAGGTATACAGGAAGCAAGTCCTATTTCGTTTTCTGTTGGGAGAAGATGAGGAAAGTGTGGTGACCTTCTCAAAGAATTTTAATCTCAAGGACTGCTGTTATATGATAGCTGATGCCTGTAATACACTGTCACAGGAGATTTTGAGAAAGGTTTGAAATAAAATACAACTGCAAAGGAATGAACAAAATGAAGATCTTAACACACGCAATAATGAAGATTTACTGCTGGAACACAATTCTTTCTTTTTTTTCCGAGGGTGGGTGAAAATCTTCAACAAGACACTGTGAGGATCGACAGCGCGTGCTTATAGTAGTGTGGGATTCGTACCCACTAAAAAACCTCCCTTCAAACATACTTGTTTTTATTTTTACTACAACTAAGTATTCGACTTATCAAGCAGTTTTCATTTCACGAAATAAGGACGTTTTGCAGGGACTCTCCCATTAGAAGTTCCTGCCAGCTCCGCAGTTTAGACGCGGTTACTTATCGCGCTAAGACTAAAGGTTTGGTTATTTGTAGGCGGCGTAGTAAATTTCTTTCTTTCAAAACTTGGAGGACTGTAATATTTACGTGACTTTCTAGTCGACTTGTATGCTTTCTCGCGTAGGTTTGAATTTAGTCTTCTATAGTTTTAATGCCAAGATCTCTATGGATATCGCTATTTCTGATATACCATGGCGCATTAACAATACCTCTTAGCACTTTGTTTTCAAAAGTTTGTAAAATTTTAATATTACTTATTTTGGTACAACCTCAGAGTTGTATACCATATGTCCATACGGACTTTAGCACTTGCTTATATAAAAGCAGTTTGTTCTCTATATTAAGCTTGGAATATTTTCCAAGTAGCCAATAAATTTCTCTATATTTATTATCTAGTTCTTTGCGTTTTTTCTTAACGTGCGTTTTCAGCTTTGTATCAAGTGTCATTCCAAGATACTTAGCCTCGTTTGCAAACGGAATTTGAACCGAGTTTAAAAAGATCGGCAAATTATTTACTCTCTTATAAGTACAATTTACATGAACAGATTTGGTCTCGTTGAGTGCGATTCGCCAAACCTTTGTCCATTCATTTACTCTATCCAAGGCTTCTTGCAGTTTTTCTGTAGTATCTTCGACCGTTTTACCTAGTGCCAAGATAGCAGTGTCGTCGGCAAACGTAGCTAGCTCAGTGCCTTCTACTTGCGGTAACTTGTCGTAATTTAAACTTTAAGCCTTCGTGACAGACCTTGTCAAAGGCTTGACAGACGTCAAGGAATACGCTTGAACAAATCTTTTTTTCTTCAAGTGACTTTTCGATTACATGTGTTATTCGATGTACTTGTTCAACTGTAGAATGCTTACTTCTGAAACCGAATTGATGATCCGGAATGAGATGCCATTCTTTTATTACCGGCTGTATTCGCCTAGTCAATATTCTCTCGAACATTTTGGATATAATTGGAAGGAGCGAAATCGGTCTATAAGACGTTTTTTCATTTGGCGGTTTTCCGGGCTTAAGGACCATTATGACTTCGGCGACTTTCCATTGACTGGGAACATATTCTAATCTAAGTGCGGCGTTTATAATGAATAGAAGCTTAATTAGAGCCTTAAGAACCTCTCCCGTGATTAGGTCGTATCCTTAAGTTTAAGTTTCTTTATTTCTTCCTTAAGTTTGGTTATTGTTGCATTTCTTATTGCACTATTGTCTATATACGACGTATTTAGATTTTGAATAAGAGCTTGACCATCAAACGGTTTAAAAGTTTCTTCCAGGTGGGCGGCAAAAACTTGCGCTTTCTCTTTATCATGCCTGGCCCATTCGTCTTGATTTTTCCTAATTGGTGCGGCTTGAATTTGAGGTTTTTTAATAAATTTTATAGCCTTCCAAAGCGAGTAATTAGAATCATTTTCCGCCGTTAAACTTTCTAAGTAAGTTTGTATTTCCTTATTCTTAAGGTCTTTAATAGATCTTTTTAGTGAGTTGCACAAACGGATAAGATGTGCTTTATGTTGCGGAGCCCGAGTTTGTTGCCATTTTTTGCATGATTTTCTCTTCTCCTTAATCATCTCTTTTATTTCCTGCGGATAAGTTTGAATGTAGCTTGCCGGCGTTTTCTTTGGTTTGGGAGTATTCTTCCACGCGGCATTCAGTAGGATTTCGACGAAGCGATCAACTGCAACTTCAAGTTCATATGGCGTTTTAAGTGATACGCTCAGCTCAGTATTTGCTTCAATATCTTTTTTAAAGCCATCCCAATTAGTTTTCGCGCTGGCTAATCTGACCGGTCCTACTTTTTTAATCAGAGCATCGCTTATCTTCATAATGATTGGAGAATGATCAGAGGAGAGATCAAAGCTTTCTTCAACTTGTATACAGTTGCCAGATATACCTGTAACAACAAAGAAATCGATCAGATCTGGTATCTTATTTCTATCAGTCGGCCAATATGTTGGTTTACCCGTATTATTGTAATTCGGTTTAACTCGGTTTAGCTGTAACTCGGTTTGAACCGGTTTGTCAACTCGAGTTGACACATCACTATTAAATATCGTTAGCTCCTTCATGACTTTACAAACGCTACCAAAGCTAATACACAAGGGTTTTTGCTTTCTTTATTAGTAATTCCAATCAATATTTAACAATATATAATCTTGTATTATTTTTCATTTAGAAAAGCGTGTTCCCATACTTTGACATTCGCATCTACTTTCCGTTAAAAATTTAATTTGAAATTTGCATATTTCTGCGATTGTTAACTATTCTAAATTCCTCAGAAGGAGTTACACGCACTATGTTTAGCGAAAAATCTCAAAAGAGGGAAATCAGTCAGTTGAATCCAAATTACTGATGGTGCACGGTCCGTATGTTTAATGAACGTCATTAGCGTCACGACGTTTTTGAAGACAAATTATTAAAAAAAAAAAACTATTTAAAAATAGTTCGTAAAAAAGGAGAAAGTGAACAGCTATAAAATAAATAATTGTGTGTTTACATTTTGTTATTAACAAGTGATTACTGTGATCAGGGTGAATTGTCATTATCGTCACATATTTTAAGTGATAGTACAAAATTGATAATAATGAAATATTTGGGAAAAATATACTGTCAGTACCCGAATTCACTGGTTAGTGCTCTGATAGTATTGGAAAAAAATAGTTTTGCTCTAACATATGAAATTGATTAAAAAAAAAAACCATTATTGCAACTTTTTAAAAACCAGGCCATATAATTATCATACTATGTAATAAAACAGTAACGAGTGCGCACTTACACGTTCAATTTAATAGCGCTGCGATCAACGAATCTACTAATAAACTTTTCTATTCACTTCACCAATACTAATGTCAAAATCAAAAATTTTCAACAACTGCACTGAGTATGAGTATGAGCGACTGTATTTTATATGCTTATCCTTTTTACACACAGAGGGTATTACAAGTTCAGAAGATATTGGAAGTCATTGCTGAAATGCTGTTCGTGGACAGAACAGTGTTATAACTTTATATTTTTATTTTTATTGTTTGTATTGAAGGTTTGTGCAGACTTTTCATTTTTTGTTTGTTGTGTTGTTTTACTATTATTATATTTTTACTTGCACAAATAATATAGGGAAAGTTTTGTACATACATACATACATTTTCAATGGACCGCTAATCATTCATGATGGTCGCGGGGGTATCATGCTAAGGTGGACCGTCCATCCTTCTCGGTCCTCCGCCATTGACTCCAACTCACCAGGAGGAATCCCTTAACGGCTCCAGGAGAGATGTTGGACTTGATCCAACCATCTATTTCTAGGTCTACCGGGGAGTCGCCTACCTGATGGCACGTCTTGGAAGGTGGTATGGGGGTATACACACTACGTGACCAATCCATCGAAGCATATATCGTTCCGTTCGGAGAAGTAGCTGTTTAACATTGAGCGCCTCGCGTTCTCTGGTGTTGCGCACTTGATCCCTACGAGTTATTCCATCAACACCGTGAAGGAACCTCATTCCGGCAGCTTTTATCCGCGATCTTATTCTTTCGGTCACCAGCCAAATTTCATGACCATAGGTGAGAGTTGAAAAATACACCGAGCTAAAAACCGATAATTTAGCTTGAACACTAAGTTCGGCTTTGCTTATACCAGATTGACCAAGCGCAGGATAACTCGGCATTGCTCTTCCCATCACTCGTGAATAAGAACCCAAGGTATTTAAACTTACCCACCTGCTTCAGTGGGACTCCACTAACATGCAGAGTGCACTGAATGGGAATTTTAGAAACGACCATTTATTCCGATTTGTTCACGTTGATTGATCTTCATTCCAGCATCATCACAAACGGCTACAAACCTTTCGAGTGCGCGCTGAAGTTCGGTTTGAGAGGGCCCAAGGATGACCAAATCATCTGCAAAGAGGAAATTACTAATCCATAAGTCTTCCACTTTGAAACATTCTCCGCCACGGCTGCGCTGCTACATCCAGTCCATATATACAATGAAAAGCAGAGGAGACAAAACGCACCCTTGGCGGAGTCCAACGCTCGCAGTGAAATGTATTGATTTGACACTCAATCGCCTTTAACAGGGAACCATCAATCCTATATTCCTGCCGAACACTTCAGAGTTTACCTCGAGGAACCCTATCATATGCTTTTTCTAAATCCCCAAAACAAATGTAGACATTTAGACATTTAGACAGGTTTAACATACTCCTAGGCTTTCACAAGAACCATTCTGAGAGTGAATAACTGGTCGGTTGTGCTTCTACCGGGACGAAAACCGCACTGCTCCTCCCCCAAACTATCCTTAACCACAGCTCTGGAACGCGTTTCTAGCACCTAAGCAAAGACTTTTTCAGGGAGACTTAAGAGAGATATACCCCAGTCCGCCTTTTTTGCCCTCTTTTTTTTAAAGAGGGGCAATCGCTCCCATTTGACAATCACCCGGTGTTTTGTAATCGTGAAAAAATTCGAACTCGAGATTTTAATCAAAAATGATATTACATTGATAGAGAAACTCGAAAAAGTGGGTCTCGCAATTCTGCCCGTCTTTGCCTCGGACTGGAGCCTGGGCGGATTTGTTTGAAACTTCACATCTGGGGTCTATGGGCTTATACCCCGAGGCGAAATCGAAATTTTCATCCTAGCCCCAAACATAACGGTACTTTACTTAAGGCTGATTTAGCCAAAAGTCGATTTTCTAGAAAACGGCTCTAACGATTTTGTTAAAATTTTTGTTAAATATTTGGGTTAGCTGATACATATGCTATTAGATGGCATACCAGGTTTTTTGTTAAAAGCCCGTACAACGGTACTTTACTTAGTAACTGATTTTCTAAAATCGGCTATTTCTCAGTCGATTCTGTTCAAATTTAACGCATGTGGGACCCAGTCGTGCTCTTTATATTTTATACGGATCCCACCTAGCTCCTAGGAATGTAGATTTACTCGCAATCAGAAACGATATTCTCAACCGCATAGTAGCGTCGATGAAACTATCAATTGTACAGATTATGAAAAAACAAATTTCCCAATAGAGTTTTTTTAAATTCTTTGACGCCTCAAGGTATGTCCATAAATTATGCTTGTGAGTTGGAGCTATTGCTACGTTGTTGCGAAATATTAGGCGTTTTTCTTTTTTAGTTCAGAGCAGAGTCTGAACTGTCAAAAAAAAAATTCGTGTTTCTTTTTTAGCTCAGACACATCAGAGCTCTGAATTCGTTTTTCTTTTTTCGTTCAGAGCATGCTCTGAGCGCACTCTATGAGCTCTGGATTAATTGACCGAGCGTTCAGAGCAAAATCCTGAGCACAGTCGTTTTTCGTGTTTGACAAGAGAGGACGAGAAAAAAAAGGAAAACAATTGAAATGGCGGACGAAATTTGTTGTTCTGGTGCAGAAAGTAAATATAACATAAAAAATAACTATCAATAGATATTCTATTCATATTTTGACAGCTCAAGCTCTAATTACTAATCAAATGACTCAGAGTGCTTAATTGTGTTTCATAAACAACTATGAACGCTCTGAGCACGCTCGGTTCAGAGCACGTTCAGAGCGCACTTGATGTGCTCGAGCTCTGTTGCCTATTAATGTAAAAAAGGACTTTGTGATGGTTCACGTTTACTTGTGAAACAACTTGGTAGACATACCACAGAATGTACCATTGCAGCGGGTAAAAACATTAATCAAAAAGTCGTCGTGCCAAAAATTGATTTTACTATAGCAGGTAATTTTGAACTACCGTTCAAGTTCAAGTGAAGACAATTTCCAATCATCACATTGGCCTTTTCTATCACAATTAATAAAAGCCATGGTCAAACATTTAATTTAGTTGGACTTAATCTTACTTACTAACTTAGGTGGCGCTACAGTTCGGGGTGAACCTGGGCCTCAACCAACAAGCCCCTCCATTTAGCTCGGTCTTTAGCTAATTGCCTCCAGTTGCGCACTCCAAGTTGGTCGAGGTCCCCTTGAACTTGTGCTCGCCATCTACGGCGATGATTCCCTCTACTGCGTCGTCCCTCGGGATTAGATTCGAAGACTCTTCGGGCCGGAGCGTTGGTGTCCATTCGCTCTACATGTCGTAGCCATCTCAGACGTCCAATACGCAGTTTTTTCACTAGATCGATGTCGCTGTACAGCTCGTATAGTTGGTGATTGAATCTTCTCCTCCAAAACCCGTCAACGCAAACGGGACCGAAAATCTTACGAAGATTTTTTCTCTCGAAGCGACCAAGGATATCTTCATACTCTTTTAATAAAGTCCATGTTTCAGCGCCGTAAAGCAGGACTGTGATCATCAGGGTCTTATACAGAGTCTCCTTAGTAGTTCGAGATAGGGCTTTACTGTTGAATTGCCTCATAAGCCCAAAAAAACAGCGATTGGCAAGAGTTATTCTTCGATTGATTTCTGCGCTGATGTTGTTTGTAGAATTTATAGCAGAGCCAAGGTAGACAAATTCCCTTACTACCTGGAAGTTATAGCTGCCCACTGTGACGTTTTGTCCAATTCGTCGGTGTTGGCTTTCCCTTCTTGTTGACAGCATATACTTGGTTTTGCCCTCGTTTATCGCTAAACCAATTTCGGCCGCTTCCGCCTCAATGCTTGCAAACGCACCGGTGACAGCCCGCTGAGTTCTCCCGATAATGTCTATATCGTCGGCGTATGCAAGCAGTTGTACAGACTTGTAATGGAGACGTAAATGGTGGCAATGGTACAGTGGATAGAGTGTTTGCTTGTTAGCCGATGAGTGCAAGTTCAAGCCCCAGCGGGGAACAGCAATCACCAGCCATCCGAGTATAAAATGGAAAAAAATACCATCGAAGTTTTTCCAACCACTGCACCAACGAGCTCTCACGACGATCGGTTCTACGTACGTACGTACGTCCCGGAGCTACACAGCTGCTACAACAACAGACTTGTAATAGATTGTGCCTCCGGTGTTGGCTTGTGAGTTCCGCACAATCCGTTCAAGTACAATGTTAAAGAAGTCACATGAAAGCGCGATAAAGAGGTGGTGAGTATCGATTTGGAATTCTTGGGTTTTCTCCAAGATCTGCCGAAGTGTGAAGATTTAATCGATGGTGGACTTTCCTGGCCTGAAACCGCACTGATAGGGTCCAATCAGGCTGTTCATAAAAGGTTTCAGGCGTTCACACAATATCGCAGAAAAGATCTTGTATGTGATGTTGAGGAGACTGATGCCTCTATAATTGGCGCAGTTGAGGGGGTCTCCTTTCTTGTGGATCGAGCAAACGATGCTGAGGTTCCATTCATCAGGCATACACTCGTCTGACCAAATCTTAGAGATGAGTTGGTGTATGCACTCTACCAATGCATCCCCAGCTGCCTTGAAAAGTTCGGCCGGTAAGCCGTCAGGTCCAGCAGCCTTGTTGTATTTTAGCGTGGATATTGCTATCCTCACTTCGTTTTGGTCAGATGGACGGAAATTTTGACTATCATCGTCTATGTTGAATGGTTTATTTTGCCTGACAGCGGGATGTTGGTCTTCGTCGCCGTTATACAGTCTGCAGAAGTAGTTTTTCCATACTCTCAGCACCGACTGTGATTCTAATACGAGGTTTCCATTTTCATCTCTACAGGTTTCTGTACGGGTATTGCTCGAATGACACGTTCTTTTTACCTTTTGGTAAAACTTCCGTACATTGTTCCTGGAGTATAAACTCTCGATATTCTTAAACGCGCGCTTCTCATGCTCTTTCTTTTTCTTTTGGAGAAGCCGATGTTCTTCCCCTCTCTTTTGCTCGTAGAGCTCACGAGCAGCTCTCGTTTTCCTTTGCAACGCCGCTTTGTATGCCTCTTGTTTTGCTGAATGCACTCGCCGGCATTCTTCGTCAAACCAGGGGTTTTGCGGTGGTAGGCGAGTGAGACCCAGCACATCAGTCGCGGCGTTTCTGTTGGCATGTTGGCAGCGTTGCCACTGGTCTTCCGCACTTGATGCTGGCGGCATAGGGGTGATTGAGAGATTTCGGGATACGCGTTCAGCGAAGAGTCTGGCAGTCTCTTGCGATTGTAGTTTTTCGACGTTAAATTTTCTCACAGTGATTCTTCTTTGTTGCTCAGATTGGGATATCCGCATTCGTTCCTTGGCTACAACAAGGTAATGATCCGAGTCTATGTTGGCCGCTCAAAAGGTCCGGACATCCAGAATACTGGCGGCATGCCTTGCGTCGATCGCAATATGATCAATTTGGTTGAATATGATCAATTCTGAATATCGAGATGAGGAAACCATGTGCTCGCTATGGTGACATTTCGCTCCACAGCGAAATCAATTACCCTTAGTCCGTTATCAGACGTGGTGTCTTGTAGGCTATGCTTACCGACTGCCCTATCAAAGACGTCCTCCTTTCCTATTTTGGCGTTAAAATCGCGCAATACGATTTTAACGTCGTATTTAGGACATTGCTCGTATGTTTTGTCGAGGAGCTCGTAGAAACACTCTTTGTTGGCAGGGTCCTTTTCTTCCGTGGGGGCATGAACACATATTAGGCTTATGTTAGCGAATTTAGCCTTGATCCGGATAGTCATAATACGCTCGCTTACGTGTCGGAAGCTTAAGACTTCTTGCCTAAGTCTGCCGCGTATGGCAAATCCGCATCCGAATAAGCGTTGCCTGTTGCCTCTGTAGCAATCACCGTAGTAGATGTCACAGTTTTTTATCCTCTTTTTGCCCGGCCCATCCCATCGCACTTCCTGGATGGCGGTAATATCTGCTTTATAGCAGTCTAGGGCCTCTGCTAGTTGTTGGGCTGCACGTGGTCTGTAAAGGGACAGAACATTCCACGTACAGATCCGAAGGTCGTTGTCCTTATTTCGTTTGCTGGGGTCGTCATTAGTTGAGTCATTCTTATCCGAGGCTTTTGGTTGTTTCGGAACCATCGATTTTTTTACTTGGTAGGGAAGTTACCCCGACGGCACAACCCCCAACCTGGAGGTCTAGTTCCTTAATTATTCCCCTAGGACGAGGGGCCGGGCACACCGGTGCCAGTAGTCCACTACGGGAGTATGAGCGCTGCCGTTGGCCCATTAAGGGCTCCTCCGCCACCATCTCTATTCCAAGGTTCTGACCAACATTGGAAATTCCTTACCGACCTGTGATCTGAATACGTCGAAACAGCTCGCGCAAGGTATTCACTAAGTTCAACCTAACTGGAACTATAGACGCCACCGTTGACTCCGTCTAGGGAATTCGTCCGCTGCCGCCTGGAACAGGAAGAAGTGCTCTAGTGAGAAAACACTCCCCCCCCCGTCTCTCTCTCTCTCTCTCTCTCTCTCATCTGCTGCCACCAAAAATCCTCCAAACGGGGTTGGCTACCCATGTCTTGGATTAAGGTACTAGGCACCCGGCTGTCACCGCGTGGAGGTTGAGAGTAGGAGTTGGTAGGCCTCAGCTGAGTGAAAATGCTTGTGTTTTCATAGATCGCATGCACTACCGTTTGGACTTAATCTGAAGAGTAAAGTATTTGCACATGGGCAACTGTATATGGCAATATCTCGACTTCGTCGTAAGGAAAATTTAAAAATATGTTTAGGAAAACTGAGAAAATAAAAAAATGTTGTGTATTCAGAAGTCTAAAATTCCTAAAATAAACTGTTGATTGAAAATTATAGCAACATTATTTACAGTGATTTACTTCACAGTGAGATTGAAGGGAATATATGAATAGCGAATTATTCATCTACATAGGCAGGTATTTAATCTTCTAACTACACTTAGCTTTTATTGGTAAATAAAATTCATAAAGTTACTTTCTTATCTTATATTTCTGCCCATTTAACTCTGTAAAAATGTTCATCGTTTTCGACGGGAGTCAGCTAGTATTGGGTTGGGCAATTAGTTCCCTCTGTTATTTTAGGCAGAATCAAAGTCTAAATATTTATTGTTAAGAAAAATTTTAATCAGTTATATATGCACCAATATTTTCTACCACTTTATGCCATCTTTCGAGAAATTTCATAATGCCCCTTTCGTAGAAGTTTTTTTTTATCACTGATTTCATGTTCGCTATTTGGAAACTTCATGTTCGGCACTACTATTTTTGGCCTCATTTTGTTGACACTTTTGTTTTTATTATTTCCACTTATTTCTTTCCAACGTATTCACGCTTTCTATAGTTACTCTCCCGCTTTAGTTATAGTTATTTGAAATCTTCAAATCTGTTGGGTATACTTTTTAGCGGCATTTTTTTTTTCTTTTTGTTTTATAATAAGTGACACTTCTTTTCTGGCAATGTTTTTTAATTGTTTCTGTTGTTTTTTTTTACAATAGGTATATTTTTTGAGATTTCTTCCCGGTTTTTTTAACAATTCTCGGATGTTTACGTTAAAACCAAAAAGTTTAAATAAAACACCCAATTAATCAATTAAAATTAAAAATAATTAACACTGCAATAATTTAAACAACTTTACTCCTCGCTCTCAAGACTAAGATATGTTGATCTCTCCAGGCATACATTGATGTTTCATTTAATATTTTAGCCACTTTTAAATTACCTACTGTTGCAGTAAAGGTATTGGTATCCGAAGTATTTTCACAACGCAGTATTAAATTCGTTGTTAGCTTCTTTATATGTAAATGAATGTAGGAAACAAATTTAGACAATAGCCAATGAAGTTAAAAGTTATACAACATTCCCATCCATGAATCAAATACAATCATTTGATTAATGGTTCCAACCCAACTGAAATCTACGATTTTGATGAAGGTGTGTTCGGTTTGACAAACTCTCAGAAACGAATGAATGGAAAATAATTACAAGTTTTTGTAACGCGGATATTGAAATATGAAAAATGGATGGCCAAAACTTCTCGATGTTTTCAAATATAGAGCTAAGGGTGATCGTTGAGCGGGTATTAGGTGGCCGATTGCGAAAAACAATACGGCTATCTGATGATCAGCGCTTGTTGATGACATCAACAAAAAATTACCAAACAGAAATATGCTTACTTCGCTTATCGGGCATTGCCCTTTGTAGCTACTGCAATGTTGTTTATTGCATTTGTCATAACGCGTTGTTATCAAATTTTTGTTTTTCTTTTTATTAAATAATTTGATTCTTTTTCATTTTTCCGTGATTTGCACTTTTGTCTTTTGTAATTATAATATGCACTTTTTGCTTAGGCTAGCATTCATTTTGTATAAATATTAAACAAAGCAATTTGTCATTGTTATCTGATTAATTGAACAGAGCCTTTTGTAATCTTAATGTGAGGCTGCATTAGGCGATTTTCAAGTAAATCTATCAAAGATTTTCAGTGCTGGTTTAGTGTAAGGATCACAATGAAAAGCATCGTGATTAGGATTTGGATATTGTATTTGTTGACTTCGAAAAAGCATTCGACAGACAATCATGAGATCTGATATGAGTGGCGCTAACATGTGCGAGGAATCAAAAACAAGTATGAGATGCCCCATTGGAGTAACGAAACAGTTCCCAATCAAAGCCGGTGTGCACGAGGGAAGTTTTTTTTTTAAGTTTTCTGCTCTTTATTGACTATCTGCTTGAAGATAAAGTGACGTTCCCCAAAGTGCTCCACTTATTCTTTGCTGATGATGGAGTCATCATAAGTGAGGATCCTACGTCCCTGCAACGAGTATTTAATGTGCGGGTAGACGTTCTGGAGGGAAGTGGGTATCGCATTAGTTCAAAAAAGACAATACTTGTGCTGTTCGTTCTCTGATCCTCTCAAGCCATTTCCAGACATTTATTTGAATGGAACAGTGCTTCCCAAGTGTGAAAAGTTCAAATATCTGAGATCTATGATCAATAGCAAAGCAACCCGTGATGACGATATCAATCATCCGTAAGCGTAGGGTGGATGAAGTGTCGAGAAAACTCCGCTGTCTTCTGTGACCGAAAAATGTCCCCTAAGTTGAAAGGAAGGCTCTACACCACAGTTGTGCGTCCAGCGCTCACATACGGTTCACATTGTTGGACGATGCACAAAAAGTGTGAGAGTACATTAACGTCAGCTGAGATGAAGATGCTTCGCATGACAACAGGAGTGACAAAGCTTGATCGAATAAGAAGTTCGAAAAGATCCGTAGAAACCATCAGGAAAATAGTCCGCAACCGGCTCAAATGTTCAAAGATGAGATCATTTGAACTCTGTAAAAAAGACAATACCAATGATCGTGCCACTGATATTGTGAAAGAGAGACAGACCTAAAAAACTCCTGTATCGTGTCGACCTTCGCTGACCGTCGGGCGAGTGTGGCTTTGATTTCAGCGATTTTGCTGTTGAGGGCGATGGACTTCGGAGAAACGTTCAACGTTTGTTGCGGTGCTGTTGACAATAGCCAGGGATGGCCGTTGTGTGTTGTGTATACGGTTAGCTAGATCAGCTAGTTCGGAAAGCGCGTCAATCCGGCTAGTGGCTAAGATGCCGCGTGTGTGCTCTGGTAGTTGCTCCATGAATAAGTGTCAAAGTACGGTGTCATTACAGCTGCCCTGCCAAGTTGCGTAGACGTTGGAGCCTGACGGAAGGTTTTTCGTCGCTCAGGTGTTGTCGCGCAACACAATTCATATGATTGGGCGCTTTATTAATTTCTACCATACTGTTGTAGCCATATCGATTAATTTATTATCATTGTTAACTTAAAACATAGAACATTTACACATTTCCATTACATTAATTTAGAAAAAAATATTATATGCAGATGATCACACTGTATGCTATTTCTCCTACAATAAATTCACCACACCCACTTAAATCCCTCCTGCTTCACATAGTAGCTTTGACATCTTAAAACGAAACGAGCACTCGATGTTAACGATTTAAAGTGAACGCACTCGAAGTGGGTAAAGTGAATTTTATAACGTTAAAAAAAGTTGGGAGTTTTTATTCTATCAGAATCGATTCGGGATTTTACATAGCGACCGTGACAGGACTAATATTGTCCAAGTGAAAAGACAATAAAAGACATAAAGACATTGTAGAACTGCAAATAATAAAGCACAACTATAAACTAAAGACAAAAAGTGGAAATTGTTCGGTACCGCGATCGGTTGGAACCATTATCAAGAAGCGGAATCATCAACGAACAAAGGAGAAGAAAAATTAGAAAAATTTGGTAAGTTGTATCGTTCATTCTAATATTAATTTAAAAACGGACTTTTAAATAATTTCTGGACTTTCTCTATTCGATTGGAATTTCATACTATAATATATATACAAATTTCCACTTTTATATTTCCTATCTGAAGCAAAAAAATTTTATTCACATCTCGCAAACTTTCGTATATACGAGGGCAAGGTGAAAAGTTCTCGGCCTGACGCTGAGATAGCGTTCCAATCAGCAATAATTTATGTTTCCTGCCTGGGTGCACTTCCAATTAGTTCGTATGACAAGTTTCAACTTGTTCTCTCAAGTAGGTTGCTTACACGAATTTTTGCAGTAGACGTCTTGCGTGTTTTTCGTTAAAATGGATAAACTTGAATATCGTGCGGTCATAAAATTCTTCGTTTTGGATGGGATAACCCCTAAGGAAATTCATGCAAAGTTGACAAAAGTTTACGGGGACTCTGCTTCTTCCATGTCAACCGTTAAAAAGTGGGCAGCTGAATTTAAACGTGGTCGCACGTCCCTCGAAGATGACCCACGTGAAGGACGGCCGATAACCGCAAGTACACTCGAAACCATCGAAAAAGTGCATGATATCGTGTGGACGATAGGCGAGTGAAGGTGAGTGAGATTGCTGAGGCTGTGTGTATATCGGAAGAGAGGGTGCGAAACATCTTGTACAAAAACTTGGGGATGAGAATGCTCTGCGCAAGATGGGTGCCACATTTGCTGAATGCCGATCAAAAGCAAATTCGCAAACGATTTTCGCGGCAATCTTTGGACCGATTCAATAGGGATCCGACCGATTTTGTGCGACGATTTGTCACCATGGATGAGACATGGGTCCACCACTACCCTCAGACTTCCATCTGTTCCCAAACTTGAAGAAATCTGTTTCTGGGAAGCGCTTCGCATCCAACGCAGAAGTTGAGACGGCCGTAGATGAATATTTTCACAGCCTTCCAGACTCTCACTTCCGAGAAGGAATACTCATGTTGGAGAAACGCTAGACTAAGTGTGTTGAAGTTAAGGGAGATTATGTACAAAAATAAAATCATTTTTTTAACTGAAAATCGCAGTCTTTCATTGTCAGGCCGAGAACTTTTCACCTTGCCCTCGTACGTTACGTACAGTGCGTGAATTTTGTAAATTTTGTTACCAACAATCTGTTGGGATTATTCAGCGGCTTAGAATAACTTTCGTCAATTCGTCACATACCCTTAGCTTTCTTCGTGAACAGATTAAATAAAAAAAGTGCACAGTTATGAAATTTCCCCCCGAGGAGTCCGCTACTGCTAAAGCTGCTAGTATCGCAAATCCACTTGCTAAGAGTGAGCACGCATCGTTGCTCTTCTTGCAGCCAGAACTCTCTGCAGGAACAAATTCGCTTGAAAACTTTTGATTGCACTCAGTGCTGATTTTCGTTACCACTACAACAACTGGAAATCACATCGTATGCGTGAGCATATCTCATTGTTCTTCTATTAGCCTGTAATTAGGGAAAATTGCTGATCGTAGGAAATATCAGGTGTATTAATAAAAGCTTGTTGCTCAAACAAATTTGCCTGAAAGCTTGAATAGAAGCATCGTCCGTATAAAGCATTGTTGTTGCTGATAGAAATGCATTTTTTTGGATAGCTTGAGAGATCGCCTGCGATAATCGTTCACTGCACAAGAAAAGGTTCGAATTTTATAAAAAGCAATATGTCGAAAGCCGACAAAACAGCAGAAAAATCGGTAGAAAAGCCTCTAGAAAAATCCTAAGAAAGGCTACTAGGGACTTTAAAATCAAATAGAGCTTCCACAAAGGAAAGCATAGGTTGAAGTGGCTGCCAGCTGAGAATCGCCAACACACTTAGACCAATAATAGGTCCATTGTGATACCACATGGATCATTTTCTCCTACCTACTCGTTAAACCATTTTGAGTTTATGAAGCGTAGGAGGCTCTTAATATCGATGTTCTTCATGTCGCCTATGTCGTTGTAATAAGGGCTCCTAGGTGAAGCTTCCTTCTATGTGAGAGAGCTGGGCAGAAACAAAGAAGGTGAGGAATAGTTTCTGCCTCTTCTTCATCCATGCAGCATCTACAAAAGTCGTTCGCAAAAACGCCTAGCCTTGTGGCATGCTTGCCTATTAGACAGTGTCCACTGATGACACCAGCGCCGATATGCAATCTGTTGAGAGAAATCAAATTCTTAGAACGTTTTAGATCCAGCTTCCGCCAAATTTGTTTCGTCGCTAGACATGTGGGTCCACTTGTCCACGTAAGGTTCGTACTATCGATAGCATTCAGCTTAAATTTGCGTTTGCAAGTAGCGATTGGTATACCTAAGGAGCCTTTGTCCGTCAGGATGGGTATAGTAAATAGTTGTTCCTATTCTAGCGAGTTCATCGGCCTTACAACTCCCTGGAATGTCCCTATGCCCCGGCACCCAACACAGGTGAATATTGAACTGCTCATTCACCTCCACAAGAGACGAACGCCAGTCTAGAGGTACTAAGGAATTTATTGAGGTCGATTCCAAGGATTTGATTGCTGCTTGGTTGTCTTAAAAGATGCGGATATTTTTAGCAGATATCACGTTTTTCTTACGCCAAGATAAGACTTCTTTAATCGCCAAAATTTCCGCCTGGAACACGCTACAATGGTTTGGAAGACGGAAGGAGAGCTTAAGATTAAGCCCGTCAGAGAAAACACCTCCGCCAACTCTGTCAAAACTTTAGAATTCACAGAGTTGGAATGCCGTTTAGGAATTCTTGAATCCTATTCTATGCAAGCTCTCAGTTAATACAAATATTTGGCGCAACAGCTCTTTAAAGTGCCAGGGCCTAGCTTCTCGCAACCATTCATGTTGTGTGCGTTTTATTTTTCACACGAATGGAAGGGACCTACCGTTTAATGCCGACTCCGAACGGCGATTTGAGAAGCTTTTTTCATGACAACGGTACTCTCGGATGTTTGTCAGACGCTCGCGAGAGGTGGGACCGTGAAAAAACTTTTTGGTGTTTTCTGGGATTCGAACTTGTAACCTCATGCGTAGTGATCCGACACACTAACCACTTACGCCACGGCGCCCACAGCTCTCAGTTATCAAACTGAAATAGAAGATATAGTTCTAGCTGATACCTGTCGCAGTGAGATTGTTGAATGAAAATGAAAATGAAAATTTGTTTTGTACTACGAAGTTAAAAACATAGTCACTTATGAGTAAAGATAGAAGGACTTGTTTCTCAGAAGCGTCGTTTTCAATTCATTTGGCTCCTGCTTCTCGCTAACCGGTTCTAAAACTATCCGAAAGCTCTTAAGCGGCTCAAGGAAAGATATGACAACATATGTTTGATATTTTTGTGGTATATTTCCACTCCCTTTGATCTTCCAAAAATAAATGTTGTTTCTGCTGTTCCACTTAGGAGCTCTTTCCGATTTTCTGACTTTATTGGGCAGTCATAAAGAAAAAAATAATATACTAACAATAATAATAATATATTAGCAATACAGTAATGTCTCGCTAATCCGAATCAATTATTACAAGAGGGTATTCGGATTATCAAATTAGGACTAATGAGTACAGGACGAGAAAAAAAAAGAGTTGGTTATTTAACGAAAAATTCTATATTTATCGATTTTCTTAATGATTTCACATTTCTGTTTCAATCTTAGCGTTTTATCACAGATAATAAAGTTACATAGATATCGCATACAGAGCAAAAAAAAAAATTACCGCTTTTTCAACGACAATAAAATTCTCAAACCTAAGGGTTGTTCCATCAATTCGGTATGAAACCATTTTAAGTTGTATAGTCGTGGATATCAACCATCCTCCAGTGTGTTGTAACTTCGATATACACACATTTTTTTCATATTTCGTTTTGCTGCAACGCTTTATTTTGTTTTACGTCTCAATCGATCATACAAACGAATATATACGAATGGCTGACTGTGTCGCTGGTGTTTATCTGGATCGCTACACTGTGTTGTGTTTGTGTGTATATATTTATTGAGGAGGCACATCGTACATATTCATATGTATAAATTTTGAGAAGGACGTCAATGTCGCTTTTGTTCGATTTTGTTTTTCAAAGAAGGAAAGTATTATGTTTGTTCCCTCCTTAAATCTAAATTGTAATTTAAATTTAGACTTAAGTTTAGAAAATCTTTCATCTTTGCTACCAAAACGGAGAAGGACCTCTAGTAGTTCAAATATTCCTTGCGTTAGATGCAATAAATTATTAGAAAAATGCACACAAGAGGAGAAAACAAATTCTGAATTGGGAACAAATTTATTAAGCTGTGTTATATATTAAACATTAACTTTGTAATGTGCTACCTTCTCCTACTTTGTACTATTCCATGCTTAATCTTTAGCACCACCCTCTACTGTTACTACTAACCTACTCTATCAAATTTGTCACCTATACCAATTACCATATTGTACTTAATCTAGTTTTAAGCTACGTATATATAATCTCTCTCTCTTATCTTAACCACCGAGCTGTAAGCATCGCAAATAAAAATAGTAAGTTACTTGTACGTAAGAGTTTTAATATTGGCGACGAGGATTAGCGAAACAAGTGTTAAAAAAACTTTTAACTTTAATTGCTTCAAAGTATATAATGTCGCGGCTAGTGGGGAATATTGAACCTTTTGTTCCGGGCAGCAATTTCAAGGCATATGAAGATCGCATCAAACAATTTTTTGAAGTAAATGACATCCAAGGGGAGGCAGAAACGTCGCTATTCATCACCGTAGTCGGAGCGGCAATTTACGAAATCCTCATGTCATTGACAATCCCTAAATTGCCGATTGAAAAATCTTTAGAAGAACTTTTGAAACTGCTGCGAGATTATTTTGCTCCAAAGGAGAACAAAAGTCTGCCCTTTTGTATAAATTTAATAAAATTTATCAAGAAGACGGCGAATCGTTAAATGAGTTTATTGTGCGCCTCAAATCTGCAGCCCAAACGTGTAGTTTTGGAGATTTCTTAGACGGGATCAAAGATGAGAAGTTGGTAAAGTACAAATCTCTTATGCTGGATGAAGCTTTGGCGGACCGATTTATTGTCGGCGTAAAAAGTGATAATATTCCGGAAATGGTTCTTCGGGATGACTCATTAACCTTCGAAAAAGTGTATCAACAAGCATTGAATGTGGAGGCTTCGCATAACGCATCACGTGCCATTCAACCAATGTCACAAAATGCGATATTTAATCAAAATAGAAAAAGCTTTCTACGACATAAAAATACAAGTATACGTCATGACAAAACAGCACGTGCAGCGGCAACGAGTTCGAACTCTTCCCAAAAAATAAGTACAAGTGGGTTCAGTGCGACTAGCAGCAACAAACAGAATTGTTTTCGGTGTGGGAGCAATGTGCATAAGGAGTTCCAGTGTCCAGCAAAAGACTGTCAGTGTTTTGCTTGTAACAAAAAGGGGCACATAGCTAGCAAGTGTCGATTTAGAGCGAATGCTAAAAGCGTTAATAGCGTGCGTATTGCCAATAAATCCGAAGAGGTCACAGTAAGCCCAAATGGACAGCTCCTTTCTATGGAGATTAATACTGGAGCGAGAACGTCTATTATAAGTGAAAAAGAATATTTAGATAAGTTTAAAAGTTGTATATTAGAAAAAACAAGTCTTAATCTTTGTTCAGTCACAGGTTCTAGGTTACGTGAGCTTGGTAGTTTCGAAGTTGAAGTGAGTTTTGGAGGTCGGAAATGGAAGTTGCCCATCGTTGTTGTTGTTGGAGATGTGCCGCGGAAAAGTCTTTTGGGACGTACATGGATTGACAGATTGTATCCGAGTTGGGGACAACAGTTTCGCGAATCAAACATTTGTAATGTTAGTGACCAAGCATAATTTTTAAGTAAAATTAAATCTAGTTTTCCGAAAATAACTGAACCAGAACTAGTGCATCCGATTGTGGGGTATAAGGCAGGTATACTTTTAAAGCATGACCAAACACCAATTTCCCATGCAGCTTATCAGGTACCGTACAAGTTGCGGGAAAAAGGAGAACGAGAGTTGAATAGGTTGGTCAGCGAACAAATTTTAGTCCCGGTTGAGTTTTCCCAATGGGCCAGCCCCATCGTTATAGTTCCAAAAAGGATGGGAACATAAAATCTGTGTTGGCTGTAAAGTGACTCTAAATAAGTGTAAAGAAACACAATATTATCCGCTGCCTCGTATTGACGATATTTTTGCAGGGTTGTCGGGCTTGATTTGATTTGAAGGGTGCTTATCAGCAACTTTCTGTTACGGAAAATTCGCAGAAGCTTTTGGTAATTAATACATTTAAAGGTCTTTTTGCCTTTACTCGTCTCGTGTTTGGAATAAGCAGTGCTCCGGCAATATTTCAATCCGTCATGGATCGAATTCTTCAAGGATTGAAAAACGTTGCTTGTTACTAAGACGACATTTTAGTTGGAGGTGCCACTGCCGCTGAATGCGAACGCAATCTTTTTGAAGTTTTAGGTCGCCTAGAGAATCATAGCGTCCACATAAACGTCGAAAAGTGTAAATTTGTTTGTGATACCGTAGACTATCTAGGTCATACGCTGTGTTCTAAGCGGATTAGTCCGAACCAGAAGAAAGTAGAAGCAATCGTTCAAGCACCCTCACCAAAAAATCTTCAACAGTTACAATCTTTGTTAGGTCTTCTAAATTATTATAATAAGTTTCTTCCAAATTTGGCATTACAAATTCAACCTTTATACAAATTATTGAGAAAAGATACACAGTTTTTATAGACAGAAGATTGCCAGAAAGCTTTTGAAAAGTGCAAAACCCTCCTTTTGAAGAATCAGATTTTAGAATTATACGACCCTAATAAAGAAATAGTTTTGCTTACTGATGCCAGCCCCTATGGCGTCGGAGCCATTCTGTGTCATCTTGTTGACGGCAAAGAGATGCCAGTTAGTTTCGCATCCTGCACGCTCTCAACAGCAGAAAGAAACTACTCGCAGTTACACCGCGAGGCACTGGCCATCATTTTTGCAATAGGCAAGTACCACAACTATTTGTATGGTCACGAGTTTACTATTTGCACCGATAATCAGGCACTTAAGGAAATTTTTCACCCTAGTAAGGGAAATTCTGCAGTTGCTGTTGTGCGATTGCACAGATGGGCTATTTTATTGTCTCAGTACAATTATAAAATTTCTTTTAGGAAGGGTTCAAAAATGGGTCATGTAGATTGCCTGTCTCGGTTACCATTAGGTGATGACTCAAATGTGGATGAAACACCAATCAATTATTTTCACGTTGACGATAATTTAGTGAATATGGAAACCGTTCGTGACAGTACGAAACAAGATAAAGTGCTTAAATCTGTTTTCGAGTATTTACAATTAGGGTGGCCAAATAAATATATCAAGTGATATAAGGCCGTATTTTAAAAATAAAACAAGTTTATGTATTGAAGATGGTTGCGTATTATATGGGGACAGAGTAGTTGTTCCAACCTCGCTACAACAAAGTGTTCTGGAGTTGCTGCATAAGAACCATGCAGGTGTGGTAAGGATGAAAATGTTAGCAAGGTCATTTGTCTGGTGACCAGCTATTGATAAGTCAATTAGCTCATTCGTCAAAAATTGTGAAGTTTGTGAGAAAACACAAAATGCTGCACGTGAAAAGGTTGAAACGAAATGGGAACCATCGCAGTTTCCTTTCGACCGCGTTCATTTAGATTTTTTCTTCTTTGGCGGGAAAACATTTTTAATCGGTATGGATGCCTACTCTAAATATTGCGACGTGAGGTTGATGACCATAACAACTGTTCAGTCTCTAATAAAAGAGTTGTCCAAATTGTTTTTATTTTTTGGATTTCCAAGTTGTATTGCGACGGATAATGGACCACCTTTCAATTCCAGTGTGTTTTTTAAGTTTTGTAAATGTAAAGGTATAGATCTAGTAAAATCTCCTCCATACCACCCGCAATCGAATGGATTAGCAGAACGGGGAGTGCAGACAGTTAAGTCAGTTTTGAAAAAGTTTTGCTTGGAACCAAATAATACAATGTCGTATTAATACAATATTGTCGGAACCAAATAATACTATTAAGTTCATTGAAACCAAATAGCAATAAATTTAGTATAAATGAATCTGTCGACAACAATTTAAATTTAAAATAAACTAGTAAGGGAAATCAATATTGTAGAATTAAATTAAGACCAAAATTTAGAGTGGGGGAAGAAGTCCTTTATAGAAACCACTATATGAACATGATTAAATGGATTCCAGCAAACGTTTTTAAAATTGTCAGTAAATTAACATATTTAATAAGAGTTAATGGAGTAGAACGATTTGTCCATGAGAATCAAATTCGGCAAAGAAATTCGAAGGATAAGATTTTTAAACCACCTGTAGGAGTAAAAAGAAAATTCTTAAAAATATGGAAGTTAGACGGTCTAGTAGACTTAAGAATAAAGAATTAAGTAAACTGTTAAATTTGAATAAAAATCTAACTATATTTGAATAATTAATATGTTCTACATTTCTCAATTGATTAATTATATCCTTAATGAATGGTTTAACTGATTAAGTTGCATGTAGCATGTTAGATTATAAATTTCTATTACTTATATAATAACCTTATTTAGTGGGGGAAGATGTTATATATTAAGCATTAACTTTGTAATGTGCTACCTTCTCCTACTTTGTACTATTTAATGCTTAATCTTTAGCTCCATCCTCTACTGTTACTACTAACCTACTCTATCAAATTTGTCACTATTATACCAATTACCATATTGTACTTAATCTAGTTTTAAGCTATATATAACCTCTCTGTCTTATCTTAACCACCGAGCTGTAAGCATCGCAAATAAAAATAGTAAGTTACTTGTACGTAAGAGTTTTAATAAGCTGCAGACTTAAAATTCAAAGTTTGAGAAGAAATCTTCGCTCTAGAACTAAAACGCATGACGCTCTACGAACTAGCAAAATATCAACTAGTTTATCATCGCAAATTCAAGTACTTGATATTTCAGAGCATTCAAACATTGATGGGGCTGTCCAAGTCCAAAAAATATAATGTTGCCGAAAGAGAACTTTCCGAAAACATTTTTTACAGATCTCAGAACGCTTATAAATTTCTTCGAGATAGACTGGGATTTAGACTTCCCCACGTATCCACATTTCATCGTTGGGCTCCTGTTAAAGGCTTACAACCTGGATTCCAAAACAATGCCCACTGTTTTCTGGAAGCAAAGTTTGCATCATTAAGCCAACGTGAACGGAATGTGGTACTGATATTTGATGAAATTAGAATTCGTCCAAATTTCACGTACAATATCAAAAATGACTTAATTGATGGATTTGAAGATCAAGGAGTGGATCGAAAAAGATTGTACGGCAACGAAATTTGTGTTTTCATGGTAACCGGCCTCTTTGATAGCTGGAAAAAAATGTTAAATTATTTTTTTCAGCAAACTCTGTCAACGGGGTTAACCTAAAGTATATTTTAGAAAATAATTTGGCAATTTGCCAAGAACTTGGTCTGAAAGTGTGCGCTATAGTTTGCGATCAGGGACCTAACAACAGGAAAGCTTACCAATTATTAGGTGTTACAGAAGAAAAGCCTTTTACAATTTTCAATAATGAAAACATATTTTGTTTTTATGATTTTCCTCATTTATTAAAATCCATGCGTAATGTTTTACTCAAATCTGATATGCTAACTCCAGATGGATGTTTCCTTTGATGTTTTCAGAGAAATATTCAATTTAGAAAGAGATAATGTGGCTAAAACATGCTTGAAATTTACAAGTTCACACATAGCTCCAAATGCATTTGAAAAAATTAGTGTTCGCTTGGCAACGGAAACCTTTAGTAGGACAACGGCAGCATCAATACAAAATGCTCATCAACTTAATTGCCTAAAAAAGTTCAAATCAAGCTCTAGCAACACAAGCGTTTACATTAAAAATGAATAATGCTTTCGACTGTATGGATAGTGGGTCTTATTACGATAAAAATATTTTAAAGCGTGGAGTTCAGGTCGGAAATCCAGCTTATAATGAGCTTAAACAATTCTTGTCTTACTTAAGATCAATGCAAGAGTCGACTAATCTTCCAAGTAACTTTTGTCTAAAAGGAATGGCACAGTCAATAAACGGGGTTTTATTACTTAGTGAAGATATAAGTGATGGTTTATTCGGGAAAGTTGAGTATTTATCTACAAAGACAACTCATCAAGATATTTTGGAAAATTTATTTTCTATTATTCGCAGTAAAGGCGGTAATAACAAAAATCCCTCTGTGTACGAATTTAATGTTTTGATGTCAAAATTCTGTCCTCAAATCTAATTGCTTCCTCTCCTCATAGTAATTGTGATGATGACGATGTAGAATTTTTGAATTTAGATACCTCCCAAACTCAACCGCACACATCAAGAACTTTTTTATTACCTGAAGCACGCGAGGATATTTTGATAATACTTTGTTCGAAAAAGTGATAAATGAAATCAATATTACAAATGGAATTTCATTGGAAACGACTGCAATGCGTTATTTTACAGGATATCTGGCGTTTAAAATGCTTTTAAAAAACAAGTGTGCAAATTGTTTCAAATTATTTTCAAAAAGTGATGAACAAATAACATGTCCGTCAGAATTTTTCATTTTTGCTAAGAATTTTTCCCAAAATAGTGATTTTGGAAGTCTCCTAGCACCAACTGATGAATTTTTCAATATTTGTAAGCTCCATTTCAAAGTATTCAATACAATTTTTAGAGATCGTCCGCATATTAAAAATATAAGGGAGAGAATGGCCTTGGAATGCATGAGAATAACAAACCTTAGAGACTCGAACTGGTTTGATGAGCAAAACCAATGCTTTGAGCATCGCAAAGAAATTCTTTACTTTGCACTTCTTATTCTTTTGCGAAAACATTGTGCCTGGAAAATCCAAAAAAGAATTACCAGTAAAAACCAAAAAATTCAAATTTTGTCAGGAAAACAAATGCAAAATAATCACGAAATTGAACGAACTCCGCCAGAGTGAGAGGCACGGGGACCTCACTATAAACCAGCATCCCAAGAGTGAGAGGCACGGGGACCTCACTATAAACCAACATCCCAAGAGTGAGAGGCACCGGGACCTCACTATAAACCAGCACCCCAAGACTTAAAAGCAGTATCCCAAGAAATTAAAACTTGCCTGTTATTACTTAAAGGTGCAAGTGGAAGAAGGGCCTACATATGTGACATTACCAAAAATTTCAGACAAGCTCAGTTCAAGGCCTTCGTACACTGGTGAATCCAATCTATGACTTCCGTCTATGTATTCAAATAAAATAATTTAATAAACGACTTCTGTAGGCCACTTGCCCCTTAAATTTTTGCTATTGCAATATATACTTTCCTGCTAATCCCCTCGCACTGTTCTTAAAAAAAAAAAAGGAACTAAGAACAAGAAATTCGTCACATAGAATCACAATCAGAATCTGAAATACAAAAACAAACACAGTAGGTACATGAAAACAAAAACCGAAATAATGAAAAACAAAACACAAAGAGAAATAAGCAAAATTAACAAGCAATTTGTTGTTTCAACCAAATTTTAAAGAACATCATGTCTTATACACGATTCGAACGAGTTCGATCAAACTGGGACGTAGTAGTAAATCCCATTCGCCTGAAAAAGTGACATTTTGTTTTACTCTGCATGCGATATATATGTAACTTTATTATCTGTGGTTTTATGCTTCCTCTTATTGGTCATTTCTAAGCAAAATTATGCAAAGCAATAAAAACTGCATATTACAACCTTAAATAAACGTCTGAGCATGTAATTAACCGGCAAGACCATAAAACAAATGCATACAAAAGCCGGAAAGCAAAAATGAAAAATAAGAATGTGTAGACGTATACATCGTTAATTAGTCGTTACTCGCCATAAGACGAGTAACGACTAACATATTCATAAACAAAATTACGGTAAAACTGCAATTATGTACTTGTGAAAAGTAATGCGTTTGTATGTTTTTTTAGTTGAAATTCGGATTATAGCGTACAAAAATCGGGATATGTTCGGATTGTAGAGTACATAATGGGAAAAAATAGAGGTTCGGATTAGCGCGATATTCGGATTAAAGGTGATTCGGATTAGCGAGACATTACTGTAATAATATATTGTACTAACACCCATATAACAGGTAACAGCCGTGTTTGAAACTACTTCTCAAGTGTTGCCCGTTTTTGGAGGGTAAACAATTAATAAATATTTGGAGCAACATCTCTTCAAGTGCCTGGGACTAGCTTCTAGCAACCACTCGTGTTGTGTGCGTTATATTTTTCACACGAGTGGAAGGGACCTACATTTTAGTGCCGTATCCGAAGAGTAATTTATTTTTGGGAAACTTTCTCGTGACAGCAATACCCTCGGCAGCAATACCCAAAATAGTTCTAAGGTCCACGCTCAGGCATATGCGGATGATTTTGCTGTATGGTGCTGCTGGAGATGGTCTTGATAATACTTAAATTAATGTCGCTGTACTTTCTGTCGGGCCATGTCGGCGACAGCGTGTGCTAATGCACAGGCGGTGCTAGACATGATTGATGAATAGTGCACTAGGGCTTTCGGTAAATCGTCTTAAAACTGAAGTTGTTCTTTTTACGAGAAGGAGGATTCTGACCGGTCTGACTCAGCCAGTGCTAAAAGGCGTCACTATATGCATTTCCAATGAAACCAGATATCTAGGAGTGATTCTAAAACAAAAAAAAATGCATTGGTCTAAACACGCCGAGTCGAAAACATCCAAGGCGCTCTCAGTCTTCTGGCTTTTGGCAAGACATGGGGCTTATCACCGAATAATGTTCTCTGGATCTACGCGGCTATGATAAGACCATTCCTCGCATATGCGTCGGTTTTTTGGTGGAAGGGGATCTCGCGTATATAGTCTTCGAATCTAACCCGGAGGGACGACGCAGTAAAGGGAATCATCGCCGTAGGTGGCGCGCACAAGTTCAAGGGGACCTCGACCAACTTGGAGTGCGCAACTGGAGGCAATTAGCTAAAGACCGAGCTAAATGGAGAGGTTTGTTGGTTGAGGCCCAGGTTCACCCCGAACTGTAGCGCCACCTAAGTAAGTAAGTAAGGATCTCGCGTAAATATGTAGTTGCTTTTTGCGCTAAAATCCAAACTTTTGCTTGTCTCGGCTGCACGGGAGCTTTTCCGAGTACGCTTGGCTCTGCTCTAGACGCTTTGCTGAACTTTCCTCCTCTTGATAGTTATATAATTGGCTGCACTATCAAAGCCATCCATCGTCTTAGGCGAGGTGGTTTTTGGTTTACTCTACACTGGAATTTTGATGAACTTGCGCGACACTTATCTTACGACTCTGGCCTTATGAATATGCCGTCTGATGCAATAACACCAAAACTTCAGCTGATGCGCTAATTCAGAGCCGATTTTCCTTGTGGACTGGCTTCGGCCAGAGTCTGAGCCAGGAATGGAATTGTATTCGTATTTTTACGAATGGCTCCAAAACCAGTCAATGCTCTGGCGCTGGTGTCTTCGTGGAAGACGGCAACATTAGACTTCTTTTCTTGTTAGGGCCGTAGTATTTGTGTCTGTAGTGATAGTTAGGCTGCGCTTAAGGCCTTATTTAACCCTTTAACCACTTCCAAAAAAGTTCGTGAAACCAAAAACTCTTTGAACTCGGTCGCAAGGATGAATTCTCTATCTCTTATCTGGGTCGCAGGTCACTGGGATCCTGGGGAATAAGATCTTCGATGACATTGCTAGACAAGGATCAGAGGAGGCTTTCTCTGGTCCCGAACCCGCGTTGGCTCTCGCTATGTGCTCAGATAGGGTTTCCATTGACGATTGGGTCTCCACGAATACAATTGTGTGTGGCATGACTCTCCAGGATGTAGGTTGACTAAATGAATGCTACCGGACGTCTGTAAGAAATCAGCGGCAATCTTGCTGCCTCTCAGCAGAAAAGATGCAGAAATAGTGACAGGCTACTTCGCTTTCACCAAGTACCTTAACGTGCTGGGCTTAATTGACACTACAATCTGTGACCCTTGTGGAGAGAACGACGACACCGCGGAATAATATCTCTGCGACTGTCCGGCATTGAAAGAAATTTAATTTGTTATTTTTGTATACACTTTTTATTAGATTTTTGGAAAGGTACACTTATGTCGAATTCTTCTTTGATCACTGTATATTATGTACGTCGTATACGGCACAAAACTGTAGGTCACTTCCATTTGTGCGAAAAATATAACCCATACAACACGAGTGGTTGCGAGGAGTTAGACCCTAGTCCCTTTTTGAGCTGTTTACGTCAAATATATATGTATGTATGTTATTAGGACATGTGTTCATTGCGTAAGATACAAACCCGATCCAATTTACCTAAGCATTAGCAAACAGATCGTTCAACATTTGTGGTGTATACTTTTGCGGACTTGTACTGACGTCATGGAAAATTGGAGTGAAATCGCCATAGAAACCCTATATGTTTATGTGTTTCGACTCTTGAAACTCATTTCTGACCTAAGCTGGACGGCCGTCATGCTGCAATGAAGCGTATGATAGGGCGCCGAGGTTGTCCTCTAAGAATTTTTAAAGAGCACAATATTTATTTATTTATTTATTTATTTATTTAAGCTTAATGTAAGCAGTAACTTAAAGCTAAACAAAAAGGGAACTTAACGCTAAACTTAAAACAATTTTTATTTATTATTTTTTTTTCTTTTTTTTTATGCTGGATACTAAAGGGCCCACATATTTTTGATTACTTACTATGTCTTAAAAACTAGGAAGGAAAAGAAATGGTGGGGGATAGACAGTTGTGTTGCTGTGTAATGTAAGAGAAGAGATGTCATGAAGAGGTGTGGAGGGGTTTTCTAAGGGAGAATAGACTGAAATGAAAGTCTAGGGTATTCTGTGCGTTGTTGGCTAGGCGAAACATGGAGGAGATTGATTCGAAGTGGCCGTAGTTGGCGCAGTGGTAAGGGAGATGTAAGAGCGGTACAGACCTATGGTTACGAGGGTTGGTGCGAAGGGAAATAATTTCCAGTAGTGCGGGGGAATCGTACGTACCGGTTAATAATTGGTGCACGAAGAGTATGTCAGCGACTTAGAGACGTTTTACAAGGGTTTGCGGGATAATCAATTTTAGCCTATTTTCGTAGGGGGGTAAGATATATTTGTCGGCCGATGGGAGACCGCGTAAGGCAAAACGGATAAACCTACGCTGAACAGCTTCGTTTCTAAGGGAGTGAATGTCGTGATAAGGTGACCAAATTTGGCTGGCGTATTTAAGGTGGGGACAAAGGTGATGTAAAGGGATTTAATAACGTAAGGGTTCGATACTTCTTAAGACCAGCGTATTATGAAACCAAGAGAAGAATTGGCCTTGTGTATTATTGGTTCAATGTGGGAACGGAAGTTTAACTTCCTATCACAAATAATACCCAGATCGTTTATGGAGGAGACTGAGGGAACGGACTCATTATTAAAGTAATAGGTTCTGAGGGGTGGGGTACGCGTTTACGGGAAAATGTTATGGATTGACATTTGCCGACATTAAATTCTAAGAAGTTTTTGTCGCACCATGTGTGGAATGAATTTAGGTCATTTTGAAGTAAGAGAGAATCGGTGGGGGTAGATATTACCTTGATGATTTTCATGCCATCCGCGTAAATAGGCAGACCTGAGTCTTTTATGTTAAGACAAAGATCTGCGGACCAAGATGACTGCCTTGAGGAGCCCCTGAAGTGGCATCAATAGGGCCAGAGACTGAAAATCTGAGGAGAAGCCTGTACTGGCGTTCCTCTAGGTACTATCGCAGCCATGAAATGAAAGAGGGTGGGAAACCGAGAGCTTTAAGTTTAAGGTAAACAGTTAGGTGACAGATTTTATCAAACGCTTTACTGAAGTCGGTGGTAATAACATCCACTTCATTACATTCCTTTAATGCTTTCAGTGTTTTGGAAATAAATTCGGTTAGGTTAGTCGTAGTGGACCTACCCTTTAACAAAGCGTGCTGTTGTGGGGAAAATTGGGTTTGCAGTGCTTTGGAAAAGCTTGGGGATAGAGGAGAGTTTGGCTATGGGTCGATAGTTCGATAAGTCGTTTTTCTGCCTTTTTTATGGATAGGGAAAATGTAGGAGTCCTTCCATAATTTTGAGAAAATGGCTTGAGAGAGTGAAATTCGAAATAGAGTTGTAAGGGGTTGGCATAGGACATTGACACATTTTTTTTTGGAATACGGCGGGCAGACCATCGGGACCGGGGGAAAAGTCATCCTTGAGCCCATTAATTTTTTCTCGCACCATATCAGACCTAAGTCAACTGAGACTAGGGAGGTTTGTATGCAGTTACTCAAGTAGGAGAAATAGTCAAGGTCTGGTTCGTGTACATTTCATTTCATCAAGGAAGCCATCGGACTTTCTTTTGGCGTTAATATATTGGTAAAAGCGCCTAGGATCTGTGATTAGATTTAATTGCATTCTATCGAAGGATTCGCAGAGGATAGAAAAATGGGAGTAAGCTTGCTGGTAGTAGAGAAATCTGAGGCAGATCTGGATTTCAAGTAACATACCATATATTTACATACATTTTCAATGGCCCGCTAATCCTTCTTGAGGGTCGCGGGGGTAGGATGCTCAGGTGGACCCTCCATCCTTCTCGATCCTCCGCCATTGACTCCAACTCATCAGGAGGAATCCCTAGACGGCTCCAGGAGAGATGTCGGACTTGGTCCAACCATCTATTTCTACGCCTACCGCGGAGTCGCCTACCTGATGGCACGGCAACCATGGCACGTCTTGGAAGCCGGTCTGGGGGCATACGCTCTACGTGACCAAACCATCGAAGCATAGATCGTTCCGTTCGGAGAAGTAGCTGCTCAACATTGAGCGCCTCGCCTACTCTGGTGTTGCGCACTCGATCCCTACGAGTTATTTTAGCAATACCGCGAAGGAACCTCATTTCGGCAGCTTGTATCCGCTATTTCAAGTAAGTTTTCCATCATTTGTTTCTAACATTTGGAAGAGTACGCAATTCATTATTATACCAGAGAGGGGATGACGAGCAGTTTTTTCGAGGCACATAAGGGACGGATTGGAGAAGACCGTCAAAGATTGCTGTGTAGAGAATACGAAAGCAATATTAATGGGGTTGTTAAAGTTTAGAAAGTGGCTGAAATTTATGGTATTGACTAGGTTATTAAGTTTAACGAAGTCAGCTTTACGAAAGCTGAAAGAGAGAAAGTTCTCAGAACCAATAGTGATGTGGTCGTTTTCATACGAAAAGCCGAGAGCGAGAGGGGGGATAGTGTTCTAGGGTGGAGAGAAGATGGTTACTTGCAGTAGCCAAGTAATAATGGGCGACGTATGAGAAAATGAGATGTAGTTGCCTACCTAAGTTGTTGGTTATGCCGCTAATCTGAAAAGGCCGGAGTCAAACAGACGATCAGTAAGGATTGTTTCCTTTTCTGAGGAGGAGTTAGTACGAACGAAAGATGATTCGTCCTCCGATGGAGTCCATTGCAAAAGGGGAAGGTTGAAGTCGCCAACAATTATAAAATCGTCATCAGGATCAGCGATATCTACCAGAGTCAACTGTATCAACGGCCAGCTGGTATGCTTGGGCGGGTTGAGAAGGGAAAATATAACAGCAAACAATATGTACGCTCCGTTTGGATACAGATAATTTAGCACATACGAATTCAAAAGAAGTGGAGTTTGAGAATTTGACGAGGGTTACATCAAGACGATTATGTGTGGCTAAAAGAACAACACGGCCGAAGGAGAGATCTTCATTTTCCGGCCGTCAGCGCGAAAGACTACAAAATCAGAAGTGAAAAATTCACAGTTAAGAAAATTGGGACATAGGTTGGTTTCAGTTAGGGCAAAAATGTCGTGGGGATTGTGATTGTGAGTTAGGTGCACCATCGAGGTTTTGGTGCGAAGTCTTCTGACATTCTGATAGTAGAGGGATAGGAGCATTGGGGCAGTTACGACGCAGTGAGATGGATCGACTGGAGTAGAGTTAGGCACGAAAATATTTATTATGGATGCTGCGAGTGTTTTGGAGATACGAGAGACGTTCGGAACCAATATGGGAACCATAGGCTGAACGGTCTTTAGCCACAGTGGAACAGGAAATATTAAAACTCTCATGAAAACGTGTGTCGATATTTTTTTAGGGCCATAGGGTCAGTTGGGAGACCTTTTTTTGGATCGAGATTATGACATTCGTCTTTGTCTTTCCGTCGATGCAGACGGAGTAGGCTTGTCATGTAAATAAGCTAAGACGTGAGTTTGACGGAGAGAGGAAGCATTGAATCGAAAGTGGGGGAGATGCAGTTGGTGTCAAGTTGACTGTGGTGGAAACGTTAGGAGAGGCCTTGGACGTGGAATGGGCAAGGGGGTGGATTACGAAGGATGAGGAATGATTGAGAATGTGGGAGTAAGTGAAATTAGGTTAATTGACGGTGGGGGAATGCTATTAGAAGAAGAGCCATGGCTTGGTGGACGACAGGAATCAGGCGACAGATTGAAAGATACACGTTTCCTTGAGGTTTTCGTCATTTATGTCCTGTATCCCCTTGTGGGTCATAGGGCCTCTACTACGCTTACGCGCCATCGTGTACGGTTTCTGGCAATGTGTCTGAGTTCTCCCCAACTTTTCCCGTACTTCCGTGCCTCCTTCTCGACTGTTCTGTGCCATGTTCTCCTCGGACCGCCAGGTCTTCTGCCATCCTGAGTTAGAGGGTTCCATTGCATAGCATGGTTTGCTATGGAACTGTCATCCTTTCGGAACGTGTGACCAATTCACTGCCACTTCCGCCGTTGGATGGTTGTGCCTATTGGTTCCTGACTCGTTCTCTCGTAAAGGTGTTCGTTAGAGATACGATTGGGCCAGAAAATCCTTAAGATATTGCGCAGACACCTATTAACAAACGTTTGTAGCTTTTTGGTGATAGTCGTGGTCACTCTCCACGTGTTGCAACCATATAACAGCACGGATTCAACGTAGGAGCGCAACAGTCTTATTTTGGTGTTCAAACTGATTGCATTGCTTCGCCATATTTTGGACAACATCCCGAACGCGGACTTTGCTTTTTCGATCCTGTTGGCTATATGCAGTTCGGTTCCACCATCGGTCGAGAGAATACTCCCAAGATACTAGAAATCCTCTACTCTCTCTACCGGTTGTCCAGCAATGTATATTTGAGCCGATGAGTTAGTTCCAAGGCTGATAATTTTAGTTTTTGCCGTATTAATTTTCAGCCCGACGACACCTGCCTCCCTCTCCACACCTGCTGTCATTTGGTGGAGGTCCATAATTCTGTGGGAGAGTAAGCATACATCGTCAGCGTAGTCAAGATGTTTCAATTGAGATGTAAGAGTCCATCGAATTCCTCCGTTTCCCGTCAACAAAGCTGCATGAAGCACATCGCTAATCACCAATAGAAATAATATTGGTGAAAGCATACAGCCTTGCCTTACCCCACTTTGGATCTCAAATTCCTCAGACAATCTTTCCCTGTGCAGAACGTGACATTTGGAGCCTTCATATGTAGCTTTGATAATAGCAATTAGTTTATCGGGAATACTTCTCCTGCGTAAGGCACGCCAAATAAGCTCCCTGTTGACACTATCAAACGCCTTCTCAAAATCGATGAACAGCAGGTGCAGTGGCGATCGATATTCAACACACTGTTCGATGATAATCCGCAGGGTGTTGATGTGGTCAGCACAGGAGGATCCAGAGCGGAGACCTGCTTGTTCGGCATCGGGTGTGTCTTCAAGATGTTGTTTAATTCGCTCCAGGGTGATTTTAGCTATTATTTAGCTACAGCAGGCAGCACGCAGATACCCCTCCAGTTTCCGCACTCCATTAAATTTCGTTTCTCAGGAAGCTTGACGATCATTCCCTTTTTCCACTCGCCTTATCGCCTTATTGGTTTTGAGTGCCTTGATCGCGGTAATGATCTCATCTTTACTGGGAGTCGTGGTGCGTATTCGGGAACTTCCCACCTCGGACATCTCAGTCTGATTTGGAAGCATATCGCTAGCGAATACCCGGTTCAAAACCGTAGCAAAATGCTCTTTCCATCTCTTGAGCTGGTCCTCATACGAAATGAGCAAGGAGCCGTCTAGGTTTTTTACTGGGTGTTGGCTGGATCTGCGACCACCTGTCAGCTCTTTTGTGATTCTGTAGACGGTCCTGCTGTCGTACCTCCGTGCAGCTTCATCTGCTTCTGTAGCCAGCGCGTTGATGTAGTTGCGCTTGTCACGTCGCACGCTACGCTGAACTTCTCTCATCTTCATGCGACATAGGGACTCTAGCTCGCTTCTCCCTGCTGCTGGGGTAGCTGCAACGCGAGCTTTCAGCTGTTTTCGTTCGTCAATCCGTCTCCAGGTATCCTCGGAAAGCCACGCCCTATGTCTTCCCTGCGATCGACCGACAATTCTTTCAGCACCAGATGTAAAAACATTTTTCACAGCACACCAATGGTCTTGGATGGTTGCGGGCATTGAGCTGCTGATTGCTTCCACACCTTGCGAAAAGTGCTCCCTTAATTGTTGGCGCACTGAGGGATCACTAAGTCTTTCGATGTTGAACCTGGGCATTCTTTTGTTGTCATGGGATCTTCGTACTATCCCCACATCTGCCCCTCGCCTGTTTCGGACGTCCAGGAGACTATTTCTAAAGCGGCGGCTGATAGCAAAATGGTCAATTTGGTTGGAGGTTGCTTGCCTGTCATTGGAAACCCAGCTAACTTTGTGGCAGGTCTTGTGCTCAAACGTGGTTCCACCTATCACAAGGCGGTTGGCATTGCAGAAATCCACAAACCTTTCGCCGTTGTCATTGCGGTTGCCTAGTCCATGCTTCCCGATTACATGTTTGAGCCCTTCGTTGTCATTGCCTACCTTGGCATTCAAATCCCCCATCACTATGACAATGTCTCCATTTGGTGTTGTGTTGAAGACGGCGCTTAAGAGATTGTAGAAGCTCTCCTTTTCGTCCTCAGACGAACTATTCGTTGGGGCGTAACACTGTCTGATGGTGACGCGTCGTACTCTAGTCCGGAATCTGGCCGTCAAAATCCTATCACCATGAGGCTGCCAGGAAATTAGGCCCTTGCGTGCTGTTGTTGTTAGCAGTAGTCCGACTCCATATTCCCGCGGACTTCCGGATGGCCTTCCAGAATAGAGTAGTACAGTGTTACGCGTTGGGGACTGGTACTCGCCCGCTTCTAACCATCTTACTTCACTTACCCCCAAAATGTCCAGTTTATATCGCATGAATTCGTTTTCCAATTGGATGAGGAGCGTCTTTACATTCCAGAAACCTATCTTTGTCCGGGTACAATAGCCAAAAGTCGTCAACATGTGATCATTCCTTATCCGAGGCATAGTGTCGGTTTCTGTAGCGAGCAATATTCGGTAACGCAAGTTGCTGGCCCGCGTTACCTAGCCTAGAATCAAGGCCCTAGACAACCCGCGCTTACAATTTTAGCCTACTCGTATTGAGGTTTTCGGAGGAAGGACGTATGTTGGTGAGAATTTGAGCTAACATTTTTGAGAGAAGAAGGGGTATATCCAATCTGTGGAGAGAAAATGGGAAAAACTCCCGCTTCAAAACTCAAGTTTGGGTCTGAGTTGGTTACAGCGGTAGGTTTATTAATAGAACTAGGGCTAGGTCTAATGCTAGAATTATTATTAGGCTTAGATCTAGGTTTTTTTTTGCCATCAACATTTCGCCCAGAGAAACACCATTAGAAAGTCAGATGAATATGGGGCGAATGTCGGCAATTGAGTTAACGCACTTGAACTCGCACAGAGTAGGTCACTTGGTCGAATTGGCAGAACAACAGATATTGGGTGGAAGGAAATTGCAAATTTGCAGAAAATCGGCCGGCACTTGAGGTAATGCACTGAGTATTTAGAGACCATTTTTTTTGTTTACGTTTTTCCGAACACACTTTTTGCAGTTTTGTTTAATGTTAAGGGGGAAATATTAGAGTTTGTTGCAGACAGAGGCATCGAATTCCAGTTCATCCCACCCCGTGCACCTCATTTTGGAGGAATCTGGGAAGAGCTGACCACGGTACTGACAGAGATTGGGGGAATTATGAATTCAAGACCTATCACTCCATCACCTCGTATCCAGTAGATGAAAGAGCTCCTACTCCTGGTCATTTTCTAATTGGAACGTCAATCAACTCGATCTCTGAACCAGAAAGACCATTTAACAACGTTTCTTATCTCCACAGGTGGCAAAGAATTACGGCATTAAAGCAGCACTTTTGGAAGAGATTGTTATCCGAATACATCCTTACCCTTCAAGAGAGCCAAGAGCCCAACATACGTGAAGGAAGTGCGGTGGTTATCCCTGATGAAAACCCTTGCAGATGGGCTTAAGCAAGAGTAGAACGGGTCATTAAAGGCGACGACAACAACGTTCAGGTAGTTAATATAAAGATTGATAGGAGCGGATTGAGACGTCCCGTAACTAAGATAGTACCACTGCCGGTGGATTGATTGCATTATCAACTTAGAGCTGGGTGAGACGTCTACTAGAAGATCTATTAGTAGAAATACTCCGCAAGTTAGTGTTCTATCCTCTCTTTGGAATTTCATGGTTAATGAACTATTGATAATCCTAGAAGGTGAGGGAGATGATGTTGCTATAGCAGTCTCAGGAAGCACCTTCCTACTCTAAAAGAACTACTACAAAACGTTTTACACAAGTTAACCAAATGGTCGGTTCGGTTGCCCCATAAAACCGAAGTGATACTCTTCTCAAGGAAATATAAAATTCCATTTGTCGACCCTCTCTCTTAATGGTACAAGTTAAACTTTCTCGGATCATCCAAAATACCTGGGTCTTATTTTGGATAGAAAATTAAGATGGAAACCTAACATTAAAAAAAGTCAAGAAAGCTGCAGTAGCACTTTTCTCTTGTAAGAAAGCTATCGGAAATAGATGGGGATTGCAACCTCGCATAACTCACTGGTCATTAGGCCGATACTCACGTACGGGGTAGTGGTGGACTGGCTTTTTTTTTATAAACATGTTTATACACAGTGCGGGCGTTGGAAAGGATAGATAGATAGATATCTACTTGTAGTGAGGTGTAAGTGCACTGCGAGCTTTAAAGATCTATTGTGCCCCCCATACTACGACTCTAGCCAATGATATACTCAGTCAAGAGCACTTCCTCCAGTCCAGCTGCTACTACAAACCGGAGTATCTTAAGTGGATCCAGCGAAGGCAAATCCATTTCTGATAGGAGGTAGGCACCTAGGCGATTTCTTCTTTTGTGGATCAGTGCTTCGAATTCGAAAAGAAAGTGCGCTGGTGTCTCTGCGAAGTCCCTGCAGAATCTGCAGTGTCCGCCTCCCTCTATTCCCAGTTTCCTAAGGTGCTCCTTGAGTCTGCAATGACCCGTTAACATGCCCGCCAAGATGCAAAGTCGATTCTTACTATTTCTAAGGCAGGCTCTGCTTCTTTTCTGGTTGAATTTCGCCAGAAGTTCTTTTGCCTGTCTTATTTGGGGGATATCATCCCAAGGTTTGTTCCATTTGTTCTCTTCCTCTTTCCTTAAGTCTTCGCTTTTTTTGTGGGGTCCGATCCCACAAAAGGGTTCTAGTTCGATTGCCTGAACTTCTGCTTGAAATATACTGCGGAATATTCCCAATGATTCTAAGTATCTAGCCCGTGCACTCGTCCCAGTGCCAGTGGATGTTTTCGATCGGTATGTGTACCATTTAATTGTGTGTTGTTTGAATTGGTATTTATTGGATTCGGTACTCTAGTCTCTTTCCTGGTAGGGTTCCTGTATCAGCACAATTCCAAGGTGTTGTTTAAGGAACATTCTTGAGATGATGGCCGAGGCTGCCTTCGCGTGGTGTAGGTTGACTTTTGCGATACGAGTGAGAGGTTTTTGCTCAATTTTAGGGGAAAGTCGGAGAAGGGCAGGAGTCCACCTCCATCTCTTCTTGTTCCGTTAGAGGAATTGATCCTAGATTCTCCATGTTGATGCCGGCAATGGCGACACTTTCGGTGTCTTCCTCACTTAGGGAGATCTCCTCGGCCTTTTTTGGTACTATTGCTGTTGTGATGGTGTCAGCTTGGTTTGCAGCTTCCACTACTTATGGCTCTGATGTCGGGTTGATTGAGGGTGCTCCGTCCGTCCGTCCCCGCGTGGTTCCGGCTGTCTCGGCTGCCTGTTTTCTCAGTCCACATTGATTTTACCGAACCTGTACCGAATCATGTAGCCTTGCTTGATAATCGTCTCTGCCGATTGATCGTTTATTAGGAAGGTTACCAGTCTTCCCTTACCTTCTTGACTGCTGGTAGCTCTCCACAGGTAGGAGTTCAGCGCCTCATTCTTCGCTTCTAATAGATCTAGCGACTTCTTTTGGTCGTGCCCAGAGCTCCTTGGGAGGAAGACGGTGATAGTGTGAGTTTAAGGGATATTGTCCCCCAAACATGCCGTCAATTTAACTCCCTTCCACGCACTTAATCGTGCTGCTGCTCGTGAAGCCGTTTCTTCATTGTAGCAGCCAACAGTAGTAAGCCTAGTCTAAATTGAAGCTTGCTTTTCCAGCCTATTGCCACTTCTTCAATAATGGCGTCCTTAAGCGCCGTTTGTTCATCGGTGCTTAGCGTAACCACCGGGTAATCCTTTAGGAGGACAGCCACTCGCAGCTTCCTAACCTGCATAACTGGTGCCTGGCTCTACTCTGCATTCACTCTCCGCTGAGACGGTGTTAGATGTTCCTGCGCTACTAGAGTCTCAGTTACCTCTTTCTTTCTTTCCACTCTTAGCTGCCTTGCCCCTTCAGGTTTGAAACCTTGGACTAAGAAGCGCAGATACCACTTTGCACCCGCTCCATTGAGGCGGGTCATCCAGACCACCGGGCTTACCCCTGTTTGTTAACGTGGGAGGTTTGTGCAGCCGCTCTCTGGGTCTGCTACTCTCTGCTGTTCTTCTCGCCTCCCGGGAAATGTTTTCCTTCCTTACCGGAGATCTTGGCTTTTGCGTGCAGGCCACTGCATTTTTTATTTTTTATTTTCAATGCATTTTTTTTTTTTATTCAGAATATTATCTTACGTGCTAACAAAAAACGCTTAAAACTAGCTTAATTAACTTAACTATCTTATAATAACTTACTGACCCCATGCGGGCGCTCTAAGCTAATTCTAACACTTAATCTATGTCTTTCGACGTAACATAACTGGCTTAATTTAATATCTATATTAACTATCTAAGAAATTGAAAAAAAAAAAACAGAGAAAAATGTGATTTGATTTTTGTAAGGATAAGTAAAACTTACAAACTACCTTAAAATAATCTTAAGCTAACTTAACTACGTTGTGTAATTAAATACACACTTTTTTTTTGTAAGCGAAGTGCTGTCTTTTTTTTTTTTAGCCAAGTGCTGTGGCTGATTTTTTTAATTACTAAAAACTACAAACTTAAGACTACGTTAATACTATGTAATAGCCATACGCCATGGCTATTGTAGAAAACAAATAGACGACCCGCTCTGCCTCCGTTACAGGCTAACCCGGATTAGGGGGAAACGACGACGGCGTTCCCTCTTCTTCATTAAGCCACCAAAATTGGTTGTGCTGCCTACTAACCTCTTTAATATCGCGGACTGAAACCGCCCTACTGAACTGGAGACGCTCTACACTACCCTGTGCGACGTCTCGATCGTAGTTGAGTCGCCTATGCACAGCTTTTCTGGCGACGTGGAAGATTAGCGGCACCGCTAACTTATCCTGAATCAGACTTCTCTGATCAAGATAAAGGAACGCTTCTGGAGGGATAAAGCCGTTAAGGATAGAGATTGTTGGGGTAATAAGCCCCAAAGATCAGGCTATTCATCGAGGTCATTGTTCTTGCAATGTGCCTTCGAATCAACTTGATCAAGAAATTATCCACTCTGATTAGATTCGCCTTGTTGTACAGGACACCATTACGGTAGAATTTTATGTACTCAGAGTCTGGTGTTCTATACAAACGAAGGCAAGCCCTCTCAAACACCCGCATCTTTTCCAACAAGCTTGGCAACTTCCATTGGCCCACGTTGAACCACACGGGACATCCATATGCGAGCATAGGCCGAATGAGGGCCATGTAGCAGATTACCTTCACCCACGCATCGAGCATCACTTTGGCTCTGGCCAGAGCAGCATCTATATGTTTGTTAAAATATAGATATTGATCTAGCCAGACCCCAAGGTAAAAAATTAAAAAAAAAAAAATATTTGGCGCAACAGCTCTTTAAGTGCCAGGGCCTAGCTTCTCGCAACCACTCATGTTGTGTGCGTTATATTTTTCACAAGAATGGAAGGGACCTACAGTTTTAGTTCCGAATCCGAACGGCGATTTGAGAAGCTTTTTCGTGACAGTAATACTCTCGGATGTTTGTCAGACGCTCGTGAGAGGTGGGACCGTGAAAATACTTTTTGGTGTTTTCTGGGATTCGAACTTGGAACCTCATGCGTAGTGATCCGACACAACCACTTACGCCACTGCGCCCCAAGGTACCTGACTATATTTCGACTCAAGTGGCTACCCCTGCTGTCCCACAATAGGGAACTTTCGCCAATTCTCTCTGGTATCCCAAAAGGCCCCAAACAATGGCGTTCTGAACAGGGTGGTCTCTGACTTCTGAAAGTTGATTTTCAGCTTCCAGTCGTCGCAGTATCTCTTAATCTTATCAAAGTCACACTGCAAACGTAATGTAATGAACTCGATCTTAGGCCCTGACCTGTACGCGACCAAGTCGTCTGCTTACGCTATGGCATGGTGAAGTGAACCTATGAGATCGCTCGTGTAAATATTGAATAGGATCGGCGAGTTAACCGCACCCTGTTGCAGACCATTTTTTACTTCAAAAGTTCCAACAGACGTCACATTGCCAATTTTCACGATGAACCACTGCCTTCTTGGAGTTTCAGTGTCTCTGTGCCTGTGGTGCTCCGTACTCATCTTGCGCCTAGGGCTGACTCCGCGCGCTGGAGCTGTCCTGCGCCTATGGCTAAATCTGTGTACCTGAAGTGTGCTCCTACGATTCGTGGTAGCCCTGGCGTAGAATTCGTCTTGGGGGTCTCTTTCTAGACGACTTGCCATTTCTGTCGCGGTGATATCTCGCATGTTCCCTTAACACCCTGGATTAGGGTGGGCGGCTTTTAGTTCGTTACTCCTTAGTCAGCTTATCCGAGATCAAGGACTCACCCACCGAGGGTTGAGTGAGTCCTTGCAACTTAAGCTCTTGCTCCGCGTGAATTCCAATGGAAAGAACAAATCAAGTGGTACAACATGTCTAGCGACTAAACAGATTTGACCCAAGCTGGATCTGAAACGCTCTAAGAAACTGATTTCTCGGAACCTATTGTATATTTGCGCTACAATATGTGTGATCACAGGACACTGTCTAGTAGGCAAGCATGTTACAAGGCTTGGTGTACATTCGAATGATTTTTGAAAAAGCTGAATGGACGAAGAAGAGGAAGAAACCATTCCTCACCTTTGTGCGTTCCCAGCTCTCTCCCATAGAAGGAAACTTCACTTAGGAGCTTTCTATTACAACGATTTAGGCAATTTGATAGACTCAGACATCAGGAGCTTCCTACGCTTCATTAGAAGCTCGACAGACACGGACCTTCCTTTGCTCTATGTGTGTTGGCGTGAGCTGTTAACCACTTCAACCTAATCTATATACGATTAAACTTTATACTGGTTCTTATTTCTCCTACATTAAATTCACCCCGCCCACTACATTTAGTAGCTTTACAATTTTACAACATAATGAGCACTCGAAGTTGACGAATCAAAGCGAATGCACTCGAAGTGAATAAAGTGAATTTTATAATGTTGGAAGAAGGTGCGAGTTTTTATTCCACCAAAATCTATTCGGGATTTTACACACACCACGGTGTCGCTGTTTGGTATGGTGAAATTCAAATCATCTGTATGGATCATGGATAATAATAAAATGCGGCTAGAGTTAAGATAGGTTAAGAATATTTTAAGGTTGTTCATAAGTTTTATATATTGTACACCCACGGAAGTTCCCATAAAAACATTTTTTTTTTTAATTCTTATTACAATACTTTGTTTTTAGTGAAAAATATTCTATATCAGGGTTATCGGGTATAAATTTTCCCCCGGAATTTTTCCCCTGAACAAAAACTAGTTACCTTCAAAAATAGGGAAAAAATTCATCGGGGAGAAATTAAATACCGAGATCGCGTTGAAAATTCTCCTGAATTGTCATTTATGATACCTATTTTCTTCCGCGGAATTATTTCCTCTTTTTTGAAGATACCTAATTTTTGTTCGGGGGAAAATTTCCGAGGGAAAATTTATTCACGATAACTCTGTATATGTGTACATATGTAGGTAAAAACAGATTTATAACTAAAATTCTCACAAAGGCACTTTTGTTAGTTTAAATATATACATGAATGAAATCTGAATATAGAGAGCGGTAAAACAGGATTAGTAAACAATTTTCAATATTTTGTAAAGGCAGTTTTTTGTTACAATATCATACAATATATACTGTTTTTATAAGAATTTCATCCACGCATGTACGACATACGCATACACTAAAAAAAAACATCCTTGTTGTTGAAATAAAACATTTTTCTTAGCATGTAAGAAATAATGAAGTCGGAAATAAAAATTGATTGAAAATAAAAAAATAAATAAATAAAAGTGTGTTTGCTTGTTAATCGGTGTTTATAGGTTCAAGCCCCAGCGGGGAATATTATGCAAAAGTCGCTCGAGAATAAAAGGAAAGCGAATGACATCGATGTTTTTCAAATCACTGTACCAAAGAAAGGCCTGGGAGCACAATGAACCGCAACGAGTCTGACTGCTCTGGGATTTTTCTTTTGAATGAATAAAATATATACATATGCATATATGTATAATGCCATCATCTTCATCTTACCTTATATTTTTGACCATATTTTGTTTTTATCCACCACTTATCCATTCGGCGGTAAGTTGTTGGATTTTGGGTCTGTTGTTCGGATGGTATCACGCACGGAGAGGATGTTTGGTTTTTATTTTTTAAATAATTACAAATTAATATCCTTATACTAAAGAGCACCAGCTGCAGAGGCCCGCTCTGATATGATTTAAATCTGAGTTAAATTGGATTAAATCATATAGTTGGACTTATTTATAAAGTTGTTAAGTGCATTTTGGTGAGACGTCGCACTGTGGCGCCAAATTCTAAAAGTCGTGGCAAAATTCAAATTTTCGATGTGTTAATTGAAAAATAAATAAATTGGATGAGCCGTTTGATTTTTAGAGCTCTTCAGAGTTGGACGACTTTGAACTTCGGTAAAAAAAAAAAATTAATTTCAATTCACTGTTTTTTGAGCAAGAGTTTTTCAGTTTTTTTTTTTTTTTTTATTCAAGTGGTTCGCTTATTTTATTTATAATAAATATAATTTTATTGAATAGTAAGGTAAGTTGATTTGGGATATTGGGTTCTTTTAATTAAATTCAGGAGGAGAAGAAACAAAAATTAAAGATAAATTTATGCGTTATGTGCATTCATTAGAGCAAACGTATAGTTGTTCAGTGTTGTTCAAGTTGAAGACCCTATTTTTTGTAGAGCCATGTATGTTAGTAACAAAAAGTGTTTTGTCTTTTTGCGCACAGGTGCGCATTTCATTTTTTTAGGATGGCTACTGAAATTATGAAAAAACAAATTTATGATGTTTGGATTTCTAAGATAAAAATTAAGCGCTTTGATGCTGTTTTTTCTTTTGTTATGGGCTGCTTTAATAATACTACGTTTTCTGAGGACGCAATTAAGTCAATAAAGACAACCGTAAAAAACGTATGCTTGAGGTTTGACGAAAAGATGACCAAAAGTGGTCGCCATCGACATCACTTCGAAAGCATTAACTGTTCGTGGTTGAATGAAACCCTAAAAGTACCACAAACAGTTTTAGATCAAATTCCTTCTTCATCTCGTGTAAACAGGGTAGGAAGACCAAGAAAAAGCTTTGATGAATGCTGTGAAAAAAGCAAGAAGGGAAAGGTACAACCCCTTTTAGATTCGTTTAGTGCTAAAGAAATTGCAACTGCGAATGAACTAAACCTTAAAAAAGCAGGAAAAAAAATACTGCTATATCAATTAAGCAATTGTCAATATGCTCTCTTGATCTTGAATAAGGTTCAGTTGTAAGGAAAACACTGGAAACTACTAACAAAAAAAAAACATGGAAACTACTACTTCTGGCTTTTTGTCAATATCTACTTATCAGTATGAAATAATACTCCAGAAAATAAATAAAGCTGTTCCCAATTTACTGTCCTCTTATCACAAAATTAAAGAGGTTAAAACAAAGTGCTATTCCGATAGCAGAACTGTGAGCGAATCCCCTGCTGAATGTGGTTTAGAAGGCTTACTAAACCATAGCGTTAAGCGTATATGTTTAGCTCAAAAAGACGTGTTAAGTTCTGTTGACGATTTTAAAACGGGTTTAAAAGAAATATCCCTGATAATAAAATGGGGTTGTTATGGTGCCCAACAAAAGCCATACAAACAAAAATTTTCATCAGGTGATCATTTCGATGCAAATCTTTTCAGTATCCATCCAGATGTATTTCTTAAAAGAAGAAACTAAAAACGTACTTTGGCAAAATCCAGTCCCATCATCAATAAGGTACTGCAGGCCAATTAAATTGAGTTTTGGAAAAGAATGAACCGAATTGATCAAACATGAAGTAGATTCAATTCAATAGCAAATTAACACCATATATATTACCTGTTGAGATGAATCATGACAACTTTCATGTCTTAGTCAAACCAATTTTTTTTACTTACTATGATCGACGGCAAAATATGTACTGCTTTGTCATCTATAACGTCTTCACACAAACCTTTTACATTTGTGTTGCAAAACCTTCTTAAATGAACCCAGCCAATCTTTCGAGAAAGTCTGCGGATTAAGTCCCCTTTACTCTTGGATCCGATTTATGGAATGTATACTTCACATCGCGTACAGACTGGATGTAAAAGTTTGGCAGGTAAGAGACCAAGTTGGTAAAGAAAAGGTCAAAGTCAGAAAAACATAAATCCAAGATAGATTCAGAAGTGAAATTGGTTTATTGGTTGATATGCCAACTCAACAGTCAGGCAATACTAATGATGGGAACACGGCTAGATGGTTCTTCAGCGATGAAGCAAAAACTGCCGAAATTACAGGAATCGACGAAGAAATTATCAAAAAGTTTCATATCATCTTAGAAGCTCTTGGGTCAGGGTTCACAATTGACTAAATGCCTTCGAAAATTTTGCACCAGAAACAAGGGCACTGTATCTAAAAAATTATGGCTGGCATTATATGCCAGTTAGTGTACAAAAGGTCTTATTTCATGGAAAACAAATAATTGCCACTTGTATTCTTCCAATCGGCCAACTTTAGGAGGAAGCTCAAGAAGCAAGGAATAAGGAAAATTGAAAAACTTCGCGAGTCGACACGAACACAGACCTTCTGAATAGATTGTTAATATCCTTAGCCCCATTTTTGGCAGGATGCATTAAAAAAAAAAAGTTTGATTGAAATGAAGTTCTGCAACTGTTAGACATACCAAACGAGTAAAAAAGTGCAAATTGTCGGTTCTTTTAAGTTATTTTTTGTCAAAACTTGTATAGATATGTTATTATAATTTATTACATTCCTTTCTATGAACAATTTTCATAAAAATAAGAACAAAAATTGAACAAAAACATTTATTTCTGAGCGTTATTAATTTAATCCCGCTAGATGAGCGAAATGTCACACTGTGTGGAGGAGCGAGATACAGCAAACGGCGGCTTTTGACCAGTGTGGTTACATCTGTGATGATCTACGGGTCACCAATATGGGACAAAACTATGCAAACCCAGTCATACCCGCGTAAAATTGAGTCAACATACCGACTTTGTGCAATTCGAGTATGCAGTACGTTTCGTACAATATCAGGAGCTGCAGTCCATGTTATTACAGGATTACTCGCAATCGACATACTGGGAGAGGAGTTTCAAAACACATACGAAATGAGGAGACAGGGACAAGTGTTAACCAACAGAGAAGCGAACTTACCAGAAAAAGCAAACAGCTTAGTGAAATGGCAACAACGATGGAGCGTGTCAAGCAAATTCCGATGAACCTATCGTCTCATACAGCTTCTTAAGCCATGATCAGACCGCAAGTATGGCGGGGTAGATTTCTACACAACGCAATTACTTAGTCGACATGGATGCTTTCGCGCCTATTTCTACAGATTCAAGCACGATAATTCTCCCTACTGTCCGAATTGCACCCAGGCTAAGCAAGATGCGGAACATGTATTCTTGCACTGTCCGCGATTCGAGCCCGAGAGACAAGCGCTAAGAAATGAGCTTGGAGAAATACCAACTCCCGAGAACATAGTCCATCTTATGATCCGATCGCAGGAGATCTGGAGTGCTGTGAGTGATTATGCAAAGCATATAACGACACAACTGAGATACCTCGAACGAGCAAGGCGACAGAGTGTTGAATCACCAATAAGATTGTAAGCATGTAATGCTGTTTGCCCCCCACGACGAAATGCCAAGATGGTGGTATCGTGGGGAAAAGGGCAATGAAGAGGGGGTTTTTTAGTGGGTGGATATCCCACACTGGGCTCAATTCCGTCTTTTAAAGTATCTTCACCTTCCCCGACAAAAAAAAGAGGAAGAAAAACATGAAATATAGAGATTATTTCATGAGCTGCAAGCACAACACGTACATATTGGGGGTGGCAATGGTGTAGTGGGAACGTCGTCAATTGCCCGCTAATGGTTCATGGTTCAAATCCTGATGTCAGCAAGCATTTATTTATTTCTCATGAAATATACAAAGTCAGTCCGATCATTTGCGAAAGCTTGTGTGAACACTACTGCGAAGGCATAACACTGGCAGTAGCTTGGTCATGTGGCTGGAAAAATTGTTCGCTCTGTTGATGATGAATTGCCCTTGACATCGATTATCGGGAAAAAAGTACTGTGAATCAGAAGCAATGACAATAGTAACAAAAATCTCCCCAGTTATCTGGACGTCACCCCCGGAGAATAGCTGAAGCATAAACAACTGAGCTTCAAGAACCACAACAACAAAATCTTTCTCTCTCTCTCTCTCTATCCATCCTTTCCAACGCCCGCACTGTGTGTAAGCATGTTAAAGGTATTCATAACCCTTTGAGTGCGCGCAAATTATAAAAAAAAAAAAAAAAAAATGGTACATATGTATGTGGAATGCTCTTCCGAACTCAACTTTTTTTTTCCTCTCCATTATAATCTAGAGACATGTATGACCAATGTGCATCGATACCTTCTTTCTGTCTAATCCTCATCTCATTAATGCTAATGTTACATACATATGTATCCAAACAAGTCGAGCTTCTTTAGCGCGAGTGAATTATAAAAAGAATTTACCCGCCAGAATCATGAAAAGAAAAAAAAACATATACGTACATACGCATAAGTACATACAAATCTGCACACAAAATACATCATGGTAGAAACTTCACGCTACACGTTGATCATAAAAATTATTTTTTTTATATTCTCGCTTTCCACCTATTATCGGATGTTTTGGTTTTCTTTTATTTTGCTCTATTCAAGGTATGCAAAAGTGCAAATGGATGGTTGCTGTCAAGGATTCATTTATTCATTGAATGTAGCGCTGAGTTCTCGCTAAGGGCGATAGTGTCGATTTCCTCAAGTGATACTACTAGTAGATATATATACATACATACATACATTTTCAATGGCCCGCTTATCCTGCATGAGGGTTGCGGGGGTAGGATGCTCAGGTGGACCCTCCATCCTTCTCGATCCTCCGCCATTGACTCCAACTCATCAGGAGGAATTCCTAGACGGCTCCAGGAGAGATGTCGGACTTGGTCCAACCATCTTTTTCTAGGCCTACCTGATGCCACGGCCACCATGGCACGTCTTGCAAGCCGGTCTGGGGGCATACGCACTACGTGACCAAACCATCGAAGCATAGATCGTTCCGTTCCGAGAAGTAGCTGCTCAACATTGAGCGCCTCCCGTACTCTGGTGTTGCGCACTTGATCCCTACGAGTTATTCCAGCAACACCGCGAAGGAACCTCATTTCGGCAGCTTGTATCCGCGATCTTATTCTTTCGGTCACTACCCAAATTTCATGACCATACCCATCATGACCAAATTTTATACAATGATAATACTAAACATACATTTTTTTTTTTTTTTTTGAAATTCTAACTTTATGTTGCTATTGCTTAATATTTGGACTAAAAAAAATGTTTTTTTCTTTTAAATTTGAACTTTAATTTATGTTGTTATTGCTTAATACTTTGGACCACATACCCATTGTTGGGCCGCATAAAACTGTTCTTGAATAGACTTAGCCCCCAGGCGCCTGCCCCTTAGCGGAGCGACGAATTCGCGTGAGCGGCTAAACTCCTCCGGAAAACGGTGTTTAAATAAATGATTCGGGCGAAGCGCGCCACTTACGCACTGTTGGCTCTATGGTTAGTTTTGAAGGGGAGGACCTTCTTCGAAATAATTACCAAAAATCATCAAAATTTAATTCGGTATAAATTCAGTTTTGGATTAAAATAATTAAAGTAAGTGACTTAATTACAGCGAGTATATATATATATATATATATTTGGCGCAACAGCTCTTTAAGTGCCAGGGCTTAGCTTCTCACAACCGCTCATGTTGTGTGCGTTATATTTTTCACACGAATGGAAGGGACCTACAGTTTAGTGCCGAATCCGAAAAGCTTTTGAGTCAGACGCTCGCGAGAGGTGGGACCGTGAAAAATAACTTTTTGGTGTTTTCTGGGATTCGAACTTGGAACCTCATGCGTAGTGATCCGACACACTTACCACAAAAACCCGCAGCGTTGCAAACCCGCCCCGCTATTTTTAACTTCTCTGCACCAAAAAGTTTTTTCACGGTCCCACCTCTCGCGAGCGTCTGACAAACATCCGAGAGTATTGTTGTCACGAAAAAGCTTCTCAAATCGCCGTTCGGATTCGGCACTAAACTGTGGGTCCCTTCCATTCGTGTGAAAAATATAACGCACACAACAAGAGTGGTTGCGAGAAGCTAGGCCCTGGCACTTAAAGAACTGTGGCGCCAAATATTTATTTATTAATTTTTTTTACGAAATTTTTAAAAGAAATTAGATTATTTTGAGTGGGGGGCCTTTTGAAAAGTCGCCAGGCAACAGTTTTATCATTTCTTAATGCTGCCAACTCGGCATTCTACCAGTGGACTGTAAGTTTTCGAATGGTGGTGGGTTTACTTTGGGGTATCGACATATTAGTTGCCGAACGAATAGCTTTCTGGATTAAAGCCGCTTCTTTGTTAATGGTGGACGAGACGGGATTAACTGATAGGTTTTCTATAATGTTCTTGCCAAAACAAGCCCAGTTAGCAAGTTCGGTTTTAAATTCCGGAGTTACCTTACCTCGGGGTAAACCTGATCAATAGTAACGGTGGAAATTATTGGAAAATGATCGCTACTTCAGAGGCCATCCAAAATTTCCCAGGAAGTTTTTGTGTACATATATGTTGTGCGCCCCAAACGACTTTAAATAGTGCCATAATAGCAATTATACCACTGTATGTACAACATTCTAGAACAGTAACTACCTCCCCTTTAATGAATTCACCACTCCATCACTCCCACATAAAATGCATCCCATCCACTGCACAAACTCTCTCGATGTACAACCTTTAATTCGATCACACCAATTTTAAATAAAGTATTTTATAACGTTTAAAGTAGTGTTTTATTTAGTGGCCTTTTATGTAATTTCTTCATATGTAAACCAGGAGCAGCATGTTATGTCGATGTTAGGGAATCGTGGGTAGATACATATAAATGTGTGGGAGAGTCGTCGTTTAAGACGATGAGGTTTGAGTCAATTAGAAAAATTTCACAGATTGCTCCTCCGCAGTTGGTGTTAAGGGAACCCCACAGAACACTCCACGCATTAAGGTCCCCAGTAATTAGAATTGGAGTTTGGGTTTGGTGGAGAACATTCATTAGATCCATTTTAGTGATTGTTTGATCGTGTAATATGCAGATAGAGACAACGGTGATTTTGAGTTCCAATTCTATTTCAAAAGTTAAACTCAATGGCGCAAAATTATAGTCACCGTATTTTAAGTAGGCTAAGCGCTTACTAAGTAGTATCATGTTAACTTTAAAACCAGGTCCTAACTTTGTATCTAATTATAAACACTTTTCAACCTACCTACAACTATAACAGTATCAGCTTTAGAACGAATCCGCAATGAATTTTAGTCAAACAAACCCAAAAAATGATAGAAGTTTCAAAGTCGATACTAAAAGATAATATGGGCTCTCGTTAGTTGTAAGGGGGTTATACAAATAAAGTGGGATAGTGGAAATTTTTTTGTGGGGGATATTGTTTTTAATTAAGATCCTAATACCTTGCTTGAAGGTAAGAGTATAAGAAAAGTTAGTGAAGTAGCAGACGTATGGTTTAGGTACGCTGCAGGTGGGCCGAAAATGAAACGCACATTGGGTCTCTTCTAGTGAAATAATGGACGGAGTGTAATATTTTATTAAAATGTTTAATTCGTCATAGTTATTGGCGAATCCCTTTATGTTCCACTGTAGAACTTTAATTGTAAGTCTAATTTGTTGTCTGTGGTAGATTTGATGTCGGTTAGAGGTTGTTGAAAGGGACTTTTGTATGTTACTGTTTGCAATATTACCTGGGGCATATTCCACAACATAAGTTGTGGTTAGATTGTTGGGGTTCCTTGTGGAACCCGAACGATCCAGCCTTCGGACGGGAGAGTCAGTGTTCTGGCTATCATTATTATTGTTAATTGCTTTGATTTTGGAAGTATTGATTGGAATTGACGAGATTGGGTGACGATTGATATGGGTGATGGGTTTGGGATTGTGGGGGAAGTAATGTTTTAAGTTGACGAGATTAACAGCATGTCTGCTGTATTGTTGCTGTGGGGGGTTAAGTGAGGTGGTATGGATTAAGCAACGGACAAGTTTGTATTAGGTTGTGTGTTAGAATTGTGATTTACTGTTTGATTTGAGGAGATATTAAGTGAATTGCTGTAGTCTTATTGTGATTGATTGTTGCTTTTCGGGTTGCTGCATTAAGTGACTTAGAGGTTTTGGGCCCTGAGTTGTTGTGTACAGGTGGGATATTTTTTTCAATGAGTTTTTATGAATTCAGTGGTGGAAGTAGCGATCGGGTCGCTTTCAAGAAGGGCTTTATTTGTTGATTTAGCTTGCGCTGCATTTCTTGCGACTGTGGAGTATGTAAAAACGGATGTAGTCATTGGGTTTTGTTCTTTGTATATATTTTTTGGTTCTGCCATGCTGTACTTTCTTGAAGCTTCTATTTTGAGGGTTTCTTTTACTTGTTGATAACGAGCGCATATTTTGGACGATGAAGAATATCCTTTTAAACAGTTAGTATATGAAACACGCGAGTATTTGTTGGAAGCGTCGCGTGGAAGATTGCACGTTTCACAAGATGCTTTGCTATTGCACCTTTTGGTGGTGTGGCCCAACAGTTGGCAGTTGCGACTGCGCATTGGATTGAGGAAATATTCCTCAACTTTGACGTTGTACCAACCGATACTGACGGCGCTTAGGTGTCGGAATATGTCGAATGTGAAGAGAACTAGGGCGGTGGGTCGTTGGCTACCGTCTATAGATAGATTTTGTGAATTTAAAGACGTCCGTGACACCTTAAGACCTCAATTCTTCAACTATTTCGCTTTCTGGCACGTTTATAAGGAAGTGGGCACATACAGATCCTTTAGAAGAGTTCAGGTTAATATCGAGAGTAACTTTGATTGAACAGAAGTCCGAAAGTGTTTTTTGAAAGGACGAGAAGAGCTATTTTTTTGGGATTTAACTAAATACATTTGGGGGTGGCAATGGTGTAGTGGTAACGTCGTCAATTCCCACGCTAATGGTTCATGGTTCAAATCCTGATGTCAGCAAGCATGATGAGAGTCTGCACGTCGGCAAGCAATGTGGTTGCGAAGAGGATATTTGATTTTATTTTTGTTATGTTGGCCGCTGGTATCATATAATTCGCGACACTTTTGTTAATATTTGTGTACGATTTTCTCACCAGCGGACAGTGTTCCGTAGTACATATTAAGTGGACAAAATTAATTTTGGGTCTATTTCATATTATTCTTATGAGTTAGTTATTGCAATAAAAAAATCACATTTTAAGTGTGTATTGTTTGCAAATTTTTTTTTTTTTTTTTTGTATTTTCCAGAACTTCCTTATTTTCTCCTTTAGCTTGCCATGTTTTGAAACTTAATGCGTAATCTACTCTATATGAAGTAAGCACTGAAGTGTTCTTATTCAGGCATGAAGTGTAGATAAAGCAAAAGACTACATATTTGGGTTTGGTTGCTTATATGTATGTATGAGGTTAATTCATTTCTTTAGGCGTAGCGTTACACATATAGCAGCGTCTCTGTGTTTTGTTTCTGTCCAAGAATTGCAAACCTTACCATCAATCATGGTCAAGTGAAAATCATAGTTTAGCACAACTTGTTTCTTTCTTAAAGTAACATTTAGTGGAGTGAGTGAATCAGTCGTCCCGGTAGAAGCACAACCGACCAGTTGTTCACTCTCAGAATGGTTCTTGAGAAGGCCTGGGAATATGCCAAAGCTGTCTACACTTGTTTTGTGGATTTGGAAAAAGCATATGATAGGGTTCGTCGAGGCAAACTCTGGAGTGTTCTGCAGGAGTATTGGATTGCTGGTTCCCTGTTAAGGGCGATTCAGTCTTTATATACAAACTGTAGAAGCTGTGTTCGGATAAACTGTGTTAAATCAATACCTTTCACTGTGGGCGTTGGACTCCGCCAGGGGTGCGTTTTGTCACCTCTCCTCTTCATTGTATATATGGATTGGATGTTACAGCGCAGCCGTGGCGGGGAATGTTTCAAAGCGGGAGACTTAAGGATTAGTCATCTGCTCTTTGCGGATGATTTGGTCATCCTTGGGTCCTCTCAAACCGAACTTCAGCGCGCACTCGAAAGGTTTGTAGCCGTTTGTGATGATGCTGGAAAGAAGATCAACGTGAACAAATCGGAAGTAATGGTCGTTTCCAAAAAACCCATTCAGTGCACTCTGCATGTTAGTGGAGTCCCACTGAAGCAGGTGGAAAAGTTTAAGTACCTCGGGGTTTTATTCACGAGTGATGGGAGGAGCAATACCGAGTTATCCTGTAGAATTGGTCAGGCTGGATCAATTTTGAGAGAGCTTGGCCAATCTGTTATAAGGAAGGCCGAACTTAGTGTTCAAGCTAAGCTATCGGTTTTTAACTCGGTGTATGTTCCAACTCTCACCTATGGTCATGAAATTTGGGTAGTGACCGAAAGAATAATATCGCGGATACAAGCTGCCGAAATGAGGTTCCTTCGCGGTGTTGTTGAAATAACTTCTTCCAACTTCCAAGACGCGCCATGGTTGCCGTGCCATCAAATAAGAGTTTGATTGGTCTACAAAGCGAGAAAAGAATACTATTACAAAAGATTCTGTCATCGTTGGTGATTAAAGTTAGAGCTAGGAAAGATACTACAAACAAATATTCGTCAGTGATATCATTCCGACTATGTCCCGAATTATCACCGCCACCGAACATAATAATTTTAACGAAGTAAAATCAGTGCTTTCTCTAAAACATCCTTCTGAACTTCGCATAACGGCTAGTCGTTAAATCGATCAGTGACCGTATATTGATCGAAGCAGTGACCTCCGTACTACTGCTTTCATTAGAGCTGATATGCCATTTTGGCTTTTGCTACATCATGGTAGGATGGATACTGATACTGATACTTTCTGTTTTTTTCGTATTAGCTTGTATGAGTGAACTGTTATCTTACAATCGACATATTGTGCGCATGCTTCTGCAGTCGTTATTCTGTTTTTTTTTTATATCTACAACAAGGGAAGACGTGTCCCTGTAAACCTCACTCATGAAACTTGCTACAGGCATTTGGTCTGATAATCACTTGGTTTTTTTTTTTTCAGCCGTGAACAAGATTTCGTCCTTTGAATGTGACAAAATTATTTCTTGAATGCAGCGTTTTTGTCTTCACAGAAGCTTGACTAAAAGCAATTAAATGCCTACCACCACCACCACGTCAGTTGGATGGGACATCATCATTAATTTTCGAAGAATATTAATCAGATTTGTACAAACGGGAAGTTTCGACTAACCACGAGCTATTGATGTCCAAAAGATGATCTAACCGCTTCCCAGCACCATTCTACTTTAGCTTCATCTTTGAAGAAAGTCTGGGAATATTTCTACGTAATTCGCATTTTTTTCTGTTATGTGCTCTGACTTTTCATAAAAAAATAATGACAAATTAATTAAGAAGGAATTGTTCACTAATCGTACACTTGACCTGTAATGTAACACACTCCATTTTAACTTGCTCTAAAATCAAAGAGAATTTTGTTTACTTGGCGTTCGATTTCCTCATTTGAGAGTCATTATTTAATGAAAAAACTTTTTAAATGTAATTTTAGCCATAAAATAGAATGTCAATATACACTGAAGAGATACGTTGATGGATGAAAGTCATCTTCGTCATCCATTTGTTCGTCGGCGCGAACATTATATTTTGATTTCGATGAGTTTTGGCATTTTCGGTTGGTATTTGATAAACGAATAGAATTCCAGGCACGATATTTTTAAATTCACTTTAAAATGGTCAGAATGGCCTTTAGTATGTCGACTTTTAGCTCCATTTTCTCTGCCGTCCACGTATTATTCATTGCAGCAAAAACTTTTTTTTCAGTCGAATCGGACAGACATAAAATGTACTCAATTATTTTCATTGTAGCTATGTACCTACCTGATCCTCCAGGTTGGGGGTTGTGCCGTCGGGTTAACTCCCCTACCACGTAAAAAACCTTCGGTTACGAAGCAACCAACAGCCTCGGATACGGATGAATTTACTGTTGACGACCCAAGCAAACGTAAAAAGGACAACGATCTTCGTGTTTGCACGTGGAATGTTAGGTCCCTCTACAAACCACGTGCAGCCGAACAATTTGCGGAGGCCCTAGAGTGTCTCAAAGCAGACATTACCGCCATCCAAGAAGTGCGAGGGGATGGGCCGGCCAAAAGGAGTATGAAAAACTGCGAAATCTACTATGGCGATTGCTACAGACAAAAAGGTCAGCGTCTATTCGGGTGCGGATTTGTCATTGAAGGGAGACTAAGGCAAGAAGTCTTGAGTTTCCGGCATGTGAACGAGCGCCTTATGACTATCCGTATCAAGGTTAAATTTGCCAACATAAGCATAATATGCGTTCACGCCCCTCATGCGGAGAAGGACGACGCGAAAAAGGATGACTTCTACCAGCTCTTGGACAAGGAATGCCCTAGCCACGACGTTAAAATTATCCTAGGTGATTTCAACGCAAAGCTAGGAAGAGAGGACGTCTTTAGTAGCGTGGTTGGAAAGCACAGCCTGCACGACATCACATCCGACAACGGACTCAGGCTAATCGACTTTGCAGCGGTGCGAAACTTTGTCGTAGCTAGTACGCGGTTCCCACGTCTCGTTATTCACAAAGGAACATGGCTCTCCTTTGATCGAAAAACTGTCAACCATATCGATCACATTGCGATCGACGCAGGGCACTCTTCCAGTATTCTGCCTGTCCGGACTTTCCGAGGAGCCAACGTGGACTCGGATCACTACCTAATTGTAGCCAAGGTGCGGATGCGGATATCCAGAATGGAGCGAAATCAACGAAATACTGTGAGGAAATTTGACGTCGAAAAGCTACAATCGCAAGAGACCGCCAGAACCTTTGCCGATCGAGTTTCTTCTAATCTTAATCTAAGTCCTATGCCGCCAGCAGCACATGCGGAAGACCAGTGGCAACGTTGCCAACAAGCCATCAGAGATGCCGCCTCTGATGTACTGGGTTTCTCTCGGCGACCACAACGAAACCCCTGGTTTGATGAGGAATACCGGCAAGCACATGCAGGTAAACAAGAGGCGTATAAAGCGGCGCTGCATAGAAGGACTAGAGCTGCTTACGAGGTCTACGTGCGCAGGAGAAAAGAGGAACATCGACTTCTCAGAAAGAAGAAAAAGGAGCATGAGAAGCGCTCGATAGAGGAGATTGAGAGACTTTATTGCAGGAATAATGTTCGAAAATTTTACCAAAACGCAAAAAGAACATGCCAGGGTTTCAAAGCCAGAACAGAAGCCTGCAGGGACAAAAATGGTAACATGGTAGAATCGCATTCGGTGCTGAGGATATGGAAGGAACACTTCTGCAGATTGTTAAACGGCGATGATGACCAATATTCCGCTGTCAGGCAGAATGAGCCATTCAACAGTGACGATGGCAGTCAAGATTCCCTTCAACCCGATCAGAATGAAGTGAGGATAGCGATATCTAAACTCAAATCCAACAAAGCTGCTGGAGCCGACGGCCTTGCCGCTGAATTTTTCAAGGCAGGAGGAGATGAGTTGGCAATTGAGTAGCAAAGCCCTATCTCGAACTACAAAGGTAACTCTTTATAAGACATTAATCATCCCAGTCCTGCTGTATGGCGCAGAGGCATGGGCTTTGACAAAACCGGATGAGGATGCCCTTGGTTATTTCGAGAGAAAAGTTCTTCGAGCGATCTTTGGTCCCGTCTGCATGGACGGTGAGTGGAGGAGAAGGTACAATGCCGAACTATACGGCCTGTACAAGGACATCGACTTAGCCAGAAGAGTTCACATACAGCGACTAAGATAAATAAATAAATACTTGACGCAACAGCGTTACTGCTAAATTCGACTTGAAAATCGCTGCAATGGCTTGGAAGATTGAAAGAGAGGTGTATCTTATTGCTGAGCTAGTAGCCAATTGTTTACTGACGATGTCGATTGGAAGTAGGTGGAGCATGGTTTGTAGCGCCGCCTTGGGAGAATTTCTCAGTGCACCGGTTATGCTGAGGCATGCAACTCGCTGAGGTTTTTCCATTATGAATAGGTTGGACTTCTACTCCAGGGCGGGCCACCATACCAATACTTTAAACATAAAAATCGGTTTTATTACCGACATGTATAGCCAGTGCATAGAAAAATCGCATGATTGGATAGTTTAGCTGAGAGGGATTCGCTCGGTTTTCCGTCGATTTCGAAAGATTGGGGGCACGGTATTGTAATGAGTTTCCAGTTTGTACTCCAGACACCGGTGAACTGAATATGAATGACTGTTGGATACAGTCCAGTTGGAAATCGCAGGGTAAACGTTTTGGGAAGCAAAGGTGACGTCAAGCATCTCTTACCGAGTTTGAATATTAAAGAACTATTTCCTCTGTTGCAAACTACTAGTTCGGTGCCTACTTAATACTCGAAAATAGACCTACCTCGGGGGTTAGTGTCGGTACTGCCCCATAAATCATGGTGCGCGTTGGTGTCGCACCCCAGTATGATGCCTTCTCTTCTCCTCCTTGCTTCCTCTACCGCTATCTCCACTTCCTTGAATGGAACAAACTCGGGGTCTTCATAGGGTAGATAACCTTACGCCAGCCAGATGGTGGTTTTCTTTGATTTTAGCAGTGTTACTTCTAAGTCGTTTGTGCTGCGATTGGGAAGAAAAGTTAGATTTAAGGAAGTTTTAGCAAGAATACAAGCTCGAATTTTACCTGCATCCTTTGTATGGTATAAAGTGTAACCTGGAACCCTCAGTCCGGTGGCGATGTCATTTCTTATCCAATATTCTTGGATGAGGGCAACGTTGAAGCCCTTTTCATTAAGGCGGAGTGTAAGATTAGCGGATGCTAAGGCGGAATGGTGCACATTGATCTGTATCAGTTTGAGCATCATTATCAACTGATACAGATCTCTCCGCGAAGGTAGCGTTTAAGTCTTCAGGGGATGATGGGTCATCATCGGGGGTTTGAACGAGGCGAAGGGCGGATGTCGCCGGATTGGAGGGACCTGCGAAAGCTTCATCTCTATTTCCTTAGACCACAACGGATCTTAAACTCCTTCGCGTGGAGCAAAGGTAGAGACTCGGTGGTTAGAGAGATAACTAGTGAGCGGCCAGTTATTTTCATATCGTTGTCCGTCTTCTTAGAGCTCGATGGCTCCTCGATTCTTTGACTGGTAGGTCCGGGTTTTGGTAAGCCATGAGGTTGAGGACCTTTGCTGGCTCGGCATGTTCGAGTGGAACCCAGACCCTTGCTTTCGGCCTGTGGGGGATTTGACTCCGTTCCACCGCCTTGAGGTTGGCTCCTGGTTCGGAACTTGCTAAGCTCTTTGTCTTCTTCGAGGCGTTGGACTCCTAGTCTGTGGATCTACGGCTTTTGGGCGCAGATTCAGTCGCAACTACGAACTGGACGCCAGCTAGGTTTGGTAAACCAGATCGACTCGATGTGTCATTAGCATGGGAGTGATTGTTCCGAGGAAATGGATTCGCTCTTAGATTTATGGAGTAGCGAGTTCCCCTCTGGTGGAGGACTGGAGTGAGCTACGAATGGAAGAGTGCCGTGCGCCACGGGTGGTTGGGTGGCGTTGCCCAAGGGGTTGCAAAATGACGTAGAGGCCTTAGCTTCATTAGCTTGCTGAACTGGTTAGCAATGTCAGTTGCCCAGACATGGGATTCCCGCTCCTGCTGATTCCAATCCTTTTCTGTCTTTTTGACTAGTCAAGGATACGGAAAGTCGCTTTAGTCTCACGAATTAGCGACTTCTTCTCGAGGTCAGTGAGTTTGGGAACAGATAGAGGAACTGAACTGCAACAACAGCACTCGCTGAAGGAATCGTCAATGCAGAGGTTCTTCAGATGCTCCTCCACATGTATATTCTCAAGGTCTGGTTTTTTGGTAGATTAGAAATGTTGGAGTAGCTAGGGTATGGGGTGGTCCATTTGCAGAGCCCCGCATTATGCGGATAAGGCGGTTGATGAAGGTGAAAACATCCCCGATGTCGATTCCAAGCGTCCTGAGCTCTAGTATAAGCCATCACACTACATAAATGTATATAATCAAGTGATGGATACAGTGCCTTTATACCAAGGAAAAAAATATTATTTTTCTTTGCCCTCAAAATGACTTTCTACGGCCGCTTTGATCTCATTCTCATCTGCAAATTTCCCGGCTCGTAGGTTGTTTTTTAAATTAGAAAAATGATAAATTCTGCCAAATCAGGCTGTAGGGCCAAGTCTGGGCTGTAGGGTGGGTGGTTTATCGTTAAAAAAACCTGTGTCTTTTAATGCCTGTCTCAAAATCCACACTCGAGTCGTCGTTGCTTGTCGCACGGCATTTTTGCTACCCAGCGCGCACACATTTTTTTTTCATGTTTAAATGCTGGTGCAAAATTTCTTCAATCCGTTCTTTGCTGATGAGCAACTTGTCCGCTATCTGCCACATTTTTTATTCTTCAGTCGGCCAGAAATGAATTTTCGATTTTTCCGACGTTTTCTTCAGTGACCACTGACTTAGGAGGACCTGGGCGGGGGTCGTCTCCACAGCTCTCTCGCCCTAGTTGAAATAAGCGAGCCCATATTTTGACCATGGCCCAGAATCATGAAGAGTCGGCTCTAGGCGATTTTCGTTTTTTCCCGAGATGGTTTATCGCGGCGCGGTGCTCAAAATTGCGAGAATTTTCGATTTCGCCTAACATGATGATGTTTATCCTATCCCAGATAATAACAAAACGAGATTATTATTAAAACGAGGTGATATTTATACTACTAAAGAGTTCCACAGATAGTGCTATCACTATGAGAAGATTTTTTCAGATTAGTAGAATTTTTTTCTTTAAGGCGTTTTTCGAGAAATACTGCAGTTAGTTATGTGTGTTTTTTTTTTTTTTTTTTTTGTCGATGTATGTGTATTACTGGCGTGCCATGCAAATTGAGGTCTGCATTTTTTAGTTTAAGGGTTAGACATGTTAGGAAGTTGCAGGTAATAATCCTTAATAGAGAATAAGTACGTGCAGTTTTGGGTGCGGACGAATGTGGGTAGGTCACATCAGGCACAAATGCTTTTATCTTTCAGAAAACTAAGAGTACTCTAAAAAAGTGTGCATTAAATTGCATATTAAAAGACCCAACGAAGCGGGTAAAACAACCTAGTTTATAAATATAACAGCGAAGGTTTGTCTGTATGTTCCCTATAGACTGCCAGACCCCTCAACCGATCATCATGATTTTTTAACCATGTATTACTTAAGTCAAAAGAGTTGTTTTGGCCAATTAAAAAAGAAACAAAAATGTTTAAATTGAAAAAAAAAATGTTTGTTAGATTTTCTTAAATATTCTCTTTTTTAAGTTTGGAAAACAATGTCAAGTGCACATGCGCAAACATTTTCATTAGAATTGAGTTTTTGTATTAATCTACATATTATTGACTTTTTGTTTTCCAGTGAGTTTTTAGGGTTTCCAACATGGACATTTTTTTTTTAGTGTAAAACGCCTATACAGCATAAAAAAATAAATTTTTGAGAGGAAGTTATTAATACAGTACTACCTCAATAATGTGAATTAATTTCCCGATAATGTGAACTCATAAATCTATTCATTACTATCTATGTACAATATATAATGTGAATTTTGAAGTTTTCTCACCTTTATAATGTGAACTTTTCCTCAATATTTCGCATTTTCTATAGTTATTGTCTTGATATTTGCCGTTATTTGCTTAGACATGTTTTCCTATGTTTTACCAAATGTTATTTATTGGGAGAAGAACCATTTTTAACTTATGTGGGCATTCGTTATTCGAAAATTCTCTTATTTTTAGTTAAAAAAATAATGATCCGATAATGTGAACTTGTCCAAAATATGAATAGGCCCTTGTTTTAATTAGTTCACATTATCGAGGTATTACTGTGCTATAAAAAAAGATTTTGTTTTCTTAGAAATTCCACTATAAGAAATTCGGTAAAAAAAAAAATTTTAATTGGTGTAAAAAAGCCAAAAAACATTAAAAAAAATGTTTGACAAAAAGTTAATAATACTATAAAAAAAAATTTTTTCTTCGAAATTCTAACTTTAATTCATTCAAAAAATTCATAAAAAGAGTAGTAGATGTATTCATTAGAGAGTTTGTTGCTTAGTCTCAGAATAACCACACTCGCCCTGTTCTCAATTCTCCAAAAAACTAAAGCGCTTATCCCTTAACTACCAAAATGTAAGGGGACTCCGCACGAAAACGAGAAATTTATTATTGGCATCTCATGCATCGATCCATGATGTGATTGCACTGACGGAAACTCGGCTGTATGTTACCTTTTTAAACACGGAATTATTCTCCACAGACTTTGAGGTATATCGTAAAGATAGATACTTAGATATTGAGCATATAAGGGGTGGTGGAGTCCTAATTGCTGTTCGAAATTCTTTGCAAAGTTGTATCTTTCCAATTCCTAATACAGATTCGCTAGACGTTATCTGTGTGAAATTAAATCTAGAATATAACTTCGTTATAATTATTGAAATTTATATTCCTCCTGAAAGCTCGATCGAGGTGTATAAGCATGCTACTGATGCCATAAATTATGTATCGGAAAATTGTAATCCTCTCGCCGGCATTTTATTGGTGGGTGATTTTAATTTACCCAACTAAAGTTTTTTTTTTTTTAAAGTGGACCCTTTCTGACGACGAACTTAGTTTAGTGGTAGCACATGCGTCTTTACCTCAAGAAACAATTTTGGTGGACAATGTGATGCCTTGTGGATTACTGCAACTAAGCAGTATACAAAATTTTCTTGACAGACAGCTTGATCTGGTTTTTTATACAAATTCGAGCAGTTGTATTGTGAAACCTAGTTCCACCACGATGAGTACTAATGACGCGTATCATCCTCCACTTCACGTTATTCTTTCTCATGAAGACGTGGTTCATGATACTTTTGTAAATCTTACTCTTGAATTTGATTTTGAGAAATCAGACTTTAATTTACTAAACGAACTAATATCTTGCATTGATTTAGTAGGAATCTTCAACAGCAAAAGTAATATTGAACAAATGACTGAACATTTTTACATACGTATATTTGACTGTTTTATCTCGTCCGTACCTTTAAGAAACACACGTAAGGATATGTCTACAACTGCACCTTGGTACAATAACCAATTACGGAGTCTGCGTAATAAAAGAAATAAACCGTGGACAAATTATTTAACGACAAACAGAACAAGCGATTATAACCAGTTCGCTATCCTCTATAAAGACTTTCAAATCTTATCGAAAAATATATATGATAGTTACATTAATAAAATGCATGGCTCACTTCTTTACGATCCCAAAGTTTTCTGGAAATTTGTAAACAGTAAGAAAAAAACGGATGGTTATCTTGCTAATATGTCTTACTTAAGCGAATCAAGCAGCAACCCTCTTGTAATCTGCAATATGTTCTCTTCATTCTTTGGCCTATCTTTCTGGTCCGACAACTATTCACCTAGCCAAAGTAATTTTGCCCACCTTGAAGGTTTCTCTAGTAGCTCAATGGGCCAGATTTCAATAATTGATGAAGATGTGAGAGAGCATTTAGCTTTACTTAGCAACGATACTACCTGTGGTCCTGATGGCATTCCTGCGATTGTGCTAAAATATTGTTGCAATACCTTGGCAACACCCTTAGCCGTGCTATTTCGGGCATCATTAAAGCAGAGCATTTTTCCTAAAATTTGGAAAAACTTTTTTATTATTCCAATACACAAAAAGGGAAATCCAGGTGAAATTTCTAATTATATGTTAGACCTATTGCCAAGCTATCGTGTGTGCCAAAACTGTTTGAGGCTATAGTTTGTAAGGGTTATTTTGCTTGCAAACCATTTCTATAAACCAAGCAGCATGGGTTCATGAATACAAGATCCACTGCTACCAACCTGTTGGAATTTACTTCTTTTACAAACAAAGTTGTCGAAGAGGTCGACTGTATTTATACAGGGGCACAGATGGACTCTCTGAGATTCGACAACGGCATCGACTTAGGATAGGCACATGGAACGTCTCATCGCTCACAGGGAAGGATCTTGAGCTTGTTGGGGAGGCTGTTAGAAGTCGACTAGATATAGTTGGCGTCTCTTCAACAAAGCAGAGAGGTCCTAAAACTGTGGACCTTTCGGGTGGGTGGAAGCTCTTCCTGTCAGGAATCGCACCCTCAATGTCTGCTCGGGCGGGAGTGGGGATACTCACAAGTCGCAGGTTGACAGACAGAGTATTGGAGTGGATACCATTAGGAGGGAGAGTTGCGATCTTAAAGCTCAAGCTTGAAAGATCAACTCTGGCATTGGTGCAGGTGTATGCACCGAACCTTCTGTCAGAGTACGCAGCTTTCTTAGATGAAGTTGATGTTGCCCTTGAAAAGGTTGCAGATATGGATTCTTTTGTCGTGATGGGTGACTTCAATGCTCATGTGGGTGTAGATGTTATGACATGGGGGAGTGTGATTGGGAGGAACGGTGATCCTGATCAAAACGCGAACGGAGAGAGGTTGTTGGATTTTTGTTGTGAAAATGGCTTATCCATCATGAACACCATCTTTCCACACAAAGACATTCACAAATACACGTGGTACCGTCAGAGTCTTCAGCAGAAGTCGCTGATCGATTTCTTTGTGGTACCATCGTGTCTGAAGAGAATGGTTTGTGATGTTCGCGTATTGAGAGGGGCCGAACTGTCAACTGATCATCACTTAGTGCTGTGCAAATTGTATCTTAGCGAGAGAGTGCCTCCCCTACCAAAGCGTAAACCAAGGATGGTTACACGCATACGATGGGAGAGGTTACAGGACGATGAGATACGGGAGACATTTGCACGGCAAATATCTGAAAGGTTTGAACGAATTCCAACTGTTCCATCAAATGTAGAGGAAGAATGGCAACTGTTTTCAACGGCGGTTATTGCCTCTGCGGGAAATGTTTGTGGAGTGAAGCGGCTTGGTGTGGCGGCTGGTGGTGAGAAAAGAACTGCTTGGTTTAAAACGCCCGGAGTTCAAGAAGCCATCAGAGAGAAGAAGAGAGCCTTTAAGGTGTGGATTCACTTGGGGAACTCCGATTCTCGAAATCGGTACACTGAGGCGCAAAGAACTTGCAAATTAGCTGTGAAAACAGCGAAAGAACAGTCTTGGAAGGAGTTTGGCGAGAAAGTGGAACGTGACCACAGATCTGCAAATAAGATGTTCTGGCAGACCGTCCGCCGACTCAGAGGAAAAAAGTTGAATATCGTTGAAGGAGTCAAATCCAAAGACGGTAGACTTCTTTCCGAGGAGGACATCTTACGCAGATGGAGCGAGCACTTTTCAGAATTGCTCAATCCCGAACAGGGCACCGAAGATGACAGACCTATGGTCGAGAGTTGGGCGGAAAGTAGTCCTACGGTAGAGGAAGTAACTTTGGCGATCAAAGCGCTAAAAGTTGGCAAATCTGCTGGTGTGGACGAAATTCGGCCAGAAATGCTCAAGGCTTTAGGTAAAGAGGGAGTGCAATGGCTCTCGCGTGTCATTAAAGTGGCCTGGGAATGCGGTGAAACACCTGGTGATTGGCAGATGGGGGTGATAGTTCCTCTTTTTAAAAAAGGGGACAAAAGAGATTGCGCCAACTACAGGGGTATATCTCTTTTAAGTCTCTCTGGAAAAGTCTTCGCTAAGGTGCTAGAAAAGCGTTCCAGAGCTGTGGTTGAGGACAGTTTGGGGGATGAGCAGTGCGGTTTTCGTCCCGGTAGAAGCACAACCGACCAGTTGTTCACTCTCAGAATGGTTCTTGAGAAAGCCTGGGAATATGCCAAACCTGTCTACACTTGTTTTGTGGATTTGGAAAATGCATATGATAGGGTTCCTCGAGGCAAACTCTGGAGTGTTCTGCAGGAGTATGGGATTGATGGTTCCCTGTTAAGGGCGATTCAGTCTTTATATACAAACTGTAAAAGCTGTGTTCGGATAAACGGTGTTAAATCAATACCTTTCACTGTGGGCGTTGGACTCCGCCAGGGGTGCGTTTTGTCATCTCTCCTCTTCATTGTATATATGGATTGGATGTTACAGCGCAGCCGTGGCGGGGAATGTTTCAAAGTTTGAGACCTAAGGATTAGTCATCTGCTCTTTGCGGATGATTTGGTCATCCTTGGGTCCTCTCAAACGGAACTTCAGCGCGCACTCGAAAGGTTTGTAGCCGTTTGTGATGATGCTGGAATGAAGATCAACGTGAACAAATCGGAAGTAATGGTCGTTTCCAAAAAACTCATTCAGTGCACTCTGCATATTAGTGGAGTCCCACTGAAGCAGGTGGAAAAGTTTAAGTACCTCGGGGTTTTATTCACGAGTGATGGGAGGAGCAATGCCGAGTTATCCTGTAGAATTGGTCAGGCTGGATCAATTTTGAGAGAGCTTGGCCAATCTGTTATAAGGAAGGCCGAACTTAGTATTCAAGCTAAGCTATCGGTTTTTAACTTGGTGCATGTTCCAACTCTCACCTATGGTCATGAAATTTGGGTAGTGACCGAAAGAATAAGATCGCGGATACAAGCTGCCGAAATGAGGTTCTCCCTGATGAATTGGAGTCAATGGCGGAGGATCGAGAAGGATGGAGGGTCCACCTGAGCATCCTACCCCCGCGACCCACATGAAGGACTAGCGGGCCATTGAAAATGAATGAATGAATGACGATATTCACAGGGATCTCGGAATTCCGACAATCGAAGCTGAAACTAGAAGCTTCGCGAGAAAGCATAGAAACCGACTAATCGGACATGTCGACAATACAGTCCTACAAATTTTGGATGAGAGCAATTTATTGCGCCGACTACAAAGGACGAAACCTTTTGACTTGGCGAGATAATGATTAACCGCGTCTAGATTGCGGAATATGCAGGATCTTTCAGTGGAAAGTTAACTGCCAAACGTTTTTATTGCATGATAGAAAAATTGCTTGATAAGTTAATACTTAGTTGCGATAACTAACAAATTTATATCGAAGGGTGGTGTTTTTTTAGTCAGTAAGAATCTGACACTACTATGAGCACGCGGCTTGCTATTCTCATAGTGTCTATGGAAGATTTTTCACCTACCCTCGAAAAAACAATATTCGTTCAATGGATATGTTCTTACCTTGAAGAACGAACTTATCAAGTTTTATTTCGGCGAATAACATCCGATGCAATCCTCGCTACATCCGGTGCAGAATGATTTAGATACGCTCGCTGAATGGTGCTGTAATAACAATTTATTTTTGAACGTATCTAAATGCCAGTCGATGATCTTTTCAAGAAAACGTAATTTAATAAGTTATGATTACAATCTCAATGAATCTGTACTTAACAAAGGCACATCAATATGTGATTTAGGAGTGCATTTTTCTCAAAATATCGACTTCAATTTTCACAATGAACAGATTGTCAATAAAGCGAATTCAATGCTTGGCTTTATAAAACGTTGGAGTAAAGAATTCAAGTGTCCTCTTATAACATCCACGCTTTATAATACCTTTGTTCGTCCGCAGTTAGAGTATGCGTCTAACATTTGGTCTCCAATGTATGCAGTACACATTAACCGTATTGAATCGGTACAGCGTAAGTTTGTCCGATTTGCTCTTCGCCATTTAAACTGGAATGACCCTACACGTCTTCCACCATATTGCGACCGCCTTCTTCTCTTAAATCGTCATTCTTTGGAGAAACCTAGGGAAGTATGTGATGTAGTATTTTTACACCAGCTGGTAAATGGTTTTATTGACTCGCCGGATCTTTTAAATGAAGTCGGTTTAAACGTAAGATGCTACAACTCCAGAAATAGCTAAATTTTCCGCGTAAATTTCCACAGAACGAACTACGGTTCTAACCAACCTCTTACGTGTATGGCGAAGGAAGTAAATAGTAACTGCGACAAATTTAATCACAACCGTAGTAAATTAAATTTAAAGCATAAATTATACGAACGATACTTACTTCTTGGTTGTAAGTGTTTAGTGTAATGTCTGACTTATGCGTAGCATATTAACTTTTAGTTCATACTTTTGTTTAGTATGCATTCTGCTTTTTGTTTACTTGTCCAGTCTTTTTGTGTAAGGTGTAAGGCTTTATAAATATTCACGATACTAACAACTAACACCACGTTAAACTATGATTGTGACAAGCTGGATATTACTTAGTAGCTGATTTGAGTGTTTCTCTTTCAGTTCAAAGTAATAATCGTCACAAAATGCTTGCCCTTAAGCAGTACTGGTAGCGTTAAAATGTTCCTATTTGCTTAGTAGCTATAAACAAATCAATTGAAGAGCGTGGCAAACGACAAGAAAACGATCGCTCACGATGAACTCGATTAAGAGTTAGATAGGATGAGTTAATGCCGCCAGGGACTTGTGATGACTATGCGGTTTGTGTTTAAAACTAAAAAGACTATATGTTTCCCAGCTATTTATGTGAAAATAACTAACGAAAAGAACGCCTTCGTATTGAGGAACGCAGGTGACATGAGGATCCAGAGAGAAAGGAGGTAGGGCCCCATTTTCTACATGGGGTTCCGTGGTTATAATATTATAATAATATAATATATACGCAAGCTGCCAATGAAAGGCCCGTAGCCTAGCTTCTCGCAACCGCTCGTGTTGTGTGCGTTATATTTCCCGGACGAATGGGACTTGGAAGAGACCTACAGTTTTGTGCCGTACCCGAAGGGCAATTTCTATTTTAGTATTTTCTTGTCAGACGTTCGTAAAAAGACATTTGTGTTTTTAGGGATTCGAACATTGAACCTCACGCACAGTGATCCGACGCACGAACCTCTGCGCCACGTCGCCCACCAAAATAAAAATAAATGTATGTGGGATGATTAATATATACCAAGCCCGTACTTTACAAGTCCAAGTTCAACAAGCGGTTCGTAACAAAGAACTATTTGTCGAGAGCAATCAACTACTAAAAGATTTACGGTTTAGACTTCGACATAATCGCCACACACTTTGAGACGTCTTCCCCGGCCGGAAGCATACGATAAGGCAACGGAGAAGTTCTCCTAAATAGGTATCTTCAAAAATAGGCAAAAAATTCATCGGGGAAAATTTAAGTATCGCGATTGCGTTGAAAATGCTCCTGAATTCTCATTCATGATACCTATTTCTTTTCCGCGGAATTAATTCCTCCTTTTTGAAGATACCTAATTTTTGTTCGGGAGAAAAATTCCGATGGAAAATTTATTCACGATAACCCTGACTAACTACCCACAGTGAATTAAACTTATTAAACCAAGTTAGAAATTGTAATTACAGTTAACTCTCGATATTTGCAAACTTCGATATTTGAACACATGTAATGGATTTACTTTTTTTCGAGTTTTGGAACAAATCCAAGAAAAAAGTTTTCGATTTCCGCAACTTTAAAATTATACGACACAAAATACATAACATAGTTCATACATACGTACATATGGTATGTATGTGTACGCAAAAAAGAGCAAACTCTTGACGACATCATAAATGGTCTAGACGCAATGCCGTTAGTACGACGCGTCTATATTTTTTTTCTTATACAATACATAACAGAGTATATTGCGTAAGCCTTTTTACAGCGTTTTAAGTCGTATTAATCGAACAGAAAAATAATGCAACTTTTCGATTTTTACAACATGGTTGTGTTTTTATTAGTTGCAAAAATCGAGAGTGCACTGTACTTTACCCTAACTCCCTTAGCCCATATATATATAAATAAGAGAATTGATTGGACATGTTAGAATTACCACCAACATATGTAATAAATTAAAATTAAAAGAAGTGTAATGCTATTGTCATCTTATCAAAAGATAAGTGTGTTTTAAAATGCACACCAAAACCTACATACATTGCTTTTCGCAATACATGTGTAACATGACTGTACGATAGCAATGTCCCAAATTCCAGTAAAGAAAATATATTTACTTTTATCTTAGTTTTATATTTTAATTTTACTGACAATATGTAATATGAACTTAAAATATATTTTCTTCTATTCACAGCCATCTAAGAAGTTTTCGGAGTACAGCTTATCTAAGTAGTGATAACGAAAATCTTAGAATTCACGGATTTCGAATAGAATCCAGTGAAAAAGAAACAGAATTTGCTGAAGGTGGTATTCCTAGAGTACTTATTGAATCGGAGGTGGTCTTACGAGTTTTTGGGCTTGGGATAACCAATCAAACTGGTATTGCTTTTACGGAAGCTCCAAGTAGCTTTGGAGGATCGTGCCTTTTTCCTGTGACTGGAATATTTCATACAATCCCTGGATCTGCAAATGATGTAACTGCATTGTTCATTGTAAAATTACCAAAAGGAAGCAATTCTTTATATTTTTGCGCAAAATATGATGATCTTAACGCTGAGGTAGGTGCTGTAATATATTATTTTTCACTAATTTATGTATGAATATTATAATATTTAAATATACATTGAGTTCCGAAACTGGGCCGCATTAAGCCGGGTCTACAGTGAATGAACGAGAACGAAGGAGCATACGTGGTCCATGGATGTGTAAAACATATACTTTCACTTGCGCTTGTTTACTGTGTGCTGTTCATGATTTCTTCGTTCTCGTTCGTTGCGTGTAGTCCCTGCTTTAGGGTTCTTGGACCATATGATCTAGGCGTTTAGCTAGCCAGTGACTGTCAGTAACGTCAAATTTTTCATGCAAAATATGTAAAAATCTGCTTTTAGTTTTCTTGCTTTTCTTGCTTTTCTGACCAGCCAAAAGCAATTAAGCAGTGATTGTTTTGATATCATAGCCAGGTCGCGTTGTATGTTGAATTGCATTCTTACGCTGTATTCAATAAGGTTAATGTAGTGCAATGCGGTAAACGCTCAAAAACAAACTGTTAATGCAAAATGGAAATGTTTGAAGTAATCACTATTTGCGGCCCTCTGAACAAAGGGAAGGGTGATACGCGGAACTGTGTAAATTACCCTTCGATCAAGCTGATGTCGCATACCATGAAGATTGTTGAGCGGGTATTAGGTGGTCGGCTGCGAAAAATAATACGGTCATCTGATGATCATTGCGGGCATAGGACGGATGAAGTGGCGGGAATACTTCAGTATCTTCTGTATCTGCCAGTAATCCACTTCGGGGATATGAGTACTGTCATTGGCCCATTAAGAGCTCATCCGCCACCATCTCTTTTCAATACCCTGAGTATTGAAATCGGCGAGATTGTGAACCATATAGGACAGCCGTAAGTGAGCTGTTTGTACACCAGGAGTTTCATCCTTTCACTGATACCGTTTAGCTTTCTTAGTATTGGGTAAACCAAGTGAAGCGCAAAGTTGGCCCGTCTCAAAACAGTCTCCGCATGAGGATTAAATTTAATCCACTCGCTGAAGTGTATTCCGACGTATTTGGTTGTTTTCCTCGTAGTTATCTCCGTGAGGTCCGGAAGAGTTATCTTGATGTTCAAGCAGCGGGTTGCAAACGCTCGGCGTCGCCTCGTACCTGTCGTTGGTGGCCGGAAACAGATTAGTTCCGTCTTGCTGCAATTTATCTTCATATCCCACTTGAAATAATACTCCCAGAGCTTCCTTACATTACCCCGGTTTTTTTGCCACATCGAAGTGAAGTAAAGTAGGATTTTGTATGTAAATCTACTACAATATCCCACTGCCAATGACTGCCAATAAGTTCCGCAGCCAGATTTAAGTGTAGATAATTTTTCGAGACTCGATTGCGAGTTCAATTATTTCGTTCATCCAAGTTGGCAAAGATAAAGATTCTGAATTTTTTTATTTACGTACGTTTATTTTTTAATTGAAATACAGAAATATCGGGTCTTTTTTTTTTTAAGAAAATATGAAATTTTGAAATATAGAAAATCTGGCAGCTGCGAATCGTTTTTTTTTAAATGTGGTTTACTTTACTTCGCTTTACTGCTTACAAACGCCAAAAACAGGGGTATTATTGGTTAGGAAATTGAAAATTAATCTTACCAAGGCGAATTAGCTTAAAATTAAATCCTTTAGTCCAAACGCAGTTAACGGCATTTTTGTATGTCCATGGAGCTTTAATAGCTGTAGCGTCGTTGAGTATTTTGCCCTAAACCCATATTGATTGCTCGGGACTATTCCACGTTCCGTACAGAAGTCGTTCAGTTTCCGTAGGATGACTGATTCCAGTATCTTACTCATGCAACAAAACAGAGCAATCGGGCGATACCCGTTCACATCCGAGGAATTCGTTTTTTTGGCACCGGAACGACTTTAGCCACTTTCCACTTAGCCGGAAAGTACCCGTTGTGGATGCAGTTATTGAAGATGAACGTCAGCAATAAAAAGGTCGGACTTAACAACCTTTTAATTAAAAAGTTAGAAACTTGATCTGTTCCTGCTGACTTCTTGGCTTTACTGCCGGATAATTTCGACCACTTCCTTCGAGTGGGTAAAACAACCATCGATTGTTGGGTCATCCGCTGGATTACCACCGCTAAATGATGTGATTGGGTTCGGCTGTACTTCTTTTTTTCGTTGACTTGATTCTCGAGTTCATCCAAGAAGTCTGAGAGGTGTCTCAGCTAGTTTTTGGTGTTTTTTGTCCTTCCACCACGTTGTTGACCACCGTCTCAAAATGGGTAATGGCGCCGTCAATCCATTGGACAGATTGCTCGATGATGAACTTGGGGCATTTCTGGCTCAATATCCGATTTAAAGCGGATCCAATTAATCTATTTGAACCTGATGTGAAGCTCGGGTGTATGGTGCTCTGCCAAGATACACCACTTTTAGTTCTACTGCCAGATGATCAGAACCACTCGAGAGCGCAGAGCACGAATAATTCTGAAATTCGGATAGTATGTTGAAGTTGGATGTCGCCAGAAAAAAAAATCTAGCGTTGATGGTGTTCCTGGGAATGTTCTTTGTGGTTGGGGTACAACCGCAAAGGAAAGTATGTAGCTATTTCCGTTAAGCCAATTGACGATTGTCAGTCCTTGTGGTGAGCACTCGACAAAGTGTGTGCCTTGCATTGGCTATGTTGATTGGCTATGTTGATGATACTTGTGAGTGAAGTCCCGATGGATGTGTCGTCTTGAGGGGAGTCGGTAAGAAACTGGGGTAGGTAGTAGTTAATTTCCCCGTGTCCAGTCTTCCAGTCATGGAAGCTCTTTTGCTTCCGTTGTTGAAGCTTTCTTCCCCACTTCTGCTGATAAGAGGTCGTTAGGGATCAATCACGCAACTACAAGAACTAACTTCGACGTTGTTCGATAAGAACTCGTTACCCGAAGGGCTCGTCTGTACCGCTGCCCTTCGTTTCCTGTACTTTTCTTGCCTGAGCGGGTTGGCCCAAATTTAACAGTCAAACGAGAGAAAATCGTGCGTGATTGACATAAGTAGTCTTCGTTTGATTACCGTTTCCGTTTTGCCACGTACGCTCGCCATGAAGCGATGCGAAAGGGCTACCCTGTGCAAATCTATCGATCGCGGAGTTGATCTGTTAATATTTCGAAATGATCCTAACCGTCGCAGGAGTACCGTTAGGTATTTCATCGCGAGGTGGGATTCAGTATTTGCTGATTCTTCTTCAGGTCGCTGTCGTCACCATTACTTCACTATTGCCTTTGGCATTCTATTCTTCGAATCTCCTTCATTACTACTGCTGACATGCTTTTAACAGCGATGAAATTATGTATTTCATAAAATCATATGGTGTAGACATCAGCCCTATTTCCCTGTCTTTCGCGCTCTGCAGAAATCCGCGAGCAGTGGGAAAAGAAATCCTCTTGCATTTCGCCAATAGAAAATCGTCGTGACCTAATTGGCATAGGTAGGCCCAGAAACACTCACGTCCAGTTTAAATTTGACTTGGGCCCCACATTGCTGCCACTCCGTTAAGGCCCCTGTAGACGCTGATGCAAAGTCTTACTAACCATGCTTTAGCTCATGTTGATCGTCTGCGGGCTGGTATGCGTACCAATTTTTTGGTCTCACCAACATCAGTTTTGATCTCACTAAAAATCAAAGCTGGTTTGATTTTTGTCGATGTTTCGTCACCTTTGTATTGGAGTGATCTAAACGACAAAAACAGTTTGAAGTTTGAATGCGAATAAAACAAAAATCGTTTGTTGCACAACCATATACAAAATTTATTAAAATAGTGGGCTCTGAACTTTACTTATAATCCATTTTTTGTTTGAATTGGGCTATTCGTTTTTTTTTTTATCTTAGTTTGAAAAATAGGAAATTGCATACAGGGCATGATTTTTTTTCCAACTTGTGCGGATTTATATGGTATGTGGCACTTTTTGACCAACCTATGTGTCATTTAAATACTGAACGCGATTGCGATTTATGGATGCATATGTGTCATATTTTCATACAAAATTATAAGAAAACCCATTTTTTAAAAACTCATTGTTTTTTTTATAAAATTTTATTTGTTATAAAAAAAGAAAGTTACGTTAACATTTTAAAGGAAAATAACTCTTAAAAATAAACGCGTTTGGTCATAACTGAAATCTAAAAATCCAACTTTTTTTAGGTTTTTCGAAATTTTAGAGAATGTGATTTTTGTACCTACACAACCTTTAAACAAACAATAAATAAAACAAAATACATATTTCATTCAACTTTTATTTAGTGAAAACTAAAAAACAAAAAAAAAACTAAAATATTTTCCTTCATTGTCAAAAAAAAATATAATACTTATACAATACATTGAAATCAATTAAAATGCTTGAAACGTCGACTCGCAATTTTGCTCTGATGAAGCATTTAAATACTGAAAATAAATTTGCATATGAAGCACTTGAATGTAAATTGTATGTATGGATCAATTCCGCACTGAATTATGTGTTTGTAAATTGTACGTAGGGGTAATTTAAAACATTTAAAAAATTTCAAAAAAATTCATACAAAAATGGGACTTTCCCATACAAAGGTCTATGTGGCAGATCAATACTGAGCATTACTTCCCAAAAGTGCCTATATGTCATTTGTAACACTGATATCTTTTGAAATAATAGAGATAGGAGAGATTTTATTACACCAATTGAAAGATCTTATTTTTTTCACAAAGAAAACATTCCTAACTCAAAAGCGGCGAAAATGCATTTAGGTCACTCCAATACTGAGCTGGCGGTTTATGGGCGGAGCTTTGTGGTGGTGATATCATGTTCGACTGTGCGGACTGGTCTGATTATTTACTAAAACAAGTCATTGTGATTGTGAAATTCATGCTGATAAGATATAAAAAAAAAACGGGAATAATGGAAAATGAAGAGATGTGTTGAACTAAGTTCGAGTGAATTGGTCTCACCTTGGTCTTACCGTCTGCGGGTTTTTAGTGAGACCATGTTTTAGCGTCTACAGGCCACTTTAGACTAGGTGCTTTATTGGCTTTTCGGAAAAGTTAATCCTATTGTACACAAGTTATAAACATAGACAATGGTTCGGACGCTGATTTGAGTGCCTGGTTTGGGATTTTGCCTAGTCTCGGAACTTTCTTATCTCCAACTCTGCTCAAGATGCCTAAGACTTCCTGAGTGCTGACCATTTGTATCATCTCCACATCTGCTGTAAGTTCCTCCGGTAGTATTGTTTTGTGTTTCAGAGGAAACAAAGAATAGACTATTTTGTGCATAAGTGTTGAACAGGAGGGAGGACTCTTCGATTTTTTAGCCAAGTCATGACTACCCTGTATATATTTTATACTATGTGTTTGCGTCTGCTTGTTCAGACGGCTCCGTAAAACTACTACATTTACTTCTGCGAATGGTTATCTTCCGCTCTTAGCGGCATTATCGCTGTTACAGTTCACTGTGGTTGTGTGCTCCTCTCGATCGCTGACATAGTCGTCTGGTCCGGTGATATACTTCACGAAGTTCGGCTACTGCATAAGTCCACAAGTACATCGGTACTCGGCGGTTAGATGTGTGCTTATCAGCCATTGACGAGCAGCTGGAGCTGACTGAGACACCTTCCAATTTTTTTTTTTATATTTTCCAAATGTTTACGCATACATCTGTCTATTGACACTTAGTACATTTTTTTTTACATAGATTTGTTACTTGGAAATATTTTGACCTACCGACCAGTGTCGCATAGTCATTTCATTAAAAAGCTTAGCTATATATGTATATTAGTATAATCTTTCTATTTTAGGTTTAAAGTTTATCTTGATAACAACTTAACATGTATTTTGTAGTCAATTTCCTCTAATAAGGTCCGTTGGTCTTGTCCTTCTTAGTCTTCTTCTTCTTGATATCTCTTGGGCTGGTACAGAGTTAATTTCGTCGTTTTGGTGAAGTAATACTTTTATATGGTGTCTTCTGCTTATCGTCGTTATTTCTTCAGTTATGGTACGGATGTTTAGGTCTCGATGTATGTCAGCATTAGTTATATACCACTCTGCATTGACTATTGCACGTATAATTTTTGATTGTTGTCTTTGTATTAGTGCTATTTTTTTGATGTCCCCCAAATCTGTAGGCCATAGGTCCAGATAGGTTTGATCATTATTTGTGAATGCATTTTTCGAATACCTTTTTAACAAAGGTATTTGCTAACGGCAATTGACCATCTTCTTCTTCTTCTTCTTCCTTTTATCAGCGAGGCTATGATCCGAAAACAAGGGATCACAGCCCTCCCACCTCACTGCATTTCTACTGATCCGCCTGTGGGGTTCGCCTATTTGACCTCAGAAAATATCGGCAGGCCTGCCGATTTTGGATCACTCGGTTACTGAGGCCAATGAAATGCCGATGTCGTCGCATTTGTCTGATCCAGGCGTTTATAGGCCTGCCTTTCCTACATCGCGATGTCTTTGGAACGTGCATAGATATTGCCTTTTTAACAGGGTTCAAATGATCTCTTCTTTGAACGTGGCAATACCAGCTGAGCCGGTCGCGCTCTAAATTGTGTACGATGGTTTCCTTGATGTGAAAGCTTCCACGGATCTTCGAACTTCTTATTCGATCAAGCTTGGTCACTCCTGCTGTCATGCGAAGCATCTTCATCTCAGCTGCCGTTAATTTACTCTCATACTTTTTGTACATCGTCCAACATTGTGAACCGTATGTGAGCGCTGGACGTACAACTGCGGTGTAGAGCATTCCTTTCAACTTAGGGGGCATTTTTCTGTCACAGAAGATAGCGGAATTTTCTCGCCACTTCATCCACCCTACGCTTACACGATGATTGATGTCGTCATCACAAGTTGCTTTGCTATTGATCATAGATCCCAGATATTTTAACTTTTCGCACTTGGGAAGCACTGTTCCATTCAAATAAATGTCTGGAATAGGCCTGAGTGGATCAGAGAACGGGCAGCACAAGTACTCTGTCTTTTTTGAACTAATGCGATACCCATTTCCCTCCAAAACGTCCACCCACACATCAAGTGCTCGTTGCAGGGATGTAGGATCCTCACTTATGATGGCTCCATCGTCAGCAAAGAATAACTGATGTACCTTGGGGTCCATCACTTTACCTTCAAGCAGATAATCAAGGACTGTAATAAAGAGCAAAGGACTTAAAACGCTTCCCTGGTGCACCCCGACTTTGATTGGGAACTCTTCGGTTACTCCAGCGGGACATCTTACTCTTGTCTTTGCTCTTTCGTACATGTCCATGATCATCTGTACATAGGTTTCTGGAACCCCTCGATGTCTTAGCGCCACCCATATCAGATCTCGTGGTTGTCTGTCGAATGCCTTTTCAAAGTCAACCAATACAATATGCAAATCCCTTAAGGAATCACGATGTTTTTCCATTATGATCCTTATACTTTGGATTGCATCTGTGGTTGATTTACCCGAGACAAACCCGCACTGATCATCAGATAGCCGTATTATTTTTCGCAGTCGGCCAGCTAATACCCGCTCAACGATCTTCATGGTGTGTGACATCAGCTTGATCGAACGGTAGTTATCACAGTTTCGCGTATCACCCTTCCCTTTGTATACAGGGAGGAGGTAACTTTCCCTCCATTGATTCGGCATTGGATCACCTCTCACGAATTTGGAGATAAGAATTCTGAGCCATCTGAACCCGATGTCTCCCATCTTTTTCCAGAACTCAGAGGATATTTCGTCTGGCCCAACCGCTTTTCGTTTTTTGGAGTATTTGACCGCCTCACTAACTTCTTCGACTGTAATGTCGGGTATTTCTTCACAGTTAGGGGTGGCTCTTGGAAAGTATAGCCGGGGAAACTGTTCATTTAAAAGCTCTTCACAATACTGTCGCCACCTCTGCAGAATTTTGTCGTCATCCACAAGAAGCTGGCCATGAGCATTGCTAATGAACTTTGGCGAACGAATCTCCTGAGCATTGTTCCTTCTTTGGGCGGCTATTTTGAAGATAGTGGCGCTCTTGTTCATATTGTGTCTTCGCAGCTCCTGGATAGCTTGGTTTGCATCAGCAACCGGGGAAAATATTTTCTCCAGCTCCCGATACAGGCCCTCCGTACTCTCTGCTTGAAGCTGGGCGCACTTCTTCTTCGCTTTTTTCTTGCAGCATCTGTATTCCATTTCGAGGCGAGCTTTTTCGTCATTATTATTAGAGGGGCACTTTGACCAAGCTTTGAAAGCCGCTTTCTTCTCATTTATCAGCATCTTAGCTTCATCACTCCACCACCATGTTTCTTTGGCGTGTTGATGGTGGCCTTTTGAAGCTCCTAGCAGTGATTTGGCCTTATTTAAGCAAGTTCGCTGTAGGGAATCCCACATATTTTGTGCTCTGCACTCTTCATCCTCAGCTCCGTTGATGGTGTGAGAGAGGTAATTTTTTATTACGAAAACAAAAGCCTCGCCTTTTTCTTTGTCCAGATTGTACCACTTGATTTTCTCAGAGACCCTTGGTTGTTTGCTTTTCTTCGGTGTTTTCATAAAAATTTCTGTTAGCAGGAGACGGTGTTGCCGAGCGATTGCCTCTCCCAGGATCACTTTGCAATCTTTTACCCGGGGCTTCATGAAACTGCCTACCAAATGGTAGTCAATCTGAGTTTCATCTCCACCACTGCTGTAAGTGATCAGGTGTCGGCTTTGTTTGATGAACATGGTATTTAACACGATAAGACCGTGTGATTTGCACATGCTTAGGATGTCTTCACCAGGAAGGTTCCTGGCGCCATATCCTAGTCCTACATGGCAGTCTTCATAGTCTTCGTTTGATTTCCCGACATGTCCATTCAAATCTCCTCCAACAAATAGAAATTCTTCCTTTGGGATGTTCTTAAGGAGATTGTGGAAATCTAGCCAAAATGCATCTTTATCTCTCTGATTGTACCCATCGTGGGCAGCATATGCACTGACAATATTCCACACCTCTCCTTGTATTACTAGTTTGAGAGACATCAAACGGTCGCTGGACTTCGAAATGCTCAAGACGTTGCCAAGTAGCTCTGCCGCAAGGATGATACCGATTCCGTTCTTAGACTTTTCCGTTCCGTAGTAGAACATCTTGTAATCTTTTGTCCTAACGTCCAAGAAACGCGCCCGATTCCCGGTGTTTTTCCATTTCGTCTCTTGGACACACAAGATGTCCACCCGCCTTCTATTCATCATCTCTTCCAGCTCGTAACTTCGACCGGTCATGCTTCCAACGTTCCAACTCGCGACCCTCAAATTGCGTCCAAACTGTTTCATTATTTTGCTAGCCCCCGGAATCCGTATAGCTCTGACCCGAACATTTCTGCTCGGTCCAGGATCAGTACCATGCACAGCAGTGGTAGTGCCTGGCGGGGTAGTGCTTTTCCTTTTTGCAAGTATTACCATAATGATACAGTTTTGCAATACAATTTTTTGCACCATATTGCGATGGTGTTTGTTTTTTGACACGTGCATGCTCCTGTTTTAGTATTGTTTGATCTTTCTTTTATGACACCGGTGATCTCCAGTCGTGTCAACCCACGGACTCGCATGCACACTTGAGGGAGGGTTTTTAAGGTAGTATATGTGTCGCTAGGCTCACTTGGGTGTTATATTGCCTAGATCTGATTTGCCCCCTTAGTCGCCTTTTACGACAAGCGCTGGTTGTTGGGGGGGGCGCTGCAGTGATATATCAACAATTTTTCAATTTTCCAACAATTTTAATGCATTCATGTTGTGTGGCAACATCCTGCCGTACCACAGAAGGGAATTTAAAAAGCGTTGTCATTCATGGTGGTGTTGTTAGAGATTCTCACTTGCAGTCTTCTATAGTGTTGAGCTCTTGGTTTTTTTTCAGCTTTAGCTTGCAGCTGACCACTGCGCGATTTTTTTTCTAAAGAAATTTATTCTTTTATTATTTTTATCTCGGTAATAATCTTACATTTAGAGTATACCTAATAGGAGGTCCGCAGTCTCGATGTGGGGCTGCACCGTAGCTATCAGTTCGAGAGTTAATGTTTAACTGGCAACTAAAGAAATCGGCGAGTGTCGGAGGAACAGTCGAATACCCAGAATTGATCATTGTAACATTATACCATATACCGTACCCAAGCAATATCGATCAAGAGTTCATAGCATATCATTAATATTGCTTGTGTTTATTTATTTTATTTTTTTACGCTGCGGGGCGGTAATCTTCAAAAGACGAAACTGAGCCCGTACTCAGTAACAGTGTGGGATTTTTACTCACTGACTCCTTCCCCCTTCTTCCCGTTTTCCCTGCGGTAACGCCGTCTTGGCTTTCCATCGCAGGGCGGGGAGAAGTTAAAATTTAAGCAAAAGGTTAACATTTCTTGCGTCCCTGTGTTTTTTTTTTAAACTCAAACTTTAGTATTATTTGTAATACCAGGATTGATTGGACCGATTTTAAGGAATCTGATTTCAGGAAGCTTTATTTTATTTGATAAGAGGTTTGATTAAGAGGTAATTTTATTCTATTTCCTCCTCTGAATTCAGTTTAGGAACTTTTTTCAAGAAAAACAAGCGCAAAAATGGGTAAATTCAAGTACTTGACTGCTGAGGAAAGAAAGTTAATTATAAAGCTTAATCAAAATGGCAAAACAATTCGAGATGTTGCTCAATTATTTGAAAAATCAGCGACTTCAATTTTTAAAGCCATTAAAGCATTTGAAAATTAGAAGAGAACAGAACCGATTTCTAGGCCTGGTCGTTCCAGAATAACTTCAGAGCGAGAGGATAAGAAAATAAAATCAATTTCCAATGCAAACCCCTTGCTCTCAGTGCCAATAATAAGAGCCATCCTACGAAACATGGACCCAATGCATCCATCGAACCAAACTATTCGTCGCATATTACACGAAGATGACAAAAATGGACGTGTTACGCGTAAAGAACGCTATATACTCGTAAGTAAACAAAATGTGGTGAAAAGAATGAAGATCTACACAGATAATGTTTTAAAGCCCCTTGAATTAAAGTGCTCTGGACGGATGAATCAATGATTCGATTTAAGCATAGTCATGGCCGCACTTACGTCTGGCGAAAAAAAGAGGAAGTACTCGCATACAAGTGCGTTAAACCTACTTTAAAAGGCCAAGACAAAGGAATTATGATTAGTGATGTACCAAACCGAACATTTCTCAAACTGAGTTAACCCGAGTTGGAATTTAAGCAAACCGAGTTGCAAACCGGGTTGGCTAATTCGGTTTGTAACAAAATTATCCCACCGTCACATAAGAAACTAAAACCGAACCGAATACAAATTCATGAATCAGCTTGCAACTCGGTTTCATTCGGTGTGTATACGGTAAATTGACTTCGATGGAACGCACACCAAAATAGCGCATACACAAGAAAACTGACACAACTAGCTATGTGAAAAAAAAAAACCAACAATGAGAGAAAACAGGAGCCACCGTCTCATCTGAAACCGAAACGAAACCGAATTCAAAATAGGTATAGAATCAGGTAGTGCGACTCGGTTTGTATAGAAAAAATAGACTCCTTTCCAATTCTACTTTATATACGAGTTATGGGTACATTCATGTGTTAGTAACCAAATTAAACCGAACCGTGTGCTTAACTCGGTTGAAAGCGGTTTTTTATTCGGTTCGTTCGGTTATAGAAGAAAATAATCTTATCCCTGACCACCAGTTTGGGTTCAGAAGTAAGCATTCGACGATTGACCAGGTGCATAGAATTACTGACGTAATCGAGAAAGCACTTGAAGAAAAAAAGATTTGCTCAAGCGTATTTCTTGACGTCTCGCAAGCCTTTGATAAGGTGTGGCATGATGGCTTGAAATGCAAACTACGACAAGTTCTCCCTGTATGCTTATACGATATTTTAGGATCATATCTCGGGAATAGACTCTTTCGTGTTAGACATGGAATCGAATACTCCAAGCTCAAGGAAATTACGGCCGGCGTACCGCAAGGAAGCGTTCTTGGGCCGCTTCTCTATTTGCTATATACTCATGATATACCGAACGAAAATGGCACTATCCTTGCTACGTTTGCCGATGACACCGCTATCCTAGCAGTAGGTAAAACAATCGAAGAAACGACTGCAAAACTGCAAAACACACTGAATAACGTAAATGAATGGACGAGGGACTGGCGGATCGCCCTCAACGAATCTAAATCTGCTCACGCGAATTTCACTTACAAGAAAACTAATGACTTGCCAATTTTCCTAAACTCGGCCCGAATACCTTTTGCAAACGACGCCAAATAACTGGGAATGACACTCGACGCAAGGCTGAAATGGAATTCGCACGTGAAAATGAAACTCGAAATCAAATATAGAGAAATGTACTGGTTACTCGGAAAACGTTCCCAGCTCAGTACTGAGAACAAATTGCTTTTATACAAGCAAGTGCTAAAGCCGGTGTGGACCTACGGTATACAACTTTGGGGTTGTACCAAGAAAACAAATGCATATATTTTACAAGCTTTTCAAAATAATGTGCTAAGAGAAATTGTCCAAACACCGTGGTATAGTAGAAACGACGATATTCACAGGGATCTCGGAATTCCGACAATCGAAGCTGAAACTAGAAGCTTCGCGAGAAAGCATAGAAACCGACTAATCGGACATGTCAACAATACAGTCCTACAAATTTTGGATGAGAGCAATTTATTGCGCCGACTACGAAGGACGAAACCTTTTGACTTGGCGAGATAATGATTAACCGCGTCTAGATTGCGGAATATGCAGGATCCTTCAGTGGAAAGTAACCTGCCAAACGTTTTTATTTCGTGATAGAAAAATTGCTTGATAAGTTTATACTTAGTTGCGATATCTTCTTCTTCTTCTTCTTCTTCTTCTTCCTTTTATCAGCGAGGTTATGATCCGAAAACTAGGGATCACAACCCTCCCACTTCACTGCATGTCTACTGATCCGCCTGTGGGGTTCGCCTATTTGACCGCAGAAAATATCGGCAGGCCTGCCGATTTTGGATCACTCGGTTACTGAGGCCAATGAAATGCCGATGTCGTCGCATTTGTCTGATCCAGGCGTTTATAGGCCTGCCTTTCCTACATCGCGATGTCTTTGGAACGTGCATAGATATTGCCTTTTTTACAGGGTTCAAATGATCTCTTCTTTGAACGTGGCAATACCAGCTGAGCCGGTCGCGTTCTAATTTATGTACGATGGTTTCCTTGATGTGAAAGCTTCCACGGATCTTCGAACTTCTTATTCGATCAAGCTTGGTCACTCCTGCTGTCATGCGAAGCATCTTCATCTCAGCTGCTGTTAATTTACTCTCATACTTTTTGTACATCGTCCAACATTGTGAACCGTATGTGAGCGCTGGACGTACAACTGCGGTGTAGAGCCTTCCTTTCAACTTAGGGGGCATTTTTCTGTCACAGAAGATAGCGGAATTTTCTCGCCACTTCATCCACCCTACGCTTACACGATGATTGATGTCGTCATCACAAGTTGCTTTGCTATTGATCATAGATCCCAGATATTTTAACTTTTCGCACTTGGGAAGCACTGTTCCATTCAAATAAATGTCTGGAATAGGCCTGAGTGGATCAGAGAACGGGCAGCACAAGTACTCTGTCTTTTTTGAACTAATGCGATACCCATTTCCCTCCAAAACGTCCACCCACACATCAAGTGCTCGTTGCAGGGATGTAGGACCCTCACTTATGATGGCTCCATCGTCAGCAAAGAATAACTGATGTACCTTGGGGTCCATCACTTTACCTTCAAGCAGATAATCAAGGACTGTAATAAAGAGCAAAGGACTTAAAACGCTTCCCTGGTGCACCCCGACTTTGATTCGGAACTCTTCGGTTACTCCAGCGGGGCATCTTACTTTTGTCTTTGCTCCTTCGTACATGTCCATAATCATCTGTACATAGGTTTCTGGAACCCCTCGATGTCTTAGCGCCACCCATATCAGATCTCGTGGTTGTCTGTCGAATGCCTTTTCAAAGTCAACCAATACAATATGCAAATCCCTTAAGGAATCACGATGTTTTTCCATTATGATCCTTATACTTTGGATTGCATCTGTGGTTGATTTACCCGAGACAAACCCGCACTGATCATCAGATAGCCGTATTATTTTTCGCAGTCGGCCACCTAATACCCGCTCAACGATTTTCATGGTGTGTGACATCAGCTTGATCGAACGGTAGTTATCACAGTTTCGCGTATCACCCTTCCCTTTGTATACAGGGAGGAGGTAACTTTCCCTCCATTCATTCGGCATTGGATCACCTCTCACGAATTTGGGGATGAGAATTCTGAGCCATCTGAACCCGATGTCTCCCATCTTTTTCCAGAACTCAGAGGGTATCTCGTCTGGCCCAACCGCTTTTCGTTTTTTGGAGTATTTGACCGCCTCACTAACTTCTTCGACTGTAATGTCGGGTATTTGTTCACAGTTAGGGGTGGCTCTTGGAAAGTATAGCCGGGGAAACTGTTCATTCAAAAGCTCTTCACAATACTGCCGCCACCTCTGCAGAATTTTGTCGTCATCCACAAGAAGCTGGCCATGAGCATTGCTAATGAACTTTGGCGAACGAATCTCCTGAGCATTCTTCCTTCTTTGGGCGGCTATTTTGAAGATAGTGGCACTCTTGTTCATATTGTGTCTTCGCAGCTCCTGGATAGCCTGGTTTGCATCAGCAACCGGGGAAAATATTTTATCCAGCTCCCGATACCCTCCGTACTCTCTGCTTGAAGCTGAGCGCACTTCTTCTTCGCTTTTTTCTTGCAGCATCTGTATTCCATTTCGAGGCGAGCTTTTTCGTCACTATTATTAGAGGGGCACTTTGACCAAGCTTTGAAAGCCGCTTTCTTCTCATTTATCACTTTCTTAGCTTCATCACTCCACCACCATGTTTCTTTGGCGTGTTGATGGTGGCCTTTTGAAGCTCCTAGCAGTGATTTGGCCTTCTTTAAGCAAGTTCGCTGTAGGGAATCCCACATATTTTGTGCTCTGCACTCTTCATCCTCAGCTCCGTTGATGGTGTGAGAGAGGTAATTTTTCATTACGAAAACAAAAGCCTCGCCTTTTTCTTAGTTGCGATATCTAACAATTTTATATCGAAGGGTGGTGTTTTTTTTAGTCAGTAAGAATCTGGCACTACTATGAGCACGCGCTTGCTATTCTCATAGTGTCTATGGAAGATTTTTCACCTACCCTCGAAAAAAAAAAATAAAAATAAAAAATAATTATGATGTGGGGATGCATTTGCTCTAACGGCGTCGGCAAAATTGTTTTATTGGAAGGAAGAGTCACAGGTCTAGGCTACTTAAATATTTTAAAAGATGATAATACCTGAGGGCCAGCTTGTTGGATGTGATTTCATCCTGCAGCAGGATAATGCCCCAATCCATCGTGCAAAAATCGTTTTAAAATACGATACGAATGGCCCCCGCAGAGCCCCGACTTGTCCCCGATCGAAAACATCTGGTCCCTTTTAAAATTATTGATTGCTGAAAAGACCCCTCGAAATTTGTCAGAATTAAGATCTCTAATTGAGTAAGAGTGGGCGAAAATAACTCCTGATGAAGCAGAAAGTACACCCGCAGTATTGGAAGGGGGACACTGTGGCCATTAAGTTTTTGTTAACCTACTTTCGTACAATTTAAATGTGGACATGAAGGAAAGAAATGTTAATTTTTATTTATTTCTTAAAATGAATTGTTTTTTTTTTGGTAAAATATTTAACTTATGTTCACATTAGATTACATACATACATACATATTTGGCGCAACAGCTCTTTAAAGTGCCAGGGCCTAGCTTCTCGCAACCACTCATGTTGTGTGCGTTATATTTTTCACACGAATGGAAGGGACCTACAGTTTAATGCCGATTCCGAACGGCGATTTGAGAAGCTTTTTCGTGACAACAATACTCTCGGATGTTTGTCAGACGCTCGCGAGAGGTGGGACCGTGAAAAAACTTTTTGGTGTTTTCTGGGATTCGAACTTGGAACATCATGCGTAGTGATCCGACACACTAACCACTTACGCCACGGCGCCCACATTAGATTACATTAATAAAAATTATATTAGCGTAAAATTAATGTTTTTTTTATTTCAAAAAAAATCCCATTTTGTTATGGTAGCAACTGTATATACTTTTTTTTGTCTCTTTCTTTAAGTTAAGTTAAATCGAGTGGTTTTATTCTTTTGAGCCTTCGTAATTGATTTTCATTATTCAAAAGTTTTCTAGCATTTCCTTGTGTTTTTTTTTTTGCATGTTAAAGAATTTCCGAAGTTACACTATCTAACTATATTCAGGTCTCAGTGAAGGTCAGTGTTCCTTATGAACCAAGGTGCATTTACTATATTTCTAAGCATCTTATTTTGGAATCGTTGTATTATGTCTACGTTTGTCTTTTTCGCACAACCCCATAGTTGGATTCCATATGCCCATGTTGGTTTCAGAATTTGATTGTAATATAAGGCTTTATTTCCAACTGATACGGTTGAGTTTCTTCCTATCAACCAGTGTAATTTTCTATATTTGATCTCCAACTCTTCTTTTTTCTTTTTTATGTGTTCTTTCCATCGCAGCTTAGCGTCTAGTGTCATACCTAAATATTTCGCTGTATTAGCGTATGGAACTATTTTTTCGTTTATAATGATTGGCATATGTTCAGCCTTCTTATTAGTAAAATCAATATGGACTAACTTGAACTCATTGAATTTGATTCTCCACTTTTTACTCCATTCACAGATTTTGGTTATGACTATTTGGAGTTTTTCTGTGGATTCTGCATTAGTTCTCCCTTCTGCTAGTATTGTAGTATCATCTGCAAATGTTGCCATAGTATGGTTTTCTAGTTCCGGAATATCACTAGTACATAATAGGTATAATGTACACTACCCTGCCAGTACACTGCCCAGTACACTACCTCGCGGTACGCCGGTCTTTATTTCTCTTAGTTTTGAATAAGTATTTCGTTGTTTTATTCTAAAATGTCTTCCATCTAGATAAGATTTAAGAATGGAAGTATACTGATTTGGCAGCATACATCTCAGTTTATAGGTAAGTCCTTCTGACATACTTTATGAAAGGCCTGCGCCACATCCAAGAATACAGCCGAACAGACCTTCCTTTCTTCTACTGCTTCTTCGATCTTATCCGTAATTCTGTGTACCTGTTGCATCGCAGAGTGTTGCCTTCGAAAACCAAATTGATGGATGGGATGATGGTTCCTTTCATTATTTTATCTAAACGTTTGGCGAGCACTTTCTCAAACACTTTTGATATCATCGGCAATAGCAATCTATGTACAGTCATCCACAAAAGTCTGCGTACAGCGACGAAACTTTGGAAAACAGAGGCGTTGTGGCCAAATAGTAAATAGTATATCTTTCAAATTGCAATATTTCAGTAAAAGAGCATTAAACCCATTCATTTTGAACAATATTTTCATACTTTTTTTATTTTCTTAAGAAAAAATTAACAAAAACAAAAAAAAGTCATTAAATACATTCCACAAAAGTTTGCGTACCGCACTGAAATAAAATGGAAAACATTAGTTCAATTAAATAAAAAAGTAATTATTTCTTTTTACTTTTATGGTTAATATTTTGTCGGATATCCCTTCTTCTTAATTACCTCCTTCAAACGGTTTTGCATAGAAGAAACTAGTTTTTCTGTACACGAACTAGTAATATTTCTCCATTCTGCTAGTAAGGCTTCCTTAAGTTGCATTTTATTCCGAATCTCACGCGTTCGGATCCTGCGTTCTAGTTCATCCCACAGGTGTTCAACGGCTTGAGGTCTGGACTCTGCGGGGGCGTTCGCAGCATGTGGGGAACGTTGAACAAAAGCCACATACGCACATTATGGGCCGTATGTTTTGGGTCATTATCTTGCTGGAAGTAAAAATCATCCGAGACTCCCAGTATTTCAGCACTGTCTCTTAAATTTCTTTTGAGGATATCAATGTAGTTAAACTGGTCCATTATTCGATTATTTCCAACTTTCTGACCCCCGATGCAGACATACAGCCCCATACCATCAAACCTCCACCTCCATGTTTCACTGTCTTGACGGTATACTTGGGATTTAGTGCATTGGCCATCCAAACCAAAAATGTTATATTTTGACTCGTCCGAAAATATAACCTTGCGCCAGAAGTCTGCAGATTTGTTCACGTATTCCTTTGCGAACATGAGACGTTTCTGACGGTTAATTTTATTCACCAAATTTTTTTTTTTCTGGGTGTGCACGACTTAAATCCCATATCGACGATGACCCTTCGTACTGTTTCTGGATGCACTGTGGTGTTATTGTAAATTTCGAGATGCGAACTTATCTTTTGAGCGCTAATGAAGGGCTCCTGCTCCACAATCCGCTTGATCGCCCGCTTATCCCTCAGAGTTAGCTTCGGTGGTCTCCCAGATCTTGGCTTTGACTCAATTTCACCTTCATCCCTAAAGCGACTTATTGTTCTCTGGATCGTTGACCGGGGTCTTGAAGTTATTTCAGATATTTGAGAGTACGACTTTTGTTGCTGTATGTATAAATTCAAAATCAACTGCCTTTCAGACACACTTAATTCTTTTTTCCCCATTTCAAAGAAAACTATTCTCTTTACAAGCACTACAAGCAGACAACCACGCAACTTATTTATATCCTGCAAAAAGAAATGTCCCGTTACTTAAACGGAATTCTGGGAAGGAAAATCTGTAGCTGTACGCAAACTTTTGTGGAATGAATTTAATGACTTTTTTTTTGTTTTTGTTGACTTTTTCTTAAGAAAGTAAAAAAAAATATATAAATATTGTTCAAAATGAATGGGTTTAATGCTCTTTTACTGAAATATTGCAATTTGAAAGATACATTATTTACTATTTGGACACAACGCCTCTGTTTTCCAAAGTTTCATCGCTGTACGCAGACTTTTGTGGATAACTGTATATCTGTAAGATGACACTACATTTTGCGGTATACCTGGTTTGGGCATCATTAGGACATCAGCAGCCTTCCACAAACTAGGGACAAATTTAAGCTTAAATGTGACATTTATTAAATTTCTTATTTTAAATAGTGCCTTCATGGGTAGGTTTTTTAATACTTCACCAGATATAAGGTCATATTCAGGACTTTTCTTTGCATTTATTTCATGCTTGATTAAGTTGCGTATTTCATTAGGAGTTGTGGGCAGAATATCTTCGCTTTCCTCGTCAGATGGTCTGTTTCCATTTTTATCTGGTAGTTGAAATATTTTTTTTAGGTAGTCTGTGAAAAGAATGACTTTATCCTCATCGCTTCTTGCTCAGTTTCCATCAGGTGCTTTGATTGGAGGTATTTACAATAGGTTGTTTTAGTACTTTTGTAGCTTTCCAAAGAAAGTGATTTGTAGCGTATTCAGCTGTTAATCCTCCTATGTACCTTTTCATTGAGTCTTCTTTAAATTTTCTAATTTCTCTTCTAAGTTGCTGACTAAGGTTGTTTAGCTTCGATTTATGTTTTCTACCATGTTGTTTTTGCTCGTCCTTTATTTGCTACTAAATCCTTTATTTCTTTTGGGTAGTTTCTTTTCATGTTCTTTCTATTTACTCCGGGAGTGATTTCCCAGGTCGATTTCTGAATATCACTGACCAACTTATGTGCTTCTTTTTCTATATCATTTTTGGATACAAGAGATGTTATTGAGTCTATTCTATAAGTTAGGTTTAACTTGAAGGCTTGCCAATCTGTTCTTTTGTTTGTTAAGGTTTTAGTATTTGTATTTTGAATTATATATTCACTCATTTGGAGAATTATAGGTGAATGGTCAGAGCTTAGATACTCAAATTCTTCTATGTGTATGTAGCTGCTCGACAATTTTTTTATTATGTAAAAAACAACTAGATCTGGTATCTTATTTTTGTCTGTAGGCCAGTACTTGGGACTTCCTGGCGAGAGAGTTTCAAGAGGTGAACCTAATGCATTGGTTCAATTCTATTTTATGTTTTGTTTACTTTTTACTCTGTCGTCGTAATTTTCATAGGTACCCAAAAGTTACGATAACAGCAAATTACGAAATGTATTAAAATGAATACAGTGTAAAGAAAGAGTAAACCCAACAAATGTAGGCATTATGATCAATACTTAACACGCGTGCGGTTCAATGTTCGAATCCCAGAAAATACCAAACGTTTTTTCACGGTCCCACCTCTCACGAACGTTTGACAAACATCCGAAAATGTTGTTCTTACGAGAAAGCTTCTCAAAAAGAAAATAAAAATTGCTCTTCGGATACGGCACAGAAATAAAGCGCTCAAAAATAACGTATCTAGGCCTTCCATGAGTTTGCTTTTTTTTTGTCTTTGACTCTAGATTTTCTGGTGTTGGTGATCCTTCCAGTTCTCTGGTCAGCATCTCCCGTTGAGTGTGGAACCGCAGACACTGGAAGAACACATGCTCCACATCTTCCACTGCATCTATGCAGTATTGGCACATTGGGGAGTCACAGTGCTTGAACTGATAGAGGTATGATCGGAAACAGCCATGCTCCGTTGGGTAGAAGTCTACTTCTCCGAGTTTGCGCCTTATCCAAGTTCCGATGACAGGGATAAGACGATAGGTCCATCGGCTTTTGAAGCTCTTTGGCCAGTATGTTTGGCGGTCTAAAATTTTGTTAAGTTCACTGCATGCACTGATGTTGTTTTTTAGTTCATTACATATTTTTTCACCACACTCTAAAGTGTTTGGCCACATTACACATTTTCTTCATTTTTGTGATACTTTTTGAACAGATTTCTTGAGCCCTTTGCATTTCTTGTATTCTTTCCATATATCGAGTCGATTGCTTCCAGTAAGTTTTTTATTTCTTCTTCATTTTTCTTTAGGGAATCAAACTCACATTTATGGCACTCAGCCATTTTAAATAGTTTTTATTTATATTTCGATGTTGTTAACACCGCTTTCCGATGTTTTCGCACCAAAATTAAAATTTAAAGACTTGATTTTATATATCACAAAGATCCATACAGTATTACAGATAAAACAATCCTAGCTAGTAGTAGTCTACGACTGTATCTTGGCCCACCGATATTTGGTATAATTCGTGCGAGCGCATTATTCACTACTGAAACCTTTTTGCTTGCGCACACCAGGTGCTCCTTAAGTCTCGAATCAATCATAACACCTAGGTATTTGATGGCCGAAATGGATGTTTACCGCTTGTGTATTCTGTTCAGCTAGTTTTAGCCCAACGGTTTCTAGCCAGCGTCGGACAAGGCGGATGGTGTCATTGCTGATTTGCACCATTTCCAGCAGTTTCGCAACTACTACTATGGCTATGTCTAGCTTTAGAATGCCATCGTACATTACGTTTCATAGGATGGGGCCCAGGACTGAGGCTTGTTGTACTCCTCCATTGACCACGTATTCCTTCACAGCGTGCGTCGTCTGTGCCATAGATGAGGAACTGTTTACTATTTTCTGGGATTCGAACATGAAATCTCAGGTGCAGTGATCAGACACCCTAACCACTACGCCACGGCGTTTTTTAAAATTAATGTTAAATTTAAATAATTTAAAATTAATAGGTAAAATTAAAGCAATTTCTGCATCTAAAGTTAAGAAAATAATAGTAATTAAAAAAAGTCAATAAAATAAATAAATAATAATAAATGTGATGATTATATTGGATCAAATCCACATTTTAAAGAGAACTTTCTTCTCGGTCTCTGTTTTTTTTTTTTTTTTTGATAAAATTATTGGCAATATGTATTATAACAATTATTGATAATAACATAATGATTAATGATATAAAAGCAGTAAAGTATAGTACTGTGAAAAATAATCCTTTTGTAGTTTGTAAATTTTGAGCCGTAACTAAAGGGCATTTTTTGTTATTGAGGATCTTTCTCGTGACAACAAATACTCTCGGAGAGGTGGGACCGTGAATGACTTTTTGGTATTTTCTGGAATTTGAACATAGAACCTCACGCTCATTGATCCGACACACTAACCACTGCGCCACGGCGGCGCACAGTGGCTCATTTTGACTTTTTTGATTGCAAAAATCATAATTCTTAAACGAATAAAGATATCGTGACAGTTTTTTTTCTGCTTAAAGGAATTTTCCAGGGCTATGAAATTCGTGAACTTTGAAAAAATGCCTTACAAGGTTTTTCAGACTCTTCTGTTGAAATAAGACTTTCTCACCACATGGGATAACATAATACGAGTATAATATTTTACTTTTAAAATATTTTTTTTTTTTTCATTTCATTTATTTATTTACTTCCAAACTTAAAGATAATTACCAAAAAATTCTTAACAATGGCGGAATTAAATAATAGTGATCATTCTGTAACTTAAAAAGTTAGTGCGGAATGACACAAGAATTCATATTTTATACAAACTTAAAAATCTGATGTGGGGTGACAATCAGTTCTACATTATTAACAATTCAATTTCAGAAATAATATGTATTATAACTTCAAAATTCAAGCGAAAAGATAAAGAAAAACAATTCAAAGCAATAGATATAGCAATTCAGGCAATAAGATACATACATATTTAACAATGATTTGTGGTGATGATTAAGATACACTTCTCATACAAGATTCAATATTAGCATAGTCAGTCGTGAATAACCAGACTTTTACTCGGTTTAGAAAAGAATGAAAATTTAAAGATGTCCGGACAAATAAAGGCAGCTTATTGAAAATTGTAGGGGCTGTAACGGTGTAGAAATGTGAAAAATGGGTTTCGTAAACGATAGGTACGATGGAAAGATGCATGTTATTTATACGTAGACTATAGAACTGGGAGTTTCTGCTAGGAATATTACCACTTTGCTTAAAGAATTCTCTCAGTACCTTAAAAACATAAAGATATCTCATTGGTAAAATGCGCAGGTTTCTAAATAGAGGCCAGCTATGGGTAACACGATGTTTATAGCAGATAATACGAATCAAGTGTTTTTGAGCTATCAACAAAGGTCTAAAGGAGTTTGTATATGAGCCACCCCAACTTGTGATGCCATATTGCAACTTAGAGTGAGCAAGACCATAATAAATAACCTTCAGAACTTTTTGGGAGCAATATTGTTTAATAAGATACATTATTTGCGTCACCAAGAACGTATGGGATTTAATGGTTCGGATATGCTCTCTCCAATTCAAATTGTGATCGATTAGGACTCCAAGGTATTTATAATGTTGCACTGACTCAATTATAAAACAATTAGCAAAATATCCGTTTATATTAACTTTCTGCTCTCTGCATTTTAAATAAGAGGTGAACCATTAGTGAATTACACCACTAAAACCAGCAGCATATAATTATTCTAGTAGTATGTCATGGTCAACCATATCAAATGCTTTTGTCATATCAACAAAGAGAGCCATTGTAGATTTATTACAGTTAATATTCTCATACAACTGACTACATAGTCTAAGAATAGCATCCTCAGTTGACATTCTCCTTCTGAATCCAAACTGACTACTACTGAAAAAGTTATTTTTATCTACAAATGACACAATGCGCGACTTAAGAAGTTTTTCGAAAATCTTGGAGAAGGTTGGTAGCAGTGAAATGGGTCTGTAATTAGATATACTCTTTCTGCCACCTTTTTTAAAAAGTGGTATAATCTCTGCGTACTTAAGGTGCCGAGGAAAGCAGCCACACTGAACACTAAGATTAAACAAGCAACTTAACATGTCAAACACATATGTATAAGCAAATTTTTCATCACTTGTACAAGAGTTTTTTTTTTAAGGACAATATAGCTCTGTAGATTTCACCTGAAGAAAACGACTGAAAAACAAAGCTATTTGATTGCATATTCTCTGCAGTCATGTACGAGAAAAGGGGGCGATGGCATCCTACAGAAGGTTCAAGAGATGGCTTTAGTTTTTCCGAAATTTCAGTGAAGTACTCGTTAAACTTATTTGAAATGCAAGATGAATCAGTGAAATTCATACCATCGATTTCTAAACAGTCAATATCGGTAAGCTGTTTACTTTTACCCAAAAACTATCAATTACTTCTCATAGATTACCCCTAGCTCGCTCGAAAGAATCAGAATAAAACTTACGGGTTTCCTCAATATTTCTATGAACGGTTTTGCGAAGATTGCCATAATATTTTTTACGTTTTATGTTTTGTGGGTGTTTTCTACATTTCACTACAATTTTATTTTTATTTTTAACCTGTTGCAAAAGATTATACGTCATCCATGGCTTTAAGTATTTTGTATAGCCCGAGATGCGCCGTGAAAGAGTAGTACAATTTTTTGTATGCTTCTGTAAAATTTCAAGAACGAGATCGAAAGCAATTGATGGATTACTTTCTGAATAAAGCGGCTCCCAGAATTCATATTTTAAGAATTCCTTCAATAAATTATAATCCGTACAATATTTATCTATTACCGATGGATTGCAGCATTTTAATGGATTGGAATATGAACACATACTGAGTGCAACCATACAATGATCTGTTAATTTTAAGTCATATACAACACCACTAAAAAAATTGTTATTGCTTTTGTGAAGACGATTGAATATATGGTCGATGCAGGTCTTGGATACATCAGTCACACGGGTTGGCTCATTTATAAAACTCTTTAGACCATTTGACGCCATAAGAAATAAATAGTTTTCTGTATCTCTATCAAATTCATTTAAAACATCAATATCGATGTCACCCAAAACAATTAAGTTTTTATGCTTACAGACTCTAAGAGCATCACTTAATTCATCAATGAAAACACCTTTCCCAAATTCGTGCAATCTATATACACACAACATTGTATAACTCTCATTCCTAAAAACAAAAGATAATTTCATTACATCAGCGCTACGAAAATTAAGCTGAGAACAATCGCTTGCAACCCCATTTTTCACATAAACTACTACACCACCAGCTGAGTATGTTTCATTACAATTGCCAAAAAGCGTATACCCGGGTATTATCATTTTAATTCATTCTCAAATATCCATATTTCACTCAAAACAATGACGGTGGGCAAATTCGCGAGCGCCTCAATATGAGTTACCAGAACTGAAAAGTTTTTTCTCATACTACGAATATTTTGATGTAAACAGACTATATCATCATAATTTATGTAATTGACTGGGCATTCACATGCATTAGGGACTAAGTACGAAACAGAGTTAAGAGGATTCATAAATTATCAAAATCAGCAGCACAATTTATTCTTACTAAATTATCACCCTCCTTCCGCATATAAACTGTCCCACTCCTAGTCCATACATATTTTTACCCCTTCTTTCCCTTCAGCGATATTGCAGTGTTAAGAAGTTGACGTGTCTGGTACGTCAAACAATCATTCAGGTACATCTTCTCTGGTCTCCTATGCGCGTTGAGTAGTGTTGTTGTTAGTTGTGCTTTTTTTTCCCTCTTTGCTCTCATCAATTTCTCCTTGCACTGGAGAGAAACGAATTTGACGTGAAGAATGTTAGTCTTGTTTGGTTGATTACTGTTTGGTGTATCTTTTAGCCGCTTAGTTATCTGTTTTGTGTAGCAGAAGTCAATGTCCTGCTCCGATACGTTGACTAGCAAACCATCGCGGAAGATCTTCAGAGCCAAATCAATGTTGGAAGTGCCGCCGTTGTTAAGGGGGACTTTGTAGATCTCTATTGCATTAGCGATCAGTTGTTGTTCGAGACGATCGACTTTTTTCTCCAGTTGTTGGATTTTAAGCTCACACTCATTATTTTTGATTTGCAGTTCCTCTATCTGTTGTCTCTGAATCTGCTTCACCTCTAATATTTCCGCGTAAATCATGTCAAGCGTAACATTAGCTTCCAGTGTTGGTGAACTTAGTGAAGGTGTAGGGTTGGTTAACAAGTCGATTGATGTTAACTTTTTTGTGAAGATGTTGGTTCACGGCACTTGAGGCACAGGCTAGCGATTCCCCCGATAGCGAGTCACGACGTTTGTTGGCAGCACAGTTTGTGCACCGCCAGAGTTTGTTTGCTCTTTTCATGAAGTCGATATCGGCAGGTATCACGTTAACGCATGCTGCATGAGAAAGTCTACTGCAGTCTCGGCAAACTACCTTCAGCTAAGAACGCTCCACTTTCTCTCCACAAGTATTGCAAGACATTTTGAAATTTAAAATTATATATAAGCGAACTATCAAAAGGAAACTTGTTCCCGACGCGTGCGCATCCCACAACAGACAACTGAACTATATTCCAAAGTTTATGATTGAACAGGGTATCTAAAAGCTAATCCGAGCAAAACAGCGGTACAGTAAACGAATTATTTTTAAATGTTTTTTTGCGTGTATCAAAAGAGAATTTTTTTATTTTGTGTCACATCAGATTACATAATACCTAAAATATTTCAGTGATTCATTTCAAGTCAAACAGTGGAGAAAAGTAAACGGACCAAAAAATAAAAAAATAAAATCAGATTTCTTGGAAACTTTCATTAACATCTTGGGTAATAACTTATCATTTCTGGAGAGTATTGTGCTTTGAAATCTTTTTCGGTTCTGACATGCCTTAACGAAGAAATGAGTGGGTCCGATGAGACTGCAAGCACGTTGAAAAGGCCTGCTCTTTCTTATCCCGGGCAGGAGGAGGTCCGAATAATAACGCTTAATGTTACTACTAAGCTCGATTGATGAGCGCTTTTAGCATTTTATTTCCTATGTATGGTATATACATCAAATGTAATTTACAAAAAATGGGGTTCTTCAAATAAATGCATTTAAGACTTACGCTTTTGTGCGTCCTCCCGCAGTTGGTTCACATGAAGACACTAATGTTCGATTTTAAGCGCGAAAATCAACATTCAACATATCGATAGCATTTTCGATAACATTCATTAGATAGCATTGCGGGAGTGCGCTTACAATTCACAATATTTCTTATTTTTTATTTTTTATAGTTTTTAAATTCATTTATTTCAATAAAGATTCTCTAACACTGCCGTATCCTTGAAACTTACTTAGGTGGCGCTACAGTTTGGGGTGAACCTGGGCCTCAACTAACAACCCTCTCCATTTAGCTCGGTCTATAACTGATTGCCTCTAATTGCGCACTCTAAGTTGGTCGAGGTCCCCTTGAACTTGTGCGCGCCACCTGCGGCGAGGAGGTCCTCTACTGCGTCGTCCCTCGGGGTTACATTCGAAGACTCTGCGGGCCGGAGCGTTGGTATCCATTCGCTCTACATGTCCTAGCCATCTCAGACGTCCAATACGCAGTTTTTTGACTAGGTCGATGTCGCTGTACAGCTCGTATAGTTCGTGATTGAATCTTCTCCTCCAAAACCCGTCAACACAAACGGGACCGAATATCTTACGAAGAACTTTTCTCTCGAAGCGACCAGGGATATCTTCATTCTCTTTTAACAAAGTCCATGTTTCAGCACCGTAAAGCAGGACTGTGATGATCAAGGTCTTATACAGAGTCTCCTTAGTTGTTCGAGATAGGGATTTACTGCTGAATTGCCTTATAAGCCCAAAAAACAGCGATTGGCAAGAGTTATTCTTCGACGTTATAGCTGCCCACTGTGACGTTCTATCCAGTTCGTCGAAGTCGGTTGCCCTTCTTGTTGACAGCATATACTTGGGTTTGCCCTCGTTTATCGCATTTTGGCCGCTTGGGCGGCGTGGCGTAGATGGTTAGTGTCGGATAAATGCGCGTGAGGTTCTAAGTTCGAATCCCAGAAAGCACCAACGTTTTTTTCACGGTCCCACCTCGCGAAAGTTTGACAAACATCCGAGAGTATTGTTGTCTCGAAAAAGCTTCTCAAAACAAATTTCCCTTCAGATACGGCACTAAACTGTAGGTCTCTTCCATTCGTGTGAAACATATAACGCACACAACAGTGGTTGCGAGGAGCTAGGCTCTGTTACTTAAAGAGCTGTTGCGTCAAATATTTACTTATTTTTATTTTGCCGCTTCCACCTCAATGCTTGCAAATGCACCGGTGACAGCCCACTGAGTTCTTCCAATAATGCCAATATCGTCGGCGTATGCAAGCAGTTGTACAGACTTGTAATAGATTGTGCCTCCGTTGTTCCGCACAATCCGTTCAAGTACAATATTAAAGAAGGCACATGACAGCGCGTCACCTTGTCAAAAACCTTTTTTGACATCAAAGGTCTCGGTGAGGTCATTACCGACCTTGATGGAAGTTATGTATGTCATAATAAAACACCTGCCGTTAACATCATCAAGAAGGAGAAGCAACAAACGGAAATAGAGAAAGACGTCTTGGTAAGGCGTGGACTTCCGCTTTTTATGCTTACCTTGGATAAGTCGGATAATATCGACGATATCTACCGAATTAGAGCTATATTAAATATCGTGGTCAAAATCGAGCCCATGCGTAGAAATTTAAGGATGATTCCGCAGTGCAAACGTTGCCATGGATTTAACCATACACAAATGAACTGCAAAAAAGAACCACGATGTGTAAAATGCGCCGGAAATCACCCCTCCCAAGTCAGTGGAGTAAATAAACAAACCTCTGCAACATGTGCTAATTGTAAGGGAAAGCACCCGGCAAATTATATAGGATGTGAAGCAGCTAAGGAGTTGCAAAAACGGAGAGATGTGCTCCTTAAGCCCCTAAATGCAAAATCTAAGCTGCAAACTAAGCCAAAGCGTAAGAATGCGCAGGAGAAACTAGCTAAACTAAAACTACCGGGTTCAGAGCGCAAAAGGGTGAGGGAAAGAGAGACAACAGAAAAGTCCTCGACCTCTGTTCTTAAAAGAAACGGTACTGTAAAGCTAACATCGAAAAAGCCGCCAGGTAATGGCCCTCGGACAGCAGGAGAGCAGACTTACGCTCAGGCCGCGGCATCCGAAAAACCAAAAAGCGTTGAAATTTCGACGGACCCTGTCTCGCATGTTTTTTCAGTTATTCTCGAGAAATTCGAAGAACAAAGCAAAATAAATAAAATTATTCTCGATAAGCTGGTTAAGCTTGAAAATAATTCTCAGAAAACGCGTACTTCAACTAGAATATGAATAACAAACGAATGTTAAAAATGTGCACTTGAAATACAAACGGACTTTTGCACAAACTCGACGAATGGAATCGCATTTAAAAATAAAAGGCTATAATGATTACCACACTTGTCACCCTTCGGGAAAAGCGAGTGGCGGATCATCCTTGTTTATAAAAGACTGCATCGAACAATCCGAAGACCTAAAGATAGAGCTTGAAACTTTGCAACTGTTCACGATTCGAGTTAAAAATAGTCAGCGTACTCTTAAAATCTCATCTATCTACTGTCCACCGCGTTCCGCGCTTGAAAAATCTGATTTTACTAATTTGTTTGAATCGCTGAAACCTAATTTTATCAGGGGCGGCGACTTTAATGCGAAACATACGTTCTGGGGCTCAAGATACAGCTCGAAAAAAGGTAGAATGCTCTATGGGGCAGGTATGGACTTACTGGCCAACTGATACTTCGAAAATACCTGACCTGATTGATTTTTTCGTTGTGAAAGGAATATCTACCAACCACATAAATGTCAAAGAGAGCTTTGATCTGTCGTCTGATCATTCCCCGGTTATTTTAACAATCAGTGAAAAACTAGTCTATAACCTAGAGCCAGCGAGATTAACTGGTCGAACAACTAACTGGGAAGGCTTTATTAACGAAATTGAAGATAATGTTGAACTGAGCGTTCCACTTACGACACCCTATGAACTTGAGGTTGAAGTTGATCAGTTCGTTGAGATCGTACAGCTCGCCTCTTTGAATAATACGCCCAATCCAAGGAAAACGCCGGACAGATACGGTTTACGATATCCCCCGGAAATAAAAGAATTGGTCAAGGAAAAAAGGAAAGCGCGTAAAAAATGGCAACAGAGTCGTGCTCCGCAGCATAAAGCACACTTGAATCGTCTGTGCAATTTGTTGAAGAAGACTATTAAGGATTTTAAGAATCGTGCAATAGGCTTTTATCTTGAAAGTTTAACAGCGTAAAAAGATTCCAATTATTCACTTTGGAAAGCTGTAAAAGGCACCAAAAAGCCCAAAGTCCCCGCGGCACCAATCAAATTAATTGAAAATGAATGGGCGAGGGAAGATAAAGAAAAAGCGGACGTCCTTGAAGAAACCTTTAAACCGTACGATGGTCAAGTGGTTTACGACAGCCGCAAAAGGCTGGATTTACCATCTGACGATTTGACGCTGACAAGTGCAACGCTAAGGAAACTCACACATGAGATCGACAATCTAAAACCTAAGAAATCTCCTGGTTATGATTTGATTACCGGCGAAATTCTCAAAGTTTTACCTAGAAAAGCATTGATTAAGCTCCTCCATATTATAAATGCTGCACTCAGATTAAAATACGTGCCGAGCCAATGGAAAGTTGCGGAAGTAATAATGGTTTTAAAACCAGGAAAACCGCCAAATGAAGTAAAATCGTATAGACCAATTTCGCTTCTTCCAATCATATCGAACATTTTCGAGAGGATATTACTAAGGCGTCTTCAACCGGTTATAGAAGAAAATAATCTTATCCCTGACCACCAGTTTGGGTTCAGAAGTAAGCATTCGACGATTGACCAGGTGCATAGAATTACTGACGTAATCGAGAAAGCACTTGAAGGAAAAAAGAAGCCTCGCTGATAAGAGGAAGAAGAAGAATCAAATTTTACTTTACCTTGCTTATGCATTTTTTTTTTCATACACGTATGCTTTTTTTTATTATTTCTTTTATCAATAGATACTTATCTCTGTTTATATTAAAATGAAAAGTAGAAAATAATTAATAAGCTATTTTTAAACAGTTTATGTTATGTTGTTAATTAAGAAAGAATCAAGTAATATATATTAATTATAATATTATATGTACTTATTATATAAATACCAGATTTCATATATGCAGTTATATTTTCCAAAAGAAAACTAAATAAATTGTATTGTATACGAATAAATGTTAAACAAATGTTGAATGTTAATATGGTATTTTAAAGTAGCTATGCCACTACATAATATGAAATAAAAATAATTAATGGTCTCCCTGGTAATAGAGGAGTTATGTATATCATAATAAAATACTATCGGAAAGTAATACAGGTGAGAACAAAGAATACAGTTGTAACCAAACGGCAACAGAACGCTGACGTTGCGTCTGCTCCCACGGTATGACTTCCGATTATGAAAGCGTTCGTGCTTTGGACTTATTTTTGTGAAAATAAAAGTTCAGTTCATTTTGGATACTCATTAATTGCGGTCGTTTTAATTTACTTATATAATTTGGAGCAGCGAGCGTTCCCCATCGTCATCTTGCACAAACGAACAAGTTTGGCAGGGATGTCAAAACTAGACATGGCTTTATAAAGCTCTTCTCTATAGATGCTGTCATAGGCGGCCTTGAAATCGATAAAGAGATGGTGAGTATCGATTTGGACTTCTTGGGTTTTCTCCAGGATCTGCCGAATTGTTAAGATTTGATCGATGGTGGACTTTCCCTGGCCTGAAACCGCACTGGGTCCAATCAGGCTGTTGATAAAAGGTTTCAGCCGTTCACACAATATCGCAGAAAAGATCTTATATGCGATATTGAGGAGACTGATGCATCTATAATTGGCACAGTTGAGCCCCTCAACTCCTCCTCCTCCTCCTCCTCTTGTTGTGGATCGGGCAAACGATGCTAAGATTCCACTCATCAGGCATACACTCGTCTGACCAAATCTTTGAGATGAGTTGGTGTATGCTCTCTACCAATTCATCACCAGCTGCCTTGAAAAGTTCAGCCGGTAAGCTGTCAGGTCCAGCAGCCTTGTTGGATTTCAGCTTGGATATTGCTATCCTCACTTCGTTTTGGTCAGGTGGACGGAAATATTGACTATCATCGTCTATATTGAAAGGTTCATTCTGCCTGACAGCGGGATGTTGGTCTTCGTCGCCGTTATACAGTCTGCAGAAGTAGTTTTTCCATATTCTCAGTACCGACTGTGATTCTACTACGAGGTTTCCATTTTCATCTCTACAGGTTTCTGTACGGGTATTGCTTCGCTGACACGTTCTTTTTAACTTTTGGTAAATCTTTCGTACATTTTTCCTGGAGTATAAGCTCTCAATATTCTCGATCGCGCACTTCTCATACTCTTTCGTCTTCTTTTGGAGAGCCGATGTTCTTTCCGTCTACTTTGCTCGTAGAGCTCACGAGCAACTCTCGTTTTCCTTTGCAGTGCCGCTTTGTATGCCACTTGTTTTGCTGAATGCACTCGCCGGCATTCTTCGTCAAACCAAGGGTTTCGCTGTGGTGGGCGAGCGAGACCCAGTACATCTGTCGCGGCGTTTCTGATGGCATGTTGGCAGCGTTACCACTGGTCTTCGGCACTTGATGCTGGTGGCATAGGGGTGATTGAGAGATTTCGGGATACGCGTTCAGCGAAGAGTCTGGCGGTCTCTTGCGATTGTAGCGTTTCGACGTTAAATTTTCTCACAGTGATTCTTCTTTGTTGCTTAGTTTGGGATATCCGCATTCGTACCTTGGCTGCAACAAGGTAATGATCCGAGTCTATGTTGGTCGCTCGGAAGGTCCGGACATCCAGAATACTGGAGACATGCCTTGCGTCAATCGCAATATGATGAACTTGGTTGATCGTTACATGGTCATTATATGTCATCGCACTTTCTGGATGGCGGTAATATCTGCTTTATGGCAGTATAGAACCCCTGCTAGTTGTTCGGCTGCACGTGGTCTGTAAAGGGACAGAACATTCCACGTACAGATCCGAAGGTCGTTGTCCTTATTTCGTTTGCTGTGGTCGTCATCAGTTGAGTCGTCCTTATACGAGGCTTTTGGTTGTTTCGAAGCCATTCGTGTTTTACGTGGTAGGGAAGTTACTTCGACGGCACCACCCCCAACCTGGAGGGCCGGTTCCTATCCGGGTACACCGGTGCCAGTAGTCTACTACGGGAGTATGAGCGCTGCCATTGGGTCATTAGGGGCTCCTCCGCCACCATCTCTATTCCAAGGTTCTGACCAACATTGGAAATTCCTTACCGACCTGTGATCCGAATACGTCGGAACAGCTCGCGCAAGGTATTCACTAAGTTCAACCTAACTGGAACTATAGACGCCACCGTTGACTCCGTCTAGGGAATTCGTCCGCTGCCGCCTGGAACAGGAAGAAGTGCTAGTGTCTGCTCTGCTGTTTTTTTTGCATACTCCCCAAACTTGACAGTGTTAACATTTTCGCTGCAATTTAAAACATTAAGTATGACTTCAAGCCTCGTTATTACCTCTCTATTGACCCTATTTATACGAGCTGCTGCCTCTGATTCTTGAAAAAAATCTCCTCGAAGTATTTCCATCATTGGTATTTCCAAATCCTTGTTTTGGTGTATCCACATCGATCCCAATCTCATGGCGAAAATGCTTTTGGATCTCTTGTTTTCTTCTTTTTTCTGCCTCCTTGATTCCAATAAATTCATCAATATCCTCTCCCTCTTGTCAAAGTGTATATGCAAGATTCAAAATAGATTCTTTACAACTAATTCTTGTATGTAAAGCAGAGATTCCATATTCGTAGTTATGTTCATCATCATTTGATTCATATTTATTGTTGAAGTTTTTTTGTGTTCTTTTGCATATAGGACATGACCGCGTTGACTGTGTATCTGTTATTTCATTCAGAACTTTCCGTCACTCATAATTAAAAAGAATCGAAACTATCCTTATTTCGTTTTTCTTAACTTTATATTCAGTAGGATGAAGATTAGCAATTTGATTTTTGATATTTTTAAATAATAATTTTTATTCAGTTCAGTAATCGTAATCACTGAATTGTCATTATATGACAATAATTTGGAACAAAACCAATAATAAATGTTTATTACTTATTCTAATAAAAATAAAAATTTGCAGTCTATAACTTTTCACAACGCTGCACTTCACCAATGAGAGAGAGAGTAAAAAATTAAATTGGCTAACCTTCTCAAATAAAATTTCTCTAGCGAAAGTTCCCGCAAGTTCCTGCAAAAATTATAAAAAAAAATTCTTCTGTTTTGATTTAACAAATGAACAGATATATCACACAAAATGAAAAAGAAGTGTTTTTTTAATTTTTACACTCAAACCCCAAAAAAAAAAACAATCAATTTTTAGGTGACCTTAAAAATTACTTAACTTTGACAGGCAAAACTATTAATCCAAAAGATTTTTTTCGGTTACCGGAAGTTCAAACATTTGCTAATTCAGTGAATTTCAAAATTATAGACGCACCCGAAAATTGAATTATGTAAGCACTTTTGCCTAAATGAGCCACTGTGCGGCGTTTTTTTGGGGTTAATGTTAAATTTAAATAATTTAAAATTAATAGGTAAAATTAAAACAATTTCTACATCAAAAGTTAAGAAAATAATATGTAGTAATTAAAAAAAAATATCAATAAAAATGATAAATGTGATGATAATATTGAATGAAATCCACTTTTAAAAAAGAACTTTTTTCTCGGTCTCGGTTTTTTTTTATAAATTTGTTGGTAATATGTATTACAACAATTATTGATAATAACATTATTATTATTATAAGTTTATTAATGAGTAAGTAAATTACACAATCAATACAATAAAATATTTTTAGCACTAGCTAATATCATACAGCCGTATTAATAAACAAGAGATATCTCTAACTCATGGGTTACGCTGTGGATATGTTCAAATCCTTATTAATAACTGACGTTTGTTAACTTGTGGTTAACTAACTCGCCGATTTCATGAGTTAACGAGTTGATAACTTTGCAAAGAAGTAAGTATATATAAAACTGCTGCAAAGAAGATACACAAAACGACGATGCGGAGATTCATGGCATTAGTCAACCTGCCCTGAGCATTATTTACCCTCGTGTAGCACAAGAATTTGCCTCAAAAGCAAAAAAAATAATTAAAATGCCGTTAGGCACTTCAGGCACTTTGAGTGATTTAAGTCTTTGAAAACCATGGAATAAACATTAAGCTCTTTTAGCTACCTCTAAATAAGAACTTTTTTTTGTTTTATGTATGTATGTATGTACATATGTACTTCATTTAGCTTATAAAAGCTATTTTGATAATATTACAATAGCATTTCACATTTTTAGTTTTGTTACAATTTTTCACAGATTTATGTTAATTAATAGCTCTAACATGACCAATTCATTTTTTTTTTTTTTGATTATAGTTAGCTGAATTTTTTATACTATTTGGCAAACTATTATAGCCGTGAAATCCCATGTAGAAGATGGTGCGCTGCCTCCTTGATGTCCTGGCTCTCAATGAGTTTTATGTGCCAAAGTTTAGGAAAGTCGTGGAAAAATTCCCATACATTTTTGGACCAGTTTAATATACATATTCGATTCTTTATTTTACAAATCGAAAATTATAAGACTGAATTAATTACTTTTGTTTTAAGTTTCTAATAAGTAAAAATGTGCACATCTTTTGAATTAGGTGGCATAAAGGAAATATGTATAGTACTAAATGTAATTTATTGAAAACTACCCAGCAATAAAAGCATTCTAAAGCTAGATACACACGAAGCAACCGTCGAGCAACGTGTTGCAGCAAAGTGTTTTGTTTGTTGACTACACACGTGGCGACTGTCGCCGCAACCTCAGTACTACTAGTGTAGCTGTGGTACAGAAAAGACACAAGCGGAAGAAAAGTAAAATTACATTTTTGGAATGAGTGACGTAATACGTGAGATCACTACAATTATTATAATGGACCATCTTTTGTACGAAAATGAGGAAGAGGAGATACAACCAAAAAAGAAAAAGAAAATTTGGTCAAAAAATTGGCTTTTAAAAAAGACGAATTTTCGAACGAAAGGCTGCTGAAAGGACTGAAAGAAAATGAGACCGCGGACTACAAAAACTACATGAGGATGGATGAAGCCCTATTTGGAAAATTGTTGGACTTGGTAAAAGCCAAAATAACGAAACAAGATACCATAATGTATCAAATTTTTATATTCGTTAATAAAATTAACATAATTTTAATTATTTGCAATAGCCATTTTCCTTTTTTTTTCACTTAATTTTACTCCGCACGAACCTTCTTAGTCGTTTGTTTCCGTCGAACTGAACGAGTAAATGCAGTAAACAATGATACACAAGAAGCAACGGTTGCGGCAACCGACCAAAAATATCAACATTTTTTGATATTTCTGGTAACGGTTGCGGCAACACGAAAATCAATGGGCAACACAGCTACACACGAAGCAACGGTTGCTTCAACATGGCTGTGTTGCTGCAACGGTTGCCTCGTGTGTATCTAGCATAATATATATACAAACGTTCAAATGTTTGTAAACATCAAGAACATTGTGCCTTAGTAATTCCAGCTACTTCTACCTGGGGGAGTGAGAGAGCGCCTAACACTCATCTCCTCTCCTTTAAGTTAAGAAGTCTTTAGCATTGTGAAATCAATGTAGAACTTTATTGATTAATGAAATTCGGTCCATGGCAATTATGAATGGAACACAACATCGTTCATGTGACCACCTCGGCTTCTGTTGCAAGCGACCATCCGAAGGTCAAAATGATCGATAACTTTTTGAAGAATAAGTGGGTCAATGGCCGCAATTTCAGTTTGGATGTTACGTTTGAGACCCTGAATTGTCGTTGGGTTATTGGCATAGACCTTACTCTTCAAATAACCCCACAGTACGCAATAAATTGATTGATCCAAAATCCATTTAACAAATTGACGACGTCGTAGATGGTCCAAAGGCTCCAATTGTTGTGTAATTTGGATTTTATAGGCGTATAAATGAAGATCAAACTTAAAATTCGCCGTAAAGTGACATAAGTGAGGCCCAATTGTTGACTTCGGCGATGAATTGAGGTGCCTGACTGGTTTTGAACACTTTCGCTCACAGTGTTGATGTTTTGGCGTGTGCGTGCTGGCCGAGCATGTTGACCCGATACCGAACCAGTTTCTTCAAAACGCTTCACCATTGCACAAATTCCGGACTCACTAGGGCGATTATGTTGACCGAAAAATTCAATAATTTTACGAAATGTTACTTTTACAGATCGCCCATTTTCGTACTAAGATTGAATAACAAAAATGCGTTGTCACGTGGTAAACGTCTCCATGACTAAAATTGCCAAAGATTGTACTTGACCACATTGAATTCAGTAAATGACAGTAATTGACAGCCAACATCCACACCATCTGTTGGCTAACACTTACTTTGTAAATGAAAAAGATAGACTCAATAAAATTGAATTGAATTGCAAATTTCATATTTTGCAAAAGGGGTCTGGAAGATTGATCATCATGTCAATAAAGAAGATAGGGAAATAGTAATGGAGTTGTTTTGACTTGTTCTTTATGTATCCAAAATGAAAAGTAGAATAGTATTACAACATAACATAAAGTACAGTTAGTCCCAATAATAATTATACCTTAAATACATGAAATCATTTTGTTGAAAACTTACCAATATTTATTAAAAACGATTTTTGTTTTTATTTTAAAGCATTAAATATTTTAATTAATTAAACATCAACAACAAAAAAAAATCGAAAAACTACATCTCAAAATTATAAACTATTGTACAATACTTTCATTTGCAATGTCTTATGGCCTCAAAGTTTTTATTAATACTTTGTGGAGTATCCTTTGGTATTAAAAACTGCTGTAAGTCTTGATGACATCCAGTTTACCAATTTTTTACCATTCTTCTTTAAGAACTGTCTTAGATCGTCCTTAATCTTATTTTCCCGCTTTCTTATCTGGTGCGCTGGATGACCCCAAATGTGTTCTATAACATTTAGATCCGGTGATTATAGTCGCGTTTTCTGTCGATTTCAGATATATATAAATAATAGCCATTCTTTGACTACAAGTGGCGTGGGTTTAGGGTCATTGTCTTGTTGAAAGACAAATGAACCCTCTAACCATCTTCTTAGCGCTGTAATGTAAGCTACGTTTTAATATATTCAAACAGTCATACCGATTCGTCATAGGGTAAGTAAAGACCAAGTTGTCGCCACCAGATGCCGTTATGTACCCTCACAACTTCACATTCTCTCCGCCATGATTCACTGTACCTAGCGTATTTGTTGAATCGAGATCGGTACTTTGTTTCCTCCAGACTTTTCCACTTTATTTTCATTAGTAAAAATGACGTTATTCCAGAAAATGATGATCAATAGTGAACATGAAATGCCCGGAAAACTCCGCTAGCTTCTCCAACCGAAAAATGCCCCCTTAGCTGAATGGAAGGCGCTCACATACGGTTCACAATATTGGACAATGTACAAAAAGTATGAGAGTAAATCAACGGTAGCTGAAATGAAGATGGTTCGCATGACAGCAGGAGTAACAAAGCTTGGTCGAATAAGAAGTTTGAAGATCGGTGGAAGCCGTCACGTCAAAGAAACCATCTCGGCTCAGTTAGTATTGCCACGTTTAAAGAACAGATCATTTGAACCATGTTAAAAAGGCAATATCAATTAACGTTCCAAAGACATCGCGAAGGATGGGCAGGCCTATAAACACCCGGATGACAGAAATGCAATGACACCAGCATTTGATTTGCCTCAGTAACGAAGTGATCCAAAATCAGGAGGCCTGCTGATATTTTCTGAGGTCAAACAGGCAAACTCCGCAGGCGGATCAATAGATATGCAGTGAAGTGGGAGGGTTGGTTATGTCCTGTATCCCTTTGTGGGTCCTAGGGCCTCTACTACGCCTGCGCGCCATTGTGTACGGTTTCTGGCAATGTGTCTGAGCTCTCGTCAACTTTTCCCCAACTACCGTTCCTCCTTCTCGACTGTTCTGCGCCATGTTCTCCTCGGACGGCCAGGTCTTCCGCCATCCTGAGTTAAAGGGTTCCATTGCATAGCATGGTTCGCTATGGAACTGTCACCCTTTCGGAACGTGTGACCAATCCACTACCACTTCCGTCATTGTATGGTTGTGCGTATTGGTTCCTGAGCCATTCTCTCGTAAAGGTGTTCATTAGAGATACAATTGGGCCAGAAAATCCTTAACGAACGTTTGCAGCTTTCTGGTGATAGTAGTGGTCACTCTCCGCGTGCTGCATCCATATAACAGCACGAATTCAACACTGAAGCGGAACAGTTTTCGCTTGGTGTTCAAATCGATTGCATTGCTTCGTCATATTCTTGGGAGGGTTATGATCGCTTGTTTTCAGAAATACGAAAACGAAGACATTGACCCAGAAAATATTGTCGCCTAAACACAGTAATCGGTATCGCTTTCTAACTTCCAATGTTCACATAGGAAATTGAATTGAAATAGTGATCTAAAGTGTGTAAACATATATTTTTGTATTTCAAATAACCAAGTACAAAATAATTATAACATACAAATAAAATAGAAAAACAGATTTTCCACTATATATTTGCTCCCCTAGATTTCCCTCAGTCGATCAAACAAACAAAAAACCCTAAATCGGAGGGAAAACCTCCAAACTGGCAATGCTGAGTTTATGTGAATGTAACTAAGGAAAGTGAATTGAATATTTTCTGATACTCACTGAGGTAGCTTTAACTTCCGGTGGTAGAGGAGCAGTCATCGATTTCCTCAAGTGAAAGTATTATTAATTTCATATACAATTAGGCGGTTGCAATGGTAACGTCGTCGATTCGTCCTGATGTCAGCAAGCATTTATTTATTTGTTCGTCATGAAATTTATAAAGAGTCTGTCAAATCAATTGCGAAAGCTTATGTCAACACTATTGCGAAGGCATAACAATGGCAGTATGTTGGTCATATGGCTAGAAAAATTGTATACTCTGTTGGATGACTTATATGCCTATGACACCGGAAAAAAAAAAACATACTGTGAATCAAAATCAAAGAGAAAATAATAAAACAAATCTCCCCAGGTATCTGGACACGACCCCTGGAGTTTTTTGAAGCTAAAAGTTATCTTAGTTTCAAACCACTACACCAATCTTTTTCTCTGTCTATCCTTTTCAACGCCAGCAATATGAATCACATTCTAAGGGTATTCATTACTCCTTGAGTGAACAAAAAAAAATCATATAGCATGACGTTGCCGACGCCAGGTTAACAGCTAAATAACATTTTCCAATTTTATATATATATCAAAAAAAGAAAGCTGAAATACCCTTAATATATCATCATTAGTGTATTGTACTTCTTTTATATACATATATTTGCAGGGAAATTATGAAAAAACGAAACCCCTGATTCACCAAGGAACAGAAAATTGGCTTAAAATAGGGACGTATGAGAATCTTCTTCCTCTATGGGTCTCTATACTTATCATTATGTGTTGCTTGGGATTTTCAGCTCTATTTTCTGGATTAAATCTTGGGTTAATGTCCCTAGATCGTACAGAGTTAAAGGTGATACAAACATTATTACTGAATGAATTCATTTGTGCATATAAGTTCATTTAGATTTTGCGAAATACTGGAACCGAAAAGGAAAGATTGTACGCTAGAAAGATTCAGCCAGTTCGAGATCAAGGAAACTATTTGTTATGTAGTATTCTTTTGGGAAATGTGTTGGTTAATTCAACATTTACGATATTGTTAGATGGACTTACGTCTGGTCTAATAGCAGTTATATTTTCTACTTTATTAATTGTTATTTTTGGTGAGATAACGCCCCAAGTAAGTACTTACGGTATTTTAAATAACAAAAAATACTAATAATAATTTTTGTTTTTTATATAGGCTATTTGTTCAAGACACGGTCTCGCCGTAGGAGCGAAAACTATTTACATCACAAAAGCCGTGATGATAATAACGGCTCCTTTGGCTTACCCGACATCTAAGATCTTAGACTTGATACTTGGCGAAGAAATCGGAAATGTGTACAATCGTGAGCGGCTTAAGGAACTCGTAAAGGTATTTTTAAGGAACTTTTTGTAAAAGTTTTAAGTTGCACCTATGAACATATACGTATATATATATACCATATATATATATATTTGATTTACTAGCAGATTCGTAACTAGTACTTCCCAAACTTTTCATTATCATTGTATTATATGTATAGATAGATAGATGTATTGTTTTCGTTAAAACTTTCTATCTCGAGATTGTGGTCAATTAATATTATATAGGAACTAAAAAAAATGGGCTAATTCTGTCCGATCATTTCACATCGGAGGACTCATTTATACATAAGTCAATGATAAAATTCTTAAATTCATACAAAACCAAATGAAACTTATGTTAAACTTATAAACTTGTGTAACGTAAGTTTATTATTGTTATATATATAACTGGGTTACCGTAGTATGCATGACAAACCGCCGCAAGTCGGAGAGCAATACCCGTAGGGTTACCATCTGCTGATTTAAAAACAACACAATTTTTTGAACGAAATAAAGATGTATACAAAGTGGACACCACCTCGATTTTGTTGAAATTCTAGTTTGTTTTTAAAAAAAATATCACTATACGAAAGTAAAAATTGCAAATTATAAAGCGCATAAAACGAACAATTGTTTATCTGCATTTTAACGGTTTTGCCAGAAAAATGAGAAAATGAAAAAATAAAAAAAATCGACAACACCCTCACATACTCAAATTCATTTATTGGTTCTCAAAGCACAAAATCCCAAAGTTCTTTGATAAAAACCATAGAAAAAGCTGCAACAATTTGCTTTGACTTAGTAATGGAAACACTGTTTTGATTTTCATATTTTTCATACACACAGTGGGGATTGATGGCGGCCACATGGTCATGGCATTGGCTGTGTGGCTGGCTGGTTATGATGGGGTGTATGCGAATTTTAGAAAAATTACAAAAATAAATTGTGTGTAAGTCAGTGGCTTGGTATTTATTTCAGTGGCAATTTTTTTAACTAATTGCCATGAAAACATGTACAGGCACCAGTGTTTAAAAAAAGCTCCCCCATAAGGCCTGTACTGAGTTAGTGTGGCCACGCTCTTAGAAGGAAATATTTATTTTATCTTAATACTAGCAGGCGAGCGTAGCAAGGCGAGCACGGGTAAGCTAGTTTCTGATATAAGACTATATAGGATGTTTCGGAAATACAGGTCAACCTTTATATCACGCGTAGTAGAGGTAAAAAATTTGCATACTGATATAAATATATCACTTGACTTACGATTTACTTGCAAATTTGAAACAAACACGAATTTTCACTTTCTTATGTGTTTTTTTTTTCGCTTTAAGCTTTTTTTTTATTGTGGTTTTAGTCATGCGTCAATCTCAAAGATCAAGAAGCCTGCCCTCATTTATTCTGAAAAATCTGGAGAAAATGGATCGATATCCATATTCGTTGAAGTATCAATCTAAATCTAATGCCAGCATCCCAACATACATACATAATAGATGAAAGGAAAATCGGTTCATTCACTACGCATCATTGAAAATCCATAAAATGCAAAGAATATGCTATGGTGGCGTTCCTCAACATCGAATAAGGTTTGAACAATGTCGAATAGGTGGCAATAGCGCATGGACTGTCGAATCTTGAAATTACGTTGTCGATTAGCGTATTGATAATCCTGGAAGAGAATGATCGCAGGGTAATTGCTTACGTAAATGATGTTTGAAAAGATCTCTTTTCATCTAATAAGACGCCTTGGATTGATTTGTTGCAAGCGACTTTATTTACAAAAAAAAAAAAAAATGCATCAGCTTAAATACTATACATATATCAAAAATAAATCCTGGGAATAGAATTATTGAAATTAAAATGTACGAAATAAGAAGTGCATGTTCATTGCCCAGTCTGGAATTCAGCCAGTATCGGGTGTACCTGGTGAGTGCACTGTGGGAAAGCTAATGTAGATATTTGAGTGCCCGAGTAGGGTAGGAAACATTGGACAGCTGTCTGGGAGAAAATAACGGTGAGATCTCTTGATATAATAAGACGACTTGAATGGATTTGTAACAAGTGATTTTATTTACAAAAATACATCAGCTTAAATACTACCTATATTTTATATCATAAATAAATAGTGGGAATAGAAATTATATGAATTAAAATGTTGGAAATAAAATTTCATGATGAATTCGCCTGACTATACATCTGGAATTCGGCCTGTATGGGGTATATTGAGTGCACTGTGGGAAACTTAATGTGGATATTTGAGTGCGTAAGTATGGTATTAGCACAGATAATAAACTTACCCAGATGTCGCATCCCTATACAAAAAATGTTGATCTTTTTTGCGATGAGCAAACAACGATGGGAAAACAAAAAGCTTTTCTGCTTCGCAAAGAAAAAAAACCGAAAATAAATTTTCTGTGCGAAAACCTTTTTCTTTTGCTACTCCTTGTATCGTCTGCGACCTGCGACTGCGAGACACAATTTCATTTATACATACATATGTATGTACATATATTCATATGTAGGTACGTATTTTCCCTTTTCATTTTGCTATATTGACCGAAGTTTCGATCTGTGTAGATCTGTGCTGTGGTAAAAAATATCTGAATTGTATTTTTTCGAAGTGAAAAGTGATATTTTACTGTGTGTATCCAGTAAAAATTTTGAAGAGTTAATCTAGGAAAGGTAAAATATATTATTTAAGTTTATTTCAGGTTGATTAGGTACCTTGGTACTTATAAATACAAAAAAGTTGCGAAAAAATATCGACTTAAAGGAAATGTCGTGGCGAATAAAGTTTGCTATTGTATGCTGCAATGCAACAACTGCCCAATTTTCAGAAAGGAAAATGCTTAGATTTCCTAAAAAGGGAACTCAGAAATATAATGACTACGCTGTTCCTACACTTTTTATGAAAAGGAGTGAAATGTTTTTGGAATCTAATGACAATGAACTTGCTTTTGATCCTAAGAAAGTCGAAATAAAATACTCTAATCACAAAAGATTAAAAGTGCAAACGAGTACCGATATTTATAGACTGCAACAGATCTCTAGATTCCATAGAATCTGTATGCAAGAAATGCGAGGCGAACACAAAAAAGCAATTTTTTTATATTCAACAAATAAGTAGACTGAAAAAAATTAACAAAATCCTCAAAGAGAGAGCTAAAAAAAGTCTAAAATTCAGAAATATCCTGGCAATTAAAGTCCGCAGGCTAAAAAAAGATAAAGCACAGCTTAGGGAATATCAAAAGCAAACAATAGAAGAAAAAATAGATTTCTTACATGATATAAATAAAAATTCGAAAACATTTTGCAAACTCATTTTATCACAAGGCAAACGACAATTTACCCAAGAAGAAAGGTGGATTTGCCAATGTATACCATATTTTTCCGCTCGTCGTCTGGATATAATTTTCTTCGCGATCAGCTGCAATTGCACTTGCCACACCCAGCTTCATTGCATAGATGGATAAAACTTAAAAGTTTATCTCCTGGTCTAAACGAAAATGTTTTTGAGGAAATACAAAAATATGTTTTAACATTGGAACCTAAAGAGTCATTTTAATATTCGATGAGATGAGTATCCAGGCGAATTTAACATACAACAAATATAAAGACATAATCGAGGGCTTCGTTGATTATGGAGAAAATCAAAGATTAGATTTGTGTGCGAAATCAGTTTGCGTGTTCATGATTCGTGGTATATGGTATGTGGTAAATATAAACAAGTGCTTTATCATGTGACCTGTCCAAGCAATATATCAACAAAGCAGCTCGAAATTGAAGTATTTTTTTTTTTTTTTTTTTTTTTTTAATAAATTCATTATTCTCTTTTACAAAAACTGTGCTAACAAAGGTTTCATAAAGACATGTTTATAAACAATAGAGAATAGATAGTGACATTTTTATTCTGTATATATACAACTGTATTGACATATGTAGAAATCTGGGACTAAACGTAAGAGGCATTTTCTGTGACCAAGGCCCTACGAATCGAAGCCTTTTCAATAAATTAAAACTGGATGAGGACAACAGTTTTTATAAAGAAAAAAAGTGTATGGAATGTATGATGTGCCACATTTAATCAAAAGTGTAAGAACCAATCTTTTAAGATCAGACAAATATTTGGCGCAACAGCTCTTAAAAGTACCAGGGCCTAGCTTCTCGCAACCACTCATGCTGTGTGCCTTATATTTTTCACACGAATGGAAGGGACCTACAGTTTAATGCCGAATCCGAACGGCGATTTGAGAAGCCTTTTCGTGACAACAATACTCTCGGATGTTTGTCAGACGCTCGCGAGAGGTGGGACCGTGAAAAATCTTTTTGGTGTTTTTTGGGATTCGAACTTGTAACCTCATGCGTAGTGATCTGCCACACTAACCACTTACGCCACGGCGCCGGCGATGGAGTTGTAAGCTGGAAATTAATTGAGTATATCTATAATACAGAAAGAAATAATACCACAAAAATGTGTCCAAAACTAAAATATGCTCATATAGATCCCACAGAATTTCAAAAAATGAATGTGAAACTAGCGGTACAAGTACTTAGCAGATCCGTGGCTTGTGCAATTAATGCATTACAGCGCTTGAATAAATTTCCAGAGAAAATTGCACAGTTTGGGCAACCGACAGCAGAATTTATAAATAAAATCAATAAAATATTTGATTTATTGAATGGAAGACCTGCACTTATTCGAAATGACGCAAATATTGGATTTTTAAAAGAAATGCAAGCATATTTAAAACAAATTCAGCCAATCAATGCAAAATGTAAACCTTTCTGCTTTAAGGGCCTGATTATGACAATTGAAAGTATTTTAATGATAAAAAAAGAATTATTCAATGATTACTGTGAGTTACATTATACATACGTTAACAAGTTCAATCAGGACCCACTTGAAAACCTTTCTGGACAAATAAGAGCAAGAAATTTTAATAAAAATAATCTAAACGCGTCTGAATTTGGCTCATTACTGGCCAAAATTATGGCTTTAAAATTTTTGTTTAAGTCAAAATTTTCCAATTGTGAAGAAGAAGATTCAGAATATTTACAGTTAGATTGGAATGCTGTGTTGGATACTGAAAATAAAACAAAGATTGTCCTAACACAGGAGCAAGAGAAAAATGAAAACATATTCGATCTAGCCAAATATTGTGAATCCGAACTTCTAGCGATAGAATTACCAGATGAAGACACGATTTCAATAAAAATGACAGAAATGAATGACATAGCCACAAGGTATTTTACAGGTTACTGTTTTTTTAAAACATTTAAAAAAATAAATGCAGTTTGTGAGAACTCTGTCAAAGATATGACAAAGGACAAAAACAATTTCGATCTCACGGAAATATTGATGAAATTGAAAGAATATGAACACTCGAATGAAAATCCAATACTTGTCTGGCCATCAGACAAGTACTTCAAAATATGTCAAGTTCATCTTCTTCTTCTTCCTTTTATCAGCGAGGTTATGATCCGAAAACTAGGGATCACAACCCTCCCACTTCACCGCATTTCTACAGATCCGCCTGTGGGGTTCGCCTATTTGACCTCAGAAAATATCGGCAGGCCTGCCGATTTTGGATCACTCGGTTACTGAGGCCAATGAAATGCCGATGTCGTCGCATTTGTCTGATCCAGGCGTTTATAGGCCTGCCTTTCCTACATCGCGATGTCTTTGGAACGTGCATAGATATTGCCTTTTTTACAGGGTTCAAATGATCTCTTCTTTGAACGTGGCAATACCAGCTGAGCCGGTCGCGCTCTAATTTTCGTACGATGGTTTCCTTGATGTGAAAGCTTCCACGGATCTTCGAACTTCTTATTCGATCAAGCTTGGTCACTCCTGCTGTCATGCGAAGCATCTTCATCTCAGCTGCCGTTAATTTACTCTCATACTTTTTGTACATCGTCCAACATTGTGAACCGTATGTGAGCGCTGGACGTACAACTGCGGTGTAGAGCCTTCCTTTCAACTTAGGGGGCATTTTTCTGTCACAGAAGATAGCGGAATTTTCTCGCCACTTCATCCACCCTACGCTTACACGATGATTGATGTCGTCATCACAAGTTGCTTTGCTATTGATCATAGATCCCAGATATTTGAACTTTTCGCACTTGGGAAGCACTGTTCCATTCAAATAAATGTCTGGAATAGGCCTGAGTGGATCAGAGAACGGGCAGCACAAGTACTCTGTCTTTTTTGAACTAATGCGATACCCATTTCCCTCCAAAACGTCCACCCACACATCAAGTGCTCGTTGCAGGGATGTAGGATCCTCACTTATGATGGCTCCATCGTCAGCAAAGAATAACTGATGTACCTTGGGGTCCATCACTTTACCTTCAAGCAGATAATCAAGGACTGTAATAAAGAGCAAAGGACTTAAAACGCTTCCCTGGTGCACCCCGACTTTGATTCGGAACTCTTCGGTTACTCCAGCGGGGCATCTTACTTTTGTCTTTGCTCCTTCGTACATGTCCATAATCATCTGTACATAGGTTTCTGGAACCCCTCGATGTCTTAGCGCCACCCATATCAGATCTCGTGGTTGTCTGTCGAATGCCTTTTCAAAGTCAACCAATACAATATGCAAATCCCTTAAGGAATCACGATGTTTTTCCATTATGATCCTTATACTTTGGATTGCATCTGTGGTTGATTTACCCGAGACAAACCCGCACTGATCATCAGATAGCCGTATTATTTTTCGCAGTCGGCCACCTAATACCCGCTCAACGATTTTCATGGTGTGTGACATCAGCTTGATCGAACGGTAGTTATCACAGTTTCGCGTATCACCCTTCCCTTTGTATACAGGGAGAAGGTAACTTTCCCTCCATTCATTCGGCATTGGATCACCTCTCACGAATTTGGAGATGAGAATTCTGAGCCATCTGAACCCGATGTCTCCCATCTTTTTCCAGAACTCAGAGGGTATCTCGTCTGGCCCAACCGCTTTTCGTTTTTTGGAGTATTTGACCGCCTCACTAACTTCTTCGACTGTAATGTCGGGTATTTCTTCACAGTTAGGGGTGGCTCTTGGAAAGTATAGCCGGGGAAACTGTTCATTCAAAAGCTCTTCACAATACTGCCGCCACCTCTGCAGAGTTTTGTCGTCATCCACAAGAAGCTGGCCATGAGCATTGCTAATGAACTTTGGCGAACGAATCTCCTGAGCATTCTTCCTTCTTTGGGCGGCTATTTTGAAGATAGTGGCACTCTTGTTCATATTGTGTCTTCGCAGCTCCTGGATAGCCTGGTTTGCATCAGCAACCGGGGAAAATATTTTATCCAGCTCCCGATACAGGCCCTCCGTACTCTCTGCTTGAAGCTGAGCGCACTTTTTCTTCGCTTTTTTCTTGCAGCATCTGTATTCCATTTCGAGGCGAGCTTTTTCGTCACTATTATTAGAGGGGCACTTTGACCAAGCTTTGAAAGCCGCTTTCTTCTCATTTATCACTTTCTTAGCTTCATCACTCCACCACCATGTTTCTTTGGCGTGTTGATGGTGGCCTTTTGAAGCTCCTAGCAGTGATTTGGCCTTCTTTAAGCAAGTTCGCTGTAGGGAATCCCACATATTTTGTGCTCTGCACTCTTCATCCTCAGCTCCGTTGATGGTGTGAGAGAGGTAATTTTTCATTACGAAAACAAAAGCATCGCCTTTTTCTTTGTCCAGATTGTACCACTTGATTCTCTCAGAGACCCCTGTTTGTTTGCTTTTCTTTGGTGTTTTCATAAAAATTTCTGTTAGCAGGAGACGGTGTTGACGAGCGATTGCCTCTCCCAGGATCACTTTGCAATCTTTTACCCGAGGCTTCATGAAACTGGCTACCAAATGGTAGTCAATCTGAGTTTCATCTCCACCACTGCTGTAAGTGATCAGGTGTCGGCTTTGTTTGATGAACATGGTATTTAACACGATAAGACCGTGTGATTTGCACATGCTTAGGATGTCTTCACCAGGAAGGTTCCTGGTGCCATATCCTAGTCCTCCATGGCAGTCTTCATAGTCTTCGTTTGATTTCCCGACATGTCCATTCAAATCTCCTCCCACAAACAGAAATTCTTCCTTTGGGATGTTCTTAAGGAGATTGTGGAAATCTAGCCAAAATGCATCCTTATCTATCTGATTGCACCCATTGTGGGGAGCATATGCACTGACAATATTCCACACCTCTCCTTGTATTACTAGTTTGAGAGACATCAAACGGTCGCTGGACTTCGAAATGCTCAAGACGTTTCCAAGTAGCTCTGCCGCAAGGATGATACCGATTCCGTTCCTAGCCTTTTCCGTTCCGTAGTAGAACATCTTGTAATCTTTTGTCCTAACGTCCAAGAAACGCGCCCGATTCCCGGTGTTTTTCCATTTCGTCTCTTGGACACACAAGATGTCCACCCGCCTTCTATTCATCATCTCTTCCAGCTCGTAACTTCGACCGGTCATGCTTCCAACGTTCCAACTCGCGACCCTTAAATTGCGTCCAAACTGTTTCATTATGTTGCTACCCCCCGGAATCCGTATAGCTCTGACCCGAACATTTCTGCTCGGTCCAGGATCAGTACCATGCACAGCAGTGGTAGTGCCTGGCGGGGTAGTGCCTTTCCTTTTTGCAAGTATTATCATAATGATACAGTTTTGCAATACAATTTTTGCACCATATTGCGATGGTGTTTGTTGTTTGACACGTGCATGCTCTTGTTTTAGTATTGTTTGATCTTTCTTTTATGACACCGGTGATCTCCAGTCGTGTCAACCCACGGACTCGCATGCACACTTGTGGGAGGGTTTTTATGGTAGTATATGTGTCGCTAGGCTCACTTGGGTGTTATATTGCCTAGATCTGATTTGTCCCCTTAGTCGCCTTTTACGACAAGCGCTAGTTGTTGGGGGGCGCTGCAGTGATATTCTTAACCCGTCCCTGCACGGGGCGTCCCTTATATGTCAAGTTCATATAAATAAAAATATAGTAAATCAATGTATCTCAAAAACAAATTTTCACTATCCAGATTGGTTTGAAACGACAAATAAATTTTGTTCGCACAAAATTGATACAGTCAATTTCCTTTTGGTAGTTCTGCTTTGGAAAAATTGTAAGTGATTTATTGACAAGAGCATAAACAAGAACAGGAATCCAAAACAAAAGACAAAAAATGTGCAAAATTTAATGAATATGTAAACTAAAATAAATATTTACATGTGTACATAATGTATAAATATTTGAAAAAAAAGCTAAGGCGGTCGTGAGGTAAGGGAGGTGGTGGGGGGTCAATATTATGCCACGTCCTCGTTCGTGTCCCCTGGAAACCACTTTGGTTAAGGCACTGTTAATAGCTAAAAATCGTACTTCTAATATGTATTATGTAAATGTCTAAGGACAAAAATATTTTGCAAATGCATTTTCACATAAATGCCTTTAACTAAAGTGGGCTAAGAGCAGAGTTGATTTTGTTTCCTACTGTTTAACGTTCATGAAAAAAAAAATAATAAAAGAGTAGCTATGGCTACCTGTCAGACCTCTTCTTTTATGTAAAATGTAAGAACCAAACATCAAACATACTGCAAATGAGAGTAGGAGTACCACATAGATTTGTAAAAGACAGATGTATTCAAACAATTAGGAAATAAATAAACATAATTATTTGTCTCAGTTTCAATCTTATAATACGTACATACCTACATATGTACATATGAATAAAGTAAAGTAAAATAAAGTTAGCCTACAATACCTACAGTACCTACTATTTAAATTTGTTGTACCGTACCTACAAATTCTTAACATCATTGCAGATCGCATTAAAATTATTCCTGATCTTAACCTACCCTAATTTAATGTACATACATATGTAGGTATACATACATATGTAGGTATATTTCTGCTCTGTCTGTTCCTCACGAATATATAAAATACGAGAATACAAAAGAAAACAATTAATATATTTCGCTGTGGGTATGTCACAAACTCTACGCTGGTGGTGAAAGCTTTTCGCAAAGCAAAAGAAAAAGCTTTCCGCACAGAAAATTTATTTTCCGTTTTTTTTTCTTTGCGAAGCAGAAAAGCTTTTTGTTTGCCCATCGTTGTTTGCTCATCGCAAAAAAGATCAACATTTTTTTGTATGGGGATGCGACATCTGGGTAAGTTTATTATCTGCGGTATTCAGGGTTATCGTGAATAAATTTTCCCTCGGAATATTTCCCCCGAACAAAAATTAGATGTCTTTAAAAAAGAGGAAATAATTCGTGGGAAAGAAAATATGTATCATGAATTAGAATTCAGGAGAATTTTCAACGCAATCACGGTATTTAATTTTTACCCAATGAATTTGTTCCCTATTTTTGAAGAGACCTAATTTTTATTCGGGGGAAAAATTCCGAGGGAAAAAATAATTCACGATAACCCTGATTAGGTAGGGTAGGAAAGCAGGAGAACTGGAAGAAAACTACGTTGGGTGCAAATGTGGCGTTCGTTATTTCTATGCACTTTTGAACGGCTCTTTTGTCAAAAATGTATGCATATGACAATGACCATGTTAACAAGAAGAGGGCTTAGTGCTGATCCTGGGCTTTTAATTCGAATAGTGGTATCAAGGTACAAGTGTACATGTCCTGTATACAAACGATGTATTGCTCAGGTACTTTCTCCGTGAATGATATAATAGTTTTCTCGGTAATTGGTGTAACACATTTTCAAAATCTATAAATGCTATGTACATATCTTAGTTTCTTGTTTCAAAATTGTTTAACTACTATGCGAACGCTTTGAAATTTTCATAATCGGTTACGATTTCCCTGATAATTTTCACAGCATTGCACACTTCCTTGTTTTGAAGACTAGGATTAGAAGACTGTTCCTTCAGATATTTGGCATTTTGGCCCCTTTCATTAAATTTCTTAGAGCTTTGTTAGCCATTGTACGACATCCATTCCTGACTTTTTCCAAACTTCCGTTGGGATTTCATCTGGTCTAGTTTATTTTCCATTGTTCATTTTTATGAGTGTAGGTTTTATCTCAGCGTCGGTGATTTTATGGATTTGTCTTTTATGTTACACCGTTTCTTCGAATTAGAATGCATTCCACATTTCATAAGGTGTCTTTCCATTACTGTTTGCCACGCACTTTGCAGCTAGCTCAACGCTGCCAGATTGCGTATTGCTCCCACTTGTACTTGAGACCGTAGAATACTCCATTGGACCAACTGATTTTCGCACTCGTACAGTTGCAAGAGTACTTTCTGATCTTAATATATATACACATCAGCTGGTCCAAGTGGTATATCCCCTATTGTTCTGAAGGCGTGTTCATCCTCGCTTGCAAAATCACTGCGTAAGGTTTTCCACCCATCCTACTCTTCTGGTCCTTCCCGAGTAGGTGGAAAACAGCATTTCTCCAGCCCATACCTAAAAAAGGCTACCAACCTATTGCACTTACTTCCCTTCTTTCCAAGGTCATGGCAACGCTTTTAAATCGTCAGCTTATGAAATATCTTGAAGAACGAAAGCTCCTCAATGATCGACAGTATTGCTTTCATGGTAACAGGTCCACTGGTGATTTCATGTCATATCTCACCGATAAGTGAGATTAATACCATATTATTGCGCTTGCTTGATATTTCAAAGCATTTGACAGAGTTTGTTATCAAGCCCTTTTGTCGAAAATGCGTCCATTTGTTCGACGATACTCTTATTCTATGAATGAGTAGTCGAAATGACAAATGTATTTTTTGGGTTTTTTTTTTTTATTTTTATTATTATTTTAGGGGTGGTTGGCGAGCAATCAGTATCCTTATTCCTATTGCTTGTTTTTTTATAGGCAGTTTTACTTGAATTTTATTACTATTTTCTGAAACATAATTCGTTTTATTTATCGGTTTTTCTTATTTATTGTTTTCGAACTTGTATTTTTATTGAATTAAATTACATATGTATCCAACTTTTTATGTATAAAATAAATAAAAAAAAAAATGTTTTTAAGATTTGTCTGGGGGAAAATATTTTTAGCGTCTGGCAACGCATTCTGACACATTTTTTTCATTTGTTGTCAGTCGTCGGACGGTAAACACTGAAAATGGCTACATTAACGAAGGAGTAAGGTTAGGTACGTTTAGGTTAGGTTAGGTTGAAGTGGCTGCCAGCTTATGCCAACACACATATGTCAAGATAGGTCCGTTGTGATACCACGAGGATCATATAATCACAGCCTACTCGTTAGAACCAATTAGAGCTTCTGATGAAGCGAAGGAGGCTCCTGATGTCCTAGGTGAAGCTTTCTTCTATGGGAGAGAGCTGGACATGCACAACGAAGGTGAGGAATATTTTCTTCCTCTTCTTCGTCCATGCAGCTTCTGCAAAAATCATTTGAATATACGCCAAACCTTGTTGTATGCTTGCCTATAAGACAGTGTCCTGTAATTACACGTATAATAGAGCCAATATGCAATCGATTGAGAGAGATCAATTTCTTAGAGCGTTTCAGATCCAACTTGGGCCAAATCTGCTTAGTCGCTAGAAATGTTGTACCACTTGTCCACCTAAGATTTGTTCTTTCGATTGCATTCAGCTTGAATTTAAATTTACAAGTAGCGATTGGTATACCTAGATTATCCTTGTCTGCAAGGATGGGTACAGTTGTCCCTATTCTGGCGAGTTCGTCAGCCTTACAATTCCCCGGCATATCCCTATGCCCCGGCACCCAACAGAGGTGAAGGTTAAACTGCTCCGACATCTCCATAAGAGTCGAATGGCAGTCTAGGGCTACTACTGAATTTATAGATATCGATTCCAAGGATTTGATTGCAGCTTGGCTATCTGAAAAGATACGGATGTCCTTGGCGGATATCACGTTTTTCTTTAGCCAAGATAAGACCTCCTTAATCGCCATTATTTCCGCCTGGAACACGCTGCAGTGAGAGCTTAAGATTAAGCATGTCAGAGAAAACACCTCCACCAACTCCGTCTTTCCTTTTTGAGCCGTCAGTATAGAAGTGGATCGACTCATCTTCTAAAAAGCCTCTTCATTCCAGAGTGATCTGAAAGGGATGGTGACAAGGAAGTTCTTGTCAAAATTTAGACGTGGGATGGTGTAGTCCGTGTTTTCGGGAGAGATTGTGAATTTATTCAAAATGGAGGCGTGGCCAAATTATTTTCTTGACCACTGTTGGATAGCTTCAAGGCGAACGGCTGCATTCGCTGCCATTTGCTTGCTAAATATATCAAAGGTTATCAGATGAAACATAATGTCCAGTACCGCAGAGGGAGCTGTACGTAGTGCTCCGCTTATGCACAGACAAGCTGTACGCTGGACCTCGCTTAGATAGTCGCGATTTATAGCTTTTTCTAAGGCTGTCCACGAAACAATCACCCCGTATGTGAGTATCGGTCTAATGACCGAGATGTATAGCCAGTGAGTTATATGAGGTTGTAAACCCCATTTATTTCCAATAGCTTTTTTGCAAGTGAAAAGTGCTACTGTAGCTTTCTTGACTCTTTCTGGAATGCTAGGTTTCCAGCTTAGTTTCCTATCCAGGATAAGACCCAAATATTTTGTTTTATCGGAGAAAGTTAAGCTGATACCATTAAGAGAGTTAAGATCGTTGAACGGAATTTTATATCTCCTTGAGAAGAGTACCGGTTCAGTTTTATGTGGGTTTACGCCCAACCCACACCGAATCGCCCATCTGGCTAATTTGTTTAAAGCGTTTTGTAGCAGTTCTTTTAAAGTATTAAGGTGCTTTCCTGAGACTGCTATAGCAACAACATCGGCATAAGCAATCACCGTACATCCCTCACCATCCAGTATTGTCAATAGTTCATTAACTACCAAATTCCAAAGGAGAGTAGATAAAACACCACCTTGCGGAGTGCCTATACTGACAGATCTTCTAGAAGACGTCCCACCTAGCTCTGAGTTGATAATTCGACCATTAAGTAGTAAAATTTTCAATTCGCATAGTGAGCTAACTACATTCAGGTCTAAAAGTGCATCTGCAATCGCTGATGCATTGGCATTGTTTAAAGCACCCTCTATATTTAATAAAGCTACCATTGTATATTCCTTGTGAAACAGGGAGTACTCAATATTACGAACCATCGAGTGTAATGCCGTTTCAACTGATTAACTTTTGCAATAGGCATGTTGGGCCGCTGACAGAAGTTTTGTATCAATACTGTTGCGGAAGTGGATATCAATCAATCGTTTTAATGTTTTTAGAAGAAATGATGATAGGTTTTTAGTTCTTTCGGACTTGTATGAGAACATTTGCCAGCTTTGGGTATAAAATCTACTTTGACTTCTCTTCATACTTTTGGTATATGGACCAGATCTATACAGGTTTTTAGAATTATTTCTAGCACCTGCAAGATAAGGTCCGATGACTTCTGTAGTTCCGCTGGTATTATGCCGTCTGGTCCTGCGGATTTGTATGATTTGAAGCTGTTTATCGCCCAGTGGAGTTTGTTCTGTGTAATTAAGTTAGAGGATTTGTTTAAATTTGCAGCTGGTCTATTAGAGACAATGTTGCTGACAACTTGGGAGCTACCTGGGAAATGTGTGTCAAGTAGTAGATTTGGCGAGAGGATTTCTCTTAGCCTAGATGCCTCAGAGACTTCTTCTATTTTGCCACAAAAGAGTCTCCAAGAGTTGTGTTTAGCCTTCCTCAATTCTTTTTTGTAGATAGATAGGGATGCTTTGTACAAGTTCCAATCTGTTGCATCCTTCGTGCTTTTGGTATTGTTGAAGAGTTTTCTATAATTAATTCTTAAAGGACCTAAATCTGCATTCCACCAATGAGGCTTTTTCCTACCCCTGGGCCGTACTATAGGGCAGGAAGAAGACATCGCTTTATCAAGGGCTGAGGTAAGATCCTCAACCATGGGATCTAATTCTTGGGTATTGCAAGGGGTCATAGAGGAAATCGAAGTAACTAATTTCTTTACAGTTACTCTGTATTTGAGCCAGTCAGTTTTACGATAATTGTAAAGATTTTGGGGCCTGTAGGGTCGATATTCAGGCTAAATTGAAGATATCGATGATCTGAGAAGGAATGTTCGCCTGATACCTTCCAGTTCTTGATCCTTTGAAGGATGTTGTCAGATACAAGGGTAATGTCTAGCACTTGTCGATTTTTGGTAATGAATGTTGGTTCATTAAGTATATTGCACACAATGAGATTTGTACTTAAAATAAAATCAAAAAGTAGCTTACCTCTTTCGTTGATGTCCGAGCTGCCCCATACGGTGTGGTGAGCGTTTGCGTCACACCCTATTATGAGACCAGTTTTCTGCCTCCCTGCATCTGCGATCAGTCTTTCCAAGTTATACCCAAAAAGAGAATCTATATTTCCGTGGGCGAGATATGCTGATACCAAGTAGTATGACCCGCTTGACGTCTCTATCTTTGCCGCCGTGGTATCTCTATCGCTGTAATTAGGGAGTAAGGTTACTTTTGCCATTATACCACTACACAAGATCTGGGTTTACCTTTATCTAGTGTGTACAGGGAGTATTATTCTGGAGTCGTTAGTCCACATACCAAGTTGTCCACAACCCAAGGCTCTTGGAACAAGACGATATCTTCCCTATCCTTGGAGAGACGGAGAAGAAGGCCGACAGAAGCCGTAATGGAGTGATGAAAATTAATCTGTACTAACTGCAGCATTATCGCTAAAACCAGGTAGAGAAATCTCCACCACGGTCGAGTTTAAGGCTTCCGAGTCTGAGGAGCTGGCTAAAAGATCGTCCTCACTAAAAAGAATTTTGTTGAAGCAGTCATCCGTCTCCATGTCTGACAAGATATCATCATCAGCTAGAGAGGGAATTTGCTGAAAAGTTGAGGAAAAGGAGTCATCACTCTCTAGGGATGGAGAGAAAATGGATGACACTGGGTCCTTAATAGCAGGAGTAGGATCCATAGGATGGGGGGGAGTTTGCCCGAGTCAGAGATGGATGACACAGGGTCCTTATGAGCGGGAGTAGGGTCCATAGGGTGCGAGGGAGTTCGCCCGAGTCAAAATCCTCGTCCTTTTTATAAACTTTCAGGGTAATTGGATCAAAACCATAGTAGATCACACCTTCAGTCCTCGCCAAAGGAGCAAGGTATTCTTTATTGACCGTTATGAAGGCGCATCTATAAAGGCATTTTTGCTCATCCAGCAAATGAGCTCCAATTGTGAGTTGGTGACTCCGGATTGCTAAGTCGGATGATATTGAGGATTACGTCCGGGTCGAAGGGGTCAGCTGGGATCCCGGCGCAAGTTCTTGGTCTACTCGGGATATCTTCCCTCGCAACAACCTCGAGCTTTGCACCTGGCCATACCTCATCCAATGCCGATCTTTGATCGGCGAAAGCGATCAGCCTGACATGGCCTTGATGTCATCCGCTGTCGGGGCAAATAGGAGGACGACCAGGGTACTCCTGCATGACCTCCACGAAAACTGTTGGAAGTTTAGTCGGTATTTTATGCGATTTATCTGGAGCGATCGTGCCGTCAGGATCGCTTCTGTAAACCACCGCCAGCACGATCTTGTCTTTAAGGACCTCGCTGCAGGACTTAGATGGTGTTGGTGGGCTTGGATGAAGTGCTGGTGTTATGCACCTTGACCCTTTTGGAATCCGAAACGGGTTCTTCCAACTTTCTATTTCGCTTCGACGTTACTTACTTACTTAGGTGGCGCTACAGTTCGGGATGACCCCGGGCCTCAACCAACAAGGCTCTCCATTTAGCTCGGTCTTTAGCTAATTGCCTCCAGTTGCGCACTCCAAGTTGGTCGAGGTCCCCTTGAACTTGTGCGCGCCACCTACGGCGATGATTCCCTCTACTGCGTCGTCCCTCGGGGTTAGATTCGAAGACTGCGGGCCGGAGCGTTGGTGTCCATTCGCTCTACATGTCCTAGCCATCTCAGCCGTCCAATACGCAGTTTTTTGACCAGGTCGATTTCGCTGTACAGCTCGTATAGTTCGTGATTGAATCTTCTCCTCCAAAACCCGTCTTACGAAGAATTTTTCTCTCGAAGCGACCAAGGATATCTTCATCCTCTTTTAATAAAGTCCATGTTTTAGCGCCGTAAAGCAGGACTGTGATGATCAGGGTCTTATACCGAGTCTCCTTAGTTGTTCGAGGTAGGGCTTTACTGTTGAATTGCCTTATAAGCCCAAAAAAAACAGCGATTGGCAAGAGTTATTCTTCGCTTGATTTCTGCGCTGATATTGTTCTCAGAGTTTATAACAGAGCCAAGGTAGACAAAGGCCCTTACTACTTCGAAGTTATAGCTGCCCACTGTGACGTTCTGTCCAATTCGTCGGTGTTGGCTGTCCCTTCTTGTTGACAGTATGTACTTGGTTTTGCCCTCGTTTATCGCTAAACCCATTTTGGCCGCTTCCGCCTCAATGCTTGCAAACGCAACGGTGATAGCCCGCTGAGTTCTTCCGATAATGTCTATGTTGTCGGCGTATGCAAGCAGTTGTACAGACTTGTAATAGATTGTGCCTCCGGTGTTGGCTTGTGAGTTACGCACAATCCGTTCAAGTACAATATTAAAGAAGTCACATGACAGCGCGTCACATTGTCTAAAACCTTTTTTAACATCAAAGGTCTCGGTGAGGTCATTACCGATCTTGATGGAGCAGCGAGCGTTCTCCATCGTCAGCCTGCACAGACGGACAAGTTTGGCAGAGATGTCAAAACTAGACATGGCTCTATATAGCTCTTCTCTATAGATGCTGTCATAGGCGGCCTTGAAATCGATAAAGAGATGGTGAGTATCGATTTGGGATTCTCTTCTTCCTCAACTAGGCTTCGACGTTAAGTCTCCGCTAGTCCCAGCTGCTTCATTGCCGGCGATTTTGATGACCCATTCCATCATGGCTCTAATTTTCTCTTGCGCTCCGGAGCATTTTCAAAGTGTTGGAGACTCCTACTGGCTTTACGGCGATCTTTATACGCTTGTTTAGAGGTAGCGATATGCCGCAAGCTTGCGCTACGGCTCGGTCCCGACGTGTCCCTAATGGACTGTTGGGTGGTATTCTTACTTTGGGCACCACGCGGCTTTTGGAGGTAGTTGGACCATGTGAGACCACAATTCTCTTACCATCCAGCACTTCAGGAGCTGTTAAGGTCGATTCACAGCTCAGCGACCTGCGAATGCGAACGAGCGAATATTCGCCAGTTTTGACATTTCATTCACAACTGCTATTTTATCTTGTCGCGGCAATTCGCGAATTTCTGTTGTCAATCATTTCATAACTAATTGCCTAAACGTGAAAAATGCATAAATACATAGCGTAGCTTTCAATCAGAAGGTAATATTGTAATATTCTTGCTGGGGTTCGTTTAAATAAAACCTTCTTTTGTGTATTTTAATCGTTTATTTATTATCAAACACCAACTTTACTTTAACACAATAGTCAATCACTTTATTCTTTATTTATTTCAAAATAAACGGTGGCTACAGATTTATTTTCACAATGTCGCTTGCTTTCACCACTGGTCGGATATCTCTTGTAATCGCTGTATTCACTTATAAACAACTGTGTCGACGTTGGTTGTGGTATGGGTATTTATAGGAAATTGCAAGGGGTTCTAGAACATGCTAGATGTTTCTCCGGGTGAATTGAGGATCATGGAATATTGGGATGTTGTGTGGAACAATTGTGGAACGTAAGCACACCAGGTTGGAACGTAAGCACATCAGGTTGGAATATTTACTACTAGTAGGCAATAGATGTCGTTGCACAGTTTGAGATACAGTGTTTTAGTTTTTGGTACACAAACCATCCTGTAGTCAATGCTACAATATCTTACCTTAAATGTTTAAATGTTTAAATGTTTATTGTTTATTTATAGTCCTACACAGTAAGATACAATATCTTTTAAGCTAGTGTAAGCTTCAGTATTACGATACTATTTGAAAATTTACATTTCTGTTACTAAGTGACAATTCAGCTGTATCTCAGTAATAAATAAAAAAGAAAAAATACAATGCAAATAAAATAATATATAATAAAGATAAATACAAACGATTCAAGTAAGAATTATATCAATTAAGTTAATTTAGCTAGTTAACCCAAATAAAACCATCATCATCAAAGGGCCTCTAAATATTGCCTAAGTCTAACCCTAAACTGGGTTGCACAATTTATCGATCTAATGGTTCGTGGAAGGGAATTCCATAGCCGGATGGCATGAATGAAAAACTGCCGCTCAGATATTAGAAACGACTAGCGTACTGGAACAATGTCACGACTTCTGGTAGAACGCGGAAAACAAATCTTATTATACAGATAGGGCGGTTGACGTGTTTGCATGACATTGTGAAGCATGCTTATTGTTCGGAAACTAAAAAGGTTCTCTAGAGTGAGGCAATGTATTGATTTAGAAAACGAGGACACATGATCATACCTCCGCAGTCCATAGATATACCGTGCAATACTATTGTAGGCAACATTAAGTCTCCGTCTGTGTTCGTAATCGCAGTTGCAAAAAAGTTCACATCCGAATTATATAATTGGGATGAGTAATATTTTGGCGAGCATCATCCTTGTTTTGATCGGAGTAATTCGTTGTGTGGCCCATAACATGCGAAGACCTCCGTAAGTTTTACCTACAGTTAATCTTATATGGTCATTCCAGGTTAGTGTTTTGTTGAAGGTTATGCCGAGATTCTTCGCAGAATCAACATACTCTATGGGTATATTATTGAGTCGTATTAGGGGAAAACACGATGTATCGAGACAATTCCTGGATATGACAAGGCATTTTGACTTGGTCGGATTTAGACAGAGACCATTTACCTGTGACCATTGTAGTATCTTACATAGATCTTCGTTTACTTCATATGCCCCATTTTCAACAAGACCCAACGGACAACTATTGCAAAGCTGAACATCATCAGCGTATAAATGAATAGATGAATTTAGTGAAAGTGAGGGAAGTTCATTAACATACATTGAAAAAAGTAATGGACCCAATATTGATCCCTGAGGAACACCTCTGCACAATGGCAGAAAACTGGATGCCGAATTTTTGGCGACAACTGCTTGAAACCTTTCATTTAAATATGAAAAAATTAGATTTGTAGACGATCCTGAGAAACGAAATTGGTCCCTGAGTTTACTGCACAGAATATTATTGTTGACCGTATCAAACGCTTTTGAAAAATCTAAAAGAGTGAGAAAGGTCATACTATTATTATCTACAGCTTGTCTAATTTCTTCCACCACATTTATTAGAGCAGTGGTACAGCTATATTGAGGACGAAAACCAGATTGGTTTTGACATAGCAAATTATTACTGCGAAGAAAATTGCGCATCTGAGAATTCATAATTTTTTCAAGCATTTTAGATAAAAATGACAGGATAGCTATTGGCCTGATTTTTGGGAACAGGTACAATTTTAACACGTTTCCAAGCATTTGGGAAGACTCCGGTCATAAGGATTGTGTTAAAAAGATGAGTTATATATTTTAAGGTGAATGGGAGCGTAGCTTTTAAAAATACTGGATGAATTTCGTCAAACCCAACAGAGTTTGATTTTATTGATATGCAACTTTCTAGAACATCAGTTTCATCAACAGCTGCGAAGCTAAAGCTACCTGAAAAATGTGTGTCATCACTTTCCTGAAACCGGGAAAAAGAGATGTTGTTATTGGAATCAATTAAAGAGACCGAAGTAAAATTTTTATTCAGCTCATCACAATCAAAGTTGATAAAATTTCTGTTGATGTGTTTACCCACACCAATTTCTTTCAGATTTTTCCAGAGCCTATGTCCAGCTAGAGAAGTGTCTAGTCTTGTAGCATAAAATCGTCTCTTTGATTCACGTATCTCAAATGTAACCTTATTTCTCAAAGCACGGTAAACGTTGAAGAGTGCATTCAATCTAAAACGCTTCCAACTCTTATAAGCTTGATCACGCTTATGGATTAATTTTTTAATATTATTTGAAAACCAGGGTCGATTTTTGGCTCCCACTGACTTAGTTTTGAGAGGAACGTGGGCATTAAAGAGAAAATTAATGTTGTTCTGAATAAAGGATACTTGGTCATCTACAGAAGGCATTGAATAAACGCGAAACCACTCAATTGACCTAAGATCTTTTTCTAACTGGCTCGAGTTAACATTTCTAAAATCCCTAAAACTGTAGTTGGTATTTAAGTTAATGGGTTCACACTCAAAAGTTATCTGAATAAGATCGTGATGCGAAAAGCAAGAAGCAATGAGTTGGTTATAGTGGAGAACTTTATTCAGGTAACTAACAAAAAATACATCAAGCAGTGTACTTGAATCCTTGGCAAAGTGTGTGGGAGTTGATGTATTTACAGGCCATAGATTCAGCGTTCTCATGCTATCAACAAGGGAATTTTCTAGGAGAATGTTGCTATTGAAATCTCCAGCCAGAATGACAAAAGGCGAGACGAACGAAAGTTCATCTAATACAGCAATCAAGGGTGATGTATCAATATATTTGTTAGGCCTAATAAAATTTTGTTTTCCTTGCAAGTGATTTCAACGAAAAGATATTCAATGCTACTACCAGCCGAAGACTCGCGTATTGGTCTACAAAATAAATTAGAGCGGACGTAGATCGCCACACCCCCACCAATACGCCCCACTCTATCACACCTAAATAGGTTGTATCCATGCAGACAACATAAAGCATCACTCAAATCAGGTGAAAACCATGTTTCAGTCACACACACCACGTCAACTTTCGAATCTTCAAAAAGATACCTGAATTCGGCTATTTTCGGCCACAAACTCTGAGCGTTAATACAACAGACTTGCAATCCAGCACGCTGACTACACAATACATTAATCATTAAACGCGTTGTATTAGTATTATCATCCACGACTACTGATTCCCTATTGCACTCATTAGGACCAACCATTAAGAGATATTAAAAATGATAGGCACACAATGAGGTGCATCACACTGCCAGAATGATAAGTTCCGCAACCAGTCAAAATTGAAGACCAAACAAGAAGCAAAGACACACCGATGATGATGATGGTTAAATATTTAAGGCATTGGGAATAAAAACTATGGTTAATTTTAATATGTAACATCAATTATAGAAAATTATTAATGCAGAAAAAAAAAAAAAAAGTTATATTATAATACGTTAAATTCAAAGGACGTAGGTTTTCTTCTAGTTCGCTCACTCAGTTATCAGCTGGTATTGTTGTCATCTGTGCAGCAGCAATAGCAGTTAGCTCTTCAGCATTCTTAATTAAAATTCCATTCTCAGTACGGTGTTTTTTAACGTAGACAAGTCCACGCATTGTATACACAGAAAACAGTTTCTTCTCTCGTTTTATTTTAATTGCATATTGTAAGAGAGAACGATTTTTTACCGTAAGGCACTTGTGAAGGTAAACAGACGAAACACCACTGTCATCAAAACCAAGATCTCGTAGGTGGATGGGTTGTTTTGTAGTTTTCCGGTAATTAGCAATCGATCGCAGTAAGTTACTCTTATCGAGTGGTGACAAAAATTTAATTAAAATCGGCGGGTGTGAAGAATTGTTCGTCGATTTAATTCGAAAAATGGTTTGTAGCGATGGTGGTTGATAGCCGCAGATGTTAACGCATAGTTGATTAAAAATCAACTTGAGATTTTCCGCCGGTAACAAAGGAACACCGTGTAGAAGTGCATCATTCCTAATTTCTTTTAGTTGGTGTCTTTCTTCATTTAACTCCATGCTAGTGATGATGTTCTTGATTGCCTCGTCGTGTTTTTGTATCCGTTCTGTAAGTTCCTCATTCATGCATTTTATGGTGTCGATTTCATTTTGTTTAGATTCGATTATGGACAAACGTTTGTTTATGTCCTCGATTGAAGATTTTAGTGTGGCAATATCGGTGTCAATTTTTTTTGAAATTCTCTCTTCAAATTCCGCAATTCGCAACGTAAGGAGAGAGGTTATAGACTCACTCTGTCTCAGTAGAGCATCCTCCAGTTTTGGCCAGATTTCCCCAGTACTATCGTCCAAGGAGAGTTTCTTGTGCAGTTTTGGAGCTGGTGATATTAACTGCTTTTTGCTAGATGGTGAGTATGTTGGTCTATTCCGTTTCCCCGACATATTGAGTAGTAGGTTGATTGTAAGTGTGAAGGGGTAATTTGTATATGAATTTCACTCAATTAATAATGTAGAAGAAAAATGCACTGATATTGACCAATTTTATGCCGAATATTTTGAAATAAAAAACTTAGCAAAAGTAAATCAGAAATGATCTCGTATAAGAGTAGAAGTCTTTTAGTTTATTTTCACAAGGTTAAAAACCTTGGCGTGTACAATTAAATACTTAAAGCTGAACTTAGTATTGCTAACAACACTCACACGTCTACTTAGTAACGCTCTCCATCGAACTACCTTCTTTCGATAGATTTAACCACGATCTTACCCACCAAGAACAAAACAAAAGAATTGTGAGGTTAAACTCTCGCGAATGTTTTGGTTGCGGGAATGTGGATTGCGTCCTACATGTGTGGAATGTGAATGAAAGTTGACAGTTCGCAAAAATCATTCGCTTATTCACGGAAAAATCGGCGAAATGTTAATTTCTTCGCAGAAACTAATTGCAATTCAACTTTTTATATATTAATCGATAGATAAATTAAGCTTTTCGAATAATAAAATTGCCAAGGGCGTGCTTATAAATGTGCTAAAAACTGGTTGTTCGCAGTTTGGGCATTCGCAGGTCGCTGAGCTGTGAATGGACCTTTACGGTAGACAGCTTGGTCGCCGTACTACCGCCCGGCCTTAAAAGAGTACCGGCCTCAGATTTTATTTGTTTTTTTGTTTGTTTTGAATTCATAATGTGTTCCCACGAGTAGCGGAGAATGGAATGTCCGTCTGTACAGAGATCCGCAGTATACAGATAAGGCTGGTTAATCCGTATGTCGCCAGGTTTCCGAATACTCTGTTCGCGACTGAGCTATTTTTGAGATGGGCTCCCAGCCAGGTTGATCCTTGGCACCGGTCGTATGACACCTTGATCCAGCCCACCGGAGGGGAAAGGAAAGAAAGGAATGGGGTCGACTGCGGCTTAGCTTTAAATCGCATCTGGGGAAGACTACCCGAGAATCTTTTTATCTATTTGTTATTGTGATTTTGTTTTGGTTATCCAAATAATGGGGATATTACGATATCCGTGGCACCACAATTGTTTTGATGTTTTCTAATAGATCTCGGAGCACTGAACAAAAAATAATAAGTACTATTTTTTGATATATCGCTTATTTTTGGAGATATCGAACTTTGAAATTGACTTTTGCCAACCAATATTTCAATAGCCGTGGTGCATTTCAGGTATGAAGTGCATAATAAATAAAACTAATTACAGTGTTGCCCCAGCTATTGACGATAGTTTTTTATAGTTCTCTTTTAAAAAAAAGGGCGTATAACATACTTAGACTTAGCCCCAGGAGCCTGCCTAACAGTTGTTGACATACCCTTAGCGGAGCGATGAAGCCGCGTGACCTGCTAAATCCCTCCGGAAAGCGAAGTTTAAATAAATGAATCGCGCGAAGCGCGCAACTTATCCACTGTTGGCAACATTGAAGGTAGTTTATATTGAAATATTGGTTGTCGAAAGTCAATTTTAAAAGTTCGATATCTCGAAAACTAAGCGAGATATCAAAAAATGTTACTTAATATTTTTTGTTCAGTGCGGCGAGATCTATTAAAAAATCGTGGCGCCACGGATATCGTGCTCAGATAATAAAAGAAGCGTAAATGTTTCCCTCGCGGAAGACATTTTCAAAACTTTTAAATAATTTTCTCTCTCTCTTTGAAACAAAAGAGTTTGTGCTTATTGTGAAATCATTTAGAGTGGACCGCTGCGGGGAGTTCAAACGTAGTACAATAATGACTTTCAACAAATTTCTTGTATAATATTGTATAAAAATGAAATTTCACTACCGGTCCATTCACAGTACGTCAGTTACTACAAGCATCTGCCGTCAGTAAAAAAACCTTGTATTTATACTAAGGTAAAGCTACGTATAATTTCACAAATGAATATTGCAATGACTTTTTTTTTAAATAGAAGTGTGTAGTTTATGAGCTGAAGTGTTTTTCTCGCGAAATATACGTGATTTAAGCAATTTAAGTGAGAAAAAGCTCGATAGAAAACTGTGTTATTACGATGTAAACAAATAGCAGAACATTTTTTTCAGAGAAAAAGTATAAAGTGTAGAAAGAGTATAACTATTTTAATTAAACTAGAATACATATGTATGCACAGGTAATGGCACGACGTAATTTGAAAATGAAGAGAAGCGATAGGATACATGGTTTTCCTATCTTTAAATTTGAATAAAACAAACTGTGATCTAGAATGCCCATATAGAAGGCCCATGTATGCCATTATGTATGGAATATAGCATCATTCAAATATCTGCCGCGGCTTCGCTGGGCAATTTTCCATAACTCTGGCGCATAAATCAGGCTGAATTGGACCAATGGCATTGATTATGTTGGCTTTTAGGGCAATGGTGGTTTGTGGTTTATTGGCATAGACCTGTGACTTAAGAAAACTCCACAAGAAGAAGTCTAACGGGGTCAAATCGCACGATCTCGGTGGCCAATTCACATCGCCTCCGCGTGAGATAACCATGTTCGGAAATCACTCGTGCAGAATGTCCATCGTGGCACCAGCTGTGTGGCACGGAGCGCCGTCCTGTTGAAACCACATGTCGTCGGTGTTCATATCATCCAATTCGGGTCAAAAGAAATTGGTTATCATCGACCGATAACGCTCGCCGTTGACGGTGATGGCCTGGCTAACGTCGTTCTCACCGATGATGCCGCCAGCCCAAAATCCGCACCAAACAGTGACTTTCTCTGGATGCATTGCAATTTGGTGGATCTCGTGTGGATTATTATCGTCCCAAATTCGACAATTTGGCTTGTTGGCAAATCCAGAAATGGGCCTCGTCGCTAAATATTATCTTGTGCGAAATGTTGTACGAACTTTCATAAAACAATTTAATCATTTGCACATGTCATTGAACGCTATAACACTCCATGTTGATTTGGCAAGACAGACAAAATAAATGACACCCTATTTGACAGATGTAGCTTCTACAATATGGCCGCAATCACCTGTCAAAGTTCGAAAATCCCTATTGGAACACCCTTTACATACATACATATATTCTTAGGTGCAGAGGTTTTGAAAATCTGGTGGTATAGGGTTTCGGCGCATACTCCGCTGGTTTCATCCAAACTGGTCGGGGAGATGACAAAGTGCATTGGGTTTTAGTTCGCAGTATTTTTTGGTTTTCAATTGTCGCATTATTTATTTTTAGTGCTATAAAAAATTAACGGGAAAAATTGATAGGAACGGAATTTTACAAAACACTACTTATAAAAAAAATTCTACGCAAATGTTCAAATTTGCTTCTGTCTCGCACAACTATATATTAATTTATTCTTTACATATGCCTGCTATTATATTTCGAGTATACTACTGATTCCATACAAATTTAAAGTAATTTTAAAAGTTATATTGTTTTTTCATGCAGTTACACTTAGACATGCTTTTTTTTTTTTTTTTGTTAAGGTTACAACAGGAATAAACGATTTAGATAAGAACGAAGTAAATATTATATCCGGTGCCCTGGAACTGAGAAGAAAAACTGTTGGTGACGTAATGACACATATTGAAGATGCATTTATGTTGTCTTTAGATGCTGTACTTGATTTTGAAACAGTATCGGATATAATGAAATCTGGGTTTTCTAGAATACCCGTATACGATGGTCATCCAAAAAATATTGTAACTTTACTTTATATCAAGGATCTAGCATTTGTTGATACTGACGACAATACTCCACTCAAAACGTTGTGTGAATTTTATCAAAATCCATGCCATTTTGTTTTTGAAGACGTAACCTTAGATGTTATGTTCAACCAATTTAAGGAAGGCAACAAAGGACATATGGCATTTGTCCATCGTGTCAACAATGAAGGAGAAGGAGATCCTTTCTATGAAACAATAGGACTGCTTACTTTGGAAGATGTTATTGAAGAACTCATTCAAGCTGAAATCATTGACGAAACTGATGTTTTTGTTGATAATAGGACTAAAGTTAGACGACAAAGGAATAAAAAGCAAGACTTTAGTGTTTTTGCAGAGAGAAGAGAACATCAAGCTGTTCGCATATCGCCACAATTAATTTTAGCCACATTCCAGTATTTAAGCACTGGTATGATAAATTTGCAAAACGAAGAACTTATAATTTTATTATTATATTTATACAGCTGTCGATGCTTTTAGAAAGGATACTATTTCTGAGTCAATATTACGCCGTTTACTTAATCAAGACATCATTCATCATATAAAAAGTAAAGGAAAAGAAAAGGACGATCCAAGCTTAATTATTTTCCAACAAGGCAAACCTGTGGACTTTTTTGTACTTATATTGGAAGGACGCGTTGAAGTCACTGTCGGCAAGGAAAATTTATTATTTGAAAGCGGACCATTTACTTACTTTGGTACTCAAGCTCTATTGCAGAATATTGTTTTGGGTATTTATTTCGTATTATTTATTAAACTAAGTGGACACTATAATTTGTAATGAACTATCAGATTCTCCAAATCAAACACAACAAATTAAAGGGTCCTTGCAATCATTAAACGTGGATTCAGCTTTACGACAAACTTTCGTGCCTGATTATTCTGTGCGCGCTGTTGGTGATGTTACATATATAGCCATAAAGCGAAGTCTGTACTTAACAGCAAAACGTGCGACTTTGTTAGAAAAATCACGGAAATCAGGAGTCGAAAGCGAAAGTGAGGTGATAGATGTTGAAGTCGAAAAGGTAATAATTACGTTTGATTAAAAATATATCTATTTTCCTAATGTTATTTTCAGTTGCTTCATTCACTCAACGAAGATGAGCTGGAAACTAAGGGATATTTGAAAAAATCTCTATTGTTAAAAAGTGGCAGCACCACGCGTTCACCATCCTTAAACGTAAGTAAATTGTTTTATTATCTCTAAATTAAGCAAACTATACTCCAGTTAAAAGATACTACAATCCAAGTCTTTGGGGTTTTGAATTTCGGTACACATACGGTTATAGGTTTGCTAGGGGAAATGAAGATTCAGATAGTTAGTTCTATCATTGTATATACAATAGTATTTCCATCAGACGAAATTTATTCGCTAGGTGGCGTGTGCTTACTTCTCGCAAAAAAGTATACATCGAAACCGAAATGACAAAATACAAAGAAGGCTAGAAAAAAAAAAATTCTCTTCGAGGTAGTGTACATACATAATATGTATGTATGTACGTACTGGTGTGGGTTGGTTTGTGAGATTATGTCTGGTTGTACCTTTTATATTTTTTTAATTTTTTGGTGTTTAGGTTAGTTATCAATGAATTTATTTTGCAATATGCACAGACTCAAACGTTGCTACATTTCATTATTTCTATGCGGTAATATAATAAGCAACGATGCTATATTTCAGGTTTTGATGCATCAAGATTTTCTTTGTGTTAATATATGTATTTGTATCTAAGGATATGTATGTACATGAGTATGCATTTGAAAAAAAATATTTAATACATAGTCTAATGTTTTATACCCTAATTAGAGATTCATTTTCTATTATTTACAAACACTTAATTAAATATCGGTTATAACGACAGATTTCTTAAAACGACATTTTTTTTGTACTTTTTGGAATAAAATATCGATTACCAATACTGATTATGCTTAATATGTTAATGTGGCTTAGCAAATAAATAAATACAATCTATATATAGGTATATGAATGTATTCTTTTTCACATAACCCAGTGGGGTAAAATATTAGATACGTTTTTTTTTTGTTGAAGTTACTACTTCATAAATTTGCAATAATATCAATGACTAAATGCACTGCACATGCATTCAAGAAATAAGTGATTGTATTCATAAGATTTATTACAATGACTAGATGTATTGCACCTGCATTAAAAACTAAGTAATAATTATATTATTGCTATGTATTATTTTTATATACTCAGTCACCGACTATCCGCCGAGCTGATTAGATCGTTCCACCGTATCTCTCTTTTCTTCTCGCTCTTTTTTTCATATTGATTTAACTTTTTGTCCCCCAAATGTGTGCCAAAAACAACATGGTCAGTCCTCCCCGACCTACATGGGAGTGACCATTTTCCAATTCTTACTTCAATTACCCTTGGTACATCTAGCCCAAACAAAAAACTACCACCCAAATATAACGGGTGCACCATCTTTTATGTCGGTATGTAAACATTGAATAACTTTGACATTGACTTGATTAGACATGTTTTTGAAACGAAAATTCAGTACAATTTTAACCATGAATCGCTTGACACCGAAACAAGGCGCCGAAATAGTGACGCTGTACATTGAAAATAGTTGTTCAGTTGTGTTAACTCAACGTGCATATCGTCGAAAATATTATGGCGACATTGACTGGGCACCCAGATCTCCAGATTTGACCCCTCCGGACTTCTTTTTGTGGGGTTATTTGTAAAGCAAAGTATACGCCAGCAAGTCTCAGACCATTGACGAGCTTAAGGCAAAATCATCGGTATACCGCTCGAGATGCTCGGAAAAATGATGGAAAACGCAGCACAAAGGGCACATTTTGCTTTGGTCAAGAGAGGCGGCCGCTTGATTGATGTTGTATTCAAAAACTAGTCCAAATAAATTGTAAAGGACCAAATTAAATAAAAAATACCTCATATATGGAAATCGGTTTTTTTTTTTTTTAAGATGGCGCACTCTGTATAACTGATAGAGCGGACTGGAACTTGTTCCAAACCCACGTAAGTGGGTTTCTAACGGAAAGAACATCTTCCAACAATGTCAACAAGGAAGATGCAACAATTCAACGAGCCATTTATTTTGGAGCGAACTTGGCCATCCCCAAAACAGTGAATTCGCCAAGACGAAAATCAGTTCCTTGGTGGAATAAAAATCAGCATAATCTGCGTGCCACGAAACAAAAATGCTGGAAACAATTTAAAAAACACCATAACGACGGCAACCTGATAGCCTATCGTAAAGCAAACGCTATTTTCCGTAAGACTGGGAAAGTGGCAAAAAAGGAAGAATTCACTGCAAATATTAACCCTCAATCATCCTCTAAAAAACTCTGATCGGATGTAAAATCACTAACAGGTGATTTTTTGCCCCCGCCTTTGGCTCTCATCCAGGGTATACAAATCATAACCAACCCTATTAAAATTGCAGAACTATTTGAACAAACATGGTCAAAATATTAGAACGACTCCAATTTCTCCTCTGAATTTTTAAACAAAAGAAGCTGTCAAATAATTTAACGCCGTCTACCCACATCGCACGCCCGTCGGCTATCCTTTGCGATCGTCCTATCACCAAAAAAGAGTTAGATGACCAATTTTCGTCTCCCAAAGGTAAATCCTCGGGTTTCGACAGAATTACCTACTCAATGCTCAAAAATAGCCCAACAATTTGTAAAGAACGTCTGCTGGCTTTATATACACCCCTATTATGGTTAGCGAATCGAACGTTCGACTCAAGTCGAACTGTCAGCGAATTGCTTCTGTCGTGGTATTGCTGTAATCAAACATTTTCATTCGAATAAAGAATAAGTGCTGACAAAAGAAAACGCAATTAAATGTCATCTGTGAAGTGTATAAAGCGACAGAAGTAATTCGCCGGGAGGTTCGACTTGAGTCGAACGTTCGAGTCGCTAACCATAATAGGGGTGATAATGACATTTTTACACAAGGTATTGTGGTGTTCGCACTACTAAATGAAAGACGACCTTCAGTTACGAGTTCACTTTATTAACAGACCCAATTACATATTAACTTACTTAAACCTATGCTTCTACTTAGGAGAGAGATATGAATACCTATATACTAATGCATTTAGGATACTCCACATCTCCCCCTTAAAACATAGCTCAATATTTTTTTTTTTTATTTCTTTTTTTTTTCTTGTGAAAACTTACTTTAAGATCAGAGTGATAAATAGGAATTTACTTCATAACCAAAATATTAATTCACAAATTAGTTTTTCTTTTGTAACAGCTTGTTAATATCTCCATACTAGTTTACTTCGACGAATACGTCCAACGATCGGGTGCTTTTATAGGTCCTCCGGATCTTTTTACATAGACCCCAGTGGATGTTGTTACTAGTGGACTTGTTTTTGGAGATTGTGATAAGCTTTCGCCATGCACCTTCGTCTCCTCCTTTGAAGTGTTTGAACATGTAGCTTCTCCTCCAACTACTTCTTCCGACTTATACGGCCCTATGAGCGTTGTTTAGATGCATGCTATTCCTTCTGTAGACTCCGGTGTTTATTTTGATGTAATAAGATCGAGGTGTATCCGTTTTGCCTTGGATACGACCCCATTGGTGCATATCCCGAATCCATACTACGTCCCCAACTTTAAAGTTTCTGGTGTCGCGAACCCCATGCCGCCTGTTAAAAAATTGACTTTAAGTGTTTGATGACGCATCGTGATGTCAAGCTTTTCAATTGAACGACCTCTGGAAATCTGGAAAAATAATCGCTTATTACTAGAAACGTCTTACCATAGCATACGCAGAGGTCCATTGTTATCGTGTGCCAAGGGCGCTCTGGCAATGTTGAACTAATGAGCGGTTCGTGCCTTGGGACTTGATGTTGTACGCAGATAGTGCAACGGTGTACAAATTCTTCCATCTGTCTCGAACATCTAGGCCACCACACCGGCTGACGCATCCGACTTTTGCATTTGACTATTCCTAAGTGTCCAGTGTGCATTGTTGCTAACATTTCATCCCGCATAATCGGTGGAATGACCAATCGGCTTCCGTGCATCAGCAGTTGGCCATTAATCGAAAGATATTGGCGATCGCTGTAATAGGGCCTTCCTTCTCGAGGAATTTTTGAATGATGCGGCCATCCTTGTTGGCAAAATTCCATAACCACCTTGATTATCGGATCTTCTTGCTGCGCTGTTCTAATAGCCATTAATTTGTCCGTTGGTGCTGGCAATTCCTCGAGGATGCAGTTGATAAAGGAATCAATGTCTTCCTCCTCCCCAACCTGTCCTACCTCTTGAATGGGATGCCGTGACAATGCATCTGCAGCTACTAAATCTTTACCGGGTTTATACATAATTTCGTACGTGAGAGCCATCATTTTCATTCGAAAGCGCTGGATTCGTGGTGTTAAGTTATCGAGATTTTTGGTCGTAAAAATGGGGATCAGCGGCTTGTGGTCCGTTTCAATTGTAAATTGAATGGCCGTGATATAATCTCGAAATTTTTCGCATGCCCATTTGATGCCCAAAGCCTCTTTCTCAATCTGTGCATACTTCTTCTCGCTTTCTGATAAGGTTCAAGACGCGTATGCTACGGGTTTCCTGATTCCGTCTGAATCCGTTTGAAGCAGAACTGCTGCTAGTCCGAAGGATGAAGCATCGGATGACACCATGGTTGTATGTGTCGGGTCGTATGCCTTCAAAACGGGTGATGATATTATTGCCCGCTTCAATTCCATAAAAGCTTCTTCTTGCATTGACGTCCAAATAAAATCCGATTGTGATTTCAAAAGCTCGTTCAGTGGATGGCTTACCGAAGATAAATGCGGCACGAACTAACCCAAGTAATTCACCAATCCTAAAAACTGCCGTAATTCCCTCACATTTTGTGGATGTGGAAATTCCTCTATCGCCTGGGTCTTAGCTGGGCTAGGATGTATACCTTCCTCGTCAATGTAATGTCCGAGAAACGTGACAGATGTAACGCCTATCTGACACTTCGACCTATTCAAGGCGACTCCACTCTGCTCCAACCTCTTTAGTACGGCGTAAGTTTCGGTCGTGATCCTCAATATCCTTTCCTGTTACTAGAATGTCATCCATTTGACAGATAACCCCATTAAGCCCTTCGAGAATTAGCTGCATTTGTTTTTGAAACAATTCCGGAGCTTTACAAATGCCAAACGGCAGACTGAGAAAACAAAATCTCAAATGCGGTGTGAGAAAGGTTGTAAGTGGCTGTGATTTAAGTGATAGCTTTACCTGCCAGAATCCATATTTTACGTCTAACTTCGTGTAGTATTTTGCACCTTCCAATTGAGCCAATGAATGATCCGCCATCGGCATTGGATAGACACCCCGTTGAATAGCCATATTCAGCTTTGCTAGGTCGACACATGGGCGTATGTTACCGTCGGGCTTCCGAACAAATACCATCGGAGCGCACCAATCCGTCGGTTCATCTACACGCCTGATCACTCCTAAATGCAACATTTCGTTCAATTTTTCCTTGAGTTTAGCATTTAAAGGTATAGGCACCCATCTGGCGGTGGTGATTGCATGTGGTTTCGCGTTTGGTTTCAATTGAATTTCATACTCGGTTTCTAGACAACCGACTTTGCCGAACAACTTCGGATATTCCCTTTCTATTTGCACCCTAGACTTTTGCTTCTTAGCGGCAATGGTGTTTAGTGCGTTAATACGTTGTATAATTTGCAAATTTTGACAAGATTTTAAACTTAAAAGTGGAGATTTTAAATTCTTCACAATATATGTACAAAGCTGATTTACAGTGACGTTGTCCATATTTCAGATCACATGCATTATTCCCGTTATCTCCAGCCGTTCTCCCGATGGTCCACACAACTTTTTCGTCAATTTATTTGTTTTTGCGAGAGGAAATCTCGCTTTAAACTCTTGGAGTGGTAAAACGTCAACCGGTGCCCCCGTATCTAACATAAAATTAATTTTTTTTTTCCATTAACCGTAACCTCCGCTGTCCATCTCTCAGCGTTGAAATTTTCTTCAGTCAGCGTACCAATGAACAATTGGTCGTCTTCTTCCTCCACATGAAATATTTTGTTGTTGCCTTTTGATGTATTTCTACATACTTTGCTAAAATGGTTCAATTTCTTGCATGAACGGCATTGTTTTCCTCTTGCGGGACACTTTTGATTTCCATGCTGCCCTTGTGAACCACACCACTGACATTGAACCCTTTTTGTCTTTGTCGTTCCTCGTGCATTTCGGAATTGTTTCTGCGTGGTAGTTGACACTTTCTGCCTCGATACGCGAAAGCTATTTACGGGAAGAGAGCCGCTAGTGTTTGACAGATCCTGCTGTTGTCTCCTCAGCTTCCAATTGAAGTCGTTCTGACAACCGTCTGTCACGTACTCCTACAACTAAGCGATCCCGTAACATTTCCTCGCGCAGAAGAAGTACTCGAATGCCTTTAACACAGGAGTAAATTTCTTTTGATCCGCGGCAGACAAATGAAACGAGATGAATATATCGTCTGCTTGATCACCCATGAGATACACTAAAGTATTATTATTATTATTATTATTTAAAAAACTAACTTATAATTAAAATTATAAGTTAGCTGTGTAGCTAGATAACTGATAAACTTGTTAAGATCTTGAGAGTTGAAGTTTGAGGAGAAAAAGGATGGGGTTCTAAGAGTGTCTTTGGCGGTTTTGTCGGCGAATTCGTTGCCCGGGATCTGGGCATGGCCTGGGACCCATATTAGTTTAATATTGGGGGTTCGGAGGTAGAGAAGGTTAGGGATTAGGGAAGGGTAATATGTTTGGTTATTGATGTTAAGAATTGCATCAATTGATGACAAAGAGTCAGTGCATATGGCAAATTTTTTGTTGGAGTTTTTTGTGTGTTGCAAGGCTTTTAAAATGGCAATTATTTCGGCAGTGAATATAGAGCTGTACGTAGGAAGTAAAAAGGAGGAAATCGTTTCGTTTTCAGAAGTGACACTGAAGCCTACGTTATCTCCTACTTTGGAGCCATCCGTGTAGATGAAGAATTTTTTTGGGGTTTCTTAGTATTTTATATAGAGGGGTATCTTTGCAGAATAAAGTGGGTTTGTATAGCTTTAGAGTGGATTGGTAACGCAGGCTTTCAATCGTTTGCATTTTCACTTCGAACAGGAGGTGGTTAATGGGTGTTGTTCGGTAAGCGTTGAGAGCTTTTCTTAGAGCGGCGTTGTATATGGTTTTGATTTTGCCTAGGTGGGATTTGGCGCAATAGCCGTAAAGGAATAGACCATATTCTATTTTGTTGACTATTATAGATTGAGCGATTGAAGTTAGGGTGTATGGGTTGCAATTCAATTTTTTATAGGAAAGGGATTTTATTATGTTAAGCTCTTTTGGAATACAATACCTAGGATTTTGAGTCTATCAACTTTTTCTAATGTGATATTGCTTGATAGAATGTTGCAGGAGCATTTGTGTTTTCGGCAGATATGGAGGTGTTTGCTTTTTACTAAGGATAGTTTGGCTCCAGAGTATTCGCACCAGGATAGTATGTCTTGGAAGGTGGAATTAAGGTCAATATTGGAGGTGTTGTTTTTGTTTAGTTTTTTGATGATCGTAAAATCGTCAGCATATGCGCAGAATTGTATTTCTTTGTGGATCGATAGGATGTGGGAGAGCTTATTGTAGGCTATAAGAAAGAGGGAAACGGATAAGGGAGACCCTTGAGGGATGTCGTTGTGGAGAGGTAAGGAAGAAGATAAGGCGTTTACAATACGAACTGAGATTTTTCTATTTGACAAAATTATATATATATCTGATGATATAGGGTCCTACTTTCCAAGTTTTAAGTTGATCGATAATTGTATGTAAGCCGATTTTATCGAAGGCTTTTGCAAAGTCAAGGGAAATAAGAGAAATGTGGCTTTTTTTTGATAGGGCGTCAGTAATATGATGGTCTAGTAATAGTAGAGAATCGGTTACAGATTTGTTTTTTTTTTGAAACCCATTTGATGACTGCTGAGAAGTTTGTTGTGGGAAACAAACCACCAGAGTCTGTTGGCTATTATTTTGTCGAGGACTTTGGCGCAGCAGGGATTAAGAGAGATGGGTCTGTAGGATTTCGGAAGGGATTTATCAGAATTAGGTTTAATGATAGGGATGACCGTACTGTTTTTTGTATAGTTGGGGGAAATTACTATGGAAAATCGAGTTATAATATTTAAGGAGTCGAGCTTTTAATGAGGGGGAGAGGTTTTTTATCATAGGGTATGATATTCTATCGTTGGCTGGAGTCTTGCCTTTTAGTTTATTTAGGGCTGATTCTAGTTCCGAGGGGCTGATGTCGATGTCGATAGTTTCAGCGTTTTTTGATGGGGAGTATGAGATGGTAGGTGTAATTAGAAGTTTATTTTGGCAGAAGGAGTGGGGAAAGTTAGAATCGTGGGATTCTCTGGACCAAAAATCAGCGAAGAGTTTGGCTTGGCTGAAGGAGTTCGTAATATTAACGTTAGAGTGATCTGTAGGAGTAATGGAGTGCATAGGAACTCCACAGAACCTTCTAATGGTAGACCATATTTTAGCAATAGGGGTATTGGGGTTTGTTTCGGAGGTAAGTTTATGGATGGATTCGGTTTTTGCAGTTTTTATTTTTCTTTTGAATCGGGCGTTGGCTCTTTTGTAATTGATAATGTTATCAGTGGAAATGTTGCGTTTTAAGGATTGCCAAAGTCTTGTTTTTTCTGCTATTAAGTGTTCCAATTCCTTGTTCCACCATGGGACTTTTTGTTTTTCTGTCGAAATAGAGGTTTGGGGAATGGATTGGTTGGCGCTTTGGAGGATAATTTTGTGGATATTGGCTGCTTCTTTGTTAAGATTATCACTGATGGGGTGTTCAGGGCTATTATTGTCTAGAAGTTTTTGATAAAAATCCCAGTTAGCTTGGTCGATTTTGAATTTGGGTCTTCTTTTAGGGGGGGGAGGAAGTCGTGTGGAACATGGAAATAATAATGGGGAAGTGATCACTTCCACATAAATCATTAAACACGTTCCATTTGGTGTCAACAGCTAGACTCGGGGAACAAAAGGAAAGGTCGATGTGGGTGAAAGTGGAGTGGGTGCTGAAGTGGGTGGGGGATCCATCATTAAGAAGTTGATAGTCGGATTTTGTTAGAAACTTGGAAATGGTGTTGCCGCGCTGGTTACTTTTTGGCGAGCCCCAGCTGGAATTCCAGCTGTTGAAGTCGCCCAACACTAAAGTGGCTATATGTTGATGGTCAAGGACGTTTTTCAGATTGCCAATGTTGAAAGGTTGTGTAGGGTGAATGTAGGCATTTATTATTGAAAATTTAAGCTTAGATATTATTGTGATGCCAAGAGCTTCGAAGTCATTGTTAAGGTTAATCTGGTTGTGTTGTATCGAAGTGTGAATTAGGAAAGCAATAGGGGTTTAGGGATAGGGGTTTAGGGATAGGTTTTGGGGGATAAAGTGGTAATTGACTGGAATGGGGATATTATTTGTGGATGTAAGGTGAGTTTCTTGTAAAGCTATTATTTTGGGAGATATCGTTTTTATAAGTATTAATATTTCGTTATAGTTGTTTAAGTAGCCTTTGATGTTCCATTGAATTATTTTTAATGCAGGTGTGATGAGTTGGTGATGGTTTGTGGTGAGTGTTGTATTGGTGATTTTGGTGCGACTCCGCCATCCTGGATTGGAATGGTGAGGGCCCAATGCTGCGCCCGGGATGGACGGTCTGTGGGTGGCGGGGTCGTTATTGATGCCGATGTTTATTCGGTTAGGATGATTCATAATTTTCGGTTTGTATGGACTCTGTGAAGAGGTTTTTATCGTTGGTATTATGTTTTTCGACATTTGATTCGTAGTACGAAGTAGATTATGGTTGGTTTGGTAGGTTATAATATGTGTTTTCGCGGATAAGTTTTTGGGTTAGGTTTGAAATTGGTGACATTGTGGTATTGGTATTGTGTGGTGTAAGCTGATGATGAATGTCTGTAGCATTAGGCTTATTTGTAGAAGTGGATTGGAGGTGATCGACAGGTTTGGATGTGTTTGTGTGTGTATGTTGGACTGAGGGCATTATTGCGAGTAATTTTTGACCGTTTTGTGTTTTCACTGGGTATGGTTATAGGTGCACTGATTTGTTTGTTTGTTGGTAGTGAATTTGACGGGGCAGGGGGGGTGGATAGGTCGGGATGAGTGTTTATTGGGAGTGATATTGTTTGTAAGGATTGTGATTGAGAAGGGTTTTTGGTTATGTCTGCGTATGAAGTGGAAAGCGCGTGAGTGGGATTTTGGGCTCTGTAATTCTTGTTTGCCTCGGATATGCTGCATTTGAGCAGGCTGCATGTTCTTCAGAGCAGTTAGAACAAGATGTGTGACTGCACCTGGCAGGATCATGAGAGGGGAGAGTTATTACATCTTTGGTGGTGTGTCCTAAGATTTGGCAATTGCGACAACGCATAGGGTTAGGGAAGTATTCCCTGACTTTCACGTTGTACCAGCCGATGTTTACTGATGATGGGGGACGGAAGCGGTCGAAGGTAAGGAGAACGACGCCGGTGGCGCATTGAGAGCCTTCTTGATTTTTTTTAAATTTGAATACTTCGGTGACTCCCTGTGATTTCATTTCACTGATGAAGAGCATATACAGTACCCTTGGAGGAGTTTAGGGCGTTGTGAAGGGAAACTTTGATGGGGCAGATATTGGATTGGGCTTTTTTTGATGTAAACAGGTCGGCAATTTTTTGGGATTTGACCAACACTAGGAGTTTACCGTCCCGGAGTTGGGTTACCGATTCATATCCGGTGCTTATGCTGTCGATAGCTTTTTTAGGAGAAAGACACTGAATGAGGTTAGGGGTTTCTTTTCATCACTCGCGGCAATAACGATAAATTTAGGGTCAGAGAGATTTGATGTTGGGGGCTGGGGGGGCTAAAGATATCAGGTTGGGGATAAGCGTTTTTCTTTGTTCTTTTATGTATGGGCTCGGATAGCACCTCAATGTCGAGGCTCCCGAACCGGTTTCCCGGGGGCACGTGGCCCCAGAGGGTCATTATAACGTGTATTTATTTATTATTTGTTGTAACGGGAATGGGAACAAAGAAAGAAGAAACAGAATAATGCACTTGCTACAACGTAGCGGGACTTTTTTTTTTGCGCGCACGCTATTATATATATATATATTTGGCGCAACAGCTCTTTGAGTGCCAGGGCCTAGCTTCTCGCAACCACTCATGTTGTGTGCGTTATATTTTTCACACGAATGGAAGGGACCTACAGTTTAGTGCCGAATCCGAACAGCGATTTGAGAAACTTTTTCGTGACAACAATACTCTCGGATGTTTGTCAGACGCTCGCGAGAGGTGGGACCGTGAAAAAACACGGTCGGGCGCACGCTATTGATCGACCGATAACAACTCGCTGATAGGTGTTGACTGTACCGCGGTTAGTCGACGACTGTACACTAAAGTATTAACTTGCTCCTCCTCGTCTCTTTTATTTAGCCCCGAAGCTATTCTAAATCGCTCAAATCTACGTTTCCATCGCGGCCAATCTGTTGGGCTGAACGAAAAGTGCTCCGGCGCTTGAACCGTAAAATTATTCACCGAAAACGACTGTTCCGCGTCATCATTTACCATTTTCGTTTTTTTCTAATAGCGAACGACCGAATTATCAATTTACCGACACCGCTGCCACCATGTGGTGTTCGCACTACTAAATGAAAGACGACCTTCAGTTACGAGTTCACTTTATTAACTGACCCAATTATATATTAACTTACTTAAACCTATGACTTACTTACTTAAAACTATGAGGACAATCGATCAGCCGTATGGAACGGAGCTGAAATTTCAGAATGGTTTGATACAAATACGGGGGTAAAACAAGGATGCCCACTAAGTCCATATTTTTTTCCCCTTTTTATCGACGATCTGATAGACTATCTACCAGGCGGAATAGAATTTGCCGGAACCTTGATTAAAGCCCTTCTTTTTGCTGACGATGTCATCATTTTTGCATATTCACCCGAAACATTGCAACTTATGATCAATCAACTTGAGGAGTACTGCCGGTTGTGGAATTTGACGGTGAATCTGAGCAAGTCTAAAGTAATGATCTTTAATAAAGGGTCTGGTAGAGCATTAGAGAGCCGATCGAGATAGTGAGAGGTTATAAGTTCCTTGGTGTCACGATAACCAGCAATCTGAATATGGAAAGCCACCTTAGGGATAAACTCATAAAAGCCAAAAGTGCGATAAGTGCAACTTGGAAGAAGTGCTTCTCAAACAAACTGGTATCACACAGCGTAAAATACAAAGTTTTCGTATCAGTGGCTGAATCGGTGATGATGTACGCAGCGCAAACGTGGGGATATGAAAAGTATGCAACTGTAGAAAAACTGCTGAGGTATTATATAAAAATATGTTTTCAACTACCTAAAACCGCACCTAACTACATGATCACCATTGAAACAGGATTATCACCACTTTTTACTAAGACCCTTAAGCTACACGTGGACTATTTACTGAAGGTCTTTGATATGCCAAACGAAAGATTGCCGAAAATCATAGCAAAATATACAATCGAGAAGAGGAATTTATGGTTTGCAAAATTGAAGGAGCTTGCGGACTATTGTGGCCTAAACTTTGACTTAAACCTGGAAATGAATAATGGAGGGTATGTCAGAGAGGCGCTGTACAATCTTATCTTGGAAGTTGATGAGAGGTATAGATTGGACTGTATTAACGAAGCAAGGTCCTCTGTCCACAGAGCAATTTACAGCCATCTGCAACACAACTTATGTGAACGGAACTACTTCCACAGCAATAATAGTCAAAAGGTAATTTCTGCTATATTTAAAATGAGGGGTGAGCTGATACAACTGAACTTTATCCCACATCGCGAGGACTTGGGTTTATTGCAATCTTTGTAATTTGTCCGAGAGGGAAAATGTCGTTCATTTCATTGGGAAATGTCCAATCCTAAAAGAGATTAGAAGAGCCTTTCTCGGCAGTGATTGAAAAACTGAGGCGGAAGTATTTGAAATCCTTAACTGCGGAGGAGATATAAACCTTCTATATAATTTCTACAGAACTGCAATGTCTTATAGAAGCCAAATCTTAGCCGAAGCTTTTTAATACTGTTTATTACGTTTCTATTCCTTAATTTTGTTTAATTATCACTTTTTTTTTATTATTTTGTTTATATCAATTAAAAACTATCCGTTAAAAAAAGAAAACAAAAAATGTCAATCGGGCAGACGGCACAGCCATGCTTTAACGATTTTTGTAAACGATTTTTTTTGTAAAATGTATTTCAAGATAAAGCAATAAATCTAATCTAATCTAATCTAAAATCTACTTAAACCTATGCTTATACTTAGGAGAGAGAGAGAGAGCGAGAGAGATATGAATACCTATGTACTAATGCATTAAGAATACTCCACAGGTATAATTCCACAAAGCTGGAAAACGTCTTCGATCGTCCCAATACCCAAGCCCAAGAAGACCATATGAAATGTAAGCGGGTACCGTCCTATTTCTCTACTGCCATGTGCAAGCAAAATACTGGAAAAAATTGTGGCAAAACGACTTAGCTGGTTCTTGGAGTATAATAACCTTATTGAAAATAGTCAAACAGGTTTTCGGTCAGGTTGGTCTACGCAAGATGCCTTATTATACATTGACCACTATATATCTACAGCCCCGTCAAAGAAAAATCATGTTTCCATCCTGTCCATTGACTTGGTCCCAAGAATGTTCAACTTTATAAAAGCCTTTATGACATTCAGAAAATTTCGGGTAAAATACAGTGGCTGCTTTTCCTCTATCCACCCCTTGCATAATGACCCCCAAGGGTCCCCTCTCTCCGTAGTACTTTTTGTCATTGCGTTTAACGACATAAGCAAAATTCTCTTAAATCACAAAAGCATTAGCCATTCTCTGTACGCCGATGGACTTATAACATTCTCCAAATGTAAAGACATTAACTCAATAAGCAGAATTTTTTATCCTCTTATAGTGAACATAAATACCTGGGGCTTCAGGTGCAAAAATTTCGTTTGAAAAAGCAAAATATTACAGTAGAGAAACTAGTTGCACAAAGAATATTGTTGTTAATGTAGTAGTAATACACAAAACGTTGATAATTTATCTTTTCTTGGTATTAACATACTTTTGATAAGAGATTTACTATTAAAGATCATTGCGTCAATTTAAAACAAAAATTATCTACCAGGGTCAATATTATTAAATATTTATGCTCTAAGAATAGTTTTTGTCATGTGAATAGTTTAATTACAATAACCCGTTCAATCATCCTATCCAAAATAGACTACGGACTCAGCATTTATGGAAAGTGTTCTAGATTATCCCTCAGCATAATTCAGTCACTTTACCACGCTGCAATAAGATCCAGTTTAAAGCTCTAAGATCCACACCAATCAAAAACATGATTGCTGAATCTGGCCTACCCGGTATCCATCACAGAGTTGAAGTCCTTACTGCAATGGCAATATTGAATATTACCGTAATGCAAAATGTTACGATTTATAAGGCCGCCACAAACTTTCACACAACACTTCGGTAACCTAAACTAATGTCAACTGTTCAAAAATCGGTGGCATTAGGAAAAATTACGGGAATACCACTATCGAACCATCCTATCAACCAGAAAACACTCCCTCCATGGGAATTAAACAGTGGAAATATAGACCTTACACTAAACACGTCTAACAAAAGGACAACTTCAGATGCTGTCTACGAGCAAATGTTCTTAAATTTGTTGGGAACATACAAATCCAACAATTGGAGGTTCATATTCACGGACGAATCGAAGACAGGTTATGGCGTGGCATTTGCGGTCGTGGATGAGAATGGTAATACCCTATCCAAAGGGCTACTACCTGCCTTTGCATCTGTCTTTTCTGCGGAATCCACAGCTATTGAACGGGCTCTTGCAGCACCAAGCAGGCAAAAAATAGTAATTTGCACAGATCTCTCTACCCTGACGGCGATTACTAACACTAAAAATAAAACACCGGTTATTGCAACCATTCGAGACAAACTGATCAAGAACTAAGGAAACATAAAACTTCTATGGGTCCCTGAACACATGGGAATAAAAGGGAACGAAGACGCAGATGCAGCAGCCAGGAAGGCGGTTAACGAACCGTTACTCACTCACTTTGTTTTTAACAAAAGAGATAAAAAAAGACACATACAAGCTTACTTACTTACTTACTTAGATGGCGCTACAGTCCGGGGTGGACCTGGGCCTCAACCAACAAACCTCTCCAGCCAGCACGGTTACGAGCCAGCTGCCTCCAGTTGCGCACGCCAAGTTGGTTGAGGTCCCCCTCCACTTGTTTGCGCCACCTACCGCGAGGTCGTCCTCTACTGCGCCGTCTGTCCGGGGTGGATTCGAAGACTTTCTTAGCGGGAAGGTTGGGCTCCATCCGCTCTAAATGACCCAGCCATCTTAGTCGCTGTATGTGAACTCTTCTGGCTAAGTCGATGTCTTTGTACAGGCCGTATAGTTCGGCATTGTACCTTCTCCTCCACTCACCGTCTATGCAGACGGGACCAAAGATCGCTCGAAGAACTTTTCTCTCGAAATAACCAAGGGCATCCTCATCCGGTTTTTTCAAAGCCCATGCCTCTGCGCCATACAGCAGGACTGGGATGATTAATGTCTTATAAAGAGTTACCTTAGTAGTTCGAGATAGGGCTTTGCTACTCAATTGCCGTTTTAGCCCATAGAAACAACGATTGGCAAGAGTAATTCTCCGTGTGATCTCTCCACTCATGTCATTTGCGGAGCTGACCATAGAGCCTAGGTAGACAAAATCCTTTACTACCTCAAAATTGTATCTGTCTATTGTGGCGTTCTGCCCAAGACGCCGATGTTGGGTGTCCTTTTTTGTAGACAGCATATATTTTGTTTTGCTTTCATTGACCGCTAGACCCATCTTTGCTGCCTCGATCTCAATACTCGTAAATGCCCCATTGACGGCCCGCTGAGTTCTTCCGATTATGTCAATGTCATCGGCATAAGCGAGTAGTTGTACAGACTTGAAGAAGATTGTACCTCCGGGGTTGGCTTGTGAGTTTCGTACAATTCTCTCAAGTACTATGTTAAAGAGATCGCATGATAGCGCGTCGCCTTGTCTAAGTTCTTACCGACTTTGATGGAGCAGCGAGAGTTCTCCATCGTCATTCTGCACAAACGGACGAGCTTGGCAGGGATGCCAAGACTAGACATGGCTCTGTATAACTCGTCTCTATACACGCTATCATAGGCAACTTTGAAATGGATGAAAAGGTGGTGCGTATCGATTTTGTATTCATGGGTTTTTTCCAAGATCTGCCGTAGTGTGAATATTTGGTCAATGGTGGACTTTCCAGGCCTGAAACCGCACTGATAAGGACCTATCAGGTTGTTGACGATCGGTTTTAGGCGTTCACATAGTATGGTAGACAAGACCTTATATGCGATATTTAGGAGACTTATACCTCTGTAGTTGGCGCAGTTCAGAGGGTCTCCTTTCTTCAGGATCGGGCAAACGATGCTGAGGTTCCATTCATCGGGCATACTTTCGTCCGACCAGATTTTACAGATGAGCTGGTGCATGCTCCTTACCAACTCACCTCCTCCTGCCTTGAAAAGTTCAGCGGCAAGGCCGTCGGCTCCAGGAGCTTTGTTGGATTTGAGTTTAGATATCGCTATCCTCACTTCATTATGATCGGGTTGACGGGAATTTTGACTGCCATCGTCACTGTTGAATGGCTCATTCTGCCTGACAGCGGAATATTGATCATCATCGCATCATATCCTCAGCACCGACTGCGATTCTACTACTATGTTGCCATTTTCGTCCCTGCAGGCTTCTGTTCTGGCTTTGAAACCCTGGCATGTTCTTTTTACCCTTTGGTAAAATTTTCGAACATTATTCCTGCAATAAAGTCTCTCAATCTCCTCGATCGAGCGCTTCTCATGCTCTTTTTTCTTCTTTCTGAGAAGTCGATGTTCCTCTTTTCTCCTGCGCACGTAGAGCTCGTAAGCAGCTCTAGTCCTTCTATGCAGCGCCGCTTTGTACGCCTCTTGTTTTGCTGCATGTGCTTGCCGGCATTCCTCATCAAACTAGGGGTTTCGTTGTGGTGGGCGAGAGAAACCCAGTACATCAGAGGCGGCATCTCTGATGGCTTTTTGGCAACGCTGCCACTGGTCTTCCGCATTTGCTGCTGGCGGCATAGGACTAAGATTGAGATTAGAAGAAACACGATCGGCAAAGGTTCTGGCGGTCTCTTGCGATTGTAGCTTTTCGACGTCAACTTTCCTCACAGCATTTCGTTGATTTCGCTCCGTTGTGGATATCCGCATCCGTACCTTGGCTACAACTAGGTAGTGATCCGAGTCCACGTTGGCTCCTCGGAAAGTCCGGACACCCAGAATACTGGAAGAGTGCCTTGCGTCGATCGCAATGTGATCGATTTGGTTGACGATTTTTCGATCAAAGGAGAGCCATGTTCCTTTGTGAATATCGAGACGTGGGAACCGCGTACTAGCTACAACAAAGTTTCGCCCCGCCGCAAAGTCGATTAGCCTGAGTCCGTTGCCGGATGTGTTGTCGTGCAGGTTGTGCTTTCCGACCACGCTACTAAAGACGTCCTCTCTTCCTAGCTTTGCGTTAAAGTCGCCTAGGATAATTTTAACGTCGTGGCTAGGGCATTGCTCATACGTCTTGTCCAAGAGCTGGTAGAAGTCATCCTTTGTCGCGTCGTCCTTCTCCTCGTGAGGGGCGTGAACGCATATTAGGCTAATGTTGGCAAATTTAGCCTTGATACGGATAGTCATAAGGCGCTCGTTCACATGCCGGAAACTCAAGACTTCTTGCCTAAGTCTGTCTCCAATAACAAATCCGCACCCGAATAGACGCTGTCCTTGTTTTTGCCGTAGTAGGTGTCGCAGTTTTACATACTCCTTTTGCCCGGCCCATCCCATCGCACTTCTTGGATGGCGGTAATGTCTGCTTTGAGACACTCTAGGGCCTCCGCAAGTTGTTCGGCTGCACGTGGTTTGTAGAGGTACCTAACATTCCATGTGCAGACACGAAGATCGTTGTCCTTTTTACGTTTGCATGGGTCGTCAACAGTAAGATCATCCGTATCCGAGGCTGTTGGTTGCTTCGTAACCAAAGGTTTTTTACGTGGTAGGGAAGTTAACCCGACGGCACAACCCCCAACCTGGAGGGCCAGATCCTTTTCTTTATACCCCTAGGACAAGAGGCCGGATACACCGATGTCAGTAACCCACTTCGGGGATATGAGCGCTGCCGTTGGCCCATTAAGGGTTCATCCGCCACCATCTCTTTTTCAATACCCTGACGTAGTATTGAATATCCTTACAGACCTCAGCTCCAAATATGTTGAAGTAGCTCCAGTAAGGTATCCGCTGGTCTGTAGACGTCACCGTTGATTCCATCGAGAGAATTCGTCCGCCGCACGTCCTCCTTCTGAGGACCTCTTGCTAGACTTCTGAGACGCATATTTCAGCCGATCAGGTCAACAAGAGATGCCTCGTCCGGTTAGACATATGCGCGCTGAAGCTCACCCAGATGTGCTTACGCAGGTCTGAGTGTTCAGCTGCACATATATCGTCAGACTCAGCATACGCTCATCGTTAGTTCACTATCAGATAGCTATCCAGCGGGCACCGCGTGGAGGTGATGATGCGATTTTGCCCACCAAACACATACAAGCTTATGCACAAGTAAAACAAAAAGAGGAGTGGTTCACATACACACATTATTATAAATCTTTAAGCCCGGACGGGACAGCAGCATTTTACCCGCAAAATGTATCAAACAATATAAGAAAAGCCTTTACTCGGCTTAGTTTATCGGAAGGTTGGGTCACATTCTGCTAACCCACAATGCCACCTCTGCAACCCTGCCCAAACACTAACGATACAACACTTAGTTTACGACTGCAGCACAGTTCAATCTAAATTAAGTATTCTATATCCCAACTCCCAACTATCCCAACTCTTCTCTCTTTCTTCCATACATAATATTAAGATAGTTTATACCCTATTTTCCTCATTAGAATTAACCAATAAATTATAGTTATATTTTAAAATGTATAGCCGAAGGCCCTGGTAACCAGCGCAGTGTTGTAAATTTGTACTATTAGCGCATAATTTATTATCTGTTAATAAATTTTAATAATAATAATGTTTATATACATATATACGTAAGTTTTGTCCAAGTATTTCATAAATTCAATCAGGATATTTTCTTTATGTTGCCTATCTGCAAATTTCCACACAAATATTTTCTTAATGCTTTTAACCATGTCTTCAAATGCTATCGACGGGACCGTTAAATTTCCAAATTCGGAAAGGGTTTTATGCGTTTTGTATGCTCTTTACTTGCTTAGACCTGTTTGCACTCTGGATGTATTTTCTTCACTTACCAAACATTTTTGCAACTCTCGCAATTAAATTTGTTTGTAATCTTAGAAGCCGCAAATCCGGCATAATATGATAAATATGACTATTTCAGTTTCGTTTTCATTTGACAATTTTTCGATTTCGTCATCCTAATCTCGTTTGTACTCAATTTGCTTACGTTAATTCGTTGATTCGTTGCTTATCTGATCGATCTTGTTTACCATGGCGTTGATCTGTATTTCACTTTTCGCGATTATGACCGAGTCATCCGCATACCTTAAGTTGTTAATCTTAGTTTCATTTACAGCGATTCCACCTTCATCATCTTCAAGCGCCTCTTTGAAGATTTGCTCCGCGTACATGTTAAAGAAGGGGCGACAAAATACAGCCCTGTCGCACTATCAGAATTTTTATCTCCTCCGATTCTCTTCCATCCAACTTATATACTGGCTTTCCTTTTTTTTTATAATTTGCGCGCACTCAAGGGGGTTATGAATACCCTTATCACACATCATGAAGATCGTTGAGCGGGTATTAGGTGGGCGACTGTGAAAAATAACACGGCTATCTGATGATCAGTACTGGTTTGTCGCCGGTAAATAAACCACAGTTGCAATCCAAAGTATAAGAATCATAATGGAAAAAACATCGTGATTCCTTAAAGGATTTGCATATTGTATTGGTTGACTTTGAAAAGGCATTCGACAGACAACCAAGAGATCTGATATGGGTGGCACTAAGACATCGAGGGGTTCCAGAAACCTATGTACAGATGATCATGCATATGTACGAAGGAGCAAAGACAAGAGTAAGATATTCCGCTGGAGTAACCGAAGAGTTCCCAATCAAAGTCGGGGTGCACCAGGGAAGCGTACTTTGCTCTTTATTGCAGACATTGACTATCTGCTTGAAGGTAAAGTGACGGACCCCAAGGTGCATCAATTATTCTTTGCTGACGATGAAGCTATCATATGTGAAGATCCTACGTCCATGCAACGACCCTGGATCAACGACCCTGGATCAAATGCGACGACATCGGCATTTCATGGGCCCAGTGATCCAAAATCGGGAGGCCTGCCGATATTTTCTGAGGTCAAATAGGCGAACCCCACAGGCGGATCAGTAGAAATGCGGTGCGAAGGTTATGATCTCTTGTTTTCGGATCATTACCTCGCCGAAATAGGAAGAAGAAGAGTAGTGGTCACTCTCCAAATGCTGCATCCATATAACAGCAGGGATTCAACATTGGAGCGGAACAGTCTTAGCTTGGTGTTGCATTGCTTCGCCATATTTTGAACAACATCCCGAACGCAGACTTTGCTTTCGCGATCCTGTTGTCTATATCCAGTTCGGTTCCACCATCGGTCGAGACAATACTCCAAAGATACTGGAAATCCTCAACTCTCTCTACCGCTTGTCCCGCAATGCATATTTGAGCAATTTTAGTTTTTGCGGTATTCATTTTTAGCTCGACGACGCCTGCCTTCCTCCTCATATTTGGTGTCCATAATTCTGTGAGAGAGTAATCATACATCATCAGCGTAGTCAAAATGTTTCAGTTGGGATGTCAGAGTCCATCTCCATTTCCCGCCGACAAAGCTGCACAAAGCACATCGCTAATCACCAATAGGAATATTATTGGTGAAAGAATACAGCCTTGTCTTACCCCACTTTGGATGTCAAATTCGTCAGCCAACCCTCCTCTGTGCAGAACATGACATTTGGTGCCCTCATATGTAGCTTTCATAATAGAAATTAGTTTATCGGAAGTACCTCTCATGCGTAAGGCATGCCAAATAAACTCCCGGAAACCTGCTTGTTCGGCATCGTGTGTGTCTTCGAGATGTTGTTTGATTCGCTCCAGGATGATTTTAGCTATTATCTTAGCTACAGCAGACAGCACGCAGATACCCCTCCAGTTTTCGCACTCCATTAAATTTCCTTTTTTAGAAGCTTGAGCATCACTCCCTTTTTCCACTCGTCAGAAAAGCTCTCTCTATAAGTGGAAACAGAAGCTCAGCCGATGTCGTTGGCGCTGCTCGTAAGAGCTCGTCTGGAATACCGTCAAGTCCTACTGCCTTGTTGGTTTTGAGTGCTTTGATCGCGGTAGTGAGCTCATCATTACTGGGAGTCGTGGTGCGTATGCGGGAGTTTCTCACATCGGGCACCTCAGTTTGATTTGGGAGCATATCGCTAGCGAATACGCGGTTCAAAACCGTAGCAAAATGCTCTTAAATGATCTTTCCATCTCTTGAGCTGGTCCTCATTTAAAATGACCAAGGAACCGTCTAGGCTTTTCACTTGGTGTTGGCTGGAGCTGTGACCACCTGTCAGCTCGTTGGTGATTCTGTAGACGGTCCTGCTGTCGGATCGTCGTGCAGCTTCTGCATCTGTAGCTAGCGCGTTGATGTAGTTGCGCCTGTCACGTCGCAGCTACGCTGAATTTCTCTCATCTTCATGTGATATAGGGACTCGAGTTCGCTTCTCCCTGCTGCTGGAGTAACTGCAATGCGGGCTTTCATCTGTTTTCGTTCGTCAATCCGTCTCCAGATATCCTCGGAAAGCCACGCCCTATGTCTTCCCTGAGATCGACTGACAATTCTTTCGTTTAAGCTTGAGAAGCAATAAATTATGATCTGCACTGCCGAATGCTTTACGAAAGTCCATGTGTTGGTAAATTCTTTTTTTTGTCGTGACGTAAGCAAAAAGCCCCTTTTATTACCTTAGTCACGCGGGTTAGTGATGAGTAGAGTATGAAATTATAATATACAGGGTGTCCTAGTTAAGCCGTATAATCCTTTAAGAGGAGATACTTGAAGTTCCGCCGAACAAAAAATTGTATCTCAGGGGGGGTCTATTCTCACCACATTTCAAGTTATAGCTCATCAAAGTGGGTAACCTCTGATTTGGAGGTGCAACCACTTTAAACGCTGTAACTTCCAAACTGTTACAGGGGACAGAAATAGTTTTATACATTTTGGAAAGACAATTTAGTAGCGCATACAAGTTTCAAACAAATTGAGTACACCTGTGCAGCTACAAAAAAGTAATGGCTCCTTAAATTCAAAATAATGAAAATTTGTTGTTCCATTTTTTCACTTAAAATGCATTTTTCTCAAAATTTATACTTAATATTTTTTTTTTTATGAAATTTTTATCCCTAAAAATTTTTCCTTAAAATTATGTTAAGCAACTTTTTTACGTACGATCAACAGAAGTTGTAGTAAAAGCCATTTTTTTTCAGACAAAAATTGTCAAACAAAATTAAGTGAGAATAATAAACTAACGTACGTAATTACGTAATAAGTACCTATGAGCAATGCAGTTAACAGTTAATTGTCGAATAGCAAAAAAAAAAAGTAACCAAGAATTATCACAGATTTGCAAATATACCGCAATTTTGTTTCAACTGATTTACAATCGACATTTTGCTCTGTAAGGTAACAGCCGATTCCCACAAAATGTATTCAAAACGTGAATACGCGGAAATAGTGTTTGTATACGGGTTCTGCAATGGAAACGCTTCATTGGCAAGATTGGAGTACCAACGACGATACCCAAATCGTAGAACACCATGTAGTCGGATGTTCGCTGATGCGTATCAGCGCCTTGTTGATACTGGGTCAGCTGCACCAAATAAAAGGAAACGACATTCAGACGCAGCGGCGGCAGAAGTTGAGAGTGGGATTTTGCGTGCTGCCTTCAGCCTTCAGTCAGCGTCCGCAGACTAACTGTGCAGTTGGAACTTCCTAGAACCAGGATTCACAGAACTCTACAGAGTAATAGATTACACCCTTTCCATTTAACACCGGTACAGGATTTACTACCAGGAGATGCGCAAAGAAGAGTGGAATTTTGCCAATGGCTACTGCGCAAACAAGCAGAAAACGGGCACTTCCTCAATAACATTCTGTGGACTGACGAAGCGCAATTCACAAGAGATAATTTGCACCATAATTTGCACCATTGGTCAGACTCCAATCCCCACTTAATACGCACAACATCCTTTCAAAGGTAAACATTTAATTATTGTAAACAACTTCTTCAAAATGTGTTGCTTATTTTAAAGGAGGTTTAGCGTAAATGTATGGGATGGATTAATAGGAAACACTTTAGTAGGCCCGCACGTTCTTCCACGAAGAGTTAATTCCCATTACTACCTGGAATTTCTTGGAGAACGATTGCCGGAGCTCGTTGAAGATGTTCCTCTTATTCAGAGAGGGGCGATGTTCTTTCAAAAAGATGGAGCACCTTGACACAGTAGCAGAAATGTCGAGTCTGGAAGAGCTCCAAGAAAAAATTAGTGCCGTTTCAGAAGAGATGAGAAGAAGTTTGCTGCTCGTTAATCTGCCATCCGAAATGCTTAAACGCGCCCGAAAGTGTATTTAAATGGAAGGAAGGCACTTCGAACAATTTCTATAAACATTCCATAAACTGTTCTGTTTTAAGACTAATTCAGTAGGTACCTACACTTCTTTTTGACCATTTTTGTCTGACAAAAAATGGCTTTTACTACAACTTCTGTTGATCGTACGTAAAAAAGTTGCTTAACATAATTTTAAGGAAATTTTTTAGGGATACAAATTTTATAAAAAAAAATATTAAGTACAAATTTTGAGAAAAATTCATTTTACGAGTAAGTGAAAAAATGGAACAATAAATTTTCATTACTTTGAGTTTAAGGGGCCATAACTTTTTTGTAGCTGCACAGCTGTACCCAATGTTTGAAACTTGTATGCGTAACTAAATGTATAAAACTATTTTTGTACCTATAATAGTTTAGAAGTTATAGCGTTTAAAAAGGTTACACCTCTAAATAAGAGGTCACCCACTTTGATGAGCTATAACTTGAAATGTGGTGAGAATAGACCCCCCCTGCCATACAATTTTTTGTTCGGCGGAACTTCAGGTATTTCCTCTTAAAGGAATATACTGCTTAACTGGGGCACCATGTATATGCCCCATTTAAAAAAAAGAAGGTAAATGTCGAATACAAGGGCCTATGCAATGAACTGTGTGAACATCTTAAGCCCTTCTGCAACACACACGTACCAGTGTGGCTTCCAGCCTGACAGATCGACGATAGACCAAATTTTCATATTGATGCAATCATGGAAAAGACCAACGGATTTTAAGTCGAAACTTACCACTTGATTATCGACTTTAAAGCCCCATATGATAGCATTCTTCCTGTCAAAGCTGATCCAGCTGTGTCGCGAAACGTTGAAAAAAAAAGCGGTGCTCTGTGCAATTAAAAAATAACTCGTCCGAATTATTGTGAACTTGCTCCGGGTTTCAGCAAGGAGACGCGCTGTCATGTAATTTCTTCAATCTCGTACCACTCGTGGCACTATTTTAGTTTTATTTTTTGTACGAGTATTTAAGAATTGTGTTTTCATTTTCATGCAGTAGTTTTGTGCTTTACAAAAATAGACACACATGTATAGACATTGGCAATGGCTGTCAGCCGAAAAGAGATAATTATTTGAATACATACATATTTAGATACGTAATAAGGATTTCCAGCAATTACAAAATAACGGAATTGGTCTCAATTCATTTGGTATACTATATTGATAAAATGTTTTACTAACCATTTGTTTTCTGTATTTTGAGGCAATTTTCAGGTAGTTATACAGGACGCGTTTTCGCGTCGTGTCTTATTGTCTCTAAAATTGGGTAAATTCTTATAAAGAAACATTTCGGAAACATTTCAGAAACATTTCAGAAACATTTCAGAAACATTTCAGAAACATTTCAGAAACATTTCAGAAACATTTCAGAAACAGAGAAACATTTCTGAAATGTTTCTGAAATGTTTCCGAAATGTTTCTGAAATGTTTCTTTGGTGTGGACGCCGATGAAACATTTCTGAAATGTTTCTGAAATGTTTCTCTGTTTCCCATTCGCGACGGAAAACTATTTTTGTTTCTCAAGCTCCACGTGTAGAAAGTGAGTGTTTTTTTGTGAAAATAAAAATAAAAAAAATGTCAAGAAAGGCGTGGAGTAATGAGGATACAATTTCTTTAATTAAATTGTATGAAACTAAAAGAGTTTTATGGGATCCCCAAAACGAAAATTACAAAAAAAGAATTTTCTCTATTTTTAAAAAAAATATCTTTGCCACTGTTTTTTTTTCTTCTTCTTATCGTTTTCTATTTTTTCATGATGATGAAGCACGACGCTATTAATACTACCTCTTTTGAGCCCATCATCTTCAAGAGCAAAAATGGATAAAAAGAAACATTTCAGAAACATTTCAGAAATGTTTCATTTGGCGTCCACACCAAAAGAAACATTTTAGAAACATTTCTGAAATGTTTCTGAAATGTTTCTGAAGCAAATGGGAAACAATCGGGAAACATTTCAGAAACATTTCAGAAACAATGTTTCTGAAATGTTTCTTTGGTCTGGACGCACCTTAAGAAACAAAATTTTATTGTTGTTGGTTTTTTTGTACTGGCATTTTATTTATTTGTGAGTTTTCTTTGAGGATGGTTTGTAGTTTGCTTAGTAATTGCATTTTCAATGAATGCAACAAAACAAGTCTATATTTTCAAAAATAAAAAAGTTATTTTTGATCAGCAAATGACCCATGTATTCCATAGTGCGACGTGCTTTTGCTTAAGAGGCAGTGCCGGTTGCAATTTATTGCCATGTTAGCTTTTTTAAGTTTTCGTTTAATTTTAATTTCAAATGAAAGTCGAGGTGTTATAATCACCCCCAAAACGCCCTTTTGTGATTTGTTCTAGTATTCTTTCTAATCTCGTTTCTAAAAAGTGCACTGCTGGGCTTTTTGTAGACATTACAAAAGCTTTCGATGTAGTTAACCACCATATCTTGTTGGAAAAACTTGAAAAGCTGGATTTCGTGGCCTCATGCTCTCCTGGGTTAGGTCATACCTTTCTAATCGATCTCAAAGAGTGAAGATTGGCGAAACCAGGAGTGAATTCCAGTTTTACAATTTGGGAGTTCCTCAATGCTCTGTACTGGGACATATTTTGTTTCTTATTTACAATATATAAATTCTTTGTTCGGATTATGTTTCAAAGGTACACTTACTGCTTTTTTTTTTTTTTCACGATGTAGGTTGTTCTTATGGTTCTGATAGTGCTTTACATTTGGTATCGGATATCAACTGGGACCTAAATTTGTTAAGTGTCTGGTTCTCCGAATATAGATTGAGGATCAGATCTAAAATAAAAATTATGTTCTTCAATTTATCCCAGCAGATCGGCACCAATGCTGAAGTTTACTTTCACACATCGGATTGTCTAAAATTTAAGCAGGCAAATTGTTCATGTGCCTCAGCTCCTTCCTTTCCTACTTTTTGTAGTACTCACAGCTGCAGTGATACTCGTAATGTGATATAATTCTTGATTGAGAATGTGAAGGAGTTTAAGTACTTGGGGCTAACTATTGATTCTAGGGTTAGTTTTGCTAAACATACAGAGTCCCTGAGGAACTATTTTCGTTATACTCTCCGTCATTTCTTTTACCTAAAAAATGTTTGTTCTAACAAACTACTTAGAATTGTCTATTATGGAATTTTACTTTCAAAGCTCTAATATGGTATCTCGTGTTGGGGTGGAACCCATTTAAATAAAATTAAGCCACTTTTAATTCTGCAAAAAAAGTCTTAAGAATTATATGCCGAAATCACCGTCGACATCCTAGTTATCCGATGTTTTGTGAATCAAAAATTCTCCCAGTCCTTGTTTTAAAGTGTTGAAAACTTCCTTCATTAGTTCGCGAAATCGTAATTACAGAATAATTTCTGACTATAATCTACGAGCAAATTTTTCGAATTTAGTCTCTTACCGATCTATCGCACCAACGCCCTTCGAAAGTTTTATTTGGTTTCATCGTGCCGCCTATTTAATAAGCTCCCACAGTCCTTAAGAGCTCTAACGGTTTCTGGGAGGTTTGAGAAATGTGTAAAGCATTGGCTCTTAGATCTAGATAATGCTAGTTTAGAATCCATATTATCTGACGTTCTGGTGTAACTACGTATACTCTCTTTTTTTGCATTTATTTTTTTATTTTGTTTGCCCTTTTCTCTTCTTTTTTGGATCTTGCTTCATTCTTGCTGCTTTCTTATCACATCTTATCACATACAATCTTTCACTTTTTCGTTATTGCATCATTTTTTTTTAAATCTAATCTAAAATGTAATATAATCATTGCAATCGCCGATTACCATGATATCGTCCTTACCAAATTCCAACAAAAAACGTACAAGCTTGTACAGTCCTACATTCATTTACTGCAGTTGATATAAACTGCGATTATATGAAACTTTATATAAGTTTTTTTTTAGTAAATCAGCCACTTGTTTGAGAATGTTTGAGTTGCTGGATCCAGTGAAAGGAATAATTTGGAAAATAAGAAGGCAGTAGCTTCCAAAAGTTCGTCTAGTTGCTAGGGTACGCAGATGATAGTTAGAGAATTCACCTGCCTTCGAGTAAATATTAATCACACAAGTTTCACCTTCCTGGATATTCGACGAAGAATAGTCCTTCGAAGCCGCTTTTACTTCGGTTAAAAGCGGACTAAATTAGTGCTCTACAGAACGCTTATCTTACCAGTCCTGCTATCTATGGCATAGACTGCTGGACGATGGATAAGAAAATCAGGTTTGAGACGACGAAAAGCAGCGAACCTCCGGTATAAAGACCAAGTAATCGCGGATGCCAGAAAACTAACTCTGTGTAACTGGAAGCAGCATGCCTCCGAGAATGGAGGGATACTGTGTCTCAGGCAGATACTCTACATAGGTCGGGAGCCCATTAGTAGCGAAGTGTCAGTTTATCAGTTTGGAGATGAAAAAGTGTTTCTGTTATGTTCTTTAAAGCTCCGAGAGAAACTAATAAAGCTTTATTCAAAGCTTTCAGAGAAACAAATAAAATGTTCTCTAACCGCTAGGATAAAATTAATTTCTAGCTCTTTTCTCTATTTTCACATTATACCAGTCCTAATGGAATTGCGCAACGTTCTACAGAGAGTTAAAACCTTATTAGATGTTAAGCCTACTCGTATATAAAATAATACAAATTTATAAGATTTTATATTTTCAGTCTATTTTTAATACATGTTCTCTTTCAGGAACCAACACTGAGTGAACGAATTTCTTCCACTGCGAATAATATATTGACTGGCAGTAATGCAGGAAGTCCTGGAACTGAAGAAATAGAAAGGGCCGTCGGTAACGATCGAGTAGTATCTGAAACTCAGCCTGAGTTGGAAACATTCGAAAATCACTCTATCGCCACGGCTCCATTACTTCCAAAATCTTCCGAAGTTCGCAAATAATCTTTAAGAAATCATTAAACCAAATCGTTTACTTAGTTGCAATTTTTGATTTATCTATAATGCAACACCTTCGCGAAATAATTTTGTTTAAACATATACCTCGAAATGTATAGTTTCGTACTATTGCAATTGTCTATGTACTTAAGAAAAAGTCTAACATCATTCTACATAAAGTTCTGTTACTTGTTATAAATGTATTAGATACGGATTTATATTGTAAAAATAAAATTTTAGTTATCAATACTGCTTTAGAATTTTGTTTATTACTTTGAGCTTATGCCATACCCGAAATGCACCGAATAGTTTTTTTTATATATGCTACTGGCCAAACCTGAATTTAGGGCAAACTAGTTTGTCTTATGCCAAACCGGCTTATCCTACGCATGTCAGGATATACTAGTTAAGCCTAGGACAATCTAGTTTGGCCTAAATACTTTAGGCTTAACTAGTTTGACCTAGGCCAAACTGATTTTGAATTATTATTCAAACTAATGGTTAAATTTAAAGGCAATCAATTAGATGAGCAATATTCATTCAAATATAGTGTACCTAATTACGTATAAAAACAGTATTGATTAGAAATGACACAACACTTGTGCAAAACTATAAAATAAAAATAACATATTTTCTGTCAATCAAGATGTCCAAATCTCACTAAGGACTGCAGCTACCAAACATTCAGTTGGGACAGTACAAGGTTTTATGAGGTGCACGTGTACCAAAACCTGTGCTACAATAGGTGTCAGTGTAAAAACAAAATGATTTTGTGTAATTCGAAATGCCACCATAGTAGACCCTTTAAAATAAATCAAAGATTAAATATTTTATATATTACACTAAGGACCGGTCTGTTCACTCTCGGTTAACTTTAACTATTGGTTATTCCAGCTGATAACCATCGATTGTATTTGTTTACCGAAATTCTAACCAGAAAATCCATGGTTTGGTTAGTTAACCAGAGAAATCGATAACCAGCCGAATTTCCTTGGTTAACGTCATTTTAACCAATGATTTTCTGGAATTTTGTTTGTTCATGCTTAGTTTTCATACTGCGGGTTACTTTTGACACAATATTATGCGACACAACAAAATTCTATGCAGATATTGTGTGATGAATATATAGATAATATACATACATACATACATTTTCAATGGCCCACTAATGCTTCATGACGGTCGCGGGGGTAGGATGCTCAGATGGACTCTCCATCCTTTTCGATCCTCCGCCATTGACTCCAGCTCATCAGGAGGAATCTCTAGACGGCTCCAGGAGAGATGTCGGACTTGGTCCAACCATCTATTTCTAGGCCTACCGCGGAGTCGCCTACCTGATGGCACGGCAACCATGGCTCGTCTTGGAAGCCGGTCTGGGGGCATACGCACTATGTGACCAAACCATCGAAGCATAGATCGTTCCGTTCGGAGAAGTAGCTGCTCAACATTGAGCGCTTCGCGTACTCTGGTATTGCGCACTCGATCCCTACGAGTTATTCCAGCAACACCGCGAAGGAACCTCATTTCGGCAGCTTGTATCTGCGATCTTATTCTTTCGGTCACTACCCAAATTTTATGGCCATAGGTGAGAGTTGGAACATACACCGAGTTAAAAACCGATAGCTTTGCTTGAACACCTAGTCCGGCCTTCCTTATAACAGATTGGCCAAGCTCTCTCAAAATTGATCCAGCCTGACCAATTATACAGGATAACTCGGCATTGCTCTTCCCATCACTCGTGAATAAGACCCCGAGGTACTTAAACTTATCCACCTCCTTCAGTGGGACTCCACTAACATGCAGAGTGCACTGAATGGGTTTTTTGGAAACGACCATTACTTCTGACTTGTTCACGTTGATCTCCATTCCAGCATCATCACAAACGGCTGCAAACCTTCCGAGTTCCAAAGTTCCGAGGATGACAAATAAAAAAACTCCCTCCATTTTGTGTTATTTTTTTATTTATTCAGGGCTATCGGCAATTCCGGGGGAAACAAAATTCCGCCCGAACATTTTTGTTCCTTGGAAAATATTCCTTCTATCGTGAATTTCCATCGGAATTTATTTCCCCCGGAATCAGCAAAATATTTTCGAAGTTTTGTTCGAATCTTTTGACAGTTGTCAATCACCGCTGTTTTTATTTATTTTTTAATCACATATTTGAAATATTTGTACAAATATTTGTTTTCAGTGAGAAAATTGTGTTTATTTTGGTAAGTAGTAGGACGCGGATTTTATTTACCGTTAGTTTGGTATTGAAAGTGTTCGACTTATTCCAGATTAAGTAAGACTGATGAGATAAAAATGAACAAAGATTCATAACCAGGAGTTAAATAGACAAGTCCAATCATTTGAAGCTATCACAGGCGCTGCAAGTACAACCACGGAGCTGTGACGTTATTGCAACGTCTGTAGCTCCACCCCTGGGCGAGATTATACTCTTAGAATGGTTGGTATATACCTACTCCTTATTATGTGTAATTTCAGTTGGGATGGATCTGTGGAAGGTTCAATATCGCTTCATTACACTACCAGAAGACGTTAAGGGCCCCCTCAATTATCGGATCATCCATCGTCACCTACTTTATTTGGTAAACATTTCACTGATTCACTCATGCAACATACAGTTATCCACAAAAGTCTGCGTACAGCAATGAAACTTTGGAAAACAGAGGCGTTGTGTCCAAATAGTAAATAATGTATCTTTCAAATTGCAATATTTCAGTAAAAGAGCATTAAACCCATTCATTTTGAACAATATTTATATATTTTTTTTTACTTTCTTAAGAAAAAGTTAACAAAAACAAAAAAAAGTCATTAAATTCATTCCACAAAAGTTTGCGTACAGCTACAGATTTTCCTTCCCAGAATTCCGTTAATGTAACGGGACATTTCTTTTTGCAGGATATGAATAAGTTGCGTGGTTGTCTGCTTGTAGTGCTTGTAGCGCGAATAGTTTTCTTTGATATTCGCTTAAAATTAATTCAGAAAATGGGAAAAAGAGAATTAAGTGTGTCTGATAGGCAGTTGATTTTGAATTTATACATACAACAGCAAAAGTCGTACTCCCAAATATCTGAAATAACTTCAAGACCCCGGTCAACGATCCAGAGAACAATAAGTCGCTTTAGGGATGAAGGTGAAATTGAGTCAAAGCCAAGATCTGGGAGACCACCGAAGCTAACTCTGAGGGATAAGCGGGCGATCAAGCGGATTGTGGAGCAGGAGCCCTTCATTAGCGCTCAAAAGATAAGTTCGCATCTCGAAATTTACAATAACACCACAGTGCATCCAGAAACAGTACGAAGGGTCATCGTCGATATGGGATTTAAGTCGTGCACACCCAGAAAATAAACCTTTGGTTAATAAAATTAACCGTCAGAAACGTCTCATGTTCGCAAAGGAATACGTGAACAAATCTGCAGACTTCTGGCGCAAGGTTATATTTTCGGACGAGTCAAAATATAACATTTTTGGTTCGGATGGCCGCTTGAGAGTCTGGCGACGTCAAAACAATGCACTAAATCCCAAGTATACCGTCAAGACAGTGAAACATGGAGGTGGAGGTTTGATGGTATGGGGCTGTATGTCTGCATTGGGGGTCGGAAAGTTGGAAATAATCGAAGGAATCATGGACCAGTTCAACTACATTGATACCCTCAAAAAAATTTAAGAGACAGTGCTGAAATACTGGGAGCCTCGGATGATTTTTACTTCCAGCAAGATAATGACCCAAAACATACGGCCCATAATGTGCGTATGTGGCTTTTGTTCAACGTTCCCCACATGCTGCGAACGCCCCCGCAGAGTCCAGACCTCAAGCCGTTGAGCACCTGTGGGATAAATTAGAACGCAGGATCCGAACGCGTGAGATTCGGAATAAAATGCAACTTAAGGAAGCCTTACTAGCAGAATGGAGAAATATTACTAGTTCGTGTACAGAAAAACTAGTTTCTTCTATGCAAAACCGTTTGAAGGAGGTAATTAAGAAGAAGGGATATCCGACAAAATATTAACCATAAAAGTAAAAAGAAATAATTACTTTTTATTCAATTGAACTAATGTTTTCAATTTTATTTCAGTGCTGTACGCAAACTTTTGTGGAATGTATTTAATGACTTTTTTTTGTTTTTGTTAATTTTTTCTTAAGAAAATAAAAAAAAATATGAAAATATTGTTCAAAATGAATGGTTTTAATGCTCTTTTACTGAAATATTGCAATTTGAAAGATATATTACTTACTATTTGGCCACAACGCCTCTGTTTTCCAAAGCTTCGTCGCTGTACGCAGACTTTTGTGGATGACTGTATGTATCTCAATTATGCTTTCTTCCAAATAGAAAATTCTGAAATAGCCTCCTCCAGTATCATTTTATTGTTTTTTATTTTCGTTTTAGGAATAGTTAAGTTACTTAATTCAAAGAAGTAAATGTTTATTTTAGTATTTTTAAATAAAAGCAATCAAACTTTTTATAATACTTTTAAAATGGCCCGTCCTTTGCGGTTGGTGCAGATCAAATACGTGACATCTGTATTTTCATTTTCCGCTTAAAAAAACAACAAAATTGGAATAAAAGGGTAACGCTATCCATGAATTGTTGCTTTTGTTTTGAATTCCTCCAGCAAATTGATGAGGAAAGATTCCGGGGGAAACCCCGTTGAAATTCCGAGGGAAATTTTGTTCACGATACCAATTTTTTTCGGGGGAAACTTTTTCCCTCGTTCGAAATTCATTGCCGATACCTATTTTTCGAAAAAGGGAAAAATCTCGGCGGAATTTTATTCACAATAGCCCTGATTATATTATCTGTAATTTTTATCATACAATATCTGCACAGAATTTTGTTGTGTCGCATAATATAATGTCAAAAGTAACCCGCAGTGTGAAAACTAAGTATGAACAAACAAAATTCCAGAAAATCATTGGTTAAAATGACGTTAATCGAGGAAATTCGGCCAATTATCGATTTCTCTGGGGTTGAATCGGCTAAGTTGATAGTTGACTGTTGACAATCAAAATCCAATGTTTTGCTCTGCGTAAGTTGATTATCAAGTTGATAGTCGTTTTCGAACTGTCGTTTTCGTGTGATAGCTATTTAGGTGTCGTTTTCGCATATTTCAGTCGATTTCATTTGCTAGTCGGTACTATTTTATGTGATTAAAGTTCAGTAGACTAAAAATTCAGTTAAATTTATTCAACTCATGTCATAATGAAAAAGAAAACGATTATAAATACGTGAGGTTACTTCGAATCAATTTAAGGAACGCATCGAATATTCTGGAACTTCCTTAAAATTTTCGGCTAAGTAAGGAAGCCTTTCTGTATATCTTGAATTTATTGGATTTACCAGATGGTGTAAGGTCTAAACACATCCCACCAATTTTACAACTGGGTTAACTAACCAAACCATGGATTCTCTGGTTAAAATTTTGGCGATGGTTATCAGCTGGAATAAACACTGGTTAAAGTTAACCGAGAGTGAACAGAATGGCCATAAGAAGCACAAATAAGTTAATTTTTAATTTAGTTTGATCAAAAAAATTATTTTTATTATTTCATTTCAATTTCCGTACATATTTTCAACAGATATTAGCTTTAAAAGTTCATGACTTGTTTTTCATGAAGTTTTGCACAAGTGCTGTGTCATTTCTAATCAATACTGTTTTTTTTATAATTACTTACTTACTTAGGGGGCGCTACAGTTCAGGGTGAACCTGGGCATTAACCAACAAGCCTCTCCATTTAGCTCGGTCTTTAGTTAATTGCCTCTAGTTGTGCACTCCAAGTTGGTCGGGGTCCCCTTGAACTTGTGCGCGCCACCTACGGCGACGAAGTCCTCTACTGGATCGTCCCTTCGGGTTAGATTCGAAGACTCTGCGGGCCAGAGCGTTCGTGTCAATTCGCTCTACATGTCCTAGCCATCTCAGACGTCCAATACGGAGTTTTTTTTAATAGGTCGATGTCAATGTACAGCTCGTATAGTTCGTGATTGAATCTTCTCCTCCAAAACCCGTCAACGCAAACGGGTCCGACTATCTTACGAAGAATTTTTCTCGAAGCGACCAAGGATATCTTCATCCTCTTTTAATAAGACCATGTTTCAGCACCGTAAAGCAGGACTGGGATGATCAGAGTTTTATACAGGGTCTCCTTAGTTGTTCGAGATAGGGCTTTATTGTTGAATTGCCTTACAAGCCCAAAAAAACAGCGATTGGCAAAAGTTATTCTGCGCTTGATTTCTGCGCTGATGTTGTTGATAGAGTTTATAACAGAGCCAAAGTAGACAAAGTCCCTTACTACCTCATATTGGTCATCTTTCATAGCTGGATTGGAAGTACGACACTCTAAAGACACCACCGTCAACACAAAAGGTAAAGAGTTTTTAGATGTTTGCTCTGACAATGGTCTTATAATTCTGAATGGCAAGACAAAAGGAGATGAAGAGGGCAATTTAACCTCTGTCTCCAGTTTAGGAGAGTCGGTGAATGACATATGTGCTATCTCGCAAGAAATGTTGTCGGATGTGGAAAGATTTGTTGTAACTGAAGCAGTTTCATCAGATCACATGCCAATAATATTAACTTTAAAGCTGTCTACTCCTGACATGAATTTTAATAAGAACAGCCTACTCCCTAAGCTACCATGGTCCGACACGAAAAAGACGATGTACCAAAATACACTGAACAATAACTTACGGATATTAAAACAACAAAAAGATACAATTGAACTCAAAGATCTAAGTGATTTAATTAAAAAATGTGCTCCAAAATATCGCTACAATACCAAACCTCTTATGCCGAAACATAAATGGTACGACACTAAGTGTGAAAAAGCCAGGAAAAAGGTTTTTAAATGGCTTAACATATTCCGAAAAACTGGAAGCCAAATAGCAAAAGAAAATTATGTGAAATATCAACACGAATACAAAGCAGTCTGTAGAAGAAATAAAACACTATACCTTAACCAATTGGACTTCAAACTGGGAATGGTAAGAGATAGCAAAGAATGGTGGAGGCTGGCGAAAAAGAATCGAAATCAAAGTTATAAAAGGTGTTCTTAGGTTTCCGCTCTGGAATTTAGAACATATTTTAGCGCGCTTTTAAATCCAGTACAATTGGAGAATCAATTTCAATACACCCCAAATCTAATAGAATACCAACAGTTGGATAAGGAGGTATCGGTAGAAGAGGTAGCGCATATATTCAAAAAAGTAAAGATGAACAAGGCACCAGGTGAAGACAGAATTAGTTATGAGTTCTTCGTAAATGCCACAAACGAATTCTTGGAGCAGCTGGCGTCTGTCTACAGTAGAATGATAAATGAGGGCACAGTAGATGAAACTCTCAACACGTCAATCGTTTTCCCGATCTTCAAAAAAGGGGACGCAAATCAACCTGCAAACTATAGAGGCATCTCTTTTATAAATAGCATCGCAAAAATCTTGATGGGAATCCTTAATGAACGACTTAGTGCATGGGTGGAAAGAAATAATATGTTGACGGAGTATCAAGCTGGGTTCAGAAGAAATTATTCTACGGTAGACAACATTAATAACTTAGCTTCCATTGTCCACCTGAAACTTGCAGCGAAGAAAAAAGTGTATGCCTTTTTTGTCAATTTTAAGGCGGCCTTCGATAAAATCTGCCGAAAAGCCTTAATTTACAAGCTGCACACAGTCGGAGTGTCGACAAAATTAATCAATCTTATTGAACGCATATACTCCTACACTCAAATAGCAGTATGGACCGGTGAAGATATGTCTGAATACTTTGAGATTCGCTATGGAGTAAAACAAGGGTGTTTATTATCTCCACTCCTTTTTGCGTTGTATATAAACGATCTTCATGACACTTTAGGAGGAGGGCTGTTATTATATGCAGATGATATGGTAATTTTGGCGGATGATCCCAAAGTTTTGCAACAAATGTTAGTGCGCTTGGAAGAATACTGCAAGATGTGGAGCTTGGAAGTGAATCTATCCAAATCTGAAATTATGGTTTTTAGAAATGGAGGGCAGTTATCTAATCGAGAGCACTGGACTTTTAACGCAAAATGTGTACGAGTTGTATCTAGCTACAATTATCTGGGAGTAATACTGACCCCAAAACTGTCCTTTGCTCAACATGTAGTAAAAAGAAACGCAGTAGGAAAAAGTTCTATAATTGCAACATGGCAATGCTTCTTAGCAAAAAAAAAATATACCACTTAGCGGAAAATGGAGATTATTCCAGGCAGTAAGTAGAGCTATTCAAACTTATAGTGCGCAAGTCTTGGGGTTTGGTATGTTTGAAGAGGTGGACAAACTACAACGCTACTTTTTAAAAAGAATATTAAGAGTACAAACTACTACTCCAAACTATGCGCTGTCGTTAGAAACAGGAGCAGAAGATGGCCACTTTTACACGCTTGATTTACACCTAAGTTATATAAAGAGAACTCTTTTTGAATACGATGAAAGACGATTACCTAACCAGCTGACCAAAAAATGATTAAGAAGGAATCTGTTTTGGGTAAGAGAAATAAATATTCTTGGACTCTGTGGGAAACGTCCTTCCACCGTACGAGTAAGTAGTACTCATTTATTCCTCTAAGCACACAGAAGAACGATGGCACCCCTAACTGTGGTAAGGTGGTAGTTCCAGCTAAGGTATGGTGGCATCCCAAATTGCGCTAAGGTGGCGGCCCTAACTGCGGTAATGTGGCAGCCCTGTATGCGGTAATTGCGGGTTTGTGTCCGGGATATCGGAGACTACAGCTAGGGTATATCAATATCGGAAATCCTGATATTCGAAGAAGTGGAGAGTGATATTTATAAAAAAAATTAAATATAATGATAAATGGAAGCAAAGGAGAAAAATGTATATAAGGAGCGAAAGTGATACCAGATATGTCGCCTGAGGCTGGAGAGAGTTGGTCCGCAATGTGCTTATGTATTTAAGATGAAAAGAGAAAGAGCACCTCTTTAAAGAGGGGTCGCTTACCTCTGCGTGGTCTTTTTCCAGCAGTTCTTGCCAGACGGTGCGGATGTTTCTTTTCGCGGGCATTTACCACACACAGTACTGATAGAAAAAAAAAGTAAAGTGGCATTAAAACTTGCTCAGTCCACCGGAAAAAAAAGTATAGAAAAGTGATTCACACTACAAAAAAAAAAATCAGAAATAAACCGAAATAAGAATTTAAAGCAAAAAAAAAAAAGAAATAAATATACATATATACTATACATATTGTGTAGCGGTGCATGTGACCTGTGCCCGCGAAATATACCCTTACGACGCTCATAAGAGGTACGACTTCCACTCCTGGGTGGGTATAGCGCATATTATTCCAGCCATCCGGCCGCCAGGCAAAAAGGAACCAAAAATAAAAATTACGCTGACCGGAAGTCCTAGAGAAGGTTAAAAACCGCGTGGTGAAATACTTCGTCGAGGCAACTTCGTTCAGCAGCGCCACCACCGGCTACCTACGTAAGAGTACCCATATACCACACCCGGCAGCGGGCTTTAATCGGCGAAGGATACTTCCCTCATCCAACATCTTCGACAGGGGCTTCTAGCGAAGCGGAAGAGATCACAAACCCATCAAGATCCACCTTTCCGGACCTAATAATACCTCAAACTTAATTTAAGCTAAGTAGAAATTAAACTAAATCAGACAAATGCTAACAAAATTTTGAATCTAACACCCTTAATCTAGGTACATCATCTTAGTCGAAATAGCTACATGGGCGGAAACCAAGCTCATCGGTTTGTATAGCAGATACACAAAAAAATAAAGTTTGGTAAGTCCACTTATGTACCCTTTTCATTGATATTCTTTTCTTGATAATTTGTACGAACTCAATTTTTTTTAAATATTAATGGAAAGATAAGAGTTGTTGTTTTTTTTATCATATACGTTAGTATGCGTAAAAGCATGAATTTTGCTTAGAACTGATAAGGATTATTAGCGCTTTAATTTTTTATTTTATTTTATTGGATGCATTTTTATTTCAAAGTTAATTCACTAGATTCTTTCATCTTGAAAGGAATGTTTAGTTTATGATCATTGTTGCAACAAAAAAAAAAAAAAGTTCCAGAATATTTTTTTTTTTTTCCAGTACCTTCAAGTAGTATAGTATTGTAGTATCAAGTACATCGTCAGGTACTTTGTGCAACGACATCTATTGCCTACTAGTAGTAAATATCCAACCTGATGTGCTTACGTTCCAACCTGGTGTGCTTACGTTCCACAATTGTTCCACACAATATCCCAATATCCCAATATTCCAGGATCCTCGATTCACCCGGAGAAACATCTAGCATGTTCTAGAACCCCTTGCAATTTCCTATAAATACCCATACCACAACCACCATGGAAACAGTTGTTGATAAGTGCATACAGCGATTACAAGAGGGAGATTCGACATTGTAGCGACAGTTTAATTTGAAGTAAATAAAGAATAAAGTGATTGAATATTTTGTTGAAGTAAAGTTGGTGTTTAATAATAAATAAGCGATTAAAATACACAAAAGACCGTTTTATTTAAACGAACCCTAGCAAGAATATTACATTGGTGTCAGAAAAGTGGAATAAGACAAATTTTGTGTATTGCTTATTGTGTAAGTGACAAAAAAAAAAAATGGTTCGGAAATTGCTAGAAGATTTGTCATTGGTGCAACTAAAGGAAACACTGAGCCAGCGGGATCAGCCTACGACTGGTACGAAGAGAGAATTGATCATTAAGTTGCGGAAAATAATGACGGACGAGGGTACAGATCCTGAAACAGCTTTGTTTGACGTCGAAGAAGAACAAGTAAGTACGACGAGTGACATGTCGGCTTTAATGAAATTGCTATCTGAAAAATTCGAGAAGATAGATAATTCTTTCGATGAGCAAAAGAATTCTCAAAATGAAAAATTCGAGAAGCTAGGCAATTCTTTAGACGAGCAAAAGAAAAAGTTCGAAATGCTAGAAAATTCCCTGGATGAGCAAAATAAAAAGCTCGATGAACAAAAGAATTCTCTAGATGCTAAGTTCGACGAACAAAAGAACTCTCTACAGCAACAGCTATTCGATCAAAGGAGTGTTCTCGAAAGCAAATTCAATGAACAAAATAAAAGTTTGGAAACAAGATTTGGAACGATTGATGAGAAGTTTGAAAATGTAGAGGCCGAAATTGAGACATTCGAAACAGCCATTGAAGAAGATTCGAGAATGTTGAAACAAAATTCGAGGCTGTTAAAGGAAGATTCGAGAATTTGGCAAAGGAACTCGAATACGTAAAGAAACAGAAAGTTCGGGAGTATTCAACCGACTGCCCGAGAAGGAAAGAGATGCAGCCTCCCGTCTTCGATGGACAGATTTCATGGCCGATATACAAGAGGCAGTTCGAAGCTGCGGCAATGACGAACAACTGGGACGACAAAGAGAAGTCCATTGCCCTCACGCTTGCGCTTAGAGGATCAGCTGCAGAGCTACTACAAACCATTCCCGAGGACAAACAACGCAACTACGACAGTCTAGTGAAAGCCATTGAGATGCGATTTGGGGACGACCACATGCAGCAAGTATATAGGGTTCAGTTGCGCAGAAGGTCCCAGATGAAGGGTGAGACGCTCCAGCAGTTACAAGCAGACATCGAGCGGCTGGCACATTTGTCCTATCCAAACGCCGGCGAGGAGATCATTAACGAGATGGCAACCGAAGCGTTCACCCATGCCATAGCTGATGCGAAACTACAAATGGCGGTAAGAATGGCTGGAAGGAAAACGCTCGCCGAAGCTTTGGCGTTTGCTCTGACAATGGAAGCCGCAGACCAGGCATGTCAGGGAGTCCACCGTGTGAGGGAAGTAGCCGCCGTCGAATGCTCTTGCCAGAGGATGGACGTCGAAGACCGAAATAACGCTCGCGGAGGACAAATTCGTTGCTGGAACTGCAACAAATTGGGACACCTACAACGGCAATGCAGAAACCCACCCAGACGCGGAAACTGTCCACATTGTGCGAATAGGCGACGCAACGAAGAACCATCCTACAGGGACAACATCCATCCTGTTGGCCAAGCTCCTCGAAACCAGGAGTCGGGAAACGCCTAAGAGTCAGCTCCGCGGGGCAAAAGTTGGCTAATGGAATCGACGCCCCCAAGACCACCATCCAGGTCTCCCAAACCAAACGATGCAACAAGAGTCTAACAGTGGAAGCATTCATCGGCAAAAACAAGTACGTGGCTACTATCGATACCAGCGCCACGGCTTCCATTGTAAGAAGAGATCTCGTCCGGAAGTCTTGGCTGCACAACACCAGCTGCTACTGTCTTAGAACTGCGACAGGGGAAGCGGCGGAAATATACGGAGAAGTTCGCCTCACGTTACAACTAGCGTTCTCATACGTTCCTGGTGGCCGAAATATGTGATGAATGCATCATCGGAGTGGACTTTATGTAAGTACACGACGTAATCATCGACATCGGGATGCAAGTTCTGCGCTACAGGAACGTAGAGATTCCAATGGTGTACGGGAACGAGAATGCAGCACATTTAAGGACAATACTCAGCAAGGACGAAGTCTTACCACCATCTTCCGAGACTATCATTTGGACAAAACTAGAGGGCGATCCTGAGAGCCACCGATTCTATCTATTGGAGCCAGATTTAGGAAGAAATCCCGCAAATTACATCGTGGGAAAAGTTTTAGTGGAGCCAAAGAACAGCCTGGTCCCAGTAAGACTCATGAACTTAAAGAGCCACAGCGTCAAACTAAGACAAGGCGAGGTTATTGGTAAATGTGTTCCGATATGTTCAATCTCAACAATAACTGAAAAGGAAATGGGAGAGGCCGGATGGGAAAGATTTCATAATGCAGCTTGTCTTGCCGCGATCAAAAGTTCACGAGGTGCTGCGGGAGATGCATGATGGAGCATCCGGAGATCATTTGGGTGCAAACAAGACGCTGGAGAAAGTGCGAGAACGTTTCTATTGGCTCAGCGCAAGGGACGACGTAGAAAGTTGGTGCCGAAAATGCGTCGTGTGTGCAGCCAGCAAGGGACCCAGAACGAACACGCGAGGCAAGATGCACCAGTACAACGTGGGCGCACCCTTTGAACGGATTGCCGCTGACATCGCCGGTCCATTTCCAGAAACCGACAATGGTAACCGTTACATCTTAGTCGTCATGGACTACTTTAGCAAATGGCCGGAAGCGTTCGCCATCCCTAACCAGGAAGCGAAGACCATCGTGGAACAGATCGTCAACAACTGGGTGAGCAGATTCGGCGTGCCTATGGAACTGCATTCTGACCAGGGACGAAACTTCGAATCAAAGATATTCCAAGAGGTATGCCAACAACTAGGAATTAAAAAGACGAGGACGACTCCGCTTCATCCGCAATCCGACGGGATGGTAGAGCGCTTCAACAGAACCTTAAACGAACATCTCTCCAAGGTCGTAGAAGACCACCAGCGCGATTGGGATCGACAAATTCCTCTTTTCTTGATGGCCTACCGAAATGCTGTGCACAGTACTACTGGACATACTCCATCCGAAGTCTTGTTTGGTCGAGCAGTTCGGCTACCCAGTGAGGTGAAGTTTGGATCCCCTAACGATGAGGCCAAATGTGAAGAGGACTATGTGGCAGACCTCAGGGAAAGGATCCGAGACATACATCAGAGGACCAAGACGAGGATAAGGATAGCGAGTGACCGCATGAAAACCAGTACGACACAAAGGCAACAACGTCCAGCTTCCACGAGGGAGACCTAGTATGGTTGTACAACCCACACCGGCAAAAGGGGAGGTCACCCAAGCTGCAGCAAGACTGGGAGGGCCCTTATAAAGTGGTCACACGCATCAATGACGTCGTCTTCCGGATCCAGCGTGGAGTAAGAGGCAAGATGAAAATTGTCCACCTGGATCGTCTTCATCGTTACCATGGCAGTAATCCAGATGATCTTGTTCGGGACGAACAAGTTTAAGAGGGGGCAGTGTAGTATCAAGTACATCGTCAGGTACTTTGTGCAACGACATCTATTGCCTACTAGTAGTAAATATCCAACCTGATGTGCTTACGTTCCAACCTGGTGTGCTTACGTTCCACAATTGTTCCACACAATATCCCAATTATTCCAGGATCCTCGATTCACCCGGAGAAACATCTAGCATGTTCTAGAACCCCTTGCAATTTCCTATAAATACCCATACCACAACCACCATGGACACAGTTGTTGATAAGTGCATACAGCGATTACAAGAGGGAGATTCGACATTGCAGCGACAGTTTAATTTGAAGTAAATAAAGAATAAAGTGATTGGATATTTTGTTGAAGTAAAGTTGGTGTTTAATAATAAATAAGCGATTAAAATACACAAAAGACCGTTTTATTTAAACGAACCCTAGCAAGAATATTACAGTATATACACTCCGTCTCACTTGATTACGAACAGGCAGTTTTTTTTATGTTAGGATATTTTTCAAACCCTTCGCTAATCTGGGAAAAACCAATTGCACAAGGAATGAAGTATATATTATGTTTATATTGTAAAAAAAATGGGATTAAGTTGACTAATGCAACTTTTATGACGCTTTTCTCAAAAAGGTCATCAAATTTAGCTACTTTTTTTGTCTCACTTGATTACGAACAGTAGCTAAATCTACCTGTTAGAAGCTTAAAAGGTAAAAAACCAATACAAAATTTCTTTGTATAAATAAATATTGGTTTTATTCAAAGAGTAGCAATAGTTTTTAGTAATGGGTACTACCTCCTGATCGCTGAATCACTTCAAGTAACCTGCTGTGTAGAGATTCATAGAATGCTGTCAAATAATTTAGCGGAATTTCGGACCAGGCTCGTTTTATGGCTTTAATAATCTCTTCCGTTTCATCATATTGCCTTCCTCCTTCGTAGACTTTTCTTCAAAGCCAACCCCACACGTTTTTCATGATGTTCAGGTCGGGTGAATATGGCGGCCATGCAAGTAGGTTTACATTTTGGTTCTGAATCCAGGCTTTTGTTGTCCGTGCGGTATGTATTGGTGCATTGACTTGTTGGAAAGTCCATCGCTGTCCACCAAACATCTCCGAGAACTGCAGAAAAGCTCTTTCCAGTATCGATTTGTAAGTGATTGCCGTCATTTTGGAGCTTTGTAAATCCAGCTCCACAGTTCCGTAATAGCTTATTGCTCCCCATACCATTACACCACTTCCTTTGCTGTGCTGCCTTTGAAGATGCATTTCTTCTTTTCTCAAATCATGGAAATAACAGCTGTATCCATCAGGTCCGTCCAAATTAAATTTTTTTCATCAGAAAAGACGACGGTATACCACTCTCGATTCCATCTGATGTGACTTGTTGCAAAATCAAGCCGCTGGATTTTACGTGCTGCATTCAATGGTGGTTTCCTCTTCATTTTTTCATGGCGAATATGGCTGGCCTTCTGTATCACGCGAAGAACAGTCGATCTGCTAGCTGTAATTCCAGTTTCTGCCTTAATTTTACTTACGGAGAGCCTTGAATTTGAAGCAGCTCTCAGTATCGCCCGTTTTTCCTGACATGTTGTTGCTTTGCTGACTCTTCCTTTGCGGTTTTTCCATACTTCTCCGGGTCCTTAATAAAGCTGTGTACAACAGTTGTGCCTCTTCCATTCTTGCTGGCTATGAAACGGATGGATTTTCCTTGTTCCCGGTAAGCTTGAATTTGGCCTATTTCCTCCTTGGTTAATGTCTTTCCTTTACCCATAGTTGTAGATTGTATGAATTTATTTCTTGAACTAAGCTCCCTAATACTCGAAGTATCCTTTTATTTGATTTAAAACACGGTAACAGGTAGATTAAGCTACTATTCGTAATCAAGTGAGACAAAAAAAATAGCTAAATTTGATGACCTTTTTGGGAATAGCGTCATAAAAGTTGCATTTATCAACTTAATCCCATTTTTTTTTTTTACAATATAAACATAATGTATCCTCCATTCCTTGTGCAATTGGTTTTTCCCAGATTTGCGAAGGGTTTGAAAAATATCGTAAAATTAAAAAAATAAACTGCCTGTTCGTAATCAAGTGAGACGGAGTGTAAGTGTAAAATTTTTTTTTTTTTTTTTGTCTAGCAGACATCGATTTACCTTGGCTCTGCTATAAATTCTACAAACAACATCAGCGCAGAAATCAATCGAAGAATAACTCTTGCCAATCGCTGTTTTTTTGGGCTTATAAGGCGATTCAACAGTAAAGCCCTATCTCGAACTACTAAGGAGACTCTGTATAAGACCCTGATCATCCCAGTCCTGCTTTATGGCGCTGAAACATGGACTTTATTAAAAGAGGATGAAGATATCTTTGGTCGCTTTGAGAGAAAAACTCTTCGTAAGATTTTCGGTCCCGTTTGCGTTGACGGGTTTTGGAGGAGAAGATTCAATCACGAACTATACGAGCTGTACAGCGACATCGACCTAGTCAAAAAACTGCGTATTGGACGTCTGAGATGGCTAGGACATGCAGAGCGAATGGACACCAACACTCCGGCCCGCAGAGTCTTCGAATCTAATCCTGAGGGACGACGCAGAAGAGGGAATCATCGCCGTAGGTGGCGCGCACAAGTTCAAGGGGACCCCGACCAACTTGGAGTGCGCAACTGGAGGCAATTAGCTAAAGACCGAGCTAAATGGAGAGGCTTGTTGGTTGAGGCCCAGGTTCACCCCGAACTTTAGCGCCACCTAAGTAAGTAAGTAAGACATCGATTTATTTTTATCTTTTATTACACATCGTTTTTTATTCATCTCTTAGTAGAAAGTTAAATGTGTTATTAAATATTATACAATTGACAATAAACCCTAGTGCTATATGGTGCCCATGAAATTGAATCGATTTATTTTTCTGTTTAATTATTACTCGCGTAGGGTTGATGAAGGTTTCAGATGCGTAACATGATGATGAGGTCACGTTAGTTCCTTTGTTGTGGTGGATGAGATAGGGCTGAGGTGATCTTACCTGAAAGTTAGCATCGATGAGTACAGTTCAGGGGTCATCACAAGTATCGGTGACGTGATGGCCAAGGATAGCCTTGACCAGGGTTGATGCTATGTAGGAGTGGGACCACGTGGGGAATCATTCTACATCTAAGGTTCCCGTCCCACTTTGGAATTCGTTGGGTTAAGAAGGCAATGACGCTTAAGAAGGCATTTTGGGTCCTTTTCTTTACCTCAACGTGGAAATATCATCGTTCCACAGGCATGTAAGACGTAACACCCATTCATTTCCTCTGCAGCAAGAACTCCCCCTTTCCGACGAGCTAGATCGAGCTAAAGCAAGCATGCCTACGCTGTAGAGGACCGGATACCCTTCCGCCTTTGCTGCCCGGACTGGCTCATGGAGTTCTGTGGCCTGGAGTCATAAGGGTGGCTATAGAAGGTGGAAAGTTTATTATATATATTATATATATATTATATATATCGAGTATCGAGCTATCTCGCTTTATTTTAATTCGTTACAGGTGGCGCCCAACGTGGGGCCCGAATGTCTTCAATTTTTAGCATTTAAGAGTGCGAGATACTGTTGAAGATAAGTACACTAGTTGGACTTTTTTTTTGAGAGTTGAAATCTTTATCCGGTTGTCATGTTCTTGGTAAACTTGGCTACGTCTATTGTAAAGTTTCAATTAGCTACAGTTGCTTTTCAGAAACTTGTCCGATAGTAAGTGACTTTGTTCCTCACCGCTATTGCGCCAACGTTTTTTTTTTACCATCTTAACTAGTTGTACATCTTTCGGAAATCTACAATCTCGTATGTCCTATAGCCTCGCTGTGCAAGCAAGGTTTAGAGGCATACGGTCCGCAGTTCTCTAGCAGAATATATATACATTTCAACTGAAAGTTTTAACACAATTACCTACTCGTTAGATGCATAGATAGTCTACAGTTGCAAACGATTGCAAGGTGGGAAACACTACTGATCGGTGCCCAAATTCGAGAGTACTGATCAAAGCCTGTCTCATCCACCATTAATGATATTAGTTTGAACCAACCTACGGTTATTTTTCTTACTTCATTGGAGAGTTTGTTTTATTATTCTGAGATATATCTTACTACTTTTATTTTTAAATTCCCCTCATAGGATAGGATATTAATTAGACTTAGTTAGAGTTTAGTTCGATTTAGTTTGCAAACGGAAGATTCGTACTTTCAGTTATTGGGAAATTATTTATGAAGTCTGCCATTTTCCTATATACCTTTATTTTCTTTTAGTCGATATCACCCTAAGAATAATTCTAATTTGTAGATAGTATTTCCTTAGTCTTTTTCTTGGTTATCGCCTAATACCTAATATATAGTAAATTTGATAAAATGTCGAACCCGCGAAATCGTAATAAACATCCTGGAGCTAGGCTTACGCTACCAGGGGGGTCAGCAAGGTGGCGGATGGCTGAATGGCCTATAGATATGTAGGTTAGCTGCGAATACTGCATTTATTGCGTAGTAACGACCCTTTTGGGAGAAGTAAGCGGGTAGAGGGAACACCCCCGTCTAAAAATGAAGAAAATGAAGAAATATGGAAGGCTAAATATTTAAAAGCCTGCGAAGAAAGAGATGGGTTTAAGCAACTCAATGAGACACTGTTTAAGGAAATAAATAATCTTAAGTAAGAGTTACAATTGTTGAAGGAAGAAATCAACAGCCAAAAAAAGTGAATGTCCAACCTGTCGAGTTCTCAACAAATGAAGAAGAACTAAAAAGAGAGACAGAAGGACATCGTCACATGGGGAATAAGAACAAAAAACGCAAAATGAATACATCCCCAAAAATCTCGTCCCCAAAAGAAAGCACTGCGTATGCTTCAAACAAAGAAAACAAAATACGAAATCCATCAAGCCTCCACTAATTATTGCATTGCAAATAAATAAGTATGAACGCTTGGCCAAATTAATGGAGGAAAATAAAATTAAAGCTAGTACAGCACTAATAAACAATAATGACATCAAAATCACAGAAACCTCACTAAAATACTAAATCAGAAAAAAGTCCAATGGTATTCTTACGAGAATAAGCAAACCAGACCATGAAAGGTTGTAGTGAAAAAACTGCATTACTCATGCTCACCCGAAAACATAAAAAAAGAGTTACAAGACAGAGACTTTAAAATATTAAAAGTTGTAAATATGCTTAAATTTAAAAGCAAAGTGCCACTTCCAATGTTTATACTAAGTTTTGAACATGACGAAGATAAAGAAAAAATATATGCCATTAAGAACATACTTGGGATGAAAGTTGAAATTCATACCTTACGTATATCGAAATTAGTGCTCCAATTCAAAAATTGTCAAAGGTATGGACATACTCATAAATACTGCAGCTCAAACCCAAGATGTGTAAAGTGTGCAGGAAGTCACCACACTAATGAATGTGGAAAGGAAAAAATGAGCATCCTAAATGTGCAAACTGCAATGAAAACCATCCTGCTAACTATAGAGGATGCTTTTTTTTTTTTTTTTGTCGGGATAGGAAACACTCGACTGGAGCACTCAGACACAACTGGTCCATTGTACTGCCAGAGAGCAAACCCTGATTTACCCATTTTACTGGAATTTCCTCAAGAAAGGCGTGGAGTAATGAGGATACAATTTCTTTAATTAAATTGTATGAAACTAAAAGAGTTTTATGGGATCCCCAAAACGAAAATTACAAAAAAATAATTTTCTCTATTTTTAAAAAAAATATCTTTGCCACTGTTTTTTTTTCTTCTTCTTATCGTTTTCTATTTTTTCATGATGATGAAGCACGACGCTATTAATACTACCTCTTTTGAGCCCATCATCTTCAAGAGCAAAAATGGATAAAAAGAAACATTTCAGAAACATTTCAGAAATGTTTCATTTGGCGTCCACACCAAAAGAAACATTTTAGAAACATTTCTGAAATGTTTCTGAAATGTTTCTGAAGCAAATGGGAAACAATCGGGAAACATTTCAGAAACATTTCAGAAACAATGTTTCTGAAATGTTTCTTTGGTCTGGACGCACCTTAAGAAACAAAATTTTATTGTTGCTGGTTTTTTTGTACTGGCATTTTATTTATTTGTGAGTTTTCTTTGAGGATGGTTTGTAGTTTGCTTAATAATTGCATTTTCAATGAATGCAACAAAACAAGTCTATATTTTCAAAAATAAAAAAGTTATTTTTGATCAGCAAATGACCCATGTATTCCATAGTGCGACGTGCTTTTGCTTAAGAGGCAGTGCCGGTTGCAATTTATTGCCATGTTAGCTTTTTTAAGTTTTCGTTTAATTTTAATTTCAAATGAAAGTCGAGGTGTTATAATCACCCCCAAAACGCCCTTTTGTGATTTGTTCTAGTATTCTTTCTAATCTCGTTTCTAAAAAGTGCACTGCTGGGCTTTTTGTAGACATTACAAAAGCTTTCGATGTAGTTAACCACCATATCTTGTTGGAAAAACTTGAAAAGCTGGATTTCGTGGCCTCATGCTCTCCTGGGTTAGGTCATACCTTTCTAATCGATCTCAAAGAGTGAAGATTGGCGAAACCAGGAGTGAATTCCAGTTTTACAATTTGGGAGTTCCTCAATGCTCTGTACTGGGACATATTTTGTTTCTTATTTACAATATATAAATTCTTTGTTCGGATTATGTTTCAAAGGTACACTTACTGCTTTTTTTTTTTTTTTCACGATGTAGGTTGTTCTTATGGTTCTGATAGTGCTTTACATTTGGTATCGGATATCAACTGGGACCTAAATTTGTTAAGTGTCTGGTTCTCCGAATATAGATTGAGGATCAGATCTAAAATAAAAATTATGTTCTTCAATTTATCCCAGCAGATCGGCACCAATGCTGAAGTTTACTTTCACACATCGGATTGTCTAAAATTTAAGCAGGCAAATTGTTCATGTGCCTCAGCTCCTTCCTTTCCTACTTTTTGTAGTACTCACAGCTGCAGTGATACTCGTAATGTGATATAATTCTTGATTGAGAATGTGAAGGAGTTTAAGTACTTGGGGCTAACTATTGATTCTAGGGTTAGTTTTGCTAAACATACAGAGTCCCTGAGGAACTATTTTCGTTATACTCTCCGTCATTTCTTTTACCTAAAAAATGTTTGTTCTAACAAACTACTTAGAATTGTCTATTATGGAATTTTACTTTCAAAGCTCTAATATGGTATCTCGTGTTGGGGTGGAACCCATTTAAATAAAATTAAGCCACTTTTAATTCTGCAAAAAAAGTCTTAAGAATTATATGCCGAAATCACCGTCGACATCCTAGTTATCCGATGTTTTGTGAATCAAAAATTCTCCCAGTCCTTGTTTTAAAGTGTTGAAAACTTCCTTCATTAGTTCGCGAAATCGTAATTACAGAATAATTTCTGACTATAATCTACGAGCAAATTTTTCGAATTTAGTCTCTTACCGATCTATCGCACCAACGCCCTTCGAAAGTTTTATTTGGTTTCATCGTGCCGCCTATTTAATAAGCTCCCACAGTCCTTAAGAGCTCTAACGGTTTCTGGGAGGTTTGAGAAATGTGTAAAGCATTGGCTCTTAGATCTAGATAATGCTAGTTTAGAATCCATATTATCTGACGTTCTGGTGTAACTACGTATACTCTCTTTTTTTGCATTTATTTTTTTATTTTGTTTGCCCTTTTCTCTTCTTTTTTGGATCTTGCTTCATTCTTGCTGCTTTCTTATCACATCTTATCACATACAATCTTTCACTTTTTCGTTATTGCATCATTTTTTTTTTAAATCTAATCTAAAATGTAATATAATCATTGCAATCGCCGATTACCATGATATCGTCCTTACCAAATTCCAACAAAAAACGTACAAGCTTGTACAGTCCTACATTCATTTACTGCAGTTGATATAAACTGCGATTATATGAAACTTTATATAAGTTTTTTTTTAGTAAATCAGCCACTTGTTTGAGAATGTTTGAGTTGCTGGATCCAGTGAAAGGAATAATTTGGAAAATAAGAAGGCAGTAGCTTCCAAAAGCTCGTCTAGTTGCTAGGGTACGCAGATGATAGTTAGAGAATTCACCTGCCTTCGAGTAAATATTAATCACACAAGTTTCACCTTCCTGGATATTCGACGAAGAATAGTCCTTCGAAGCCGCTTTTACTTCGGTTAAAAGCGGACTAAATTAGTGCTCTACAGAACGCTTATCTTACCAGTCCTGCTATCTATGGCATAGACTGCTGGACGATGGATAAGAAAATCAGGTTTGAGACGACGAAAAGCAGCGAACCTCCGGTATAAAGACCAAGTAATCGCGGATGCCAGAAAACTAACTCTGTGTAACTGGAAGCAGCATGCCTCCGAGAATGGAGGGATACTGTGTCTCAGGCAGATACTCTACATAGGTCGGGAGCCCATTAGTAGCGAAGTGTCAGTTTATCAGTTTGGAGATGAAAAAGTGTTTCTGTTATGTTCTTTAAAGCTCCGAGAGAAACTAATAAAGCTTTATTCAAAGCTTTCAGAGAAACAAATAAAATGTTCTCTAACCGCTAGGATAAAATTAATTTCTAGCTCTTTTCTCTATTTTCACATTATACCAGTCCTAATGGAATTGCGCAACGTTCTACAGAGAGTTAAAACCTTATTAGATGTTAAGCCTACTCGTATATAAAATAATACAAATTTATAAGATTTTATATTTTCAGTCTATTTTTAATACATGTTCTCTTTCAGGAACCAACACTGAGTGAACGAATTTCTTCCACTGCGAATAATATATTGACTGGCAGTAATGCAGGAAGTCCTGGAACTGAAGAAATAGAAAGGGCCGTCGGTAACGATCGAGTAGTATCTGAAACTCAGCCTGAGTTGGAAACATTCGAAAATCACTCTATCGCCACGGCTCCATTACTTCCAAAATCTTCCGAAGTTCGCAAATAATCTTTAAGAAATCATTAAACCAAATCGTTTACTTAGTTGCAATTTTTGATTTATCTATAATGCAACACCTTCGCGAAATAATTTTGTTTAAACATATACCTCGAAATGTATAGTTTCGTACTATTGCAATTGTCTATGTACTTAAGAAAAAGTCTAACATCATTCTACATAAAGTTCTGTTACTTGTTATAAATGTATTAGATACGGATTTATATTGTAAAAATAAAATTTTAGTTATCAATACTGCTTTAGAATTTTGTTTATTACTTTGAGCTTATGCCATACCCGAAATGCACCGAATAGTTTTTTTTATATATGCTACTGGCCAAACCTGAATTTAGGGCAAACTAGTTTGTCTTATGCCAAACCGGCTTATCCTACGCATGTCAGGATATACTAGTTAAGCCTAGGACAATCTAGTTTGGCCTAAATACTTTAGGCTTAACTAGTTTGACCTAGGCCAAACTGATTTTGAATTATTATTCAAACTAATGGTTAAATTTAAAGGCAATCAATTAGATGAGCAATATTCATTCAAATATAGTGTACCTAATTACGTATAAAAACAGTATTGATTAGAAATGACACAACACTTGTGCAAAACTATAAAATAAAAATAACATATTTTCTGTCAATCAAGATGTCCAAATCTCACTAAGGACTGCAGCTACCAAACATTCAGTTGGGACAGTACAAGGTTTTATGAGGTGCACGTGTACCAAAACCTGTGCTACAATAGGTGTCAGTGTAAAAACAAAATGATTTTGTGTAATTCGAAATGCCACCATAGTAGACCCTTTAAAATAAATCAAAGATTAAATATTTTATATATTACACTAAGGACCGGTCTGTTCACTCTCGGTTAACTTTAACTATTGGTTATTCCAGCTGATAACCATCGATTGTATTTGTTTACCGAAATTCTAACCAGAAAATCCATGGTTTGGTTAGTTAACCAGAGAAATCGATAACCAGCCGAATTTCCTTGGTTAACGTCATTTTAACCAATGATTTTCTGGAATTTTGTTTGTTCATGCTTAGTTTTCATACTGCGGGTTACTTTTGACACAATATTATGCGACACAACAAAATTCTATGCAGATATTGTGTGATGAATATATAGATAATATACATACATACATACATTTTCAATGGCCCACTAATGCTTCATGACGGTCGCGGGGGTAGGATGCTCAGATGGACTCTCCATCCTTTTCGATCCTCCGCCATTGACTCCAGCTCATCAGGAGGAATCTCTAGACGGCTCCAGGAGAGATGTCGGACTTGGTCCAACCATCTATTTCTAGGCCTACCGCGGAGTCGCCTACCTGATGGCACGGCAACCATGGCTCGTCTTGGAAGCCGGTCTGGGGGCATACGCACTATGTGACCAAACCATCGAAGCATAGATCGTTCCGTTCGGAGAAGTAGCTGCTCAACATTGAGCGCTTCGCGTACTCTGGTATTGCGCACTCGATCCCTACGAGTTATTCCAGCAACACCGCGAAGGAACCTCATTTCGGCAGCTTGTATCTGCGATCTTATTCTTTCGGTCACTACCCAAATTTTATGGCCATAGGTGAGAGTTGGAACATACACCGAGTTAAAAACCGATAGCTTTGCTTGAACACCTAGTCCGGCCTTCCTTATAACAGATTGGCCAAGCTCTCTCAAAATTGATCCAGCCTGACCAATTATACAGGATAACTCGGCATTGCTCTTCCCATCACTCGTGAATAAGACCCCGAGGTACTTAAACTTATCCACCTCCTTCAGTGGGACTCCACTAACATGCAGAGTGCACTGAATGGGTTTTTTGGAAACGACCATTACTTCTGACTTGTTCACGTTGATCTCCATTCCAGCATCATCACAAACGGCTGCAAACCTTCCGAGTTCCAAAGTTCCGAGGATGACAAATAAAAAAACTCCCTCCATTTTGTGTTATTTTTTTATTTATTCAGGGCTATCGGCAATTCCGGGGGAAACAAAATTCCGCCCGAACATTTTTGTTCCTTGGAAAATATTCCTTCTATCGTGAATTTCCATCGGAATTTATTTCCCCCGGAATCAGCAAAATATTTTCGAAGTTTTGTTCGAATCTTTTGACAGTTGTCAATCACCGCTGTTTTTATTTATTTTTTAATCACATATTTGAAATATTTGTACAAATATTTGTTTTCAGTGAGAAAATTGTGTTTATTTTGGTAAGTAGTAGGACGCGGATTTTATTTACCGTTAGTTTGGTATTGAAAGTGTTCGACTTATTCCAGATTAAGTAAGACTGATGAGATAAAAATGAACAAAGATTCATAACCAGGAGTTAAATAGACAAGTCCAATCATTTGAAGCTATCACAGGCGCTGCAAGTACAACCACGGAGCTGTGACGTTATTGCAACGTCTGTAGCTCCACCCCTGGGCGAGATTATACTCTTAGAATGGTTGGTATATACCTACTCCTTATTATGTGTAATTTCAGTTGGGATGGATCTGTGGAAGGTTCAATATCGCTTCATTACACTACCAGAAGACGTTAAGGGCCCCCTCAATTATCGGATCATCCATCGTCACCTACTTTATTTGGTAAACATTTCACTGATTCACTCATGCAACATACAGTTATCCACAAAAGTCTGCGTACAGCAATGAAACTTTGGAAAACAGAGGCGTTGTGTCCAAATAGTAAATAATGTATCTTTCAAATTGCAATATTTCAGTAAAAGAGCATTAAACCCATTCATTTTGAACAATATTTATATATTTTTTTTTACTTTCTTAAGAAAAAGTTAACAAAAACAAAAAAAAGTCATTAAATTCATTCCACAAAAGTTTGCGTACAGCTACAGATTTTCCTTCCCAGAATTCCGTTAATGTAACGGGACATTTCTTTTTGCAGGATATGAATAAGTTGCGTGGTTGTCTGCTTGTAGTGCTTGTAGCGCGAATAGTTTTCTTTGATATTCGCTTAAAATTAATTCAGAAAATGGGAAAAAGAGAATTAAGTGTGTCTGATAGGCAGTTGATTTTGAATTTATACATACAACAGCAAAAGTCGTACTCCCAAATATCTGAAATAACTTCAAGACCCCGGTCAACGATCCAGAGAACAATAAGTCGCTTTAGGGATGAAGGTGAAATTGAGTCAAAGCCAAGATCTGGGAGAC